>OY986438.1:127915419-128642919 GCA_963920525.1 Dichetophora obliterata | reverse complement strand
TTTATGGAATAATTTATTAAACAAAACAAACACAATTATTTGTATATATTGCATTTGAAGATACAACTAAATACTTTTAAAATTTTTTAAATGGTATCTACTTAATATTTTTATCTCAATCGATGCATCGGTTATTTGGTAGTAATTACATATTTATATAAACTGAACCTCCTCAATTGGCTTTAGTCAGCCTTAACAAGACCAAAATAAATTCGTTAGGCATCGTGAATATTTTTTTTGTATATTCTTTAGTTAAACTGCACAGATGGTTCTTAAATTTCACTTAATTACCTCATAATTTTCGAAAATTTGTTTTTCAAATAGCTAAAATATTTCACACCTGCAAAATGTTGCATTTTTTGTTTTTGGTTTTTTTTATTTTTGATGAGAACCACTATTTTCTTGGCATTGACGATCGTTGTTTTCTTTTTGTTCAACATCCTTGAAAATCCATTTACTCGAAAATGTTTTAAAAAACAGAATGAGCACAACATCAAATATCTTTAGAATATATTTTATGGTAATGAATCATTAAACATGTTCGTTATTCGTTGTTGAATTTTTTATTGTTATTATTCAAGATTAAAAGATTCACAGAAATTCAAAAAATAAGAGAATATTCAATTTTCGGTTGTTAAATGCTGTTGGAAGTTTTCAAAATTAGCTGTTGAAATGTTTGTTAGTATTTGCATACACTTTGGTTGTTGAAAACTGTTTAAAGAAATGTTTTCTATAGGTGCTATAAAATTTATAATAGATATAAGGTATGACCTTCAACGTAACCTATAATGTACGGTCAAAATATTGGAAATTAATGCAGACCCAGTAAATATTCAAAATTTGCAGTCTAAAGCTTTTGGCAAAAATTTTTGTGATGAGTTGTTCATTCGATAAATCAGATAAGAAATTCCTAAAAATACGATATGATCTCATCTCTAGCTTCTCATCAACAGCAACAAGAGTCACCAACAGAATCATCAGCTAGTCATCAAAGAATCATCAGCTAGTCATCAAAATGTTGATTTAAATTTTTTAAAGTTAGCGCATCTTGAGAAAGTTTAAGAACGCTTGTGGGCGGTAATATCTTAGAAAACACGCTAAAATTCAAAGAACACAATTAAAATAAGGAAAAAAATAATTAAATAAAATTTATTTTTTGTCAAAATAACCGAACACTCATTATAATTGGCGACATTTTCTTAATTTGCTGATGTGAGCCGCCAGCAAATAAAATGTTAAATATCTTAAACTAATCTCGATATTGAGTGAAAGTCGATCATAAAAATGTTTACCACAGTATATGTCAAAAAGTTGAATAGAAAACTCAGCAAAATTTGCATTTTTTAATAGAAATGAAATAATTTTAATGAAGAATATATGTAGTATATCTGTGTCGATAAGCAAAAACAGCTTAAGCCTAATTTCAAATTATCGAGGAATATTTCATTAAAGTTTTCAATTGCCAAATAAGCTCATTTGTTTTAGTGTCTTAAATTTGGCTAAAGTCATGCTACAAGCTACTAGCTACTAAGCGTACTATGCGTAGAATACAGCTATATCAATAACTCAGTTAGTTATTTTTCAGTCGACTTAAAATCTTATTGATTATCGACAAAAAAATAATATTTCTGTGGTCAAAAGCACTAAGCGCTTAAGTCGACTTAAGACAAAACTGAGTTATTGATGCAGATGTGTTTCAAGCATATAGCTTTATAAGCACACAAAATCTGGAGCTTCTAGCATGACCCTAGCCAAAGTTATGACACAAAAACAAAAGACTCTTTCATACAATTCATATGGCGATTGAAAACTTTAACACGAGATTACTCGAAACAGCAATTTTTGACTTAAGCGCTTAGTGCTTTTGACCACAGATTTGTATTAGCGAGATGGGCTTGATGAGCCCAAAACTCATTTTAGGCCCGTAGCCATAGGGAGTATTTTTGGGGTCCAAACTCCCCTTTAAACCCCCTACTTAAAACAAAAACAGTTGAGAAAATTATGAAAAAAATGTTAAAACATAACTTTTATAAATATACATTTTAAAAAAATACATTTTTTATTTAATTTCAAAAAATTCAAGAAATCTGATATCTTTGAGTTTCAAATGATTTCAAAGAAGTCCAGTTACACTGCAGGACGTCAAAAAGACACACGAAAACGCCGAGTCACGTGAACTTATTTTTTGGTCGTAGAATTTAGTGGCATTCTCAGTTTTTCCCAATCAGATCAAAATCTCGAGATATACGCGAATGAAATTTAGTCACTTTTAGGCCCATTTTTAGCTATATTTTTCTTGTTTTTCTTCAAAAATTTTGACCACTTCCGATTATGCTTAAACTTTCAGAATTGAATCATTTTAAGTAATCAAACACTAATATGAGTAAAAATATTTTAAAAATTATTAAAAAACTTTTTCGAAACATTCACATTTAGTCAAAAAGGAAAGAATTAGCGAACTTGCTTAACTTTTAAAAAATCATAGATTTAACAAGCGATTTTCACGTTTGAGGTATTTTTGAAAAGACAATAAAAAGTAATTGTTAAGAAATGTAAGAAATTATTTAAATTTGTTTAATTTTTTGAACATATTTGACCTTATATCAAATTTTTGAATATCTGGAAATTTTGACCTGATTGGGAAAAACTGCTATGGGCATTTCCACCAAAAGGTCTACCGCTACTGAAAAATAAAATGTTACTGAAAATTTTTTTAAACCTTCATAACAGAGAAAAAATATTTAAATTTATATTGTGAGAGTACTGAGAGCTGATCTCAATTGGAATTTTGAAAAAATGGCAACAAACATGATGAATGGCAACAAAAGTAGAAAAATGGTGACAAAAGTTGAAAAATTTTAACAAAAGTAGGAATTTTATAAGTATAATAAATACTCGTATAAAACAAAGTTTAATTCAATTTTTTCAGTTTTCTATTTTTACGGACCTGAATTACACTTTATATGATTTTTAAGTTCAATTAAATAAATAAAACTATAAAAAATGTTTACTTCTTTGAAAGGAAAAATCTGTATCGTAACGTATTATGTTATGGCTTGTACAAAAATAATTATTCATCATTCCAGCAAACATTCAAATATTTTTAATAAAATAACTCGTGCACACGATACCCAGATTTTTTTGATTATATTAAAGCAGAAAAATACCACTTCCATTTTTTGTATCGCAACGAGTCCTCTTTTGACTGCTTATATCTTTGGACAATACTTTCGATCGCTTCCACCTTTTACACTAAATAAAGTACTACTAGAATGCTATCCACAAATTAAAGTAGGACAAAAAAGTGACTATAAAAATGCCCACATGTCACTTAATTCTACGACTGAAAATTAAGTTTACCTATCTAACAAATAGTTAGTTGTCAAGGCTACCTGATAGATTGTTTTATCATGGATAGAATTTCTCAAGAGCTGCGGTCAGCATATGTCAAACAAAAGAAAACTAAAACACATTTTGACACAAAATATTTTTCATATTTCCATTTTGCATCAGCTGCCATAGCAACCATAGAACGCTCTCGTGTTTATTTTCTTTTGTTTAACATTCGTTGACCGCAGCTAGAACTGTCACTACTACTTGTATTATTATACTATGGATAAAACTTTATTTCTGAAGAATTCATTTTTTAACGGAACAAAATTTATTTTTGGAAAAAATATTTTGTCGGCTAAAATTTCAAATTTTTATTTTGCTCTGTTTTGATTTCAACCCTTCCTACTGACATAAAATTGGAAATATTTTTTTTTTACTTTTAAACTAAAGTGCTGGTCTACACTGGCCTCACTCAACCGACTTACTTTGACGTCAACAGAAGAGATGAGGAAGTGGGTAGGTAAATGAAGTGAGGCAAGAGTATTCAAAATTTTAAAAATTTTGCGGCTCACTTTGATTTGACATTCGGTGAGTCAGTAGAGTGAGGTCAGTGTAGACCAGCTCAAACTATTCCGATTAAAAAAACACAATTTATTAATATTTCAGTACTTTTCAACTTAAAATGAACCATATTTTTTTTTTGACGTGAACAAGGTTTGTCTTATTTCATGTTTTTTAAAAAAATAAAATGTGAATACGTCATTGCATGCAATTATAACTCAATAAGTAATAATTATGGTACGATTGTAAAGGTTGAGTCTTTTGCCTAGTTACAAAAATAAAAAATATGACGTTACTAGGACATGGAAGGAGAAACTTTAGTAACAAAAATGTGAGATTTTTGCATAGGATTATTTATCGCGAAGTATTGATGCTAGGCCAAAAATAATTTTACGTCAGTAAAGGCTGCTTCTAAGCCCTCATCACAAAAAAAAGCAAAAAATTTAATACGCCATGATACCGCATTCTAAATCAAAAATGCAAACAGCACGTCACTGCGTTGCATAGAATTATTACATGGTGGGTAAATTTTTTGTAACCATATTGACTTGTGTAATATGTATATAAAAAAAATATCCTGGCCATTGGAAGGACTTTGACCTAGCTTCTATTGATCAATTGTGTTGCGCGTGTTATTAAATGTTTGATCACAAATGACCGCGAACTGGACCTACGTGTTTTATGCCGACTCCGAACGGCTTATGCTCTCAAGAAGCTTAACATGGCAATTTTTACTCTCTGAGGCTTGCCATTGTCTGCAGAGAGGTGACGACCGAACAGAGAAATTAATTCAATTGAAAAACTTTCTGTCTAGCTGGACTTGAACCCGGGCTACCGCGGTTCTTTAGCTAAGGGGCCAAGCACTCTACCCACTAGGCTACGGACGCCACCTTGTGTAATAGTTGTAAAAAATAAACTGTCGGAAATTACAGCCTAGAAAAAGCTCTTACAATCTGCATCAAAAAATTGAAATTTTTGCATTCGGTCTAAGGATAATGATGTTTTTCATGCTTTTTTAAAATTTATTTTCACTAAAACTAGAAAAAAACTTAATTGTTTCTAATGCAATCCTCCCTTTCAAGATATCGTTGGAAGGGTTTTGAGTGCTCGTCTTGATTATTAGACAGAATTGCTTATGTTGATACATATTAAAACTAATATATTAATTATAAAATAAATGCCTACTGAAAAAATATTGTAAGAAATAAAAAAAAAAGAGTAATGAAGTTATTTGAATTTTGAAAGTTTTTGTATAGATAAAATAAAAATATATCAAAAATATGCATGAAAAAACAGCATTATCTTTAATTTGATTGCAAACATTTACAATTTTTTGATGCAGATTTGAAGAGCTTTTTCCGGCCAATAATTTCTGACAGTTAATTTTTTTAAAAACATTACACCAATATTTTTACCAAAAACTTTATTTTAAGAGGTTATTTCAAACCATTTCAGCTTACGGATAGCTATCGGTAGAGTCGAATCATTTGGGGAATCATCAAAACATAAACCAAGGATTATCTTGAGCAACTGTGTGGAACAAATTTTTTTTTTTTTGTGAGGTGCCTTAATAAACAGCACTTTTGCGAGGCGATACGGACATCACTAGTTCGATTTATTATTGTTTCTATTATTATATTTGATAGATAATAAAAATCACTAAGTTTTTTCCAAGTTGGTGCGGATTTTTTTTTTATGGATTTTTCGATGAAGCTTTGAAGAATATGTCCTCAGTTATGATCCTATAACTCCAAAAGAATTTACTTTAATTACAAATTTTATACATATATAAAATTTAAACATTTACACCTTTTATTTAAACTATCATTTGTACTGACCAAATGATTTTTGTAGAAATTTTCTAAATACTACATTTGTAAAAGAATTATACACAACCGTGCCGTACCTTTCACAAATATGTAACTTTGATGAATATTTTGGTTTTGTTTTTTCTTTGTTGTTAAAAAAAATATTTTTATAAAAAATTTAAAGTACAAAGTATGTCTGTAGCAGGTTGGATACTCTACTTATTACGATTTTAGTGAAAATACTTAAAAATTACCCATTTAGGCTAAATTTTCGATATCGAATAGCTTTAGAACTATAGGTCGCACAACCTCGAAATTCGGCATTCGACCACAATTTATACGAACCGTTTCACTGATAAAATTTTATTGGCGTTGCATTTGGGGGTGTGGCACCTCCCACATCACCCAAATTCGAGATATCGAATAGCTTTGAAGTTATAGACCGCACATCCTAGGAATTCGATATTCGACCACAATGTACACGTACCGTTTTACTGATAACATTTTATGGGCGATAGACAAGGAATGTGGCCCCACCCACATAACCCAAATTTGCGATATCGAATAGCTTTGGTCGCACAGCCTCGGAATTCAGTATTCGACCACAATTTATGCGTGCCGTTTCACTGATAAAATTTTATGGGAGTTAAACTCGTGGGTGTGGCACCTCCCATACAACCCAAATTTAATAAATTGAATAGCTTTTGAATTATAGGTCACCACGGTCTTATTTTACGTTATTTCCGTTATTTTACTCAGTGGTGCAAATCTAATTAAAATTTAAGATTGTGATTTAGGAACTTTTAAAATTTAGCTAAAAACGTATAAGAATATTGTTTGAAAGTAATACCTTAAGTTATATTTAAGAATTGTTTTGGTAAGAACTCACCATGTCGACTTTGGTGCAGGTAATTTTGAGTATTTTCACTAAAATCGCAAAAGGTATAGTATCCAACCTGCTACAGACATGCTTAAATGTACATTAAAATTTTTGTAAAAATAATACTTTTAACGAAAAAGAAAAAGCCAAACCAAAATATAAATCAAAGTTATATTTTTGCGTACTTTAAAAAAGGGAAATTTTAAAGAAACGGTATATTTTAAACTCTTTCATAAATGTAGTATTCAGAAAATTTCTACAAAAATTGACAGCTTAGTACAAATAGTAAGTTAAATGAAAGGTATTAATGTCTCATTTGTAAAAATGTGTAAGATTTGTAATATAAAATAATACTTTTGGAGTTATGGGATCATAACTGCGGACATATTTTTCGAAACTCAAAAAAATCGAAAAATCATTAAAAGAAAATCCGAACCAACCTGGAAAAGTCTTAATGATTTTTTATTAGAGATGCAACGGATACTGATTTGGCCATATACCGGATATCTATCTGCTTCATTGTCACCAAAAAAATAAGTATATTTCTAATTCGCCACGGTACAATATACGGATGGAGTGCTGTCATTTGTTTATGACAAATAAAGTTGAAACACCTTTTACATAATAAAAATAATTCCAAAATAATAAAATCTAAATAATTTTGACTCCCATAAAATTATTGCCTAATGGCAATAGTAATTTTGACATCTCACGACACGTATTGGGGTTGTTTCAATGAAATGGCAGATTAAAAAATGTTCAGTGTCGCGATCAAGAGAAAAACCCAATTGCGACTGAAATTGAATATTTCTTGATCTCAATCCTAACGCATAGTGGTAAGGTTAAGTAAATAACAATTAAATAGGAAGAAATTATGGCGGCTTTTATTTAAATGTGAACAAGTAACAAAAAATTTACAAAGTATCTTTTAAAAAACTTCTTAGTATTCACTTTAATGATAAACTCATATATAAACTAGAAACTTAGAAAAACGTACATTTAGTAAAATGATTAAAATTAAGAAGACAGTAGGTGATTTGGCTTGTTTTCGCAAACCAAGCCAGCTTCGAAAAAGAGTCTCTCGCTATAAACGCTACAGCAAGGAGCTGAGAAGTACGTTTTGGCAAGCGATATCAAATGATGGTATGCGGTATCCGGCCGAATAGTAAATTTAGGCTGTTTATCTGGAAAACCGCATAGTTGCCGGATATCCGTTGCATTTCTAATTTTGATTATCTAGAAACAATACTCAATCGAACTAACAATGTCGTTTTCGCCACGCAAAAATTTTATCCAAATTGTTCACTAGTGTAATGCAACAAAAATGCAATATCGTTACATGAAATTATTACTCGCTGATTATAGGTGCTACGGAAAAATTAGGTAAGGACTAGGATTTTGTCTACTAAAGGCATTTTATATAGGCATATCGGTAAAATTTATGGTGCACTCGAAAAGGTGGGTTCATAAGCTTCATGACTAAAATAAACATTATGACGTCATCAGGCCGCTAATGCAGCATCAACATGTAACGTAAATACAGCATCGAAGCATGAAAATATTGCATGGCATAAAGGTAGATTTAATAGTACAATAGTAAAGGTTGGCGGTTAGGCTTAAAAAATTTGAAGACTATACGGATTACGAAAAGGTTATGACAAGGATTTTAACAAGAACAAAGAAAGAGATTGAGGCAAGGACTACCACGATGACTTGGACATGGACTTGCACAAGAATTCGGACAAGGATTAGGACATGGCTTTGGACAAGGATGAGGACAAGAAGAAAGACAGAAATTTGGACAAAAACTCAATGATTTAGACAATGATAAGTATTTGAATAAGGATCGGGACAAGGATAAGGACAAAGATTAGGGCAAGGTTTTATACCAGAACTAGGACATGACTTATAATAAGGACTAGGAAAAGGATAAGTATAAAGATTTGCACAAGGATTACTATAAGAATAAGAGGAAAGAATGCATACAAAGATCTGGATAAGAATCTGTGTAAGGATTACGCAAATGACAAAGCTTAGGACAATAATTAGGACAAGGATAATATTAAGGATTAGGATTTGTACAAGGACTAGGAGAAGAAGGAGGTCAATTATTAGCATAAGAATTTAGACAAGGGTTAGTACAAGGATTAGGATAAGGATTTCGACGAAGATTTAGGCAAAAATTTTCCCAAGGATAAGGACAAGGAAAAGACAAAGATTGGGACAAAAATTTGGACAAGAATGAGATCAATGATTGGGATAAAGAAAAGGATTTGAATAGAGATTAGGTAAAGGATTAAGACAAGTTTTAGGACAAGGATTTTTAGAAGAAAAAATTATATTAAATATTAAGATAAGAACAAGGATTGGCATAAGGATTAAGATATGGATTAGAACAAGGATTTTTACAAGCATTTGTATAAAGATTAGGTCAAGGATTTGGTCAAAGATTTGGACATGAATGAGATCAATCATTTGGATATGGATAATGATTTACATTAAAATTAGGGACAAGGATTTAGGCAAAGATTTTGAGAATATTGCAAGTATTAGAACATAGACTAGGACAAGAATAGGGGCAAGGCATTTTTTAATTATTTATATTTTCCATACAATTTAGTTGTGGATTTATAGTATTCCCTAATTCTTAAATGTAAGAAAGAACAAAGAATGTGAGAAGAACCATGCCCGAATCTGGATTCGAACCAGAAACCTCTGGGTTGATAGTCTAGCGCACTCTCCACTAGACTACAAGGACCGACAAAATCTCACCTTAAATGGAATTTTTTTTTAAACAAACCCCCCTTAATGTAATATCCTGGCTTCGGGCCTGACTACTACAAACTGTTTGTTTTTGTGTTTTTATACATACATAAGCCCTTATCACTAACATTCCTTTTTTCATAGCATTAGCATAAGCTGAATTTACTCAACAAATACTAATTCATTGCAACGCCGCACAGTGGCTTGACCCCATACAAAATATGTCAATAAATACAAATTATAGTTGTACAGTAACAAAATTTTGCATGTAAGTTAAATTTAAAAATATAAAACCATAAAGCAAAAAAAATTAAACCCGTCCACAACCACGCCAACCTTCATATTAGCTCGATTTCAAAAAAACTTGGTACAGAGATATTTAATTTTGCGCAGAATTAAAAAATATTTTGGTCACGCCCACTTCCCACAAATTGCAGCTTAATCGTGACATTGCATCTTAACGATATGAAATAGAGGTAGTCGTTGTTCTAGGAATATATTTATTATATATTTATTTATATTTATACATTTAATATTTTTGTTTATCGCCTTTTCAGCCTAAGTCTAAGAGTATGCTGCAAAAAATTGGAATTTAAATCAATAAAACCCGATTTTTTTACACAAAACGCATTTAGTTTTTCATTCATGAAAATTGTTTTGGCAAGTTCGAGCGCACACCGGTCGACACCGGAAAAAAATTATTATTCTCAGCTAAAGATGACAATAAACTGTTTGAGGAGCTTGAAATATAAAAAGTTTGGTGGCTTAAAAAAAACAATGAAATCTAAGTCTTTCTATGCAAGTTTCTTAATTCACATTATTTCTTTAAAACTAAAAAACCAAACCACATTCTTTTCAGTGGTTCACATGTTATTTAATTTTAAATATACCTCTTATTACCAAGAATTTATTTAACTCTTTATAATATAGCAACTTTGATATTTTCTGTAGAAAAATCCTGTGAAGATTTCACCAAGACCTTTTGGAAACATGCTAATTATACAAATCTTAAAATATATAAAATTTTATATCGAACATAGGAAGTCATAAATTTCCATATTTTTTCCACTTTTAAACCATTATGCGCCGTTACATTTTCTAACTAGAAACAATTGCCTTTACGGCCTCATGCTCTCTCAAATTTTTTTTTTTTTTTTTTTGTCATGAGGGAATCGAATCAATCCTTACTGGCGTATAATAATTTTTGCAGCAGCAGAGATACTCAACGATTACTAATTTAATGAAACAATTTTACAATTTTGTTACGTAAGCGGCTATTTTGCGTCTTGGTGAGCTTATACACTTTTTACCTCTGCCATGAGAATCAACCTTTACTGTCGTACTATACATTTACCATTCCGTCTATTCTTAAAGAGTAATATTTTCATGCAACTCTGTTGCTTTTTCCTTAAACTTTTCGCCCCGGAGTTTTATTTCAAAACTGGCAAAGATATGTATATTTTGGCTTCGGTTATCGATACAGAACAAAAATAAAAAACTTAAGAATTTTCTAATCCTTTATATATCCTGGAATATATTCTGTCCTCTAGAGGGCGCCATATTATATTTAATGCAACATCACATAATCTATAACCAGCAGACACTCAAAACGCTTCCAGCGATACCTCATTTGTCAAATTATGAAAAGTAGTTTAGAAGTGAGGGTGGAACAGATGAACATACATACATACATCCATAGCAGTAAAGCACATATACCGCTCTTTTTCCTTCGCCGTAGTCGGGTAATAAGCTTTAGTAAAAAATTACGGTATTAAACATAAAAAACTTCCACACTAAACGTACTGACGCACGATTTTTGTTGAAGACTGTTACAGAAAAGACAGTGCAGAAAAAATGTTTAATCTTGCATTTAACCACAGACGAGGCATTGAACTATAATTGGGACAGTGTAAAAATTATATTTTAATGTGAAAGCTCTGAGAAAAAGCCTGCCCGATTTGCTGGGACATATAATTCCAGTAGGGGCGAAAGGGTTAAAGTGACTTCCATAACTTTCACGACAAATTTATGTTTATGTTTAAGATTTGTATGCTAAGACCAAAATTTTCTTCGGTTTGAAAGGATTCTGCTTTAATGCAAAGCTTTACGCAAACTTCTCTAATACGAGAAAAAAGATTTTTTTAAAATTTTGCCAACAAATTAAAATTTCATGAATGACAGGAATTTCAAGAATCTCAGCAGTTTGTATGTCTTTCAACATAAAATTTATGTTATGTCTGTTTATTGGCATAATATATGAATGCACTTAATGGCGCATACCAAAAATAGAGGATGGCAATCCTCGAACTTCAACAGTGAATTATTTAATTATGTGTCATTTTAATACTATGTATTCTTATGCCCAAAGGTTCTGTTTTCATTGAAGCAAAACAAATTTTTTAATTTATGTTGGCCAAATTCCAAGCAACATGGGAAGCACTTGGCATATCAAATGAGATATTTCCCAACGCGTGGGAATGTCAATTAATTTCAAGTTCATTTGTAACAATTTCTCTGCGTAACCTTCTCTAGTCAAATTATTTCGGCTTGCTGTCTGTTGTCTTCTTATGCAACACATTGCAGCAATACCTATAAAAAATCGTTACAATTGTGAAAAATTAACAATTGTCAAGTTGTATTTAAATCTATTTATATTTAAATCTATTTGTTAAAAACGCATGCTTTGTTAGTTTTAATTTTGACAATTTACTGCATACTCGAGCGATTTCCGGCGTGCATTAAAGGTTGACAAAAATGCAAAAATTATATGTTCTTAAATACGCAGATTAAATTGTCACTTTAACATTTCAAATATGAAAATAATATTCATAATTAAAAATGAAACATTTTGAATATGAAATAATTTCACAAACTTTTGAAATAATCCAAGCGCAACGCATACATTGTCGGAAAGCGTTAACAAAATAATATTTGGAATAAACAATTTATTTAAAGCTTATAAATGTCTATTTAAAATAAAAATAATATCCAACTAAACAAACATAAAACAAGAAAACAGAAAGAAAAATCAAAATCACATACAGATTTATTTCAAAAATGAGCAGCTAATGTGGAGGAGTGGTCGATCATAAATATATCGGTGTATGTGTGTGTATGTGTGTGTGTGTGTGTGTGTGTGTGTGTGTGTGTGTGTTTGTGTGTGCTGCTGCTATTTTTAACAGTTTATGGCCTAGATCTTTCCCACTGTAATAAAAGCAAAAAACTCTTTTCTGCCTTTGCAAGCATACAAATTAGCTGAATTGTTCGGAATATTATTTAAAAAAAATATTTAAAGTCACAAAAATGTATACCACCAGCTATTTAATTTTCCTAAATGTTTACCTTTAATTATTAAAAATTATTTAAGCACACCATTTTGCAAAAGCATGCCATGAAATTGCATTAAAATCTTTTTTTGTTCCGCCAGTTTATGGCGCGTTGCTGAAAAATTGGTTTTTTTTTTTTGTGATAGTATTTTATGGTATTTTAATTCTTCAACTATAATAAATTAACCGCTAATACGAGCTGGTTTAAACATAAATATTGCACTCTCTACGACTGAAATTGCGATGCATTCACATTCTACGCAGTGCATTTATTCAAAATATCAAAATTTTTCCGCAGTTAGTTTTCATCGAGTCAAATTTTAAAAATGAATTCATCATACGAGTATTAGGCTTGCCACACACAGTAAATTTAAACTTTAATTTTTGGAGTATAATTTTTTTATTCAATTAGATGCGAAAGATTGCATTTTTGGAAATATTCCCAAAGAGTTTTATTTCCCGAATAATGAATATGTTAGCACCGGTCTCGATAGTATAGTTATAGCGCGCTTGACTGTCGCTCAGGAGTCCCGGGTTCGAGTCCTGGCCAGACACTGGTCAGAGATGCCACAAGAATTTTGTTATCAAGTTTTTAACCTATTTGTTACTAAATTAACTGAGTTAGAAACGAACTAGTGATTGCCATGTGCTCTAGGAATATGCTCATTAGTTTTATGGCTGATTTGAATAAAAACCTTTTGATAAACACATGTGTAGACCCACGCCGTAGATAGGTATTTCATAAGGGGGCGAAGGGTTTACTCGAGCAAAAAATTATTTAGTTTTTTAATTTTCTCTAGGGATTTCTGAAGTCGAAGTACTTTCCAAGTTAATAAAAGTTTATTTATTCTAAGTTTATTTATCCTCATTTATTTATTTATCTACGGCAAAGTGTTATTGAGTGAATAAGAGGCACAAGTTTCGCTCTAATCCTAAACTAATTGTTTATGTTGGGAGTAAATTTTTTTGACAACATCATGATATGTATATAATTTTAAAAACTGATCTACGAAAATAATTAAATTTTTGTGGTATTTGTTTTATTCGTGATTCTTTGGCATCTTTCTAATTTATGAACGGTTTTGTAACTAGCTACCCAATTTCTAGTCAACTCTACCTCCAACCTGCTAACCAAAAAAAAAAACACATACTAAGCAAAACGCTCCGACTTTATCTTCTGAATACGCGAGCCATAGGTTCTTGCTAAACCAGTTCTACTGAAAAGATAACTGTCTATTTTTCGTTTCCGAGATGATGATGTTGTTGTTGGAAGGTTATTCAAGCCTCCAGATGACGATACTTGTAATTCTTTCACTAGATTATAAATATACTTTTTCACATAAGCGATAATGTAATAATTAAAAAATATAGACGGGTTCAGGGCTGACTTTCACACGACCTTATCCTACTAGATCTAAATAAAGATTTTTTCAATACAAAAGATCTCTCATTAATTTAAAGCTTTAAAAAACAAACAATTCCCTCGAATTCCTCGAATTCCTCGAATTAAATGTACACCAAAAACCAACAAACTTCATTTTCACTACTTGGTTCACCACTTCATGAATTGGTTTCTGATCGGATTTTGGATATATTGTGCTTTTTGGAATGGTGAAAAAAGATAATTCACTAGTTGCAGTGGTGAAAATTAAATTTGTTGGTTTTTGGGATATTTTAAATATTATTTAATCTGGCTGCCCTGAAATTCCAACATTTTTTCTAACTAAGAAATAAATATTTTTTTTTAAATTACAGAAGTCATTTTAAATAAGAAACATCGTTTTATCGATTTTTGAAGTGAAAACTTCTTTAGGCGCGTTGAACGATTTTGACAGAGGATAAATCTTTCGTTTGCGTGATCGTATTTTTCCTAGGAACTCTCGCCATCGATACAAAAACAAAGATAACAAGATAGGAAAATTAGAAAACATAACCTCAAAAAATGTTTGCATGTATATGTGCATAAAAATATCAACAATTATCGTCTCTTGTTCTTAATCGTCCGCAAGCTCACAAAGAAATAACTTGGCAACTCCTGAAATTATTGCATACAATCTGTTTGTTAGTATATAAATACTTAAGTTAGGTTGCAATAAGATTTTTGCAACCAAAACTTATTATTAATTCGCTTTATATTGGTCTATATATGCTTTTAAAGTTTGGCAATTTCTTGGAACTTCGTTTGCAAACAAGAAAAAATAATTAATGAATTGAGTGTTTTAACATTTTAATCTTTAAGTTGTGATAAAGGAATGTGTTGAACATTTAAATAATTACATGCATGCTCTTATTTTATTATACAATATATCATCAAACAAAGTTTTACAATTTTCACACTTGTTGTATTTGTAAGTGGCTTTTTATTGTCACCACTGCAGCATTTTATTTTTAGAGTTGCCAACTTCCATTGATTTGTTAATAAATTTTTTCATAACACGGGGGCTACACGAGACAGTACTGTTAAGACAGTGAAAAATACGTTTTAATTGTCAAACTTTGTGTCTGTGAAAAAGAGTACAGACAATTGGCAAGACAGTAGACAAAATAGTAAAAAATTTCTATTTTATGAAGAAAATTTTTGTTAAAACTACGAGAACGCCAAAGTATTGCAAATTTTCCATTAATTCTATTAAATTTTCACGTATTCTGTCACTTCATATGCTAAATATCATTTTACTCTCCTAGCTACTGTCCCGCCAAAAGTCTACAAAAAACTTAAGACAGTAGAGCAGACAGTAGCAAAAGTTAGTGTGTGTGGGTAAAAATTTGTGAATGTGTTGCGACTGTCTTAACAGTACTGTCTCGTGTAACCTCCGTGTAAAGGGTAAGTGTCAAAAGGAAACTTTTCAGTCGTGGTAGGATAGAAAATATCAGGTTGAATAAAATTTGTGTGTGTTGAAATAAATTTGTCTTTTTTGCTGTGTCAAATGGACGATGAAATTTTGACAGTTGCAAATTTTGACGTTTCACATTTCGATCGTGTCTTAGCGCAAATATTTTATTTAATTTGCATTTTATTCAATTTGCGACATATTTCATTTGAGTGCTTGCACTTGCAACTTATTTCGTAAACTTGTAATATTGTTAACTTGAAAAACTTAAAAAATAACAAAATAATTAAAAAAATAACAAAAGGGCTTGAGTTTGTGTGTGCGTGTGTGTAGGCCAACGATCTCCCGGTGCATCAGCAAGTGCAGCAAAGTTAAATTGGCTTTCTTTGCTGGCGAACGTCCTCCAAGTGCCACCACCAGCAAGTGCAGTGCAAAATTTGTTGCTAGCCGACATCCTCCAAGTGCCATCACCAGCAGCACAAGCAAGTGCAGCGCAAATTTCCTGATTCTTTTGCTTGCCAACGTTCTAAGAGAGTCGCCACGAGCAGCACCAGCAAGTGCAGCACAATTCAATTGACTAGTCAACTCTCCAATATTTCAGAAGCACCATTTCAGCATGTCTCAAGCGCAGAGGCAAATTTCTGCCATTATACTCCGGCGTGAATTAAATAAATTGAAAGCGGAGAATTTGCGCTGCAATTGCTTGTGCTGTTGCTGGTGGCACTTGTTGGCACATTTTGGCTAGCAAGAAATTAGCGATGCACTTGCTTGTGCTGTTGCTGGTGGTACTTGGAGGACGTTCACCAGCAAAGAAAGCCAATTTAACTTTGCTGCACTTGGTGATGCACCGGGATATCGTTGGCTCACGCACACACAAACTCAAGCACTTTCGTTATTTTTTTGAAGTGAAAACTTCTTTAGGCTCGTTGAACGATTTTGGTAGAGGGTAAATCTTTGGCTTACGTCATCCTCATCGTCATTTTGCGACTAACTCTCCTCATCAATACAGATAGCGAGTAGGTTTTTAAATGACGCTCTTGGATCTTGACTACAAGGCTATCAGCAAATGTAGCAAGCAATCATCAATAAGTTCCTCTGCTGACGCATCGTTTTTTTCCCTCCCTTTGCTCCGCTGCGAAACATTGGATGATAAAGCTTTTTCAATGTATATGTGGAGCTGCTGTAGGTTAAAATAAAATAAATTTAAAATTTTTGATATTTGGTTTTTGTTTGACTGGCCGTGAAGTCCCTTTTGATGCCACCACTCATAGTACAACTAGACAAGGTGGTGTTAGGGCTGAATGTGTTCTCTTTATTAGTGACCATAACTGTCAAACTTAGCCATTTTGGTATTTTGGCCAATTTTTGCTTTCATATTGCATTCTCATTGGTTGCATATTTTGTTTGAAATGTCAACTTCGTTTTGACAGTTTCGGTCACCGGCTTTCCGCTTTAACATTACCTTGTCTAATTTTGCCATTCCACCACTTGAGATTTTGCTACCAGGCAAACAGACAGCATAGCAGGCAAAATGCGGTTTATTTTCTGACGCCGATTCGTTCATCCCCTCTAACGTTGCGCAACCTCTGTGAACCTTTCCATTCTCACTGCGTTGTTGATGTAGATTTGAAATGTAATTGACAACTGATTTATTTTAGATAAGAGTTTAAATCAATTTTTGAAATTTTGTATAAATGGCTGAAACTATTTCTCTTAACTAAATGTACTACCATATCAAAAATATATGTGTACATATAATTCATATCATTTTTTTATATTATTTCATTATTGAATTAATTTAACAATTTTAATCTTTTTTATATCCTTTTATATAATAACACAATATGCATGCACGCTATATATAGTTTGTGTTGTGTATTTAAATAAGAATATATAAGAAATAGATATAGTATATAATTTAATATAATAAATGTACGCAGACAGTTTCACCGCCTAGTTTTGTAAATTGAAAACGCAAACCAACGACAAGCAAGACATGAGAAGCAATAGTCTTACTTGTCGTTTGCTTGCGTTTTCGATTTACAACATTAGGCAGTAAGAAATAGAACGCTTATGATAAGCAGACTGTAGTAATTCAATTACAACTGTAAATATAAATTTATTTTGCAGGTTTCTTACATACCTACAATATATAAAGTATTATAAAAATACTTCGATTGTCATATGCCGACTGTAGCTACCAAATAACATCTACAAAAAAATTAAAGCTAACTGCACAACAACAATTTCCAAGCAAATCTACAACAAAAACGCAGAGAGAATGTCATGATTACAGCGATTGCGCAGCGTTAGAGGGGATGAACCGAATTGGCGGCGAAAAATAAATAGCACTTTGCTTGCTATTTTTTCTGTTTGCCTGCTAGCAAGATCTAAAGTGGAGGCATTAAAAGAGACTTCACGACAGTCAAACAAAATACAAATATGAAAAATTTAAATTTCATTTTATTTCAACAGTTAGCTCTGAAGTCTCTTTTAATGCCTCCCTAAACTTGAGATCTTGCTAGCAGGCAAACAGAAAATATAGCATGCAAAGTATCGAACTAATTTAGAAAAGAGTTTATACATATGAATTAAAGAGCATATATAATATTGGTAATCCTATTTGTTTTTTGTAAAAGTGTTACCGTATCGGAAATACATACATACATATAAATACATATATACATATATATATATATATATATATATATATATATATATATATATATATATATATATATAGTTCATATATATGAACAATTTAGCTCATTAAGGAAACTTAAAGAGTATTTATATAATAACAATAACGTAATAAACCTGCAAAATAATTAATATTTTCAGTAGTAATTGAATAACTAAGATCTGCTTATCCTAAGCATTCTATTTTTTAAAACTGTTTAGTTTAATTTCTTATATGGATTATATATAATTTATATGCTATAGATATTTCTTAATTTTATAATATTCTATTTTTAATACACAACGCAATATAGACATGGTGAACATGTATATTGTGTAAGTGTCATGATATAAATAGGTATAAATAAGCTTTAATTTTTATATTAATTCAATAATGAAATAATTTAAATAAATTACTTAAATTATATGTATTTTTGATATGGTAATACTTTTGCTTAAAAGAAATAGTTTCAGTAATATATAAAAAATTTAATAAATTGCTATAAGCTCTTAACAAAAATAATTCTTATTTCTACATTCTAATCTTCAAAATAATTCTAATTTCATATGCCGACTGTAGCTACACAATTAGAATTCACAACGTCTACAAAAAATTTCCAGCTTAGTGCGCCAACAACAATTACCAAGGAAATCTACAAACAAGGACGCACAGAGAAGAACAAGATCATGGCGTAACTTTTAGAACTTTTTTATTTTCATCCTACATGTAGTATGAGCTACAGTATGAGCTTTCGCACATTCCTACATGTCCATCCGACCTGTTAAATCCATCCTACATGTAGGATAGTCCGAAACCCCCTATTAGCATGAAAATTCTTATATAGCAGTAAGGCGGTCCGTGGCAGGACAACGTCTTCCAGGGAATACTAATATTTTATATAAAGGTTTTCGCTTCGGTCGGCAGTCCTCTCACTGCTATACTTTTTTTTATTAAAATAGTTTTTAGGTGAAATAAAACAAAGATCATGTCTTAATTCACACATCCCCACACTACGAGATCATACCAATCACTGAGATTATAAAAAGTATAAGCAAAAAAGTGACGCTAGGGATAGAAATCTACCCTACGAATGTAGTTAAAGGTGAACTATAGCAAGCCTAAGAAATAATTTTTTCACAATAATTAATTTCCTTACCCAAAACCGGATTAAATCACTGAAGGAGGCGTTTCTCCGAATTTACAATTGCAGATTTACAATTTTCCATGTGGTAATATCGTCATCTGCATGCCAAAACCATGAATGTGAAAAAAATCGATTTTGGGTTTATTGCTGTTTCTGATGCAATTTTACATTAGGAATATTTTTTCAACATATGGAATAGAAATGTGTATCAGATCTGCCGCAATACTACAGTTCTAAATCAATAATGTGTTTTTCTTAATTTTTTTATCATACCATAAAAAGTAATGTGTCACATTCATTTTTCTGGCAAAATGATATAAGCAAAATTGGAATTTTTCTGCATTCCAAAACAAAGAATATGTTCTAAAATCCGTTAGGAGTTAGGTAGGCCAACAAAATTTTAATGATAAATCGAGGAACCTAATACCCACATATCTGCTAATCAAAGTATCAGGAAATAACAGATCCTTCTCAATCACACATTACTCAATTTCTTGAAGCATGAAAGTTTTATAAATTGGAATTTTTCTGCATGCCAAAACTATGAATGTTTTCTAAAATCCCTCTGGAGAGAGGAAGGCCAGCCAAATTTAAACTATTATTAAGCAACTAAAAACTAACCATTCGGTAAAGAAAATTTTAAAAAATTTTACTTCCCTCATTTTCAGAAGCATTAAATCTTTTATTCTCGTTTTCCCAAAAACTATATAATAGCACATTCATGGTTTTGGCATGCAGGTGACGATAAGTTTTTCCTCAACCTAAAGTTAAAAATAATAAAAATAAAAAATATGTATTTCTTGATTATGACGTTAAAAGTGTTTCATTTTTTTAAACTTATGTAGATAAAGCTTTCTCTATCTTAAATCACCCTGTTTATGCACAGAAAAAAATGCCAACACTTCAAAAAAGATACATTTTCCAGATGTTGGTTTTCCCCCAATAATAATAAGCAAAATGTTTTTCATGATTATCGGATAAACAACACTTCAAATCTGAAAAATTCCAATTTATTTAATAACAACCATTGAAAATTTATTTATTTTTCCAAAATATCTAAGTTTTATTGAAGCATTCATTCATAATAAATTCAATGAAATTTTTCGCCATCAATGAAATCACTTTATTTAACTAAAATTTAAAAAAATAAATTACTCATCAATTAGTGGTTATTCTGTTCGCATTACAGATCGGGAAACGCAAACGGAACAACTGCTCCAGATCACGGAACCAATACAAAATGGTAAACATAACAATACATTCATGAGCAGCACCCTGCCACGTAGCGGTGCAGAGTCGGCTCTTCAAAAAGACATCAATTCCATATACAATCACAAGCTACGTAAATCTGCCTCATTCTCCTCATCTTCGGCTACATCGCTCGGTGGTTCATCATCGCTGGGTTCCGCAACATCAACGACATCGCTGCGTTCCTCACCCATGCGTACCGGCTCATCGACGCGCACACTCAAGAGCGATAAAATCAATACTTTTCAAAAATGGGAAACAACAATCGAGTCGGTCAGCTATGTGACCACCAAAACGGTTGCCATCGCAGATCCGGCCAATAGACCGAGGTCATCTTCGGTATCCCAACAACTGCCAACAGCACCAAGATCGCGATCCACAACTCCCAACATGAAGGCAACCACAAATGGCTGGACCTCTGACTCAGCAGAGGCTGGTGTTCTCAAGGAACCGCGTCAAACAGGTATGTGTTAAATTTAAATCTCCTTGGCCCATAACCATAGTCAAAATAAAAGTCGCCCTAAATTTAGTGCAAGCTTTTTGACAACATATTATATTAAAAACTGTCAGAAATGCTTCTACTAAATTTAGAGTCGACTCTTATTTTGACTATGGTTATGGGCCTTTGTATTTACGGTTATTTTTTCTGTATTTTTGTGCTGTGAATCATTTGCATTTTATGTTACCATTTCATTTGTGCTACTCTGTAAAAGCATACCATTCTTTATGTGTTTTTCATCAACGCTTTTGGTGATCATACAACATGATATCATTATCATAGAACTATCGCTTAAAGTCTACATTTGTGTATCATCTGTCAAAACTTTTTAAGATTGATTTCGCTTATAATTCCATTATTATATTTTTATGCTCTCAAATCATATTTTCTCAAAGTTTTGTTGTTCTCTTTTGAACGCTTTTGTTCAACTGTGTTCCGAAAACTTATTTTAATTACTTTTATTAATGTAATGTACTCGTGTCTTAACAACTATAGATACGTACTATCTTTCCTTCTATTTTTTTATAAAAAAATAGTTTTAGGAATATATCTTCTGATCTTTTAAGGCAATTATTATAAATGTTTTATTATAAAATCGTTTGTAAAACTTTTCATCAGTACACAGGAAGTTTTCACAATTCATTATATTTATTAGAAATTAAGTCATTGGCCATAAATCTCGATATAATAACGAGGATCCCGATTCGATTTTGACAAGTTTTATACTCAGAGTGCATATTAAGGGTTAAAGCCTATTTGAAAATTTAAATAGATTTTAAAGTTTTGTAGATAACTTTGTATTGGAGATAGGCGTGACTATTATATGATTTGACTTATTTTCGAACTTGATCTTTATAGATGAACATTCCGATAGACGCCCGAGAAACAATTTCATATTTTGTGTCAATAAAGTATATCATAATCATAATTGTCCGGTGCCCGTGTCGGTAAATTACCGACCTCTGCACCGAAAGAAGTGCTAGTTCTGGAAAACCTTACGAACAAAGACCGATTCGGGCACTCGTCAGTTAATTGTGTTCGCATATAGTCGCTCGTTTTTAAACATTTTATTGACATAATACAGACTTATTACGATACTATTTCAGGTGCCTTTCAAGGTACTTGTTGGGTATGTTTCGGCTACATTATAGATACGACTCAGGCCAGTTGCAATACATATCAGCTACTTTATTGATGCAATATATCAATTTTTTCTCTGGTCCTGTTCGTTGAAGCTCATTTGCATTCGGCTTAATATCAATGTGCGATAATTTTTTTTTTTTCATAAACTTTGCAGTTTTTCGTTACTACTCGTTGATTTTAAAAATAAAATTGAGTCCGATACTCTGGACTTTTGTGCCTGAGTAGTTTGGTATGGACACAAATTGTTTCTCGGGACGGACATGGCTAAATCGACTCAAGAGGTAATGGTCTAAGTAAAGTTTTTATAAAAATTTATAAAATTTAATAAAATGTTTATTATATACCTATAAAATACGCAATATGGTTATTAAAACATTATTTGTTTACACTATACCTTCCCGTATATGTAAAAGACATCCTTTTTCATACAAAATTTGTGCTATCTTTTTTTTAACGCAAACCTAAATAATGGTTTTATTCCTCTATAATTCCACAATATTAACATTTTTACAATAAGCAAAAGAATTGTTATTAATCTTGTCATATCTTTTAAAAATAATTATTTAATTCTTTTAAGTAAAGCCTTACTTTAGAATGGGAAGAAACAACCAGAAATGCACTGACATTTGATATTATTGATATTTTCTAACTTTGAATTTATCTTTTCTGAATTTCAAAAGATGTTTTCTGAATTTCAATTGATATTTTCTGAGTTTGAAATGGAGTTTTGAATTTCAATTGATCTATCCAGAATTTAAATTAATATGTTTTTTATTTCAATTGATCTTTTCTGAATACTAAATTATCTTTATGAATATTTATTGATCTTTACTAACAGCCCTATTCTGGCAGCTTAACTAAGCTCACCACATTAACAAAATAGTTAATATTAACGATTTGTTAAGGTTTCGTATTCTGCTGCAAATTTAAAAGCTCTTTTCCTTACAATTTTGTTAATAACAGAAAGAGTCTTAACAACGAATGAAATGTTTGTGCTTAGATAGAAAATTGTTGTGAAAATAATAAAAAAATACAAATTATAATATAATATTAAGTTTAAATACATTAAACTGAAAAATGGAAGAATTTTTTACTTATTTTAAGTGTTGATAATGAAATCTTTCAGTAGCTGTGGCAAATTTTTCAAGCGCTTGCAAAGTCACAAGCTGCACTCGAAGCATCTGTTTGTATAGCGCATCTCTTTTTTCAATAGGCATATCGATTTTCACCATGCATGGTGAACTTTAAAAGCTTTTTAAGCTTTTATGTTGTTAATGATTTTTAAGAATACCAACATTTACATAACATAACAATCAGCTTAACAAGAGCTCCTTAACTATTTCTTGTTAAGCTAACAACCAGAATAGGGCTGTAAATTTCAAATTATCTTTTCTGAATTTTAAATTGAACTACTGAATTTTGAATGGAATTTTTTAATTTTATTTGATCTTTTCTAAACTTCAATTAATATATTCTGAGTTTCTAATAATTGATAACAATACCTAAATTCTATTGTTAAATCTGAATTTCCGTTGATCTTTTTTGAATTTTAATCGATCAAATCCGAGTCGAATTGATCCCTTTGAATTTCAATTGATCTTTTCTGAATTTCAAATTATATTTTTTGATTTCTTCTTTATCTTTCTGAACTGGAGTTTCTGAACATCAGTTGATCTGTACTGAGTTTTAATTGATATCTTCTGAGTTTCTACGCTGATACTGAATTTCAATTAATCTTTTTTTTATATCATTTTATCTTTCCTGAGTTTCAAGTGACCTATTCTGAATTTTGTTTATTTATTGTACATTTCGATTGATGCTTTTTTAATTTCATGATCTTTTACAAATTTCAAATGGAATTTCTGAATTTTAGTTAATCTATCCAGAATTTCAAATAGAATTTCGTTTGTTTTTTGTTAATTTCAAATGGAATTTTTAAATTTGAATGTATCAATTCGTCGTCCAGGTATTCATGTGCTCCATACGCAATTTTTACAATTTTGGTATATTTAAACTGGTACGGTAAATAAGGCAAAATATCACCAAAAAGTTTTTAAATGGGCATTGAGCAAAATGGACATGCAATCTCCATTTCAGACAAAATGGTTTTTCTTTTTGGAATAACTTTGTTTCTGGTTGCTTGATTTGGCAAACACTCTTGTGACTTTTTGAGCATTTTTTCACTTTTTATGGCTAGTTTAAAATCGAAAAGTTCTGTAAATGTTTGTAGTGATAACTTTTGTCACAAAGTCGAAACCTTCATATATGGACTATATCGTCTGGCCAGATGAAATAATTTTTCTTTTTGAATAACTTTGTTTCTAGTTGTTTGGTTCGAAAACGCTCTCTTAAGTTTTTGGGTATTGTTTTCCTTATATATGAAATATATGAATAAAAAAGTTCTGTAAATGTTGGTAGTGATAATTTCTGTCCCAAAGAAAATTTTTCATACATGGACTATGTCGTCTGCTCAGACGAAATTAATTTCTAAGAGATAAGAGAGTGATGCTTTATTTAATTTCATGTTCTTCTCTTATCCTGCGTTCGTCAGCTAGCAAGATAAATATTGCTCTGACATACATAGCATGCATATGTATATGCACTCTGAAACATAAAACTACCGTTAGCCTACCTGTCATCTGGCCAGACGACATAGTCCATTTACTGTCTATCGGATCATTACCCATCCGAGGGTTAAAGTACATGACTATTATTTTGTTTGTCAGTGTAAGCTGTCCATCTTTTGGTTTGATTTTATTTTGAATTAAGACTTGTTTTTGGGCCTTTTCCATGATAACTTTGAGTTATTGTATGTCAGAGTTTTATACAACAAAATATAATTTTTATATTTAGTTTTTCAAATTTACGAATATTTTTCTTAACCCTCTGATGCCTTACAAGTTTCTAGTACGTCGTTGCCTAACAAGGTCCCCAGGGACCTTCTTTATGAATATGGGGTACGATGCTTATAATTATTAAATTTTTTTGGACACTAATGGTGTCATTACAATTTTTTTGTGTTCATATGTTTGGTGTAGTGTTGCAGAATGTGTTGTTAGTTACATATTTAAGCAGATGAAATAGAGAAAAAAGCCAGCACTCTGCCCGCACATCTGAATATAGAAAAATGGATCGTGGTTTATTCGGATGCTTAAAACTTGAAAACAACTGGACCAAATTGAATACTTTCTTCTGCGGGTTTGTTCGTAATTGCTACACAAAGGTTTAGAAAAAAGGAAGAGTCGAAGAATTCTCAACAGGTGGCGCTGTAGGCCCACATTTATTTTTTCAGTTCAATTGGGACGTGATATCGAATAGCTTTGGAATTATTATTATTTGGAACAACTGTATACGGCCGTTTCACTGATAACATTTTGTGGTCGTTATACAAGGAGGTATGGCACTTCCCACACAACCTAAATTTCTGATATCGAATAGCTTTGGAGTTATAGGCCACACAGCTTCAGAATACGGTATTCGACCACAAAAAATTTTTTCTATGGATAAGTTTTTTTCGAATATAGTTGCGTAAATTTGAACATATTTTGGATGCCACTTATCCAATTTTTACAAATAAACCAATAAAATTTAGCCCTATAAAATTTCCTACATGTTTTTTAACAAATTTTTCCATTTAGAGGAGCAGTTTTTTCGCTACCAAAAAAAATATTTTGAAAAAATTATTTTCAAATAAAAAAAAATATTTTGAAAAAATTATTTTTTTTCGTAAAAATGCAAGTCAAAAATGTTTTCAAAAATTTATTAAAAATTTAAAACTGCAAAAAGTAGGATATTATTTTTGGTCTTAAGAACAAATTTTTAGTAGAGAAAATAAACTATCGTTGAAAGAAATTCGTTCAAAAATAAGGGCAGGAGATGCATTTGAGTGAAGGTACTAAAATTCGACATTTTACTGTTTCTTACATTTTTGATTTATTTTTACTATGAATTTATTTTTTTAGAGAAGTTCTAAAAATTGGACAAAAGAGAAGTCCAATAGTTTAAAAAGTGTACTTGTTTTTCTTTTGCCTTCTATAGTTATCTGGATTTGTTTCTCTTATTGGTTTGTTTCAAAGATTGGTCAACTAACCTATAAGGATATGCTTGAGGTGACAAAGGATGCTTACACAAGGAGCATGCTCACGTACGAGTACTCCGAGCAGTAGTACCCTTTGTCCAATGGGGGACGAAAAGGGACCCACTGTGGTCTGCTTCGGCAAATCCCCAACTTATTATATATATTCTCTTATGAGAAACCAAATGTAATCCCCATCATGTACTAATTCCAGGTTCCTAGATAGCGTTGCTCCATGTCTTTCATTTGCTGATGAAAACGTTCGCCGTGATCATCACTTACGTTGCCAAGTTTTTGGAGAAAAAAATCTAAATGTGACTGCAGGAAATGAATATTTAGTGATATGTTTGCACCTGATGTTAAGCAAAATCAATTTTTTTAATGGAGGAATGAAATTAAAGTCTTTTATACCCATTTTTTATAATTTATAAGCATGTCACGAATACTTTCTGAGTATTCGGGACATCTAATGTTTCTCAAAAAACCAGAAACAATCAACAGAAACAAATTCCAGGTAGATTTTTCTTCAGAAGATAGGAACGCTTAGAATTCTTCGCTACAGAGCACTTTTTTTCATGGTGATCACCTTCCGTGATTTTTCCCAATTGCAGTTTAGGAAAAAATATTTTAAGAAACTGAACGCTTCTCTTTCAATCTTCAGAGTTTTGATAAAGTTTTTTATTAGTTCAAATTTGATGTGCAAAGCTGGTTAAATTATGAGCAACATATTTGACGTTGTGTCTTCCAACATGGAAGTCCTTTCTTTTTGGCCAGTCCTTACCGCCAAAATGCTCAACACGAGCTCGTCTGTCCCAAAGGCAGAGAAAACAACAATATTTTGTGTAAACCACTCAAAATGGCAACCCCTTTCAAATCAAAACAAACTTTCCTCTCACGCTCTTCATATTTAATAGGGCTGTTCACAATCCGGTGCAAATGGTATTGCATCATAGCGTTTGCAAAATGGTAGAGTATGTTTTTGCTCCGTATAAACAGAATATACAGGGATGCATTTCCAACGCTATTGGAAATATGCAACACTAAAACCCATAGTTTATATTTACTATACGTATGCAATACTGAATTGCAAACTGTATAATGAAAACAATAAAGGCAAAAAAATTGATGTAGAAAATGAGCAAATAAAAAGCGAATTAATTGAGCTTTAAAGCTTTTTTAAAATTTATTTAAGCAAAATTTTTAGTATAAAAAATTTTGCCTTTTATCAATCAACTGTGAATTTCATGTATTGCAACAAGTGTATCAAAGTAAACTGAAAAAGACTGTTCACAATTGATAGGAAATTTTTACAATTGCACAAATTTGCTATCTTAAATACACAGGATTGTGAATTTCCCTAATGTTTTTAAGCAATTTTGACATTCGGTGCAACAATGCTGTTTATCAACAAATTTGCATTCAAAATTTACAAAATGTTCTTGAGCTTTATCTTAAAAATGAAAACTCCCTTTTCCGATTCCGCGTGAAAAATTATTTAAAATATTGTCTCATAAGTTCCCTTCATATCGACAGCAAGTGGAAACATGCTTCAAACGAGCACAAACTAAATACAGGCCATCTCTCAGATATGCCACCTGTCTCAAGCCACAGATATTTTTGGATCGACCTTTCTCAAAAAAATTTTTTCATTGCATTTTTTCTGCCTTATTTGAAAATTCTGCCCTCTTGACAAAAAAAAACAGTTACCTCTGATATGGAATCGTGTTATTTTCTCGAAAATGTTGACATCAAAAGTAAAAAAAAAATGCAAAATTCTTAAAGAAGGGAGAAGAGGGCAGAAAAATGCAGTATTTTTTCGAGAAAAGATAATACCATTATTATGAGATGACCAAAAATGTAAAAAAACAGTAAAATGTCGAATTTTAGTACCTTCACTCAATTGCATCTCCTGCATCTCCTGCATCTCCTGCCCTCAAATGCATCTCTTGTTTTTGCACAAACTTTTTTTAGTGATAGCTTCTTTTCTCTAATAATAATGCATTTTTAAGATTAAAATAAATAATTTTCCACTTTGTGCAGTCTTAGATTTTTTATGAATTTTTTAAGACATTTTTGACTTGCATTTTTACGTGAATAAAAAATTCTTCAATATATATATTTTGATAGCGCTAAAACTATTTATCCAAATACAAAAATTTGTTGAACAAACATGTAGGAAATTTTATTAGGCCAAAATGAAAAGGTTTAATTATAAAAATTGGTAGATATGTAGATTGGCTAAGATATGTTCAAACATATGCAATTATATTCGAAAAAAATGTAAAAAAAAAATTAAAAATTAAAAAAAAAACCTATACATCAGTGTTGCCGTTTGGCTCCAATTGAATCCATTTGGATAGTTTTTTCCTTCAAAAATTTATTGATATTTTTTTTAAGCCTCAGTGGAAGTTTGGATACTTTTTAAAAAATCTTTTTTAATATGAATATATGTTTTTGTTTTCAGAATATAAAAAGTAAGCATTCCCTTCAATTTTAAAAAAAAACGTTAAGATAAATGATAACATTAAGACATTTTTGGGCAATATTTTCTTATAAAAAAATGCATTAAAGCAACCAACCTCTTTACAAAGAACTTCAAAATTTTGTGAAAAATGTTTTAAGTCTGCCATAGCTCAGCTGCAGCTGAACGTAGTTTTTCTGATTAAAAACTAAAAATAAATTTTCTTTGGAAATGGTAGAAAATATTTTGTTTTCCAAAATTCTTACAAATGAATATATTTTAACTTCTAAATTTAAGACAACATTGCACGTTGAAAAAAAAAATAAGAAAAAACTTTATTTAAGACATTTATTGTGAGCTTGGCCCAATAGTAAAAAATTGACGCGACTTATTAAAAAAATCTGTAATTTTTAGCCTCTTAGATTTCCGTAGCGATTTCAAATTGTAACGAGACTTAATAATTCTAGTAAAGGTTGTAGCGATAAGTACACTTAATAATTTGCACTTTGATTGTTTTTTGCTTCTGATAAATTATATTGACCAATATATATTGGTTCTGTCTGAAAACGACTTCTATTTTACCCCACCTAGCGAGAAGAAGATGTATTAAGAAAACAAAAACTTTTTTGGACTATTGTTTTTTGTATTATTTACGTAAATAAAATTTCAAGTTTATGTACAATAATATAGTCTTTTCACAATAAATGTTTTAAATTAAATCTTTTTAATTTTTTTTTAACCTGCAATTTTAGCTTAATATAATGAAAAGGCAATATCAACAATATCAATAAAATTTATTTTACACTAAACTGAATAAGTTGTTTGATTTTTTTTTTTCCTTTTTTATGCAATTACATATTGGTTTGTATATTACTTTTATGTAAATATTACACTTTTAAAATTAAATAGTAATTAAAGGGCAATAGCATCGCAAATAAAAGACAGAAGTATTGAAATTTATGTTCCTTTTTAATATTATAATACAAGTTTTGCTTCTTATTATTATATTTTAATAAAAATATTTTTTAGTCTTAAAATTAAATAAATAAAAATGTTATGGAAGCTTTAAAAGTTGGGTTTCATTATTTAAAAATATTAAAGTTGTATTTTTATGTTAAAAAATTAATATATTATTGGTTTTAGAATTTTGACAAGTGGATACTTTATTTTTTAAAAGTGGATACTTTTGGATACTTTTTTGGCCTTTTGTGGATACTTTTTTCAAAATCGTCGCGGTAACACTGCTGTCCATAAAAAAAATTTTTTTGCGATTTTCGTGTTTAGAAACTCCAAATCTATAAGAAAAATATACTGGAATGCCGTGTACAAAAACAGTGGCGCATAGTGTAATTGGTTGATTAGTAACAAAAAGTGCATACAAGTGTTCAGAATTCTGTTCATAAAATTTTTTACCGAATTGTTCATGCAACATTCTTCATCAGTTACCACTACAAATGTATTTAATTATCGAGCATCTAAATATAGTCACTGTCGCAGTGTAACGCATACATGTATGTATTTATGGATATTTAGACATACCAGCATCGGACAGACATTTTGATATTTTCAGCATTTTAACCACATGCGCTGCTTTTGAAAAAAAAACCTCCCTTTTTTATTGGTATTGCATATTTTCTTGCCTTCGTTTTTCTTTGTGTTTTTCTCATTGTTTTTGGATGAAATTTACTTCAGCAACCTATTTGTCTACATATGGCAACACTTAACGGCAAACACAAGACTTCTGCAAATGTGTGTGTGTGTGTCTTTCAGTGTGAAACTTGATGCCACTTTCAATCAACGCAATGTAAATGGGGATTTTTTTTCCTTACCACGATTTTATGTTCGGTTTGCGACTCATTACATCTGGCACGATCCATGAGGCTTCTTGAGATTCGATCACTTGTGGTCGATTGATGCTGCAATGGAACAGCTACTTGTACAGTGTTGTTCCTATTATTGTCATAGTATATTTTTTGTTGTTGTTAGCTTGGGGGTCTCCCAGACACAGTGCTGGGCTAATGTTTTCATTTGTTTGCTTCAACCATAGCTTAGCATCATCAGGAGTTTGTGGGGGATTAATTTTTTTACAGCCGCCCACTTGAAGCTACACTCTTGAAATACCTTCACTATCATTATGCACGTTATTTAGATATTTTTTGTTGATCAACCTTAGAACTAGACTCATTAGACTTATTGGCGCACTCTTTAGAATGACGTCATCCATCTGGTCTCTTGCATGCATGACTCCTCATTCACTATCATTTCATTGTTTACATTTCGATGACATTGCATGACACTAGCACATCATTAACAGCAATTTTTAGTGTTCTTAAATTGAATATCCTCTATTTTTGGATTTTTATTTTTTTGTTTACAGCTGTTTGAACAAAACTTCTGCAACAAACATCTCCAGCAGGCTTAATATAAATGTTTATATAAAGTGCAGAAGTCGATTTACAAAAAATAAAACTATCAACACTATACAGATGTCTTATACTGCAAATACTACCACTACTGATTCCACTGCTACTAATTCAACTACTACTACTACTATTTAATCCTTACTTGATAAAGTTTAATTTAGCTACTAACATCTAACATAACTGAAAAGCATTCGATTTTTTAAATACAAATTTAAAAATTTCGGAATGTTTTTTTACCCGAACTCACGTAGTTTGGACTTAAATTGATTTTAATTGTGTCACACTTTAGATTTAAAGAATACTTATTACTAACATTGAATAGAGCTGCAATTTTTTATAAAAATAAAGAATGAAAAACAAACAACTAGACTTTTATTTCTACTTTTTTACATATTTTATTAACAAGTATTTTAATAAAATAGAAATTATTAAAACTGTAGCGTTTGATATTTTTTGGTGTTTAAGTATATCACGGGCATCTACACTTAATTTTTAGCAACGAAATGTTTTCAGAAGTGTAATATAAAATATTTGATTTTTCCAAAAAACCTTTTAAATAAAATCTCATTTAAATAATATATTACGTTATTTTTAATTACTATCAACTTTCCCGGCAATAGTAAAAAAAGAAAGACTATTCATTATTAGATCATGCCAAAAAAGTTCTCTTTTGTATTTTTATTTTAAATCTACTCCAAATAAATACCAAAACCATGACATAATTGCTAAAATTAACAATTGGTTTTATAAACAAAGTAAAATACAGCCTGCCACTGCAAAAATTGCAAAAATAATAAAACAAACTGTAAAAAAATAGCAAACAAAAAAGAAATCTTGACATTGATTAATATAACATTGATTAAAATACGTGTTTAAATAAAAAAAATATTGTTTTATATCTGTTTATATTTGAGCAGAGCACGAAATAAAAAAAAACTGCATAACTCAAACATTAGCTCAGATAAAAACGGTAATTAGATCAGTTCACATGAACGCGTTTGAGATACGTTCAAAGAAAAATGTTGTTCATCAAGTTCATCTGTTCAACCTTAAAATATGATAAGATACTATTGACTTAGAAATAGGATATTATTAAGTGCAGGTTATAACATTTTATTTTAAAATATAAACTATGCCGTAAGCCAAGGCAAAAAAAGTGCAACGACAAAATAGCCTTTTGATTAATATACAGTGCCAAAACACGCGACTTAAGAGTCTATTTCATTTGAAAATTTTTTTTCGAAATTATTTTTTTTTATAGAAAGATTAATAAGGGTGATTTTTATTGGTATTTGTTTTTTCAGTGCAAATTTGTTTGCACCTCACGCTGGATTCGTAACATGTGGCAAGGCCAAAAATGCTTAAGGTAGAATTATAATAGACGTAATGTAATGTAACGAAATGTTGTCAACTGTCATCGGGACGGGACGTAATGTAAGAAAACGTTGTAGCAATTATAATAGGCAATAGCCAGGCAGTTGTTTGACGTAAATAACTGCACGTTCCCGTACAAGTTCAATTAAAACTTCGATATCCATAGCTGTGGATATATAGAACTATCACATTAATAACGAAAACGCAACAAAAAGCGTAGTTCAACTACATAAAATAGCGCATTAATCGAATCTTACCTCAATGTTTAGTTGTTCTTTGAACAGACGTAATGTAAAGTAACGTAGAAATCGAAATCCAACGGATCTTTACGTCCCGTGACATTACGTTACGTTTATTATAATTACTTATATAAGAAAGTATAGTTTGAAACAATAAGTGAAAGAACACACTGCTCAATTGACCTTAGACCACATTACGCTACGTCTATTATAACTCGGCCTTTAGTAAGGTTTGCCATTTCACCATGAATAAACTTACAAGCGAACAACGCTTGCAAACCATTGAATTTTATCATCAAAATTAGTGCTTTGTGAGAAATGTGTAAATCTGTGAAAAATTGTCTTCAGCGACGAAGCCCATTTTTGGCTCAGTGGATAAGTTAACAAACAGAATTGCCGAATTTGGTCTGAAAAGCTGCCAATGCACTCTGAACAATGCACTGTTTGATGCAGTTTGTGGACTGGCGGCATCACTGGGCCGTACTTTTTCAAAAATAATGAAAACCGAAACGTTACAGTCAATGGAGGAAGGTACTGTGCGATGATTAACGACGTTTTTTTTTTTGTCCAAAATGAAAGAATTGGACTTGGTTGACATGTGGTCTCAACAAGACGGTGCCACATGCCGCACGGCACGCGAATCATGGACCTATTGAGAGGCGAGCTTGGTGAGCAATTAAACTCAAGTTATGGAGCAGTCTATTGGCCGCCAAGATCATGCGATTTGACCATACTAGACTTTGTGGGGCTACGTAAAATCTCTCGTATACAGGGACAAGCCAGCCACAATTGCAGTCCTGAAAGACAACATTACACTGCCATTGGTAAGATACCGGCCGAAATGCTGAAACAAATATGCCAAAATTAGAGCTTACGAATGGACCACCTCAGGCGTAGCCGCGGGACATTTTTATATAAAATAATCTTTAAAAAGTAAATGGCAGGCATTGATATATCGCTTTAAATAAATATTTCATTCACTTTTGCAAATTTCTTTTTTTTTCCAATTTTCAAAAAACAAACACTTAAAAATCAGCCTTTGTATGTGTGTAGAAGGCGTGTTTTTAATTTCAGATAGATATCTTTAATAATAGCGAATATATATATATACAAGGTGGCGCAAAAGTAACCTTGCGATGTTTTTTGGCTGTAATTATAAAAAAAAATGAAAAACTTTGATTCTTCTTGTGGATTATTTTTATTTGGTCTTTTAATTTTTTTTACATCAAGTCGAGAATATGATGTCATGTAAATGGCCGCCGCCACAGTTGATTGTCATTTGAGCCCTTTTTATGGCATTTTTTATCACTTCGGCCAAAACTTCCGGCGATAAGTCCTCACATTCTTGACGGATATTGTCTTTAAGAGCTGCAAGAGTCTGGGGCTTGTTGACATAAACCCGCGACTTCAAAAAGCCCCACAAAAAGATGTCTGGAGCGGTCAAATCAGGCGATCTTGCTGGTCAGTGCAAATCGCCAAAACGGGAGATTAGGCGCCCGGGAAATGCATCCTTCAGCATATCGGTTGTGGCACGTGCAGTGTGTGCCGTTGCACCGTCCTGTTGGAACCACATGTTTTCCAATCCCAATTCATCAAGTTGCGGCAAAAAGAACTCGTTGATCATTGCTCGGTAGCTCTCACCATTCACAGTAACCGTTTGGCCCGCGACGTCTTCGAAGAAAAAAGGTCCGATGACTCCTCCAGCGAAAACAGCACACCATACAGTGACTTTGAGCGGGTGTAATGGCTCTTCGTGGGTTACACGCGGATTTTCAGTGCCCCAGAAGCGTAAATTTTGCTTATATACGTACCCGCTAAGATGGAAATGGGCCTCATCACTCATGATTATTTTTAATGAAAAATCATCTTCCTCTTGGTGGTGATTAAGGATGGCTTGAGCGTATGTTAGACGCGATTGGCGGTCAGCAGCTAACAGCTGATGCACCGTCTGGACTTTGTACGGAAACATCTTCAAATCTTGTACCAAAATTCGCTGTACAGACCGTCGACCGATACCCATTTGCGTGGCACGTCGTCTGGTCGATGTCGACGGCGCTTCCATGACATCCTCGGCTACAGCAGCAATATTCTCTGCAGAACGGCTACTCCGGGGTCTGCCACGCCTGGCAGCATCTCGTGTTGTGCCAGTCTCTTCGAGGCGAGCGGCTAAACGTCGCAGTGTTTCACCAGTAGGCGTTGGACGGCCAGGAAATCTGCGACGAAATTCACGTTGTGCCAAAGTCACCGACCGATTATTGGTCAAATAAATAGTCAAAAATATTCTGCGTTCTGGAGCAGTGTAGCGTAACATTGTTTATTAACGTGTATTTCGCATGTGTTTACTACACAAATATCAAAACAGAACTGACATTAGGGGCCAATCGCAAAATTTATAGCATTTTCTGATAGGAGGATTACTTTTGCGCCACCTTGTATATAAACATCTGTATAGCGATAAGCGCGATTTTCTACATAAAAGGCATTTTTTAAAAACGGTACCAAAGATTATGGAAAATGGAAAGGCTTTCAAGGGCAGTCAGAATGTCAAAAATAAAAAATTCGATATATGCTTTATAAAATGTATAGTTTTTTTTTTTAATTATAGTCAATAGTTCTCCAAAAAAATTCAAAACAGAGTTTTGTTTTTAGCCGTTTAAATGAAAAAGACTCCTTAATAAAAAGGTGATTTTTGGAAATTGCCGATGCGACCTGCAATATCTTACTAGTCTTTTTCACGTCTTGTGTCCCTTTGATGTTTGCGCACGATTCAAATCGCATCGTTTCAACGGTGAAGTTGTAAAATGCAACGAGTCATTTATAATTAAAATCGCCCATGTGCAGCTTTTTTATTTAATACAGTTATGCAAATACAATATGAACTACAGTTGGGAGCTACAGTATGAACCTTGGGTTCATGGTTTCCTTTTGTCAAGGGAAAGTAAACCATTCCCTTTTGTTGGATATTGGGTGGACAATTTATGGGGCACGGCCCATGAATTGATCTCAAAATGAGTTTATTCTTAAGGCACGGCTTCTGAATGTTCATCTGATTTCCGTAAACCAAAAGGTTTATCTTTAACTTTGGTTGTTGGTGCCAAATCTTGGAGAAGGCATGGTTTTGGTATTAAGTTATCATAACATAGTTTATTGTTAAATGCTTTCGATGGACGATCAATCCACTATAACTTGAAGAGTGGGGGCAGTCATCCATCTAGATGAGGAGACCTAATCTATCGTTTGTCTGCAGACTTTTGTTTTAGAATTAGGGTTCTATGTAAGAGGCATAGAATCCTTGACCCTAGTGTAGGCCAATTGGTATATTACGGCGCACGCTTCCTATTTTTCCGAAAGAGGCTTTTAATAAGCCTTAATTAAGCTAACGAAGTTGCGTAATTAGGATTGTGGTTCTCTCGGAATTAATGTATCAACGGTTATATTAACCTAGTCATGTACAATTCTAGTGACTGAATGTGTCACAGTCAAATATAACTATTCTAAGAACTTTTGGTCTGTGCAGGGATATTGAATTGAGGGATAGAAGGATATTGAAGAGCCTTGTCTGGTAGAACCTTGAGCCCGGGTATTGACTTTCGTGGGCTGGTCCTTCGGGGCTCATAAGCTCGGGTTGTGGTTAGACCAGAAAGGTCGGTGTGAGTTACATTGAGTTGAACTCGGGTTGGTAGTTCCCTGATATTACTATGAGAATTATGGTAGATAAATTCTCGATAATTTCAAACAGTAAATATTAGGAAGGTAAGCAAATACCGGATCAATATGCTGTTACCTTTGGAATTAGAGAACAGATGACGGAGAAACCTAAATAATCTGAGTTGTGTCCATAAATGATAGGGGAACCTGATAACATATGCAAAAGTACTAGTCTAGTAGTAGGCATCGCTTCCTAGTTTTTATGACAAATATTACCTTCTTTGATCATGACGGCGAAGTTGCGTTCCAAAAAATGGGTTCCAAAAACCGATAATATATCGGTATTTATACCAATATGACCCACGGTTGTTTAATAACCTAGTACAATTTAAGTGGCTGAAGGTGTCACGGTCATGTATATAGTTAAATTGAAGGAAATGTTGGTCTGTGCTATTGTAACGGTGATCCCCGTTACAAGTTTGCACCCCGCACACTACGCCACTGCCTTACTACACCACTGTGCGCTTAACTCAACCAACAGCCATACCTACACACACACGCACACATACAGCCAGCACATTCAACGTAGTCAACAGCCGAGTCTACATAAACCACACGCAACGCTATAATTCCCAGAAGGTTAATGGCAGCATACGGATAAATAGACCGCGTTGTGACAGACTTCGGCACGGCTCGAGAGCGTAGTGCTTTGTACCGTCGCTACTTGCTGGAAACGAGAACAAGTTTGTTCATAGTCGGGTCTTGCCTTAGTCAGTCACACCGAACATCACCGAACATCACCGAACTTCAGCAAACACCGAACATATCCGAACATCGCCGAACATCACCGAACAGTACCGAACTTCAGCGAACACCGAACATCACCGAACATCACCGAACCTCAGCGAACACCGAACATCACCGAACATCGCCGAACATCACCGAACCTCAGCGAACACCGAACATCACCGAACATCGCCGAACATCACCGAACAGCACCGAACTTCAGTGAACACCGAACATCACCGTACATCGCCGAACATCACCGAACAGCACCGAACTTCAGCAAACACCGAACATATCCGAACATCGCCGAACATCACCGAACATCACCGAACAGCACCGAACGTCAGCGAACACCGAACATCACCGAACATCGCCGAACAGCACCGAACAGCACCGAACCTCAGCGAACACCGAACATCACCGAACATCGCCGAACATCACCGAACAGCACCGAACTTCAGCGAACACCGAGCATCACCGAACACCGCCGAACAGCACCGAACAGCACCGAACTTCAGCGAACACCGAACATCACCGAATATCACCGAACAGCACCGAACTTCAGCGAACACCGAACATCACCGAACATCACCGAACTTCGCCAAATACCAAATATCATCGAACCAGCATCGGCAGACTCACCCACCGCTGTAAATTTATCATATTCCTAAAATATTGTGTATTGTAAGAAAGACTTGATTTAACAATAAAACAGAAAATATCGTCTGAGCACGAAAATCACCAAGTCTACTTATTTATTTTGGACAAAAGTTTGAGGGTCTTTTGTTTGACCCTGGAACCGCTGAGCATACCTCAGCCTGTGAACAAAACCCCCATTACAAATGGCGCCCGAGCAGGGACCTGCTTCCAAAGACGGCAGTGGAAAACCGAACGCACCCACCAACGACGACGAAGCAGGTACAATACACAATAAAAATAATAATATGGACAAACATCTAACATCGGATTCACTCGGCTGGATATACTTACTTAAAAAGGAACGGCTCATTAACGAGTGCCGAAAGATCGGGTTACCAATTGATGGCTGCACTGTAGAGGATTTACGAAGGCAATTAAGCCACTTCGTCAAAACCAAACGAAGTAGAGCATCAACCGAAAATATATTTCGAGCACTGGAAGCCGAAGTTGAAGCAGAAGAAAAATTGCCGATCGGCAACGACACAACAACAACCGGAACCGACAACACACCTATGCAGTCAACAACACTTTTGGTGCCCGAGTACCACCAGATTTCGGACATCGAAGTAATGAATACCGTACGTCGATGGAACATTCACTACGAGGGTGGCGAAAATGTGTTTGAGTTCATCGAGCGAATCGAAGAGCTAGCCGAATGCTATCACTTGGACCGAAATAAATTGTTACCCACCTTACTAGAGACATTGCAAGGTAGGGCTCTACAGTGGTATCGTGTTAAACGACCAACGATCACCACATGGGCCACGTTTCGTGCAGAAGCCGAAAGATTTTTCCTGCCGAAGCGTTTCTTGAGCCACCTGGAGGAAGCAATTTATAATCGTAAACAGATGCAAAGAGAAAAGGCAAAAGATTACATATTATGTATGCAAACCCTCATACGCAAACACCCGCAGCTTAAAACTCTAGACCACACAGACCGGATTTACGATGGGCTACGAGTAGAATACAAGCTCTACGCCAGACGAAGTGACTTTACTACGCTTGATGAATTAATGGACCTCACCGAAGAATACGAAGAGCTCAGGCGAGACGAAACGAAAGTGAGCCGAACAGCCGCTCACTGCCTACGAGATGCGACACCATACGATAAAACCACACATTGCTGGAGGTGCAAAAAACGAGGCCACTGGCGCTATGAATGCCGAAGCCAAGCACGAAAATTTTGCTCACGATGTGGTCTGGACGGCACATTATCCCGCGATTGCCACTGTTTGAACCCACAACCGTATACTCCCTATCCTTCTGATAGCTTGACTGATGGTCGCTATTATATCACCGTAAAGGTCATGGGACGACCGATAAAGGCATTGATCGACACCGGATCTTCACTATCATACGTCGACGATAGCATCAAACAATTTTTAACTGAGCAAAATATTAAACCGCGGCCACACAGCAGGAAAATGCAGCTAGCAGATAACTCTATAGTCGATTGCGAGGACGCGTATCCCATCCAAGTCGACTATGGGCAAAAATCAGTATTTGTCTCAGTCTCCCCATTATCATCACTAGCAGAGCCAATGATCCTAGGAATGGATTTCTTACAACGCAGAGGCATAAAATTAACGATGGACGGTCATGAGCTGGACCACCAAAGCAATGACCAAGCGGGAAAAGTCTCAAGCCTGTACTCTCTTGTCAGACGAGACAATTTAACACCAGAACCAAACGAACAATTATTTAAAAGGGAAGCGATGCCTTTGAGCACGAACTATGCGCCGGCAACGATCAAGTGCACCATCGACCGCATTATTAAACCCGAACCACCGAAAATCTCCGAAACCCGAAACATTCGGCCGACTATTCGTTTATCACCCCTGCCGACACCCTGTCACACAGACGGAAGCTCTGACGTGCCAGAGACCAGGGACGCAGAAGGCGCAACTGATAAAACCGCGCTACCACTACTACAGATAAATCCGTTTCGAAAACACAAGCAGAAAAAAAAAAAAATATAAATAATAACCTGACAAATCACTCTCCGAAGTGGGGGGGGAGTTGTAACGGTGATCCCCGTTACAAGTTTGCACCCCGCACACTACGCCACTGCCTTACTACACCACTGTGCGCTTAACTCAACCAACAGCCATACCTACACACACACGCACACATACAGCCAGCACATTCAACGTAGTCAACAGCCGAGTCTACATAAACCACACGCAACGCTATAATTCCCAGAAGGTTAATGGCAGCATACGGATAAATAGACCGCGTTGTGACAGACTTCGGCACGGCTCGAGAGCGTAGTGCTTTGTACCGTCGCTACTTGCTGGAAACGAGAACAAGTTTGTTCATAGTCGGGTCTTGCCTTAGTCAGTCACACCGAACATCACCGAACATCACCGAACTTCAGCAAACACCGAACATATCCGAACATCGCCGAACATCACCGAACAGCACCGAACTTCAGCGAACACCAAACATCACCGAACATCACCGAACCTCAGCGAACACCGAACATCACCGAACATCGCCGAACATCACCGAACCTCAGCGAACACCGAACATCACCGAACATCGCCGAACATCACCGAACAGCACCGAACTTCAGCGAACACCGAACATCACCGTACATCGCCGAACATCACCGAACAGCACCGAACTTCAGCAAACACCGAACATATCCGAACATCGCCGAACATCACCGAACATCACCGAACAGCACCGAACGTCAGCGAACACCGAACATCACCGAACATCACCGAACATCGCCGAACAGCACCGAACAGCACCGAACCTCAGCGAACACCGAACATCACCGAACATCGCCGAACATCACCGAACAGCACCGAACTTCAGCGAACACCGAGCATCACCGAACACCGCCGAACAGCACCGAACAGCACCGAACTTCAGCGAACACCGAACATCACCGAATATCACCGAACAGCACCGAACTTCAGCGAACACCGAACATCACCGAACATCACCGAACTTCGCCAAATACCAAATATCATCGAACCAGCATCGGCAGACTCACCCACCGCTGTAAATTTATCATATTCCTAAAATATTGTGTATTGTAAGAAAGACTTGATTTAACAATAAAACAGAAAATATCGTCTGAGCACGAAAATCACCAAGTCTACTTATTTATTTTGGACAAAAGTTTGAGGGTCTTTTGTTTGACCCTGGAACCGCTGAGCATACCTCAGCCTGTGAACAAAACCCCCATTACACTATGAAATTAGAGGAACCTTTCTGGTGGATCTTTTGAATTCCGAAGGGGCATTGGATGACGCTAAATATTGGTTACAAGCTTTAAGGCACCGTAGAATTAAGCCTTCACGGCAGGGGTCTACGTAAAACACATAGAGAATTTCTGTCAACAACTTTGGTGTAGTACAACTGCATCCCATTTGTGTAATATTAATTATTTAATATTTTGTCTACAAAGTGATTGTGTTTTAAAAAACGTTTTTGAACGTAAAATGTGTATCTGATGTCAAAATGTATGCATTTATTTATCTTTATAGCCCATTTATTCACTTGGCTCTCGTATATATGAAAGTAACACGTCATTGTAAATATTATTTTTAATGCCTGTATATGGCTCGCCATATACTCACTTAGCAGGAGCCAAATAGTCTGTAATAAAATTGTGGCCATGTGGCATTCGATTTATTAGTTTACTTGATAGTATAACAGATAAAGCAGCCCATACTTTGCAGCCACTAAGTTAACAGAAAAAAACTGTTTATATATAGCTAGTAATATCGTTTCATTAAAGACTCAATAAAGTACTACTACTATTTTTTTACTATTACTATTATTTTTTATTTTCAATCTTTCTAAATGACATTTTTGAAGTAAGTTAATATGCTTCTATTCATGCCCTAGCAGAATAACCAGGTAGATGCACTAGAAATACGCTCTCTTCGACAACAAAACAATAACAAATTCGTAATTTTAACGTCAAAATGAGCTGTTTTAAAAATGTTATCAATTTTTACTTACTTATTTATTTAGTTTTGACAATGGATTTTCTGGACTGCCTGTAACTTCCTCCCGTCGCGATAATTCGAAAACAGTTCAGTAATTGTTATCTTCCGTTCCAGCACGATAAAATTAACAAACAATCGTCGATTTCATTAAATAAATTTTATGTTTTCCAACAGCAATTTCAATTGTCAAAATAAATTTTGACAGTTTAAATCAGCCGTACATAGCTACACAAATAAATTGGTTACTACACAATCGAAATAAGTAGTCGAGTGAAAATTATATTGAAAGTAAACTTTCATTTGCTTCATTTAAGGCCAACTACAATTAATTATCTATTATATCTTAAAACACGGCTCATTTTATGAAATTTTTAAGATTTTTGTTTTGTTTTTTTTTACATCTTCATAGATAAAATCTGGGTACTCAATTGATTTATACGGTTACAAGTAAATTATACATCCCTATGGCTGAAAGAATAAACATTGATTGTCAATAGTGACATTATAGTTACGCCAATGTTTTGCTTTCTCGTTTTTTACTCTCCGAATTGCATCTACCTGGTTATTCTGCCATGTATTCATGCATATGCTGATGACATTCAGCTGTACCTGTCTCGTCCTGTTGGCCTCTTAGAAGATTTAAGCTTCAGACTTATTTCAGACTTATTATCTATAAATAATTGGGCTGTTGCTAGCAGGCTGTTAAAAAACCCTTTAAAATCCCCCCAAAGTTACAGCAGTTGCTAGAAATTGCTCTAGCTTTTCTTACATTCCGCGATTATTTATTGGTTTTGACCAATTAGAAATTTTTTAAAAGATTAAAAATCTGGGCTTTATAATGAACTCTAATCTAACTTGTACTGACCATATAAGTAATACTGTTGGAAAAATATATGGAACTCTTAGATTTTACGACTCTCCTTTGCCTATACCCCAATTGAAACTCGGCGCAGACTTGTTGTGCAACTTATAATGCCACTTATATCTTTTGCTGAAACTGTTTATTATCAATTTGACTCACAGTCACTACACAAACTTGTAGTAGCGTTTTACAGCGCAGCAAGATACGTCTATGGTGTACATCGGTATGATCACATTTCTGCGAAAAGTTAAAATATATTGGGATGTGATTTATTAGACTATCTTTAAATTCGTAACCTCATTTCCTTGCATCGACTAATATATATAAAACGTCCAGAATATCTTTATGATAAACTTAATTTTTTACAGTCCGTGCACTGAACCAAAAATGTACATTATATTAATGAAAATGTGCATTAATTTCAATGAATTATTCATTGATTTTGGTCCAATGAACTGTGGGCATTGATTTCAATGAATTTTCTTCATATTTTAATGAATAGTTCATTAAACTTAGTGATTTTCAATGAATGGTTCCTTGAATATTAATGTACACTTCATTGAATTCAATGAACACTTTCATTAAAAAATGTCAAAATTAATGATTTTTTTCATTGAATTTAATGAAAAATTCATTGAATTCAATGTAAAGTTCATTGAATTCAATGTAAAGTTCATTGAATTCAATGTATAGTTCATTGAATTCAATGTTTTATAGTTCATTGAATTCAATGTATAGTTCATTGAATTAATGTATTATAGTTCATTGAATTCAATGTATAGTTCATTGAATTTAATGTATAGTTCATTGAATTTAATGTTTATTTCAATGAATTTTATGTATTCAGTTCATTGAATTCCATGTATATTTCATTAAATTTAATGTATTTAGTTCATTGGAATGAATGATCTATACATTAAATTCAACGAATTATTTGTTAATCCTTCTCTAAACATTTTTAAAATAAGGTAATAATTACAATTTCAACAATATTTTTTTATTTTAAAGAGTCAATTAATATACAAATTTTCGAAGATTTTTAATAGTTAAAAATATATGGCAATAAACTCCCAATATGAATAAACTGAATATTTTCGCCTGGTTGAATATTTTCGACTTCCTGGATGCTGCTTCCAACAAAAACGAATGCCGCTTGGGAACTGGTAATTGTATGCTTAAGGAAAGTTTTTCTTCCAAAGTTGTCCTTACTGCATACTTTTTGAGTGGGCACCAAATACCCATGAAGGCTCCAAAGAAGTTTCATAGCAGTACTGTCTGGAAAGATATTAATTGAGAAAAATAACTATTTATTTATTTAGCCTCGAGAAAAATTAAGCTTACCACTGTAATTAGTGAAATCTTCAATTTCTGCCAACTTTGCCCGCACAGCTTTATCTTTTATGTGGTTTTCATCCTTTAGAAATGTAAACATTTTTTGAAAATGATGGCAGCAGTCACTTAAAATGTCAGGTATCTTTTCTATTATTTACTAATACTAATAGTAATTCAACAGATTTAAATTTTCTTTTCCATTCAAAGCACAACATTTTTTTCACTTTTATTTTAATTTATTATCACCTTTTATCTAAAATTTACACACACAATTGCCACACGTCTTCACAACTTCGCGTTTCACTTCAAACAAAATTGGGAACGGAATAAATTAGTAAACATTGAATTTAATGAACTGAATACATTGAATTTAATGAACTATGCATTAAATTTAATGAACTATATACATTGAATTAAATGAACTATACATTGAATTTAATGAATAATATATTGAATTTCATGAACTATACATTGAATTTAATGAACTATACATTGAAATCAATGAACAATACATTGAATTCAATGAACTGTACATTAAATTTAATGAACCATTCATTAAATTCAATGAACTATACATTGAATTCAACGACCTTTACATTGAATTTAATGAACTATACATTGCATTTAATGACCTAAACATTGAATTCAATGAACTGTTCATTAAAAATCAATGTATGGTTCGTTAAAATTTGATTTACAACTGGAATCAATGTACTTTTCATTGATATCAATGAAAAGTCCATTAAAATAATGAAAACAAATCATTGATATTTATTTAGACATTTTTAATGAATATAACTTCATTGTTTTCAATGAACAGTACGTTAAAAACTATGAGCAATTCATTAAAATTCAAGGATTTTTTCATTAAAATCAATGAATTAATTTTAACGTATGCTGTTCATTAAATTTATTTTTTCTGTGTGAGATGTATAAATTTTATTGTCCCTAGGCATAATTATCTTAATGCAAGTCGGTACTTTTTTATAAGCACAATTAGAATTTGGAACTCCTTGCCAATTAATATTAAGCAAGTAACTTCAAGCAACGACTTCAAACGAGCAATTTTTATATATTTCGTTCCTTGAATTAAATCTCTTAATGTCTCTTTTTTCTTCTTTTCTTTCTTATTTATAATTTATATTCTTTTCTGATGTTCCGTTCAACTATTTGTTTCCCTTACCCTATCTATTCTTACATTTTAGTTTTTCAATTTTTAATTGATAATTTGATTCAGCTCCAATTTTTTTTAATTTGATTTAAATTTACTATAATGTTTATTTATTTAAATATTTTATTATTGTAATGTAATTTTTATTGTAATTTTTTTTTAATTTAAATATTGTAATAATATGTTATAATATGTTCATTGATTACTATAAAAGATTAAGACTTATTGTACTAAATTAATTAATAATAATAAAAATAATAATAATAATAATAATAATAATAATAATAATAATTCTAAAAAAAATTTGACGGTGACCTCTAGAAAAGTGAAATGTATCACCAGGTCCTATTATTTTTTCCCTCCTTACATTTCTCCGGAATACACCCACCTTCTATCTGCTCCTCTTTTGGTTTTTTCCCTTAAAATAAAATCCCTAAAAATTAGGAAGAATGTCTTTAGTGTATTAGATGGTCCTATTTATTTTTTACCTTCAATATTTTCTTAGAAAACAATCACCCCCTATCTGCAACTCTTATGGGAGTCCCCATACAAAAATCAGAAAAAATAAAACAGCATAAAAAGTTCATAATTCTGACGAATCGACCCCTAGAATGTTGAAATGCATTAATTAGCCCTAATTTTTTTTCACCCTTAACATTTCTTCTAAGCACACCCACCCCCTAGCTGCCATCCTTCTGAGTGTATGGCAACCCACGGACTTCAAGGAGTATGAACACCCCCAGAAGGGCGGCAGCTAGAAGGTGGGTGTGTTCTGAAGATATGTTAAGGGCGAAATATATAAGACCATCTCAACCTATAGAGGTCTTTAACTTTTTTATTTTTGTGTTTTTTGTATGGCGATCCTAAAATGGTGAGAAATAGGAGGTAGGTGAGTTTGAAAGACATGGTAAAGGTGAAAAAAATTAAAACCACCTTATGTGGGTAGATTCAACCTTTTTAGAAATAAATTCGGTAAAGGTATAAAATATTCTCGACATTCCATTCATACAAAGCAACGGTATTTAAATGAAAAGACGTTAAGGTTATACAGCCCATGATCGGTAGTTAGAGCCGACACACTTATAATGCGGGAGTGAGCCTGAGATCGAGAGAGGCCTCTGGAACTAAATTGCTTACTGAGCCCCTAGGCTGACGTCATCACAGGAGTTGCCTAATCGACATAAAAGTCTAGCCATTGAGACTTTCGCTGATCACGAATCTGAAGTCAAAAATTCAAAATGATGGCCATGAACTAGCTTTTGTAATTCCTTAGTTTTTATAACTTTTTTAATGGTCCACAATATAAAAAAAAACAGAAGTATTGTTTTTTTTTTAATATTTATATTATAAATTATTCTTCTAATAATATTAAAACATCTTGAGGTAGTATATGTTTTGTATTTCTATTTCGTATGTCTCCCGACAAAGAGACTTTCGGATCTGAATATAAAAGCCACGTATGGAAGACATCCTCATTTCTTGAAATTTACTTGAATGAAAAATATGTAATAGATTTCCTAAAAACACATCTCCCTGAAACTTTTCTCAGTCCACGTGGTAGAGCATTACACAGTGTGGTGGCGTTAATGACAAACATACGCGAGGAGTGTAATGAAGCATATCTTGGAACTATGAGAACATTACTTCGTCTAGAAACGCAAAATTGAAGTTTATCATATACGTAAGTAGGAAGGTGTTTTTGAATAGATCAGCTTAACAAATAAATACAGTTTCTGGCATCAAGCTAAGATTGTAAATCCCAACCAAGTATGGCATTTCTGTAACTAGATAAATGGTCAAACCTCCGCAACCCATAAACAAAGAGCGTAGCATAATTAAAAGCAACTTGTAATTTTAACTCAGAGGATGAGTCGAGCCTACTATAAACCAACTCAGCGTAAGTTATCACAAGTAGTACCAACTGTATTACCAACTTACTTCTAACATTGACAGGAGTCACACTAGAGGACATTATTAAATTACGCAGGACATTATACACTACCTGGACCACACTTTTAATGTGATAAGAAGACGACAGAGAAGCATTTATATAAAAACCCAGATTTAGACTTTCGACACTAATTTCAACTTGTTTGTCCCAATAAATAAGTCAGGGATATCATCAGCACACGTTATATGTATACATATTGGTAGAATGTACGATATGGTAGCATTCAATTGAAGACCATTGCCTCTGGCCCACTCGCTGATGTTATTTAGATCTTCATTCATTCTGCAACAAAGATCATCACTTTCCCAGTACGTCAAGATAAATACAGCTTAACATCATCAGCATATGCATGAACGGAATTGTTTTTGCAGTCAGAAATACTGTCATGAAGACATATGGAAAACAAGAGTGGACCAAGAATAGAACCTTGTGGAACACCAATTTGTACCAATTTATACTGCGAGATTACCAAATTTAACTCTTTGCAACCGATTTGACAGGTAACTTGACATTAAGTTGACAGCGCTCTTACTTAAATAAAAAACTTTGTTTTCCGTTACCATTTTAGTTTTTCTCGAAACATATTGTGGGTAAAGCAAAAATCCCAAATTCTTTTTTATTAGTATTATAAGATATCCCATAAATCAATCAATACCTTTTTATCGCGGAAAACCGGGGCGATTTCTTTCGTTTTTTCCATTTTAACTGAACCAAATTTTTAAAAAATGTACATTTTCGATAATTTTTTTAAAATATGAAGCATGAATATTATTTGAAGTTTTTGACTTCTTCTGATAACTTAAGCTTGATTTAAAACACAAAAATATTAAACATATCAAATTACTTTTACAAATTATACATGAAATGTTTGAATTTGGCTAAAAATTTTGCTATTTTTTTTTTTAAATTTTTGTCAAACTTTCAGGCGTCATAAATCAGTAAAGAAAATTTTCTAAAAAACTTGGCAATGCAGTTTTATTTTTATTTATCTATCTTTAATAGGTATTTGAAGCAAAAATTTGTCTTCAAGCATCTTCAAATAGAAGTTTTTTTATAAAAAAATCAAAGAACAAAGGCATGCGCCTTATACAAACAAGGTTTGGTCTTTGACCTAAAAGGAAAGGGATAGATTTATTTTGAGCAATTGATTGGAACCATACGTGAATTACTAATTGGGCGAAACAACCGTGAAAGACAATTTGAATTGCTTTTAACCGAGGCTAGTGTTTGCAAGGCCCTTAGTTTTTCCTGTCCTTTATTTCAACATTTTCCATAATTTAGCTGTGGGTTTTTAGTTTTCCATAAATTTTAAATGTAGAAAAGAACAAAGAAAGTGAAAAGAGCCATGCCATGTCATGTTTATGATCAATGTGCAGCGGTGCCAAGGTAGGTAAATTTCTAGACGACTTTAAAGTTATAGTTACTTGTTGTTATATGAGAGCCTAGTCGCAGCGCTTCTCTCTCTGCAGGCAGCATATCGTCGTTGGGCGCGCAATACCGAGTATTCGTATACAAAAAACTTACGGTGGATATGCGGTATGGCACGCCCAACGGCGATATACTACTTTTTATTCTTGTTACTTTCAAACCCACCTCGGCTTATTCCTTTTCGATAGCGGTTTAAGCAGAAGTGACTTCTCTTTTGGTCTGACTGTTATATCAACTTATAGCGTCGATGTAAGGTGCTAACACCCTTTGCGAAAATTTTGCAATTGCGATGCACACCGGCCTTTCATAAGTAAACTTAAAGAGATTGCTAAGATAGCTGGACACCTTATCTGAAACCTCGTTCGGTATTAAAGGTTTCAGATAGTTTTTACAACTTTGTAGGTACCCGGACTCAGTCATTATTGCATGTAGCCAGTTTCGTCTTGGGATAACGCAGCTTTATAATCGACAAAGAGATAATAAGTATCGATTTGAGTTCCAAGGGGCTTTTTCCGGATTTGGCACAGTGTGAATGCTGAACTTGCCGACTCAAAAGCCACACTAATAAGATCTAAACAGATTTTTCGAGAATAGACAATTGTCTTTTCCTATGACATCAACACAGAAAAATAACCAGTTTGCGCAATGTAAAAAGCATTTGAGCTGAACTAGTACAGGTATTTATTTGGCTACACTGTAGGGAAGTGTCAAAATCAAGTCTGAGTTCTTCCGCAGCCCACTTGAATACAGAGAAAAGATAGTTACGGTCAAAAATTGTCACGATGTATATTTTTATCCTTTTCCTACAATATACTTTATCTGTCTAGCTCGCCCGCCACTTGTTTTCAGATTTTGAAATTGGACAAAAATATTAAGTGTCCTACAGGCTTTAAGTGTAGCTAACAATTTCCATCGCATCTCCGGGATAATTGTAATGCTAGCCTTTATTTTTCTTAGGGCTCATGCCAGTTGGATGGAGGCACCTTTCCTATATATGGTGCGGACATTCCAGATGCAAATCCTTAAATCGTTGTTCGTTTATGCCGGTAACTTAAAATTGATTTTTATCCAAGGATGGTTTTGTTTTCTTTGGGCGATAGAAATGTGGTAGAACACAAATCCTACATACATTTCAAATTTATGTTCTAGAAGCGAACGCCTATGTTCACGTTTACTGTCTACACTCTAGAGTAAGCCCAAGCGTCCAAACATGCCTAGAGCATCGTTACTTAGCCGAACATATGTTTAGGTTATACAGTCCATGATCGGTAGTCATGAACCACGTGAAGGTGAGTTTTGCATTACCACCCCATATAACAATGATTTTTATTACTGATCGAAAAAATATCGATCGAAAAATAATTGGTTTAAAGGGATTTTTATCTAAAAATCATGAAACGAAAACTTGTCTTAAAGGGAATCTCTAGCTCCCTAGCACCATCACCGCACTGCGTTTTGTCTCGAACAATATAGCTCGACAGTATTATTTTACTGGCTAATTGTATTTGTTTGGTTTGTACTTTTTATTGGGTTGGTAAAAAAATTGTAAGGGAACAGGGTCACAAATGCTTCAAAATTAATGCCGGTACGGATTAATTTATATGCATTAAGAGGAGTTTTCATGTATTTGGCCGTAACTTCGAAAGTACTTCGAAAAGCTCAAAGTAAAAATGGATAGATCTTTTGTAGAGGAAATTTAACATGTAAAAAATTCACAATCCTTTTTTTCTCTTCTGAGTACGCCTCAAAAAGTATATTTATTACTAGCTTATTTATTACTTATTAGGGCGGGTCGATTTATTTTTCGACAATTTCCCTATGATTTCCGTATTCTATGGGTTATTCCATGAAAATTTTCCGAAGGAACCATACCTCTATCGTTAAAATCGAGTCCCCTACTTTTTGTTGGTAGATTTTTTCCCAAATTGACGTTCGTATGAAATTTTACCTACACGTTCACATCCATAACTCAAAAACTAGCGATCGGGTTTAATCGCCAGTAGGCGCGTTGGAAAGGTTTAAAGACATGTCGAGGAACATCACTGCCTGAAACTTAACTTAAAAACTTTAAACGCGTTTTTCTCGAAACACTTTTTTCCAACATGTTTGACATGATATCTAAAGTTCTAATGGACCGATTAACTTAAAATTTGGTTTCGGGCTTTTTTATATATCCCTCTATAGCCTGGAGAAGAATTATGTAAAAGTTTCGTTTTTAAATATTTTTAAAAAATTAAAAAAAACTTCCATGACAGAATGATCAATTTCTTAATAACACTGTGCATGAATCACTTTTTTTTACAAACAAGCTATATGTTTTTACAAACATATCATTTCAGCATAATTCAAGGACGCTGAATTCAATGGCGATTTCCGTTTTTTAATCCTTCGGCCCGTTTTCGAGAAATCGCAGGTTCAAGGTCAAGAACATGTTGATGCAGTTTTTGTTAGAAAAACTTTTTCTCATTAATTTTATCGACTTCATGTCCATGAGTGAAACATTAAAAAGTACCTGAAAAAGAATTTCTTAGAACTTTTTAACCTTTGAAAACCAACCCTTATGGTCCAAATTGACGTCATAAATAAAAAAAATCCGTTTTTTCGCATAAAAGCGTTGTTCAAACAAAAAAAGTAGGCTTTTTGATGGAAAAATATTCCGCCGATAAGTATACAGTCATGTGAAAATTAATAGGGACACCTATATTTTTATATTTGAAGCTGCATGAATTATATACAATTCCGCTAAAACAAAAGATACAAAATTTGTTGATATTTCGTTTGATAATCTCAAAATTTTAGCTCTGCTGTAGCACACGACACGAAAGTGGTTGATATATAGATGGAAAAGCTGATATTTTTTCTAAAATGCAGAATATTATTTTTTATTTTATGGTGAGTAGTTTAGATTCTAGATCAATAATACTAAGCACGTACCAAAACCGTAAAACACCCGGTATCTTGAAAGTTTTACAATGTGGGAGGAAACTCCATAAAGTTTAATACTCGCCTTATCAAGAGGAACCACCACCCGAGGGAATTAACGCTATATCTGTTGCACCTTGTATGTAATTCATGCAGTTTTAAATATAAAAATACAGGTGTCCCTATTTATTTTCACATGACTGTATATGCCTATAGCCAGTAGGCGCTAAGTAAAATTACAAATTCATCCAAGTTAACTAACCTTCTGTGTCCCTGAAATGATCTCAAAGGTATTAAAACTTAGTTTTTCATATATATATTTATGGGCTTATACATTCGACCATCGGAGTTGTTAACCAATCGTCGCCAAATTTGCTATTTGAGTTTATAATAACTAAGCAAATATTTTCTTGAATTAAGTAAAAATTTGCTATTCCAATTTATAGTAACTAAGCAAATATTTGCTTGAATTAAGTAAAAATTTGCTATTCCAATTTATAATAACTAAGCAAATATTTGCTTGAATTAAGTAAAATTTTGCTTTTTCCTAAATACACGAGGAATGATTGGAATTTAGCAATCTTTTTCTAATAATATTGTGATTGAGCAAAATTTTGCTGATTTGCTTTTAAGCAAAACATTTGCTTGATTCAAGCAAATTAATTTTCTCCGTGTAGCGCTAAGTATATCAAGGAAATATTCTTCCATCAAAAAGCTTACTTGTTTTTGTTTGAACAAAGCTTTTATACGAAAAAAACGGGATTTTTTGCTTTATGGGTTCAATTTGGACCATAAAGGGTCTAAAAAATTATTCTCCTGGTAGTTTTAAATGTTTCACTCATTGACATGAAGTCGATAAGGCTAATGAGAAAAAAGTGTTTCTAACAAAAATTGGATCAACATGTACTTGACCTTGAACCTTAAATTTTTCGAAAACGGGTTGAAAAATTAAAAAACGGTAAACGCCATTAAATGCAGCATCTTTGAATTATGCTGAAATGATATGTCCCCCGCTTGTTTGATATTTGGCCATGCACAGTGTAATTAACAATCCGTTTTTTCAGATGACTAGGAGGGTTGAAATCGTGTCAAAATTGACACGGTATTTTTCTCCCTCTACTTCAACAGCGTATAACTTCGATAAAAATAATTTTTTAGATATTTTTGTAAATTCTTAAGATATGAATCAATAAGATATAAAAAAGGGACAGTAAAAATATTATTGCGTTCTTTTTTATCGACCGTCAAAAGAAGTCTGAAATTCGGGCCTCCATACCATAATACTACCTTAGAGCTAGCAAAATTACATTTTTAACAATATAAAAATTATGGTGGGGACTCAATGGGCTCATGAGATATGGACATTTGAACATTAAAATTGAAATTGAAAAATATTTTGTTAAGATGTTAAGGTAACCATATCTCCTAAGCCCATTGAGTCCCCACCCTATTGTTGAAAAGGTAAATTTGCCAGTTTTCAGAAAAATTAACTTTTCATTTTTAGATTAAATCAACTACCTTACCGCAAGGGATGGAAACCCTAACCACCAAAATTTCCTAATTCGTAAAAATCGATTTTCTACGTTTTTGCCGATTTCTGTCAATTTTGTGCACCCTGTAACTCCGGCAAAAATCACGTCAAACTTTTGTCCTCCAATTAAAGTTATTTATTTGCGTTAGTGAAAATTTCACCTACATCGGAGATGGTCATTCCGTAAGGCCGGTACGTTCAAAATAGAGTTGCAGTATTATTTTCTGCTGATTAGACAATTTCTAAAATAATTGCGTTAGTTTTGCAATTTGCAATAATTGCGTTAATAATTTGAAAATTTAGTATAAAATTTTGTCCAACTAGATTATTTTAGGCGAAACAGTAAGCATAGCTTTATGTAAAAGTTAATTACATAAAAGTGGTTATGCATTATCTTTTAACCCTATATCGCGCCGTGTTGCAGATCTGCATCATTTATTAATTGCTCTAGAAAAATAACTCAAAAAGAAAAAATTAAGTCGGAATTCTTATAAATGACTCATAAGCATTCTCAAAACTCTAGCTTTTCAATTAGAGAGTAAATCAATCAACAATTATTTTTTAATTTTAGTAGCAAAAGCGTGATTTTGAATTTGGCAGCAGTTTGTGTTTTGCAATATTTTTAATATATTTGTAAATGACTAAAACTGTTATAAAAAGTGTTAATAATTAAAATAAAAGTTTAAGAGCTTTTTGGTGGGTTATTAAACTACACTTATCATGAATTACTATATTAAAAGCACTGTTATATTCACTGGAATATGTTAATCTTTTAAACTGTAAAACAAATTTTTTTGCAAATATTTGTATACACTCTAACAAAAATTCACGAGAATTAACTACAATAATTGCTGGCAACTGATTGCCTACATTTATTGTCGTTAAATCCCATAGAGCAAAATTATAAATATTTATTGTTAAAAATGCGTGAATCCTCTCACCTACAATTATTTCTTTCGCTCTCTTGTAAAAAATCTCTTCTAAAATTATTTCTTCCAATCTTGTCTGCGCTTATATAAATCTCTCAAGTAAGTTTTGAACATGGCAACAACAACAACTCTGTATAGAGTCAATAACTCAGCAGAAGGCGCTACTCATTCCTGCTTCAGTAGGCTTGAGTAATTAAGCTGTGACCAATCTACTGTTTAAGTTGAATATAATTGGACACTTGTTCGAATAAACTCTTTGAAATCATATGACGTTAAAGCAGAGGTGTTTATTTAAGGGCAAGCCTAAAATACCGCTGCTGCAGCATTTTTAGGAGTATCTGAGCGAGAACACGCTAAAATAGTGTGAAAACTAGGGAAAATTTACATATTTTAAGACTCTCTGAGCGAAAACACGCTGAAATAGCGTGAAAAGTAGAAAATATACATATTTTAGAATTCTCTGAGCAAAAACACGCTAAAATAGCATGAAAAGTAGATAGATATACATTAGGGCGGGTCAATTTGTATGGACGAATTTTTTGGTGGTCTGGCTCAGCGAAATTCGTAAAATACATGTAATTTCAAGACTTTTTCTCCACTACAGCATACACAAATTCTGAAAAAAAGCTGTGCGGACTTTCGTAAATAGATTTTGTTCTCAATTATAAAATATGAATGTATGAATGTATGTGTATGAATCTATTTACGAAAGTCCGCACAGCTTTTTTTCAGAATTTGTATATGCTGTAGTGGAGAAAAAGTCTTGAAATTACATGTATTTTACGAATTTCGCTGAGCCAGAATTTGACCCGCCCTAATATACATATTTTAAGACTCTCTGAGCGAAACACGCTGAAATAGCGTGAAAAGTAGAGATATACATATTTTAAGACTCTCTGAGCAAAAACACGCGCAAAAAGCGGGAATAGTAGAGTAAATATACATATATTGGAAAAAGACGCTGATTTTCAGACAAAATTGAAAAAACTCACTGCACAGCGTGGTTTTTTTACAAATTCAATCAGTTTTTAGAGTATAAATAAAGTATTTATATATTACATGAATTAAATTGCGAGCTTTAGATCAAGTAAGTTTTCAACAACAACTAAGAACACTAACAACTCAGTTAGAACACTAGCTTCTGGCGAAGCAAAAAACTCGTTTCATTGCTATGGTGCATTTCGACAAACACCGATTTGTCGAATATCAGTGAATATTGAAATAAATAAAGAAGCAACTAGAACAGATGGCAACCTTGGTAGAGTTGATGGCGGTGATCTATAAATAGCCTAAAAGAATGAATTCCTAAATCTGCACATTCATATGCTAGTTTAAACAGTGAGTTGATCACAGCTTAATCACTCAAAGACTACTGAAGAAGGAAAATGTAGCGGTTAATCTAAAAATTCTTAAATAGTCGTTATTTAAAGGTTTAAATAGGTTTTGAATTTGCACTTTTTTAGATTATATATATGAAGTTCAAGTCATTTTGACAAATGGAGAATTTGCTCTTTAGGAAGCAACATGAATAAGTTCTTCATGACAAATCATGGCATTTTCAATTTTCCATCTATCAAATACCTAACGTGATAGTGAAAAAATGACCGACAACAGACGAAAAACCCACACTCGCATATACTCAAATTTGAAAGTGAACTTAATAACATGCTTTGCAAAGATAATGGTTAAATAAATATTTGCTTTATTGGCATCATTGATCAGCTTTTAAATGATTAACCGACGAACTTTGAAAATGATTAAGAAAAATTATATCAACAGCATAACTTAGTTTTGATTAATTAATGTGAAAGCATGTGAATGGTTGAAAAAAGATGGAAGAATGTCTGAAAGTAGTTTAAAAGTAGTATTTAAACAAAACCACTTGTTGTGAATTGAAAAGGGGGGAAAACAATAAAAATTCAACAATGATAACAAAAACAAATAACAAATAAAACAACAATAACAAACAACATTACAAAAGGTAACACCTGGAATTGGAGACACAGACAACTCATCTTCATCACGATTGTCACCAACATCAACAGCAACACCGTTACTATAAACCTCACAAACTTTACTATCATAAGCACTACTAACGTCATCATCATCATTATCATTGTCAAAAGCTTTATTATCGTTATCATCATCATATTTATCTTCATGATCAGCAACTTGGTTAAATTCACTATCATCAAAACAATATGAGACCCAGATGATAGCAAAACAAAGTGAAAAAAAGAACCAGGAATGAGCGTATCTGTCGTAGCTCTTGGATTTATGATGGAAAACTTAATCTCGTCGCCAGTTGAATTTGGACACTGAGCCACAGCAGATGCAAAGCTAACTCAAACGATCGTGTTCGGTTTGCAAAGTGTTGCAGTAGTGCGCGGTAGACTTAAATTTACGGAACGTTGAACAAACCGGCAACAGCATCAGCATCAACATCATCAACTTCATCAAAAGAATTAAACGGTTCGCTGGCAACGGTGCAGGGGGGCGGTACGGTTCGGTATCCTCTTTCTGCACATCGCCATTGAATAAGTGACTTTTTTTTCTGTACATTTTTTTAGTGCATGGAACATCGCTGCGTGCTTCAAGTAATTCGCTACATTGCTACTTTTGTTGCAGCAACTGTTGTTCTTAATAAAGAAGCCTAGTCGTTGTTGTTGTTATTGTTATTTGTGTATAAAAGCGTGTGCATTTATGCATTATGTAATTGTTAAAAAATAAACACACTGAAAGACAAATTTTTACTGTCTCCCATATCTTGAATCTTTGAGCTTTTCTGTCTGCATCTGCACACATTCTATTATCTTACCACGATTAGCTTAGCAAAAAGCGCGCAGCTGTAAACACTTTTTGATCTATTCTTCAAGACACTCTTCTGGAGTCGCGAACAATTAGTCTTCGTTCATTTTTATTAATAATTTAAGCGCAAATTAATTGCAAGTAATTAGAGGCTGAATTTAATTTGCTTTGTTATTTTTTGTTTTATTAGTTTTTTTTTCTTGCTCTCCCATTAACTTTCTTTGAACCAGTTTTTCTATCTACAATACTGTTACTTGCATTCATGCTTCTTATAGATAATTAATTTGTTTATTTTTTCACTTTCTATGCGTGTTATTTTTCTAACAATTTAACGCTCAATTGAAACTTTGTGTGCAAATTCATAGTTAGATGAACTCTGCGTAAGACTGTGTGTTTGCAACACTGTTCGACAATTTTAAACTTTTCCAAAATTACTTATTTTAATCAACAGACAGATCTGGATAGTTTGGATAGTTCAAATCTTGGTTTTATTAAGTACGGGTTTTAAATTTACTTAGCAATTTGCTAACATAAAAATTAAGAAAACTTCTAAATGTAGATGGGTGTCCCATGTTTGAGGTGTCCCAAAAGAAAAAAAAATTGTCCAATTTCATACATGCTTCATCTTTGTTTGAAAACTTATGGTGTATTTTTGATATGTTTTGGAAGAAGTTCAGATTTTTCGAATTCCAAACGTAAGCTGATCAATAACAGGAAATATCTATTCGCATTACCAGAAAAACACAAAGAATTTTACCAATTTTATTTTTTTTAAAAAAATACTGCCTGGCATGAAGTTAAAGAACTTAGTTAATAACTGTTTTATGGTTATTATTATTTTTTAAACACTTTTTAACTGCAGTTGTTTAGTCAATTGAATGGCAAACTCATAAACTCTAAATATTAGCACAATATTTTTTTCAATGCTGAGGTGAGGTGTTTTAACAAAATTATAAGTCATGCTAGGAAGTAAAATTTTTTAAAAAAAATCTAATTAAGTAATAAAAATCTTGTTCTGAACCTTGTGTTTTAAATAGATTCTCTTAGACAGGGTATTATTCAGAAATATTTGAAGAATATAAATTGAAAAAATTATATTCCTTACCATTTCTGATGCCCAATATATAAAAGTTTATATTCATTTTTTTTTTTAAAAAACTTAAAAATTGCATTCAAGTATACATTTCTTAAAAACAAGAAAGTGCATATGCGAAAAACTTGAAAATTATTAATTCGCCAAATTTAAAGAAAACGTTTACTTTCTAATCAGTACCACCAAAATTAAGACAATCAGATAACAATCAAAAGTTCTGGGCTATTTCGAGTGTACTTTAAGATTCGAAAATCCTTCTCACAGGACACTGTGTGTAAAAATCGAGACTTGCATCGTATTTGGCAAAATATTGTTAGTTAAAGTCTATATCTACTTTTGATTTAACCTATTTTCTACCGCTGGTCGTTTATCCGACCAATGAAAGGACCCATTCATCATACTTACGCTCATATACTTACGCTACTATATATGGAATTTGATCACTTTATTTAAAAAATAAAGTCTGAATGTTGTACTTTTTTAAAGGCCTATTGAAAATTTGTTTGTTCAAGATTTTTAAACTAAGTCGTTCGGGGCTGGAAAGAAAAATCATGATTTTTTGACCTTTATTGGCTCTATGAGGTAATTTTTTATAAAGCATATATTGCGAATATAATGATGACAAAATAATAAAAAAAATTTAAATTTTTCTAAGCAATAATTGAAGGTTATTGGAGGAATTTTTTTTACCATATATGATCACCTTTAACGCTGCTGGTCGGAAAAACAATCACCGCATTTCCAGTCGTAACGGAAAAATTTCAACTCAATAAGAAATCTGAGCCTTTGTAACTTATTTTTAGACCTCGGTTGATGATATTTAGAAGTTTGAAAAAAATCAACTTTCAAACCACTACAAAGTAAAAAATAATTTCAATTACTTTTCACATTAATTCTTGGTCATATTTGATAATTTACTTAAAGTATATATATATTATTAAATTGGAAATCTTAACACTATAATTTTTTTTCTATTTTGTATTATTATCATAAATATATGTATTTCTTTATGAATTTAAACCTTTAAAGCCGGAGCGTTAATTTTATAAAAGTCTGATTATTTTAGCGCCGGCCTTAAAGGTTTTATATTCATGGAGAAATTAATATATTTATGATAATAATACAAAATAGAAAAAAAATTATAATAATATGATTTAAAATTCAATAATATATACATATTGGAGCACCCATGAAATATATGGAATGTGCAAAAGTGTTATTTTCTTCGCTCCCCACGCATTTTCGTAGAGAACTAGACCAAAAAATAAGATCTGCAAAAAAACAGGGTGCTTGTAGTGGTAAAATGGCAGTCGCATTTGACTTAAAGCCTCAAAAACACACTTTAAAAAAGCTCAACAACTATTTGATCTGGAACTCTTTTAAAAAGTGTTAAAAGTAGTTCGTGATTGGGACTTTAAATTTAAGAACAACCTAGCCAATAACAACAGTGTATAAACTTTTGACCAACTTGTATTATTTGTGGTAAAATCAACGTTTAAAGACAGGATTTTTGAAATTTTTTGAGCACTTTTTTTGCAAAAACGGTTGCCATTATGGTTTTCGTACGGATAAAATTAGGTGCTTTATTTTATCTCCTTTATTAGGAGATAATTCAGAAAAGTTTAAAGTAAATTTTTTTTATAAAAAATATTTATTTTTAGCGCCGATAACGCGGTTCAAAGTAAGAATATATAAAACATTAAGTAAAAAAATTTGCGACAAAGTTTTGAAATTATTTGAAAATCTAAATAAATTAATTTTGAAGCCAATTAAGAATAAGTGCATGCTCAGCTTATCCAAAACCCTTCAGTATGTCTAGTCGTACAGTTTTTCTAAAACATTTTGAAGGTAAATATCCTTCTTTGCTAACGTAAAATCCACTTGTCATTTTTGTTGACATTTTAACAATTTATATAGTGATAGCATGATACAGAGAACCGCAGATGAAGTATTGCACATGTCTGCCATCTTTGCTGTGACGTAAAAGGTGCTCATTAGTTGCAACGTAGCCACAATTTATTAATAGGGTGTAAAGATTTTAAAATGTCAAAATTTTCTTAAGAAAACTTGTTTTACTGAAATGAAATATATATTGTTAAATAAAGCACATGTCCAAAATAAAGTAAATATATTTTTTAGTACTATTTTTGAAAAAAAATTTTAATATTTTCTAGGGGTGTTTTTCTCCTTTTTACCACTTTACACAAAAAGTGGCTATGTTGCTTGATGTGCTCGACAGAATTTTGGCTGTTTGTTCATTTTCATTTTGCTATCTTCATCTCTTTTTGACATTTTCTTTTGAATGTATTCATCAAGTGTCACATTTGACGAGCACCACTGACGAGGTGCGCAGTAAATTTTTTTCGTTACGCCGGGAATACATTATCTGTAGTTTTTTGTATCATGTAGTGATAGTGTTTGGTATTCGCAGCTATATCAAATAAATTGTGAAAATAATCACTTATCAAATTATCACGTTTTAATGCCATTTTAACTCACCAAGAAGAGCAGAAAGAGTTTATCCTGCATGCAATGGAGAAATATTATAAAAATTTGCCATCCAACAATTTTTCTAAGACAATATTTTTACAATATTTTGATAAAAATTACCCAAAACAAAATTTCAGTCGTTAAAATTAAAAATTAACTTTAAAATATTTGTTTAATGTTCTTTATTCTTAAATGTGTTACCAATGATTTAACTTAAAACATAATTAATATTATTTCTGCTTGAATTATATTATTAACTATAATTGAATTATATAATATTTTTGTATTAATGTTTTTAATTATTGTTTTATATATTCGTACTTTGAACCGCGTTATCGACGCTAAAAATAAAAATTTTTTAATTATCTCTATTATGAAATAAAACACATCATTTTATCTGTACGAAAACTATAATGGCAAACTTTTTTGCAAAAAAGGTGCTCAAAAAATTTCAAAAATTTTGTCTTTAAACGTTAATTTTACCACAATTAATACAAGTTGGTCAAAAGTTAATACATGTTATTATTGGCTAGGTTATTCTTAAATTAAAGTCCCAATCACGAAATACTTTAAACACTTTTTAAAAGGTTACAGATCAAAAAAATTTTAAACTTTTTAAAAGTGTGTTTTTGAGGCTTTAAGTCAAATGCGACTGGCATTTTACCACTACACGCACCCTATTTTTTTTTTTGCAGATCTTATTTTTTAGTCTAGTTTTCTACGAAAATGCGCGGGGAGCGAAGAAAATAACACTTTTGCACATATGGGTGGTCTAATACATATACATAATTAAATTATAAAATTTGACTAAGAATTACTGTCTGACCAGAATCATGTCGTTGTCGTGTCGGCAGGCAGAGCGCTGACAGAGACAATGCAAACCTTATGGGAGAAAATTGCGGCAGAATACGACAGCGAAAACGCCAAGATAGAAATGTTTCTATTTCTATTTTGACTTTGTCGTTTATTTGATAGCTCTCTCAGCTTCTCTCTAAAAATATTGCCATATTTTAACAAAATTTGAAGAATCTGTCAACCAATGTAGCGAGTTAACAGTGTTCCTATTTGCTCTAATAATGACAGGAGTAGCCTTCAGTTGAAAATGCAGTAAATTTATATTTAGAGTATTGCAAAAAGTAGTAAAATAAATGGAAGTGGAGTAATTATTAGTTCAATCGGAGTACGATGAGAAGACTGAAGCAAGTTCAAGAAAATCAACAATGGCAGATTGAATAAAAGCAAAACGACAAAGCCAACGCTACAATTCTGGGCAAACTCTTAGCGATTCTCTCTCACCGACACGACAACGACATGATTCTGGTCAGACAGTTAATGTGAAAAGTAATTTAAAATTATTTTATACTTTGTAGTGGTTTTGAAACTGGTTTGTTTTTGTTGAAAAGTTTTTATTTCTTCCTTTTTAGAGATTTTGAGAACAATTTTGCCCATTCTGGTAACGAATTTTGGTACCCTAGTGTCAATATTTAAGATACAATCATTTTCTTATAGTGACATGCCCTTTGGCAATTTCCGCCTATTTTCTCTATTATGTTTTGTTATAATTCTACTTATTCTTGTAATGAATTTCCGTACCCTAGTGTCAATATTATTCAAGTTAGTGTTTTTCTAAGATTTTCAGGACCTTTTTCGAATAAAGCCCACTTTTTTGACCATAATTTGTAATAATTGTGTCTACCCCTGTACTAAATTTCAGTACTCTAGTGTCAATATTAACTAAAATACATTGTTTTTCTAAAAATGACACGCCCTTTGTCTATTACTGCCCATTTTCTTCATAGTGTTTTGTAATAATTCTACACATTCTTGTTACGAATTGTATTAACCTAGTGTCCATATTATTCGAGAAAGAGTGTCTTTCTAATATTGCCACGCCCTTTTGTCCAATAATGCTCACTTTCTTGATAGTAATTTGTAATATTGTTCCTACCCCTGTTCCAAATTCCAGTACTCTAGTGTCAATATTAACTGAGATACAGTATTTTTCTTATACTGCCACGCCCTTCTGTCCTATAACACTCACTTTCTTGAGCGTAAATTTTCATAATTATGCCTACCCCTGTACCTAATTTCAATGTCCTAGTGTCAATATTTTTCGAGTTACAGTGTTTTCTAATATTGCCACGCCCTTTATCATGTAACGCTCACTTTTTTACAATAATTTGTAATAATTGTTCCTACCCTTGTAACCAATTTCAGTATCCTAGTGTCAATATTATTCGAGTTACAGCGTTTTTCTATTATTGCCTCACCTCTTTGTTCAATACCGCCCACTTTTTTAGACTGGCACCTTTGCGTCCAATGTCTCTATCTGTTGACAAAAAATTGCGGCAATCGGGCTAGTCATTTAGGAGTTATCGATGTACATACATTTAAAACAAGCAACCAACTTGAGAACATCCTCCTTTTTGAAGTCGGTTAAAAATAAGGAGCCCGGCAGAAAATGGGTTATGACATTTGTAGTTTTTCTTAAAAAAATCTAAACATTTTGAGATGATTTTTTTATTATTTTTCTCAAAAAACAACTTTGTCCTTGCGGGAGAGGAAGATACCCCTTTTCTTCTAAATTTTTTTTTTGTGATATCTTGACAACTCTTGCAACTTTTCTCAAATTTCATTGATGCAAATTTTGAGAATATGAAACTCATAATTTTTAAAAATTCCAGCAAAATAAAGTAATGTAAAGATACAGTTTAAATATGGTAAAGTTCTAAGCAATTTAAAACATGTTCTTGATCTTGCCGCTCTGTCTTTAAAAATAATGCCTTTCTTTCACTAATGATCACTTAAAATCAATTTTCATACTATTTGACCATCTTAATATAAAAATGGTTGGTGCTTGCTATTATTCTCGAAAAAAACTAAGCTAAACAACAATTTCTTAAAATAGAAATTCAAAAGCAAACTCAAAAAAAGTTTCAATAACTCCAATGTCCTTGGTTGAATTTTTACATAAAGTAGTCTTTTTCAATAAAAATTTTAAAAAAGAAACTGAAAATTGAAAATCCGGCCAAATATATTGATAGATAATTTAAAATCAAACATTTCGATAAAAATGTTTTGCTCAATCTAAAATGCATCTCCCATAAAATCAATGTCAATTTAACAGTAGGGCTTTGTTCAAAATATTTAAAAGGGTAGTAATTTTTTATAATACACCTTGTCTAATATATAATAATGTAAAAAAGAAAAATACACTAGTTTTCATAAACAAAAATTTAAAACAGTGTATTTTTTCACATCTGAAGGAAAATTTTGCTCAAGCATCTCTGCAACAATTAACTACAAAAGCATGGCAACACTGAACTTAATTATTTATATGGCTAATTTGGCATTGGCCACAATCTTCAACATTGGGGACGAAAACAAAGTTACGTACAAAAACCTGTAGATGCATGATTGACATTTATGGAGTTTTTCGACAAATTAAGGTGATGTTCTAAAGAGCAACTTTGTAAGGTCCATAAAATTGAATCATATTGTTAGTGAAAAAAATGCAGCAACTGAATAAAGTCTATATTATTTACAAGACCAACAAGTCACAATTACGAAAATAGCCAAAATGTGAGGTGGATTCGATGATAACTCTTTGGCACCTGAGTCATTGTTGCTAGAATGCAGAGATAGATTTTTTTAAGAAAAATTTTAAAAGAAAAAATAGGTAGAAAAAATTGTTTTTAATTTCAAAATGAAAAGAATTAATTAATTTTATATATTAAGAATATCAGTCATTAATTTGGAAAATTAGCAAATGAATATTTTCAACTCTCATGTTTAAGAAAATACTTAAATGAATTTAGTATTTATTCGTGATTCTCTTCGGCACATAGATAAAATAGAACATATAGTATAAGACAGTAGGCTCACGCTTAACAATGCACATTTATCAAAAGGATTTTAAGTTCCAACTAAAGTTGCTAGCTGAGAAAAATCTCAAACAAAATCTTTAATCTTAGTTAAAACTGCAATCTTTCAATAACACTATTTATATAGTGCAAAGCGTTTATTCGAGTATTTACTGTAGCAGATATTGTGAAAATCTTATTCGCCTGCCTGTGCAATGTATGCTCTGCCCGATACTCATCGCTTCGGCTGCCAAAAATAAATCAGCATTTATTTTTAGTTTTCAAATTCAGCAGCGAAAAATGCCGAAACCGAAAAACGATGTGCCAGAAATTTAACTTTTTTCTCAATTTCTTTATATTTTTTAAATTTATTTCTTTATTTTTTACTTTGTCAACGTTTAAGTGAGAGAAATAATGAATAAAAATTGTAAAAATAGACATTTCCTTGCATCCTTAGCTCTGCTGAGACAACAAGTTGATGCTTAAGATATTTTAAGTGAAAAGCCAAATTAATGTGCATAATGAGTTTATTTATTCATGAAGTGTCAATTTCTCAGTTTTTCTCCTATTTCATATTTTCATGTTTGTTGTTGTATTTTTGCTTTACTTTAGTTTTTATGCTTATGTAATTATTATGAAGTCCAACTGTTGGAAGTCTGTTGGAAGTCTTCCACTAACTTAAAATATCATCGCCTCTGTGGTGCATTGCGCTAATGCGCTTGCACGGCGTATCACAAAAATTTCTGATGAAGTTTGAAGCAGGGCCGAAAATGCAATAAAATCAGCTCCATGATGTTTTCCTTTTAGTAATGAAAACGTTGTTGTTGTTGTTTCTTTGGAAAAATTCGTTTGAACAATTATTTGTTCTAACCTGACCTAAAGCTCAATAAACGATTTTAAACTATCAACAACTAGAATTTGTATTTAAAATCAAGTATGATTTTAACTATCAAACATTTAGAATTTGTATTTAAATCATATAAAAACAACATAATAAATAGCAAGGTCATATAGAAAAACTTTAAAAAAAAACTTAATTTTAATACTTTTGGGTTCATTTTAGGAACCCATAAAATTGGTTACTTTGGGTTAATTTGTACTTATATTTATCGCTTTTATTTTAGAATATTATTGCTTAAAAAAGTTAAATTTTTTGCCTAAACACAGCTTTTATGCGAAACATTGGCTTTTTTAAAGTATGGGGTCACTTTGGACTTTTAGGGTTAGGTTTTGAGGGTTAAACTGTTCTACGAAATTATTTCCTAGGTAATTGTTAATGTTTCACCTGAATACATGAAGACGCTGAAACTAATAAAAAAAATTTTAGAACAAAAACTGTATTAACATATACTTCATCTTGAAACTCAAATTTCTCGAAAATGGGCCAAAGGACTAACAATCGATTATTGCCATTAAATTCAGTGTCTTCAAACTATTATGAAATGTTATGCCGCAAGCTTGCTTGCAAAAAAAGTCCCCAATTCATGCACAGTGAAATTATCCAGACCTATACTTTTGAATATATTCCTTTTTGTTTTTTTTTCTCTACCAGAATCCATTAATCGATGTCTGTAATTATTTTCTTTTTTAGACTCTATAATTAAAACACTGATGTAAAATACTTTAAAATGTATTTACAATCTCAACAATATTTGCAAGTTAAAAAAACTAGCCTCGTAATTGTTTATAGTTTTGAGTCAAATTAAATAAAATATTAAATTAAGCTTTAATGCTATCTTAATCAGCCCCGATGGTTTGGATAAAATAATATTAAATAATGTCTTAAAATTAAGAAATGATAAGAAACTTACCCATAATAATTGTTGAAATTCTCATGCCATCAAGATTACAACATAGTAGAATTGTGTAACGCAGCATTAAATGATGCGCTGACATATCAACTCAAGCTTAATTTACTGTATTAGCAAATGCGCTAACTCAATTGCGCTATGGCATCTTTAAAAATGCTATGATAGCTGTGGAGCAAGACATGAATTCAATTGTGAGCATTAGATGAAGTAAGATTTTTAAGATGGCAACAACAACAACAACTCTGTATATAGTCAATCACTTATCTGACTAGACTATACTCAGAGCTGCAAAATCGGAGTTCATATTCAAAATTTTAAGCACAACTGAATAACGCCATAAGAATGCATTCAATGAATGCAAAATTGATTTATAAATAAAATGTTTATTCACATTCATTTTTAAAAAAAATATTAATTATTCATTTCAATTATTCATTTTCGTTATTCAGAATAATGATTCAATTTTTTTATTCATTTGAATGGTATTTACAAAGAATGCAATTCAAAAAGAATTTCAGAATTTTCAATTATTCTTTTTTTATTCATTATTCCTTTTTTATTCGATATTCACATTTCATTCATTATTCATTTGTTACTCATTATTCATTTCTTATTCATTGCTCATTTTTTTTATTCATAATTTGTTATTCATTATTCATTATTTCTTTTTCATTCATTATTCATTTTTTATTCATTATTCATTTGTTGTTCATTTTTCATTTTTTATTCATTTTAGTACTAAGCCATAAATAAAAAATTAATACCAAATGAATAATGAATAAAAATGAATAATGATTAAAAAATTAATAACAAATAAAAAATAATAGTGAATAAAAAATTAATAATGAATAAAAAATTAATAAATAATAAAAAATTAACAATGAATAACAAATGACATATGACAAATGAATAATGAATAAAAAATTAATAATGAATAAAAAATTAATAATGAATAACAAATGAATAATGAATAAAAAATTAATAAAAAATAAAAATTTAATAATGAATAAAAAAGGAATAATTGAAAATTCTGAAATTTTTTGTGAATTGCATTCTTTATGAACAGCATTCAAATGAATAAAAAAATTTATTTATTATGCTGAATAACGAAAAGGAATAATTGAAATGAATAATTAATCATTTTTTAAAAATGAGTGTGAGTTTAAAAATTTTTTTAAAATAAATTTTGCATTCACTGAATGCATGCTTATTTCGTTACTCACTGATTCACTTTTTTGTTAATAAAATCAAATTGATTGCATTCTTTTACAGCTCTGACTATACTAGAATATTGAAATAAATAAGAAGCAACTAAAACAGGTGGCAACCTTGGTTAAGTTGATGGCTGTGATCTATAAATAGCTTACTGCTTTAAATGTCATATGATTAAGTAGCCGATTTGAAAGTAAAATTCAATTTGTTCAAACATTTGTGAAGTCATACACGACTTTAACAGTGAGTTGATCACAGCTTAATCACTCGAAGACTACTGAAGAGGAAATTTAGCGATTAAATTTAAATAATAGATCACAAATAGACCACAAATAGAGGAGCAACACGTTAATCAGCGCACTAAGTTTTTAAGTTTGATAGCTGAGGAAAATTTGTAGAGTTTTGAGTTGACTTTTGCGAAACGATTTTTGAGTGCGGTGAGTTGGGAAGCAGAAAAATGGGCTCACCTAAACAAAAATAAATCAAATCCGTATTCTGTAAAAATACATTCATCTTAAGATGTTTAACGTATATTATTCATTGATTTATTTAGACAGGCCGAAAAATATGCAATTTTATGAATGTTTTTTGGAAAAAGTAAAAAATATAGCTACGCAAAACATTTTAGGTATATTGACAGCTCTTTCAAGAAAATTGTGTAAAATTTTTAGATTATTTAATAAATATCCTGAAGCAGGACACCTTTCCATAGGTCGCAAAAATCATCTGAAACAAAAAATCAAAACATTTTCCTGCTTAGTATGAATGTGATTATAGATGTGACCACTTTCAATGAAATTGCTTCAAAAAACAACAACAAATTAAAAAATGTTATTCCATTTAACTGAAAATGTTCGCTACTTTTCTGTTGGTAAAAAATCCAATATTCAAAGTATGGGTAAGATTATGCTTTATTCCGTGGACAATTTAATTACGCGTATTTAAAAACATTAAGATTCGTTAAAAATTTACTGAATTAAGAGAGAAAATAAAGTTTTTCAAAAAACGCATTGAATTATCCTTCGATAATTTCAATTTAACCTTTTTGTATAATATTCTACGCACTTATGGCTATCGAAATATGCAAAAAAAATTTTCGACCCAACTATCCTGACTGGACCTTTAATCTATATAAAACCAATTTTTTGTTTGTTTGTTTGTTTGGCCTTTATATATACACATAGAAACGGCTCTACGGATTTCGCTCAAATTTGGTATAAATATTGCATCTACTTAGTATTAGTATTAGAAATCTTAGTCATTGGGGGTTCCATCCTTTGCGGTGAGGTAATTGATTTCGAAGAACACTATTTTAAAATTTTAAATAATTTTGTTCTCAAACTTCTCGAGAACAGCACAAAATTTTTCTGTTGGAATTACAGCTAAGAACTTGTCCCCAAAATTTCGATATTTGTGTTAGAATTTATATGAGAAAATTAGAATATTTTAATATAGTAATATTTAAATATAAAAATAAAACAGTAAATATAAAAATTACGACAGTTTTCATTTTGAAAACAAGTGCATTTTTTCCCCGTGTTATAGTTCTATCTTGTTTGAAAAAAAAATGCATATTAATACTTAAAAAGTAGACAAAATAAACAAACATTTTTAAACGTATGAAAACGAAGCTTTTACAATTAACTCAAAATTAGGGCTCTTAAATGAAAATTTTGTAAGTAGGTAAAATGGAACCTTTTTTTAGTATATTTAAAAAATCTTCATTTAAAGACTGATTTAAAATACAAGAGAACATAACAAAATAAAATTTTCAAAATACAAAAATTATTTTCAAACTAAAAATAACCTTTTGAAATTAAGTCAATTGACTATCTGTAGATTCCACTAAAATGTCTCAAATCGCACAGAATGCAGCATAGCAATTTATCTACACGTTAAGTTAAGTTAGTCAAATTATGCTGCATAGTACGATGAATTGATCGAATTTTTTCATCACATTCCTCTTCTGTGTCCCCCTCCCCAAATCGAGATCCCAATACAATTTCCATAACAAAAACAACATAAAACTACAATAACAACGACAACGGGAAAATGCAAAAATATCCATACGAAGATGCCCGATGAACATGCGCACTGCGCTACTCTCACAGCGCATGTATTTCGAATCAATTTGAGCTACTTGATTGCGATCGCAATGATCTGGTGTCATTCTTCGCTCGCACCTCAAAAACGATCGACGTCTTGGTTTCAGTCTCGGGGATTATGACTTGAAACTAATTCTTTTTATAAAATTTCATTTCAATACATATAGAATATATAATATATACGCATAGAGTTCTACAAGGAATAAAGGAAAAAAGTTAAAAATAAAACGCAATTTTAAAATTTTTCATATCAAACGCATAGATAACGAAAGGATACGTAGTAAAAAGTAAGCAAACTATACGTTTTAACGGTTTTTCGCACGGAAAATAGTCAATTATCGGGTGGAAAAATGTCGAAACGGTTTCGTAACAGTTGAAAAATTTGAAAATTTACATATAAATAATATACTAGATAAAATATGTGTGCTGTGCTGAATTTCTAAAAAAAGATTGGAGAAGAAATGAAAAATCCGCACCCAACAAATGACGAATGCTGTTAATTTGGAACTGCTTAAAGGATATACATATATATAAATATGCACGAAAAGGATTAACTCAAAGCCAGCAAAATACAAGAAACAGTGAAAAAGGATGAAATAAAAATTAAATTTTTAAGGATTTGTGGTTTTTTTAATTAAATTTTTAGTGATCCTGTCAAGGAACGTGCATGCTTTTAAGTCAATCAAAGGACACTCAAAACGTTATTTTGGAAAAAAACTTTTTTTTTTGTGAAATTTAGAAAAATCCTTGAGAAAAAATTATACAATATAAACTGAAATTTCACACAGTTTTGAATAATTTGTTTAAAAATAGATTACGAAAAATTAAGAACAACGGTTGTGTGTGAAAAATGGAAACGTTGCTGCAAGCAGCACATATTTTCTAGCACAAAAGAGATGCCAGATCATACAAAAGAAAAGGATAGCTGAAAGTGGGCTGAAACATATTGGATATCTAACGGAATCATAGTTTATATTTAGAGCAGTGCAAAATTTATTCACAAATATTAACTGAAAATAATAAAACACTTTAATCATATGTGTGTATATGTGTGTAAAAATTAAAATTTGGTGCTTAAAACATTGATAAAATAAAAAGAAAATCAAATATTGTGAAAATTCGCAATACGAAATTTATATGCGTTATAGTTAGTAAATTAAATTTTCTTTTTATTTTATTACAGCATTTTAAGAAGCGAATAAGAATTGTATCTTTAAGATACATAGATAGAAATCGGTCGAAAAGTGATATAAAGAAAAAAGTGAAAACAGAGCTAAATAAAATTTTAAAAATCTCGAATTTTGTGCACAATTTTAACTGTATCTGCATCTACTATAACTGGAATTGGAACTGTATCTGCGACTGCACTGCAAACGCATCTGCAGTGTTTTGATTTGATTTTTGTTTTTGTGTTTAAATGCTATTGAGTGTAATATAATGCAACGACAAACTCCGAATCCCTACCAGCAGAGTGCGCTGCAATCGCAGCAGCAACAACAGCAACAACAACAGCAAATGCAGCAATTCAGCAGCCAGGAGCAATACTCATCGCAGCAGCAGCAAAGGATTAGCCGCACTGAACAACATTCAACTGTTCAAAGGAGTCAAGTTACTACCCAACAACGAGGTTAGTTTCCAAACCCGAAAAACCCACTCTCTTACACACTTCAGATAACTCATCCAACTCAATTGTGACCAGCTCTGCATCGAGTAATTCACGCTGTGGATTAAGATTTACTCGGTGTACTCTGGCTACATTGTTGGATGATCTGAAAACATTCATTTTGCTTGTTAGGAAATTCTTTTCATTGATTTATTGATAGTTTGATTAGGTTCTGTAGTGGAAAGTGGTATTGAAATGTTTTTCTTTCAATTTTCAAATATGTAGTTTAATCGAGGGGTCAAAAATTTGGAAATGCCAAATAGTCCTTTCCTTTTTTCCTTTTCCTTTTGTTCCTTTTGTTGTTTTTATTAAATTGTGTTTATATGTAGATTTTTAAAAACAATAATTTAAATAAAACTAGATTCCAGGTTTTCTTCAAATTTGTACATTTTTCTTGAACGTTATTTTTCTTAATTTGATTGAAGCAATTTTTATTGAATTTAAATGTTTAAGATTAAATTAAAAAAAATAAAAAATAAAATTGAGTTCTTTAAAATGCTATTTCTAGATTTTGATTAAATTTTGTAGAATTTTTTTAAATTTTTTAATAAGTTAAGAATTAACTTTTTCTTCAATTCTATTATTTACCATAATTTTGTTTTTATTTTTTTTATATTATTTATATAATAATGTCGTTTCTCTTTAAATTTTCATTTTTTGAATTTATCCTAGTTTTGTTCATGTTTATTTTAACAAATTTGATTAAATAAAATTTTTTTAATTACAATACGAAAAATTAAAATTTTTTTTATTATAATTATTATAATGGTAATAAAATATGTCATTATTAATTTATTATACAAAAAATTTTTTTGTAATCGTTATCATAAGAAACTGAAGATGTTAACAAGGTCCTTTAAAAAATCTAATATATAATAATTTCTAACAACAGAAAATGAAATAAAATTCCTGCATTTTCATAGAAACTTTGAGCTCACTTGATGTCGAATAAAATCAAAACCTGAATGAATAAAATTCTATCTCTAAAGTTCGAAGCTATAGAAAGCTCTTATGTTTTAGACTTCTCAATATTTGAAGTAGGTATTAATAATTTTACTTGTAAGCATATTACCCGAATTTCATTTTTCGGCATTAAATTGCGAGTCGCAGTGATTATTTTCACACTAAAGTTTTTATTAAATTAAATAAATTATAGTAAACAGAGGAATCTAAATTTGATTGAATAAAATTTTTAACACAAAAAAACATAAAAGTATACAATATTCGAAAAATGTTTGATATTTTAGACCACTCGTCAGGTCAAACTAGAATGGGGATTAAACAAAAAATTATAATACAAGTTATGAAAATCGTTCTAATAGAGTACTTTAAATAATATTTAAGACTTTTCAAAAAATAAATAAATTAACAATTGAAGGGTTCGGGGCAACAAGGTGCTAACCCACATAAAACAAGTTAAACGCATATGAAAGTTTGACGGCTTTTATAAATCGCAATTTTGAATATTTTTAATTGTTCACATTTTACCCCTTAAAGAGTGTTTTATTAAGTTATTTCTTTAATTTTAATTTTTAGAAGTCTGTATGGTATTTGCATACTCAAAACATTTAAGTTCTTTCAAAAAAATTCATATGTAAGACTTTCAATGTCGCCTGTTAGCCACACCTTTTAACTTTATCGCTATTTTTTCATTTTAATTTTTAAAAATTTTGGAAACAATGCTATCAGCATACTCAGAACTTTAAAATCTTTCGTCTGTCAGTGGTCAAAAATTAAAAAAAAAAATTATATGTGGGTTGGCACCTTGTTGCCGAAAAAATTCACATGTAAAACTTTCAATGTCGCCTGTTAGCCACACTTTTTAACTTTTTCACGGTTTTTGAATTTTTATTTTTAGAAGTCCTACATACAATGGAATCTGCATACTCAGAACTTAAAAATCTTTCGTCTATTGGTGGTAGAAAATTAAAGATATTTAAATGTGTGTTAGCACCTTTTTGCCGAAAAAATTCATATGTAAAAGTTTCAATGTTGCCTGTTAGCCACACCTTTTAACTTTTTCACGGTTTTTTTAATTTTAATTTTTAGAAGTCCTCCATACAATGATATCTCAGAACTTAAAAATCCTTCGTCTGTTGGTGGTAGAAAATTTAACGAATGTACTACGTACTGTTTGCTCAAAAAAACCTTTTTTAACATATTCTGATTCTTTTATAGGCCACACCATTAAACATTTTTAATAGAAAATAATTTCGGTTACATTACTTGTAACACATTTTTAAGAATGCAATTTAATTAAATTTTTAATATAATGAAAATTTGAATGAAGTAAAATAATTAATAATAGTTAATAAATGAATAAAGATGCAGTTTATTTTATATTTCTTCCAAATCGTTTTTTTTTTTTTTCTTTGTCTTCCGAACTCTCTTATTTCTTATAGAAGCTGTGATGGATCGGCGGAATCCAATCCAATAAAGAAATTAAATCAGCAAATAATCAACCAGAACAAATACCCTTTTTATTAACCTTCACCTGGCCTCGTGGGGTACATGCATAACCCACGTTCTTTCTCGTTTTGATTTGCTTGGAATTTTTTTAAAGTTTTCTGGATTTTTTTATTTGGATTTAAAATACAACTTTCCAAGTCGTCCAATGATTAGATTAGCGGGCAGTGATGACGCGAGTTCAATTCGATTCTGCCAAAATCTCGATCGCAAGGAAGCTGAGTATGACCGACCACAGGAAAGTGATGATAAATTTTTTTCAAAGCGTTTGTTTTGAATGAGACTTACATACAAAGAAATCAACGTCCAGTTTTGTTTTGACCCTTGCAGTTGCCACTCATTATATGGAGTTCTTCTGCTTATATTTATATTTGAGCAAGCAGCTGGCAATTTCCATGTACCCGCGACGTTTTCGGTCCATAAAATTATATGACCAACTCCCGTCGCGCAGTTGTGGATACCAAAATTTTATGTCCACAACTTTCTTTTATAAAACGCTGGATCAACTGTAAGTTTTGTAGTGGGAAGCGCTAGTTGTAAATCCAAGTTATAACGTATTCTCTCTACTCTTATTAATTACACAGTATGACAAAATGAAATTTTTTTGAGTACACATGAGAAATGTTTACGGAATATGAAAATAGGCTTAAAATAAAGAAATATGTGTCTCGGTGTTTTGCTGTAGCACGTCAGAATTTTGAGAAAATCGATTTTTAAGCTTTGAAGGACCGTGGAGGTTCACTTGTAATGTAATACTATTGTAAAAATTTCTATAAAAACAGAATGGGTGAACCGATTTTAATGCCGCTAGATGGCGCTTTAATTTTCATGTAAAGTTAAAAAATTTAATGTAATCTAATGTAATGTAAATGTTATGTAAAAATACAAAAATTTATATGAAATCTTAACTATTATTTTGTGTTAAAACTGTTGGTCGTTTTTTTTTTCGTGCGTATTGTAGCACAATAACAATAACAAAAATTAAAATATAAGTTATGTTCTATAAATAGAATCTTTGAAAAACTTCAGCACAAGTACGTGAAGTAAGGAAAGGTGAACGTATTGTAATGGAAAAAAACCATTCTTACGTGAGTGAGAGATAAGGAGAAAAAGGAGAGGAGACTGCAATTAGTGACAATCTAAACAAGTTTGTTGTTGGCTTAGAACGTTAAGGCGCTGATGAGAAGTATTCACAAACTTCGAAACGATCGATTCAATAATAATATTTTTAGTTTGACCTGGCTCGGAGCCCCGAATCGCTGAATCAAGCGGTTCCCAGCTAGCGAAGCACATTCTATTTTAGTTATTGGATTTCAAATTAACAACATTGTATTTTTAATGAATTTCGTACATTTTTGGTTATTTTTTAACTTTACATGAAAATTAAAGCACCATCTAGCGAAGAAAGAAATTGTTTTTTTAATAAAAAAAAATCTAAATTTAATTCCCTTTTTAAAACTGGCTCAAGCATTAAAATCGGTTGACCCATTCTTTTTTTATAGAAATTTTTATAATAGTATTACATTACAAGTGAACCTCCACGGTCCTTCGAAGCTTAAAAAATCGATTTTCTCAATATTCTGACAGCAAAACGCCGAGACACATATTTCATTATTTTAAGCCTATTTTCATATTCTGTTAACAGTTCTTATGTGTACCAACCACTGTCGTACTGTGTTATATTACGAAAAATTAAAATTTTTTTCTTAAAAAATATATTTTTTAAGAATTATTAAAATGGTAATAAAATATCTTATTTTTAAATTATCATACGAAATTTTTACTTTTTTCTTTTTTTTTTTGTAATCGTTATCATAAGAAACTGAAGATGCTTACAAGGTCCTTTAAAAAATCTAAAATTTAATAAATTCTAACAACAGAAAATTAAACAAAGAAACAGAGGAATCTTAATTTTATTGAATTAAATTTTTAACAAAAAAAAAACATAAAAATATACAATATTCGAGAAAATGTTTGATATTTTATCAAATTATAATGTAGATTAAAAACAAATTATAATAAAAGTTATGAAAATCGTTCTAAAAGAATACTTTAAATAATATTAAAGACTTTTCAAAAAATAAATAAATAAATTAACAATTATTAGTAGGTAACTAACTTATTAAATAAAATAAATAAAAAACAATTCAATAAAAATTTAAATAATATAATTTAATTAAAAATGACATTAAAGCATTCACTGAGCGAAATACAGGGACAGTTAAAAAAATTTAATTTTCATGAATTCTGTGAACGAATTTGTTTGTTCTCAAGGAATAAGGAAAAAATTGCGTCAAATAAATATAGTATTTTTTTATTTAAAAATTTAGTGGTTTTTAAAATCTAAAGACAATATAAGCCAAAAATAGTTTTGATTCATTCAAACTAATTAGCTTTGGATATGTGTATCATCATTTATTCAAGTTGATATATAAATGTAGAAGTTGCATCATTCTTCCTAAATAGGTCTTTTTTATCTTATAATAAGGTATCAAATTGCCATCCGCCTTTGTAAACCTGTCCAGAAGAGGTTTTCCAATGGATAAAGATCCGGGCTATCCGGGAAGCAGGCCACCTTAATACAGTAATCTTTTTTGACGTCAAAACTCCTTTGTGTGCATAGCGCTAAGGATTAAAGTATTCTCCAAGCAGATAAGTCCAAGATTCACAATGCAATTCCATGCAAGGTTGATAAACACGTTAACCATGAGCTCTTAATATTTGCATCGACATTTATTTTGTGTAAGACGAAACAAATTGGGGACTCTCCATTAGAAGACACCAAGCCCATTAAAGCAGAATTGGTTGTTATCACTAAATTCCATTCATTTTTCTAGAATTTATATCTTTCCGTAAGCTCGAATCGTGAATCTTTGTAACCTGTCATAAGCTTCAATTTTAGTTAGAAATCCGTGCATTGGGAAACGTAAGCGCCGTGTTGGCTTTAGCTCACGGTGTTCACAAAACGCAACAGACTAATAAATTGCGTCAGTCAACACCTTTTTGAGGGTTCAAAGATACCAAATTAAGCCGTGCTGGATGGGCATGAACTTCGCCTTGGTAAGGAGCCTATCTTAAACCTCTGCCGATATTTGCTAACACTCTACCCGCGAAATGGGTATTAAACCACAGCCACTACGATACTCCCCGATGGGCCAACCCAAGTCAGCCTGACAATCAACTGTCGGGGGCACTGACTCCCGTTGTACCAGAAAACTTCTGGTCAGGTTTAGCCAAGCTAATACCAGTTGAGTTCCTTCAAACTCTGTCGGTGTAGTCAATCGATTTTGATATTTTAGGCTTGAATCGGTAATTCAAATTTGGTGAATTCTTTTCTTCGTAATATTAGTATAATTTTTTTAGCAGCCAAACGTCTTATCTTTTTTTTATAACCTCATCCACCGCCGGGTCTGATCTTTTGATTGACCCATAGTTTCCGGTGCTTTTTAGAAAATAATGTACAGCATTTTTACTTCGCATCAGTTTTAGCGCTATTTTGCAAACTGAAACTTCCGATTCATGGTAAGCTAAAATCCTAGCCCGTTATCGACAGTGGATAGCTGAGTTTCTCTAGGCATAATGACCTAAAAAATTAAGTCCACTCCATTGATGAGTGGAGAAAAATTGTTCAACATACCTTAAGAAATATTTTAATGATCAGAAGCTTAAAACAAACACTCTTGTTCCTCACAACTATTTTCCCCAAAAAACTTTATTTTAAAAAATATTTAAAAGTAACGGAACCCTAAGAGATAAACTGAAACAACAGAGTTGGGCTTGGGTTGGGTTTTGCATACAATAAATTAAGAGATTTAAATAAATTTAACTTCATTTTAATGAAAAAGTTGTTGAGTCCCTCAAAGCTCTTTCATTTAGAGCATAAAAAAATTTAAGGTACTATTACAGTGTGTAGCTATAAAAAACACCTTTTTTATTAATTTTTTTTTACCTAGTATTATTAATTTTAATGATTTAAATTTTTTACATAATGAAGAATTATTCATGTGGAAATAAAAAAAAAATTTTTTGTCTTAATAGTTGTTGTTAATTTTCTACAGACCTCTGAAGTTAGCGTTTTTAAAAAATTGTTGCAATTGGATTCTCGTTTCCAGCATTACAAAGCGTCTGAAAGTAAAAAATCAAAGTGCACTTTTTAAGTTAAGGGTAGTTTTTTATCACTCAATCTACGCAAATAAAAAAAAATAAAAATAAAAAACTGGCATGCGTTAAAAAAAAATGCGCAAAAAACCCCCTTTTATGCCGAAACTTTCAGCCACACAAAAAAATATGTAAAAGTTTTTTCGCTTTTTATGTGTCTAGTGCTTAATAAAGTCTGTAAAGATCACAATGAATCAAGATTCATCAAAATCAACCAAGTAGAACTCCAGATATCTTAGAAGACAATTCAAAAAACCTTGTTTCGAATTGCTTTAACTTTTTTTCTATTTGATATTTTTTTCTAAAATTTTGTATACGTATTTTTCAGACCTTACAGAACCATATTCTAACGAAAAACAAAAATTGATTTTTAATTTTTTACACACTGTAATAGTACCTTAAGATTTTTGAATAAAATAATTTTTTCCACATCGAATTAACTAACATTAAAAAAATAATTTAAAATTAAGAAACATTTTACAGAATACCATTTTTTATAAATCTTTATTTTACTTATACTTTAACTGATATTTAGTCGAAATATGGTTTCGAAGAAAAGTGATATTTTTTTAAATATATATTTTTAAAAAAATTTGATTTAATTTTATTTTCTCATTTGACGCAATTTTATTTTTTTATAACTACATTGCTAAAAATATTTATTATTACATTTCTTACAATATATATTGTTGAGGTTCATTAGTTTATAGAATATGTTTTTGATCGATTCATTAGTTTCTGAGTTACATTAAAATAGCAAAATATGTACGTTTTGAGAAAAAATCTTGAGATTTTTCTAATTTTCAGCAAACTATACTTGATCCAAGTCAAGAAGCTAAAACAAGATTTTATTACTTTAAACAAAAATTTAGCCGATTCAGAAAAACTTAAGCTGACCAATTAGCTTTTCTTAATGACGTTAATTTTTTTTAATACTAGTAAAGTAATTCTCCAATTGAGAATTTTGATTCAAGCATATAATGCTTCATTTTTTTTTCTCTATATAAAACCTGATTTTAGATTCTTCAGGGCAGGTCAAGTTTCAGATCTAAGCGGCATTTTATAATATCGGGTGAACTTTCCATTATTTTTAACGAAATTTCAATGAAAATTATTAGGCTTTTTGAAGCAGTTTGAAAAACACAAAACATTTTTCTTTTTTTTTACTTTAGAAATGATTCAACAAAGCTAATCTCGCTTTCGAAAATTCTTGGTTTCATTTAGAAATTTTAATTTGTAAGTGTTATAAAAAAATTTCCGCTTTGTACAAATGTACTGGTTTCTTTTCCGAATACCTTCGCGAAGTCTTTAATAAAACTGGCGAAAAATTACACCAAGAGTTTACAGAAATTTAGATACACAAAAAATTAACTGTCCATTTTAGCACTTGAAAGGGATGATCGAGAACTGGACCTGCGCTCGAGAACTGGTCATTACGCCTTCGCTTACAATTTCTATATAAATAATGTCAAAGAAAATGTCTCGTAACATCAATCGTGACTCCAGCTGATCAGTCACGATCAACTCAGAACCTTACGTCCCCTCTTACAATTTAAATAAATAACCTAAGCTGTAATACCTGATAATAAAACATTAACTGAGCCGTTTATTTTGAAAGCGGGGCAAGTCCATTTTTTCAAAACATTAAGATAAAGATAGTTATATATAAAACATAATATGATCTTTTGATCTGCAAACAATTTATTGTAAAAACAAATCAGATTGCCTTACAATTCGGGGAAGGAAGTTTTAGGTATTAACGAACGGTATTGTAAATATGTTTATTTTGAAATATTTGAAACTTGACTTCTATGTATTATAAGCTTGCAAGTTAGTTGTTATTCTGTTGCTCATTATTGAAATATTTTTCATTTAAATTTTTCTTAAGACGTTAAAATGGGTATATCTTATGAGCCTGTTAAGTCCCCACCCTCATTTTTCAATGGTGCTCTTGGAACCCCTTCTTCGATATCAATTACCTTACCAAAAGGAATAGAACTCCCAACCACCAAAATATCCCAAAATTATTCTTAAATTAGAGCCCGTTAAATTACCTTTCTAAAGGCAGTTCAAACTTAACATTCGGTTAAGAAATGTTTGATATATGAATTTTCGTAAAAATCGATTTTCGACGTTTTTGCCGAATTTTGTCAATTTTGTGCACCCTGCTACTCCATCAAAAATCAAGCCGAACTTTTTTCCTCCAATTCAAGATTTTTATTTCCGTCAGTGACCCTAAATGCAAAATTTGATCCACATCGGATATGGTCATTCCGAAATTTTTATTTTCCAGTTACGTTTAAAATATAATTGCTGAAGCATAATACTTTTATTTGACGATTACGAAAATTCATTCATTTCAAAGTGAGGCAAGTCCATTGAGGTACAATAAAACCTTAATTTTAACTTAAAACCTTAATTAATAATATATAAAAAATATGAGTATTTTTAAATTTATTAAAATGCAAACCTTTAAATATCTCGCAATAACAAAAAATGGATTTGCCCTACTTTCAAAATAAACGGCTCGATTATAAGCAATGCTAGATGGCGTAAAACATTTTTGAAAGGCGGCAAACTTAACATTCGAAAATGTCAAATCGATCTGTCAATGAATAGTGAAGTTATAGTGTTCTCAAATAAACAACTTTTGGTATTGTTATAAAAATTGATAACGAAGAATTTCGTGCCTTGATTAAGCTTCACTTTTTGCGTAACAAAAGTGTGAAAGAAACAAAAGAAAGCTCAATAAATACCTATGGTGAATCTGCTCCCTCGTATTCAACAGTAAAATAATGGATTGCAGAGTTCAAAAGAGGTCGAATTCTTCCAAGAATCAGCACAAAAGATGAACACGCCGGTGTGGCATCAAAAACTGTGACCACTCCAGAATGTATTGGAGAAGTCCACGATTTCGTATTGGACAATCCGAAAGTGAAAGTGCGTGAGATAGCAACAGCCGTAGGCATATCAAGTGGGTTGGTGGCTAAAATTTTACATTAGCATTTAGGTGTGAGAAAGCTGACTGCAAAATGGGTGCCGCGTTCGTTAACAAACAATCAAAAACATGAACGTGTTTGAACTTTCCAACAATGTTTGAACATGTTTAAACAAACTCCGACTGATTTTTTGCGTAAAATAGTGAACATGGATGTAACAGGAATCAACCACTATGCACCAGAATCTAAGGAATCAGCAAGAGAGTGGGTAGGAGCCAGTGGAAGTGCACCAAAGCGTGCGAAGACTCAACAAAAGGCCGGAAAGGTGTAAGCGTCTATTTTTTGAGATTTAGGTGGCATTTTGTTCATGGACTACTTGAGAAAAGGAGAAACAATCAACAGTGACCATTACTGCAAATTATTGGACCGAATGAGGAACGAAATCTCAAGGCATCGGCCCCATTTGTCGAAAAAAAATTATATTTTTGCAAGACACTGAAGCGTATTTCGGAGATCTTTAGAAATCTTACTATTCAAAGGGCATCGCAATGTTTGGAAAGTATTGTAATAAGTGTATCGAGCTGAAAGGGGACCATGTGGAAGAATAAACAATAATTTTAGCAAAAATCGCGTGTTTTCTTTGTGAGACCGGCAGCATCTAAAGCACCCTAGTAAGACCTGCACGGATATATTTTAAAGACATTCGTTTGTTGTTCAAATGACTATTCTATTCGACTCAATATATAGCATAAAACGAATACAGATTAAATCGATTACAGAGTAAAACGAAAACAAGTAAAACGAGAACTTCGGTCAAACAAGCAGGGGTAGCTATATTCGAAAGAATCGAAATGAGCAGTACAATACTCAGAGTATTTCGGATATATTTTTATTATTCAGGCAATTTACGCCTGATCCACGCAATTTAAATTAAAAATAACAGTCATATATTTCACTCAATTGATCTGTCTAGTGTCGAGAGTTTGATGCAAAACAAAAAGCCAAAAAAAAACAATTGCCGTTATTTATATGACTTTGGTGAAATTATACATATTAAAGACGTGGTGAAATAATTCAAGGTGAGACAATTGAAAATCGTTGCTCTTCACTTTTTTTTAAAAAATTTCATTGCTAGCACAGTGAAACAAAATTACAAAAAAGTCAAAATTCTTATATACCACTATATAGAGGTGAAAGTACTACCCTATAAAAACAGAATCCTTGCGGGGTTTTGGAAAGTTAGGAGCGGAACATATTTTTTTTTTTTTGACACATTTAATTTGGGTGAAGAGTATATTTCTCTGCAATTCAAAGCATCAGTTCTTGGTCTCTAACTTGTCCAGTATTGGGGTAAAAGTGTACTTGTCTTTGAAAATGTTGACGTTAAAAAGTTAAATAATAATTTTCCAAATATTTCCTACCAAAAACTACCACCAGTTCCGAGTTAAAGGACAAATCACTCGAAAAAGTATCAAAATTTTCCTATTTTAAACAATAGCTTGCACACTGTTAAATTTCTCGTGTTCCCTTCTGCAAAATTTTAGCCAAACCAATTATTTGCCAAGTCTTGAAAACAACAAATTAAGTAATGACAACTTTTAAGGGAAAAAATAACGTTTCACTTCAAAGATCTTATAAATTGATTAATTAAAAAGAGATAAGTTTAAGGATTTTAAAACAATTGAATCAATGCGAGGTTTTTTAAAGAGCGGAGCATAGGGAGTGACCATTCTGTATTCATTGGAGTGGCAAGCACTGGCAGCTCGTCTGGCTTCATCATCAGGATCTTCATTGTTAGATCTTCAGACAAAGCCGTAAAATCATTTAAAATTTCTTCTTTGTCTATGGCGTTGTTGCTTTCGTTGTCTTCCTTCTCTTCGAAAAGATTTTTGAACCACCAGCAAATTTCTGACATAACAGCATACGGTGACCGTTTTCCTCTATATCTGAGGATAATTATGTGTTTTTAAAAATAGTTATTTATCTGATTCAGTTGGTAATTGGCGGTTGAAGTATTCGAAATGAAAATGCAATAGGTGAATTTTTAAAGATTTGTTTACTTGAATTTTTTTCAAATGCGTCTAGCATTTGGTATATTGACATTTTGTAATTTACAGATTGATTTTTTGCTAAATATCCACTTATGACATCTTTTACCACTCGCCAAGCATCGAGTTCGTAGTCAAGCAAAACTTCATTAAAACTCTCGTCCTTTATTAACTGTCGAACATCTGGACCATTAAGTGTACCATTCTTTAGTTTTTCAATACTTACTTTCTTAAAAATATTTTTTAGGCAATTTAATACGTCTATCCCATGTGCTGGTGTTTGTTTATTGTTCACAATAGCTTTTAACATGTATTCAACATTGCCAAGCTTAGGGTAGCTATTGAAGGACTGATGTAGGGCAACAATATTTTATCGGAAAATCTTACATCTTTATCGGACATATTTTATCGGACAAAGACATCGTCTCTGTCTTTCCAAAAGAACGCTTTGTATTTCAACTTTTTCAAAGACAGTTACACCCTTACCCCAATACTGGACACGTTCGAGACCAAAAACTGATGCTATGAATTGCAGAGAAATCCACTGTTCACTCAAATTAAATGTGTTAAAAAATATGTTCCGCTTCTAACATTGCAAAACCCCACTAGGGTTTTGCTCTTATGGGATAGTACTTTCGCTTCTATGTAATGGTATCTAAGAATTATGATCAGTGTTTCACTGTGTAATAAATGACATTCCAAGTTTTTTTTTCAATATTCGAAAAAAATTTATTTTTAATTGAAGGGCTTATTGCAATAACGTGACAAGCCACTTGCTTTAAAAAAACAATTGTTTTGGCTGAATACATTACTTAATGTATTGCCAACAACCACTGAAGAGATTTTGACTATTTTTTATTAACTTTCTAGCCTATTTGTAAAATTTTCCGTGTTCAATGCCATTTCTTCATACAAAAATACATTTTTTAAAATCTTTAGAGTCGATTATTCCAAAATATTTTTTATGTGGCTTATCATGTTCTCGCAATATGCCCTTCAATTTCAAAAAGGACAAAATGGATGTCATGGTGTAAAATCCAATACAGCTTTATTAAATTAACCCCAGGATGTGCGACTACCTAGGAGGCGGTAAGTGACTCTACTGGGCTTCGCGAGGCCCAAAAATCATGGCCAGCTGTCCTTACGATTTTCGTCCATCTAGATGTCCTATCGCAAGCTGCTATTATGTAAAAGTATTGTTAGACGCTACATCTTTGTGTGAGTGTAATTTTTAGGGGGTTTCTTAAGGGGGGGATGGTTAGAAAGCCTTAAAAAGTAAAATTACTTTTTTATGGCACAAGTTAAACTTTTGACTGATTTATGTTCTTTTTCAATACAAATTTACAAAAACTAAAAATGAGAAAACAATCGTTGAACTGTTGTGCTGGATTTATAACTATTCAGCAGCGTAGCCATGGCACTGACAAATTTTCTGAGTGGTGTCGTGTTCAAGGCATATGATTTTTTTTGCATTTATTTTACACGACAACAATGTTTTGCGCCTCTCTTTGCCGTTCTGAGCATTACACGACTCACAGTCTTTCCGTTACATATAATTCAGGGCAATGCGATTATATATGTTATAATAAAGATAGAATTAGGAAATTATATAATATTTTTTTTTACAATTATTGACAGAGACATTGAATTGAAATTTGAACGTTGCTATTCATTGTCCTCTTTTTTATTTGAGAAGTAACAAACTGGGATGTCAAAACCTTAATAGTCCACCCTAAACAAGTGCGCGTGCGTGGTTTAACTGTCAAAATCGGCTCATGCACATTCATTTTCTATAAAGCCTACCAAAATGCGCACCGGACTACCGCAACATGAATCGAATTTCCAATTTTGACAGTGCGTGCGGATGTGAAGTTGGCTGTGTAAAACCAAAGTATTACAACAAAGAGCAATCAGCTGCTATTAATTAATTAATCTCAATTGCAAATGGAAGTATTTGCAATATTAATAGATTCTTACACAATACTAAAAGTTTCTTTAAGATTTTTAAAACATCTGACTGAGCTGGTCGAGAGCAGCAGTTTTTTCCGCAGCACACTTGTTTAGGTTAAGCGTAAAATAAAATTGGGAACGCTTGGGAACGCAGCGCAACGCGCACTTGTTTAGGGTGCACTGTAAGAAATGCACGATGTTTAGCCGTTTATAGGTTTTTGCCACTCTTGAAAGAGTACAACTGAGCATCTGGTCCATAGTGCTAACACCTGTTTTATTTTCGTTGCAATCCAGAAATTTATAAGGCTTGTTTTTACGAAAGGTTAGTCTTCTTCATTCTCTAATTTTTTATTAGCAAAAAACCTGTCCTCAGTGAGATGCTGCCTGTCTGTCAGCAGCCTAAAAAATTGGGAAAACCCACTCATCGTCACTTATTCACGACATTTCAAATATTACTTACAATAAAAAAATAAATATGTACTTAATGTGATTATATGCACACAAGAGCTTTACACATGTAGCGTAATAAAGTAGTTGAACTTGATCGATTGTGTTTAAACATATTTTGTTTAGTAGCTTACAGAAATTTCCCATACACTTAACGAACGGGCCTCGTCAAGCCCAGCAGGTTCACTAACGGCATAATTATAAAAACAGATCAGTTTGTTAAACGAAAGTAGTGCAAATTCTTTTTAGTTTATTTTGTTACGTTAAGAAAACATTAGCGGTAGTTGGCATAAAATATTTCGACGTTCAGAGCCAAGAAAAAAAATTCTTTCTCTCTTCTCAAAGTCAAAATGGGCCTCGAAAAACCCAGTCGCACATCCTAGCGCTAAAAGTGACTAGCCCGATTAATTGCATGCTACCCATTTTCGTGTTCGCAATTTTTTTAAAGAAAATATATTATTTGCAAACGAAATAAACATGTGCCAATATATTGTAAAGTTGGGGTCGTATGCATAGTTTTTGGGGCTAATAATTTGTAAGACTTTCAATGCGTAATAATATATACTCTACAGATTTAACTTGAAGAATTTTAATATTGTTTTTATTAACTGCATTGTTTATTGTATTAAAAAAGGCTCAGCAGATTTTTAGCTCAACACAGTTTGGTACTAAAACAAAATTATAATTAAGATAGCAACAACATATTAGCAGGATTTGTAATTCAAAAACTATATCAATAAATAAAAAGTAAGTTCAAAAAACTGAAACCCGTCTACTAATAAAAAGCATGCTCTAAAAAGTATGAAACAAGATTATATCCTCACCAGAAATTGTTATGTTCAAACTATTCAATATTTTTTGTCTATTAAATAAACAACTTACACATCTTATATATAAGTGTATATAATGCTAATTCATAGTGGTGTTCAGAAGATATCCGTGGTGTGCCAGCTTATGTATATGGTCATGGATGTCGCCAGGGGGAAGGGAGGGGCAGCTGCCCCCCATAGATGAAAAAAGAAGCCAAAAGCAAAACAACCAAAGTTCTTAGTTCACTCACTTGACTTGCTTGACCGATAATTCCCGAACGTGGAAACTCGAGTGAATTCCATTCCATTAACTAATTCCATTTCAAGCAGAATGTGTTACTGGGTTCACATTCCTCAATATGGATGTTAACAATCATTGCTGCTCACTGTGAATACCACTATGACATTGCATTAGCTTTTAAATTCTTTAATGGAAACACTTATTTTTAGTAGTTTTATTAAATGTAAACGCAACTCTGAACAAGTACAATATTTTTTTATGCTCGTTTCTTACCATTGTAACAGCAAAACGAGCAGAGGATACAAAGTGTTTTTTAATCATCTTTATATCATCTTTTTCGTATTCGCTATTTTTAATAATTCCAAATTAAATAATAGGAAAATTAACTTGCTGTAGCAACAACAGATATCCAACAAGAGCTCACCAACTATAAATGTTTTGCTTTGCAGTAAATTTAAAAAAAAAACCTTAAGGAGCAAGTAGTGATAGCTGTGAAAAGGATTAAAAAGTACAAAAAAAAGGAGCACGAAATACAGACAATATCGTATATTCGTAGCTCAATCACCAGAACAGGAGATACTCAACCTCAGGCAGTAGCTCAAGAACCTAATATTGGCACATTTTCTTGTGATTATTCTTTGGATTACCTTCCGAGACCAATCTCATCCAAAAATCTAGACTCAGATGCCGATTCTTCGACACATAACACGCATTTAACAATTGCTTAAGAGCCACCGCGACAATTCGAAAAAGTCACAGCTGAAATTATAAACGATGCTACTATTATTACACTCACAGAACTGGCGATGCTATCAAAACTTCGCTTCTTCGAGCCGTAATATTACGGTTCTCAAAAAATTGAATATGCGAGGCTCTGAAAACTTCCATAAGGGCTGTAAGATTCCTGTTTAAGAGATGCTCTGCCGGTTTTGACAACCTCACAGAAAGTTGTAAGAACTTTTAATGATAAGGGGAATTCGTTTTTGATAGCCGATTGCGGAGGGGTCATAACAGCGCCTTTTGCGATGGTGAGAGGAATTCGTTTTTGATAGCCGATTGCGGAGGGGTCATAACAGCGCCTTTTGCGATGGTGAGATGAATTCGGTTTTGACAGCCGAGTTGTGGAGGGGTCATAACAGCGCCTTTTGCTATGGTGAGAGGAATTCGGTTTTGACAACCGAATTGTGGAGGGGTCATAACAGCGCCTTTTGCAATGGTGAGAGGAATTCGGTTTTGATAGTTATAAATCCTTATGTTGAGGTTGTCAGAACTTTTTCTATTTAAGCTACTTACCTCTGCGCTTTTAAGGTTATCACCGATTTCTTAATGCCGTTTGCTTAAAAAAAGTGTTATTTTTAAATATTTTTATAAATTTTTATTTTAAATCATTTGAAAAAATATTACTTTTTTGATCAACTAAATAAAAAATTTTAATTGTTCATAGAACTTTACAAGCTATTTTATTTTTAATTTTTTTTTATGGAACTTTAAAAATCCCATATTATAAACAACAAACCATTAGCATGCATCTGAAACATGCTTACAAATAATTTTAGACAATGCAATTGTAAAATAGTCCATGCCTTTTTCAATACAATAGGCATAATATTTATTATCAAAGTAAAGCGATTATCAAAGTAAATACAGAGTTACTTTAAAAACAATTTTTTTAATATTTTCCAAGCACGCTAAAAAGCCAAAACTAAAATGGAGAAATTTGTCTTTTGTGGTTTTAGTATCTTCAGTAAAAGCGTGAAAACCGTATTGAGGCTACAATAGCCGTATTGGAGTTTCTCTTCACGCAAGATTTAAAAGTTGGTTGCAGTAGCCACAATACTGAATGTATCACAACTGTTACCACAGCTCTTATTTTCAAAAGACGCTCAACATAATTTTTGTTTTTTTTATGATTATTGCAGATTCAATTAGGGCTATGAGAGCTCTCATAAAGTGCTTGCAATAAACTTTCCGCTAAGGTGACTTCATTTCATATATAATAACTCTGGTATGGCTACTACAGCCTCATCTTTTTCATGGCAGCCGTGTACGAAATTCAATAATTCCCTGAGTGTACGGAGAAAGATGGACTGAGAAAGAAATCACATCAATCAATCAAGAATCACCTCAGAAAGCCCTTCAGAGCTCTGGAAGTGGTCATTAATAATACCATACTTGGACTCCATTATTACATCTTTCTTTTCAAGTACTTTTCATTGAAGAACACACTCATCATTCGCATTATCTAAATTATACGCTGCACAAATGCAATCGATGCCAGTCGCAAATCTCGCAGAAACTTGCAAACTTTCGCCCAACTTTATGATTTACCACGCACTAAAAATTAAATCAAACTTTGGCAGCAATTGTGACATTATAAACCCAACCTAACAAATCTGACTATTGTTTGTGTCCTAAAATAGGCCAAAACCTTCTTTCCCGAAACGGGAAAACTTTGAAAATGTTGATTGCTCTACTGTGCACAACGTGTTACGAAGCATCATGGGGGAAAATCGCCTCAATGGTCCGGCCATGACGAGTGTGCACAGAAAACTTATTTATGAAAACTTGCAAGATAACTTTTTTACAAGTTTTAGTTTTTGTACAGTCAAGAGCTCGTGGAGCTTTACACATTGGACTTTTTACCGTTCTTATTACAATCGCCGTAAGTAGAGGTAGTAAGACTCGCACTGCAAACAAGTGTATAGTAATCTTGACTCTACCTATAATTAAAAATTTTCCCATCCTCCATAGATCAACTTTTCCCCCCTGGGTCATCGGCTGGCGACGCCCTTGTCATATGTCGCCCTCTAGACGTGTAGCGTAATGCACTTTACCCTAAAGCTTGTGATCGCTTACTACTGTTAGAATGTATTGTTTTGTTAGGGTAGGTGGCATACGAACACTGATACCTTCTGAACTTCACTATGAATGAGTATTATACACAATAAAATATATTACAAGTAAGTTGTTTATTTTATTGGCAAAAAATATTGAATAGTTGAAATATAACAATTTCAGTTAAGAATATTTTTAGTTTCATACTTTTTAGAGAGTACTTTGAAGTAGTCGGTTTTGAGTTTTTGGAACTAATTTTTTATATAAATTATTTTGGGAATATAATTTTTATATTTTTTTTTGTATTTTCAGTAATAAAATCATATAAGTACCAACAATTTTATGTACTTTTAAATACTCCAACTTTCTAAAACAGTTTATTTGTTCTTTAATATTATGTAACAGGTCATTAAAAAATTAATTTTGCAGGTGGAAATGCTCAAAATGGCGGGGATAAAATGTCATTACTGTAACCTGATGGCTTTTAACACTGCTAATATTTAAGATTCAAAAATGCACTATTGGTTTTAAGTGCGAGGCTCAGGTGCAAAATTAAGCTTATTTGTAATATTATTAATATTTAAACCCAAAAAAAATGGTAATTTATGTAACCAACTGTGTATCATAGCTGTTAAATTGCAATTACGAGTGGTAATCAATTAGATTACTTTTTAAAAATAATTGTAGTGATTATATAATCCTTAAGGGAGAAGTTTATGATTAGTAATTGATAACGATTACAAATAATCAAAAAATAATAACGATTACTTGAGATTACGCAAGATAATCAACAAGAATCAAAAGTAATCAAAAAAATAATCCGATTACTTATCAAGATTATTTTTGATTCTTTTTTTATTATTTTAAGAATTTGAGTCTTATGCAGTGAGTATGCTAGACAAACATGTTGGGAGAGCTTTTTTGTTGTAAGTGTTTTCGCATAAAATGAGATATAAGTTTTTCTCTCCTGCTCATTACCTCGCTAATTACCTGTTTAAAACAGCAAACATGCCAAACATTTCAAAATCGTCAAATTTCTGTGCCCGTTTTTTTTTTCTTCAAGAGTCAAGAAATCGTTTTTAATACAACTGAACAGCCAACAAACCTTAAGACAGGTTACTACTTGGCACGCTTGGTATTCGACTGTGTATTTTCCACATGTGCAGTTTCCGTGTGAACTAAAATATTGCAAAAAATTTTATTTTTTCTATATTTTTTTGCACAAAATCCAGAAAAACTTGCGTTTCTTACGATTTTTTTTATATGTTCATAATTTTTTTTTTTTTTTTTGTTTGCTAAACTTAAAATTTTTAGTTACGATAACCAACTCATATTATTTAAGAATTTTTTGTAATGTTTTTCTAGGTGCTGCCAAACTTTAGTTTTTATCTCAGTAAAGTTTTTAAGACTTTTGATTTTGCAGATGATGAAATTGTCACAACTGGGTCTTCACAGGACACCGATAAGCCCGATCAGCGATCTCAATTGACACACCAACTCTTCTGCTACTTGAATGACAATGGTTTGGCAAAAGTATGGCTTATTGAAGGAACCATTTCTTTCATTGATTACGCCTTTAATGTCCTCAGCGCCAGTTGAAAGATTATTTTCTTTCGCTGGCATAGTAAAGACTCCAAGACGGCAATCATTGTCTGATTTTTCTTTTGAAAAATTTATGCTTATGAAGGCAAATAGTAATTTAGGGTAAAAAGGTTTTATTTTTGTTTCGTTTATGTTGTACTATAATTCATTATTGTTCTCGTTCTTGTTTTTTGTCAACCTTTGTTTTATAATGAAATACATAACTTTGTTTTAACAAAATTTTTTGTACCTAAGACTGAAATTCTTAAAAAAATCAAAAAAGAATCAAAAATAATCTCGAAAAGTAATAGGATTATTTTTTTGTTTCTTTTTGATTATTTTGCGTAATCTTAAGTAATCGTTATTATTTTTTGATTATTTGTAATCGTAATCTTATGATTACTGAGCCAAACAGAAAAGAATCGTACTTAATCAATTATTTTACCTTTTTGAAAAAAAGAACCGAATAAGGAATGATTACGACGAGTAATCATTACTTAACAGCTATGCTATGTATTCAGTTAGTGATAGACTTAAACGAAAGTGAGTAAAACATATTAAAGTAGATAGAAAATAAATGATAAAAACATGCGAAAAAGTGTTTTTGTTTTAGTTTTCTCTGATGCCTGCTATCTTCAAATAAAGACGATTGTGTCATTCCTGATATTTTGTGTTATTCCTGCAACCACTCAAAAACGCATAAAATGCATACAAATCGATTTAATTACGTTATACCGTGTGGCGTCAAGCTATTTTAAGTTACTTTGGGGCCAAATAGAATAAAGAAACCATAATTGTAGCTTCAGGTTTTATTTTTCTATTTTTAATTGAAGCAAGTGCACTTTTGGCGGAATTGCCCATATATTAGATTTTGTTACAATACCTCAAAAATTACGGCTTTTATCGTGGTTACTCACACACTGACGAACATGGCTAAATCGACTCTGGATATGATGCTGGTCAGGAATGTAAACACTTTTACCTTTTTAAAGACGTTGGAAACGGAGTATTGAAGTTCAAATACTTCTACCCAGTATATTTTTCAACGATAAAAAGTAGCCTTAGCCAATTTAGCAATTGTGTTATTTACCACGATCCTATGAAGCATGTTGGACTTGACCATAAAAAAATTGCAGTTTTTAAAGAATAATTAGAAAAATAATTTCTTTTTGGCATAAAATTTGGTAGACATATGGAAAAATGACCTGTGGAATTTAAACTCACTATTTTAAGGTTATAAGTACATATATGGCTCTAACAACTGCTCTATAAAGTCACATGGATAATAAATTATAAGCATACATACCGAACCAAGCCGAACACTGCATCCTTAGAGTATTCCAACGTGCATTGCATATTATTCTACGTTTTTTTAAAAAATTTCTAATATCTTAAAGAGCTTTAATTCTTATAAAACAAGTATTTAATAGTTCAATATTCCTACGGTTGGACTAAAAATTAGTCCTAGATTTTTGACTGTGTATATATCCTTCACACAAACGATAATAATTTAACAAAATAACTTATTGCACAATTTTACTATGTGTTCTTTTAATTCATGTTATTTTTAGATAGTATGAAAATAAGGGAATAGAAAGTTTTCTTATTTCAATTGACAATTTACACAAATGTTAGCACATTAAAAACAAAATCTGAAGTAAGCGTTTCCTTACTTATCTTATTTTATTATAATGACGTATACACAATTTCCGAATATAGTCATGAAAGTTCCGGATTGGCTCTAGTTTTCAAGATATTTGTGAAAACGTGAAACAATCAATTGGTATTTTGACGGAGTTTTATGCTAAATAATCATTAATTTTTACACTAAAACTTTTTATTTTTATTAAATATTTAAGTTCATCAAACCAAAAGTTTAGAGCCATCGATCACTAAAATCAAGCTATTATTTTGGTTCCAACGTACAGTGCGAAATTTTAACAATCTAGGTGGACAAAATTATATCTTTAAATGTATGTATTCCAAATGTTCAGTTGAGACGACAGCCGCTTTATATGCTTAAATCATACTCCAATTACCAAAGCTCACTTAGGCCAATAAGACCCATTGCGATACCGCTGCACACTTGGCCTTCAGTCCGAGTGAAACCACATTGAGCTCTTGGTAAAGCTTATAAAACTTTTGACGCTTGTACTTGAAAGGTAGTCAAGCTCGGAAAAGGAGAACGACCCAGATATGTATGCCTTCTTTTAGCGAGCGTGGGACAGGAACATAGAAGGTGAGAGATGGTTTCTTCCTAATCCTCGTCTCTGCAGCTTCTGCAGAAGTCAGCTGCGATGACTTCCAGTCTGGAGGCCTGTCTGCCTTTTAGGCATTGCCCTGTGGTAACGGACACTAGCACGACTACCTCTTGTCTTCCCAACGAGAGAAGGGCTCTCGATCGCTTTAGGTCTAGAGTCGGCCAGATAAGCCTTGTTGTTCTGCACACTGAGAGTTCAGCCCATCTTGTATTGACTTTAGATGTGGTGTTCTGGTTGAGCAGCAGTTTGACAGTTGCCATCGGGATGCTGGGTAGTCCCGAACCAATGAAATCATAGATGTAGCTCTTTTAGCAAGCACGTCTGCTTTTTCCTTTCCACGTATGCCCATATGCAGCACGTAACAGCAGGTAACCGTATGCAGCACGGCATTCTTTGGCATCCGAGAAAATGTATATTTCTCGTTTAGAGATGGCATTCTCTGAGAGCCACGTTGCAACTTTCTTAATTGCCATCACTTCGACTAGGAAAATACTACAGTGATCAGACATCCCTCAAACCTAGGATACCCCTAATTCTTTTGAGTCGACCCCATATCCGATATTGTCATTTAATTTTGATCCATCTGTATAGAAGTGTAGACACCCTGGTTTCCACGGCACACCTTTATCCAGTATATCCTAGGTGGAATAAGCGTGCCGTAGTTTCCATTAAAGGAAAGCAATAGTTTGCAATAATCAGTTCTTGGTGAAATGAAGTCGAATTTGTAGAGTATGGATGCGTGTCCTGTTCCCAGGTTTTTCCATACTCCAGTTTCCCTCAGTCTTTAAACCTCATTAAGGTCTTTAAAGCTGCAGTCGGTCAGTGCACTGCGCATGCAAATAGATACCATTCTTAGGACTTTTTGGAGCTGGTTCAAATATGTGACCTTGTCCAAGGCTGGCCACCATATCTGGTTTCCGTATCTGGTATCTGGTATTGTTCCTTGAAGAAATATAGGTCTTATGACCCCTTTAAATAGCCAGTGAACGATATTGTGGGTGCAAGTGTACAGCGCAACAGCCGCTTTCTTCGTAAACTCAGAAATATTAAGTTTCCAGCTTAGCTTCCTATCAAGAATGAGTCCTAGATATTTTGCACTTTCCGAAAAGGACAGTGCAGACCACTTTTGCATGGTTTTTTTTAGGGATAAAATTTTGTGTTTCTTTTTGAAAAGGACCAGTTCTGTTTTGTCCGGATTTACTCCGAGATCACAGCTTTCGGCCCATCGCTCGAGTTTGCATACCTTCGCGTAGGGTAGTGGGAAATTTGCCTCTGACTGCGATTGCTAGGTCATCGGCGTACGCTACCACTACACAGCCCTCCCTCTCTAGAGAGAGCACTACGTTGTTCACTATCAGATTCCAGAGGAGTGGAGATAGCACACCGCCTTGTAGCGTACCTCTTGTCACTGATCTTACTGCTACATACGCACCTAGGTCTGATAAGATTACTCGATAGTTAAATAACTTATCTATGAGATCAGTAATGATGTTATTTACACCTCACCTGCGCAACTCTAGTCGTATAGATTTTGGCGTGACATTATTAAATGCTCCCTCTACGTCTAGGAAAGCAACTAAAGTAAATTCATTATACAGGAAGGATCTTTCGATGGTCCCGACCAGTGAGTGTAAAGCCGTTTTCACGGACCTTCCCTTGCTATATGCATGCTGTGATGCCGATAATAGAGCTGAGTCGATATTGCTGCGTAGATACAGATTTAATAACCGTTCTTATGTATTCGAGAGGAGTGCCGTTAGACTTATAGGCCTGAAATTTTTTGGAGTGGTTTAGTTATCTGCTTTAGTTCTAAAGACCTCTTTTCCTTTATTCGAAGCGTTGGGAATATATGTCACGCTTATGCAGCCATCCTAAATGTTACAATATTAAATAAAATTTATATAGATGCATGCTTTGTTTTTTTTTTCTGTCGTTTTTTAACAATTTCGTAATAGTGGGACATATTTCTATAAGTATATGTGATAACTTTTATTTTTTCATTTTTGTCTACCTAGATTGTTAAAATTTCACTCTGTGCAACGGTCGAAAGTATTTTAAGGAAATTTCTTTATTTTGCATGTTTGTGTCATTTTGTCACATTTACCAGACGAGGAATGAAAAAAAAACTTCAAGATCAAAAAAATAAAAGCAAATTTATCTAATTGGAAATATTATTACTTAAGTTTTGAGATGCTGCATTACTCGATCGGACTTATTTAAATTTGGAAATTTTAAATTTATTAAAAAAGCCCAAAACTCATATCTTCCAGCTAATTACTAAATTGAGATTTACACACAAATCCAGAAATTTATGTCACCAAACGTAAAAATTATGGTGTCAGTCAACAGATAAATATTTAAATAAATAAAATTAGAGAAGATTTGGTAGGTAAAATATGTTTTTCTGCTATGAAATAAAGTCTCAAACTCAAAATGAAATATGTCCCAAATCTACTCACAATAAAAGCACAAAAGAACTAATCTCAAAAGGTTTATACATTAAAGAAAAAACTCTTTTAACATTTTCGGTTGTACACGGTTAAAAATCTTGGACTAAGTTTTAGTAATATTACTGCATTTTTTTAAACCTTAAAAATTTAAACTTTGAAAATGCTAACTCATAATTAAAACTCCATTGTATTAAAATTTAACCAAAAAATATTTCTGGGTTCATTTTATCTTTTTGGTTTTAATTTGGACTAAATTCTAAATTAACAACTTTTGGTATTGTTATAAAAATGGATAACGAAGAAGTTCGTGCCTTGATTAAGTATTACTTTTTGCGTAGCAAAAGTGCGAAAGAAACTCGATAAAAATTATATTGAATCTGCTCCGTCGTATTCAACCATAAAATATTGAATTGCAGAGTTTAAAAGAGGTCGAATCAGCACAAAAGATGAACACGCCGGGGTGGCATAAAAAACAGTGACCACTCCAGAATGTATTGCAAAAATCCACGATTTCGTATTGGACAATCCGAAAGTGAAAGTGCGTGAGATAGCTACAGCCACAGTCATATGAAGTGGGTCGGTGGTTTCAATTTTACATGAATATTTGGGTATGAGAAAGCTGACTGCAAGATGGGTGTCACGTTCGTTATCAATCAAAACATGAACGTATTCGTACTTCCAAACAATGTCTGGACATGTTTAAACAAAAACGGACTAATCTTTTGCATAAAATAGTGATAATGGATGAAACAAGGATCAACCGTTATGTACCAAAATCTAAGGAATCAGCAAAAGAGTAGGTAGGTGCCAGTGGAAGGGCACAAAAGCGAGCGAAGACTAAAAAAACGGCCGGAAAGCTTTTGGCGTCTGTTTTTTGGGACTCAAGTGGCATTTTGATCAAGCGCGTCGGAAGCGAATTTCATCTGGGGGGTCAGTACAAATGGGGGGCAGTACAAATGGTGGTGCAAAAAAAGTTCACCAAAATTTCTTCACATGAAACATGAAGAAGAGGGAAAGAAGAGGGAAAATATATACTACAAAAATATTATCGTTGTAAAAAAACTGATATTTTGAATAACTTTTTCTTTTAAATTGTTTATCTAGCTAAAAAAGTGGGGGCAACTGCCCCCCTTTCCCCCGCTTCCGACGCCAATGATTTTGATCATCTACTATTTGAGAAAAGGAAAAACAATCAACAGCGACTATTTCTACAAATTATTGGACCGATTGAAGAACAACATCGCAAACATTTATCTAAGAAAAATCATATTCTTGCAAGACAATGCTCCAGCTCACAAATCGATCGAAACCATGGCCAAATTGTAAGAGTAACGCTTCGAACTGCTTCCTTATTCCCATATTCTCGCAGTAAATGTTATCTGTTCCTTAACTTAAAAAGGTTGCTCCCGGGAAGGAGATTTTTACAAATGAACAGGTCGAATTGGAAGCAGAAGCGTATTACGGAGATCTTGAAAAATCTAATTATTCAGAAAGCATCGCGATGTTAGAAAATCATTGGAATAAGTGTATAGAGCTCAAAGGGGATTAGTAATGTGGAAGAATAAACAGTAATTTTGGCAATTTCTTTGTTAGGCTGGCAGTAGATAATAGGTCTGTTTCCGTACGCTTTTCAAGTTACTTGAAGTTGCTTGAAAGCGTTCCTTTACAAATTTTTCGAGCTCAAGTGAGAAGAAGAATAAGCTAAATGTCACTTTCTATTCTATTACAATTACCCAAAAATAGCTTGAACTTTACTTGAAAATTTTCTTCGAGCACGAATCTTCTTCTTCCAATTGCTTAAATTTAATGTGAATCAGCTGTCAACTGTTTCCGTTATTACGAATTCTCACATTTTGACAGGTCATTACATTACTCTCACAGATTGAACTTTACTCGAACTTTACTTGAAGTTAGTACGGAAACAGACCTTATAACTCCATCCCTAACAACTTTATAATGTTTGTTAATGTTACATTAGAAACGATTACTTAAGATAATTTATTTTCACAATCTTTGAGAATCTTATCTTTAACTAAAAAATGTGAACAGAACAGAACTAATGTGTGAACAGAACTTCAATTCTATGTATGTTTAAGTTTTGTATTATCACAACATGCAGGATTGCATTTATTTTAATAAAATATTGATAATATATTTAATAGCTTATATTTGCATTTTTTTTCATATACTTATCAGCAATAAATGTTGCTTGTAATATAGGGTGTTCTTTAAGCTGCATGAGAAGTTTTGATGGTTTTTGTCTATGGTTTGACAGTTGAAAATGTCAAATTATGTTGACATTTCAACGCTTCCAAATTGTGGAAATCTACTTTAAAAAAAATAAATCTGTTCGCGAAGTTCATAGATTACTTCGTCCATTTTACGGTCAACATAATTGGTCTGGTGAGCAAGCATTTGGGACAATCCTCAAGCCGTTAACAAATCACCATTTCATCAATTAAAATTTACTGTTTGGTGCGGTTTACACGCTGGCGGCATCATCGGTCCTTATTTCTTTTGAAATGAGGAAGGAGCTGCCGTTACGGTGAATGGCGAGCGATATCGAGAGATGCTGACTGATTTTCTGTTTCCAAAAATTAATGAGCTCAACATCAACGACATTTTGTTCTAACAAGACGGCGCAACTTGCCATACATCGCACTTAACCATCAATTTATTGCAAAATCAATTTGGTGCCAACTTTATTTCCAGAAGTGGTCCTGTAAACTGGCCCTTTCGGTCGTGCGAAGTCATTAGTTTATACCCATAAACCAGCAACACTTGAAGCACTAGAAGCCAATATTCAAGCCACCATTGACGCCATACGGCTAGATTTATTGGAAAAAGTAGTGAAATGTTGGACTGATCAAATGGACTATATAACTCGTAGCCGCGGCAGGCATATGATAAAAATCTTATTTAAAAAAAATGTCATGAAATTATTTACCAGAATATAATAATAAAAAATTCATTCCGATAATATTTCTGTTTTATATTGTTATTGAAAGCTCTCATGCAGCTAAAAAAACACCCTATAGAAGACCTGTTAAAAGAGTAAATCTATGTATATTATTTTTTAGTAATTATTTTGAATATTTTTAAGTAAAAGGATAAAAACTAATGTACGCACGGAGTATATCGTCAATTTTTATTTATATTGTTTTTGTTATATTTGAAATTTATAATATTTTTTGTTGATTTTGGGCAACCCTACTAAGCCATCCAAAAATAATTTAAAATGTTTTGTTTTTGGTTTGAGAGTTACATCGATTTCTAATAAATATTGCATTTTTGGGTAATTTTAAACTTATTTTGAGCTTTATAAATATTTTTGTAGTTGTATCGTTAAAGATACATTTTACCCAAAAGGGGTAAAAAACACACATAAATCATAGTTAATACATGGTTAGACTTAATACACTTTTAACACAATAAAATAATAAAAAGGCTAGGATAGAAATTTTAATTTTTGCACTAAGTTTGGGGCAACACTACTAAGCCCCACTCGGTAGTCTAAAAATTTTTCTTTTTGCTTTGAAAGCTAAATCTATTTCCAATAAAACACGAAAAACCAAACGAAAATATCTTCGTCCTTTCAAAAGTTACAGTAAGTATTTTGACTACCCAGGGAGCGAAATCTTACACTGTGCTACGTTCAGCCTTCGTTTCATTTTACATAAATATGCAGTTAACATTCAATTTTTTTGTTTTACATCACAAGGATGAGAGTCGAATTTCTTTTCGAGATTGGGGCCTTCATTTTTGTTGATTTATTTCATAGATCCACATTATATATCCTTATACCCCCACGCATATAAAAATGCCCTTTGCCACTCCGTTTGCAACGCCGATAAGGAGGCGTGGCAGGTATATAAAAGTATAAATTTCGTTGATCAACATCACCTCCCGAGTCGATTTAGCCATGTGCATCTTTCTGCTTGTCTGTCTGTCTGTCTTTATTTCTGCCCGTCTGTGATAACGATAACAACCGTCATTTTAGAACTATCGTAACAAAATTTAATATATAAATTGTATATTCAAAAATACAGATCAGATTCGCAAATGAGCCAAATCGGATGAAAGCCACGCTTACCTCCCATACAAAGTGACTAACAAAACAGTAAAATCTTTTTAAATTCCACAAAAATTAATCTAATGACTTCAAAATTTGCACATAAGCTTATACCCTTAACATGCGCTTTGAGTATGAAAAATCGAAAGAAAACCACGTCTACCTCCCATACAAAATCACTTTATGAAGACTGTAAAATCTCCTTTAATTCCACAAAATTTAGTACAAAGGTTTCAAATTGTGCAAATAAGTATGAATCTTTACTATGCTAGGAAATTGGTAAAAAAAACTGAAAATTTCGGCGGATTCCCATACAAAGTGACGTCATCATAATAGTGAAAGATTTATAAATTCGAATAAAATTAACGTTTAAACTTGTTATTGTGCTCAAAGGCTTTAATAAATTAAACGGCCTCTGAGTTTCAAATGTAAAATATTTGGATAAAACCATGCCTTATAAAAGTGATGTCATCAAAATAATACAACATTCAAGACTTTGAATGACCTAAAATATGGCCGTGGGGGTATTTTAACTTTGATACAGTCGAAGATAATTCCTAACTAGTTTATTCCTAAACTTCTTAAATATTACTTATTGGGACCTTTTTCTCTAGAACAACATAATTGTTGCATTTAGACACCAACATTTCTTTTTTCTCATGTCGAAAATAATTCCTTACTAGTTTATTCCTAAACTTCTTAAATATAACTTATTGCGACCTTTTTTCTCTAGAACAACATAATTGTTGCATTTAGACAGCAACATTTCTTTTTTCTCATAAAATTAGACACGGATCGTGATATGCAGCACCTCAAAATTTATGAAATAAAATTTACAATAAGGTTAATTGCCTTAGATTTAATCGTTTTTTAAGTTTATTTCATTTTTGTCCTAATAAGGATGGGAAAATGGCAACAAAAGACAAAAAAAATTTTTTATATGCTTTTGGTCGAAGACTTTTTTTATCTCTGCTTTAATAAACATTTATTTAAAATAATTTGTTGGTGCATAAAACTTTTTGTTTAACATTATGCCTTGTCATTTCACTCAAAATTGTGTATTCGTAGTTAAAATAGACCACAAAGATACCCAGTTATTTTGTTGAGTTGTGTTGTCTAAGGCTCTTTAGATAAAAATTTCCTGCTAAATTTATGGGAAAGACGCCGTTCATTTTTATCGAAGTCTTCTATCTGTGTTGAAGGAGCTGAAAAAACAATGTTCGTTGAGAATACTCGTAATTTTTCTTGCAATTTTTGTGTACTTTATTGTTTGTGTATTTATTTGAGCTCCAACACCATGAGGAAGTCAATTTTATCGTAAATGTGAATTGTCCTCAGACCATGTTTTTATTCTAAACCAAAAGAGGAAGTATATGATTTACATTTCCTTTCATAAGTTTCAATCCTTTATAAGAAAAACGAACTTCTTCAGATTTTGATTCTCTCCAAAAATATACTATATGCTTATTTGGAGTTTTCACAGTCATTTTATTTAGTTTGAGTTCCATGGTTTTCCTAATCTCCCAACCCTTTTGTATAAAAATACATGTCTGTTCATATCAAATCTCCTTTTTTGATACTCTGGTCACTTTGAACCTTATAAAACGACTGTTAAGAAAATGGCTATCGTTTATTATGTATCTAACTAGTTAGGACTAGTAAGAATTACTGAAATTTACATTTACAGATGCTTAGTCATACGAAATGACAATTAGTGAAAAAATGTTCCTAAAAAATGCAAAACCATCTCAAATATTTAAAAATAAATTGTTAATCATAAGAAAAAACAATTATTCACTGTGTATTTTTTTCGAAAATAAAGTATGTTTTTAGACTCAAAACACACTAAATGAGAAATGCAGTTAATGCATATGTATTTATATAAAGAAATATATAGTTGTTTCGTTCTTTCAGGGCGCACACTCAAAATTCTTTATCCAAAAGAAAATATCAAAAAATGCTCATTTATTTTCGAAGAAACACCTGTTTATGTTCGAATATCATGCGCACAAGCTGAAGAGTGTTTGCCTGCAAATAAACATGTGTGCTTGTATATAAATAATGTATACTTTGGCAACATCTGCCGCTCATTTGATAAACAACTCGCAGCTGTTTCGCAAAAGAGAAAATCCCAGTATTAATAATTATGTATAATGTAAATAAGTGACCGGTGCTCTATAAATGATTTATTTCAATATGTCTTTTGGTAGAATACATTCAGACATACAAATGACAGCGGTTTTTCTAGTATAAATCAAGTCGGTACGAATTGTAACCGTCACAATTTCCCAGTATTATTTAATATTAAATAAATATGTAGAGAATTTTGTGTCTTAGTGGAATTTGAAAAGCGAGTTTAATTTGAGCTTCAACCAGTATATTACTAGCAATATTTATTTTTTTATATTAGTTATTATAAGTATTTTTTATAAATGTTTTCAAATTTTAAAAATTTTTTTTTAATAATTTAAAAAAATCAAACGCAAAATCAAGGAAAATCCAACCTACATTTGAACTCAAAACTTAAGTCGTACTTAAGCTTAAGAGTGTTATCTATCCGTTTTTGAATTTATTCATTCATTTATAATTAATTTAATTTATTATACTTAAATGAAACTTTATAGTTCTCATGTCCAATACTTCTTTTCCCCCTTTCCTTCACAGTTCACCAAGTTGGAAATGTTGGCGGCACCTACGCTCAACAGCAACAGCAGCAGCCTGCCTTGACACATATCTATTCGCAGGGCGATATCTCACCACCAGTGTTCGAGCAAATCTTCAAGAATGCTCGCTTCGCTCAGGGCGGCAACGCTCTGTTCGAAGGTAAGCTTCGAGGTAATCCAAAGCCATTCGTTTCTTGGACTAGAAAAGGCGCACCACTTCTTCAGTCTCAAAAATTTCGAATGAACTATAACGAAGCAACCGGTGAGGTTTCTTTGCTGATCAATCAGATCGGCCCCGGTGATGAAGGCGAATACACCTGTACGGCCCGCAATCAATATGGTGAAGCCATTTGCAGCGTCTATATTCAGCCAGAAGGCGCACCAGTGCCAATACTGCAGCCTATGCAAACGTTCGACAAATCTTTGTACTCGAACGGCTATTCGTTCACATCCATTGAAGAAGAATTCCGCGTGGACACATTTGAGTATAGGCTACTGCGTGAAGTTTCTTTCAGAGAGTCTATCACACGACGTAGTTCCTATGAGCAAGACTTCCAACTGTCTCAGGAATTGGATCGTTCGTTGGGACCTGCGCATGCACCACAAATTGCGCAGAAGCCAAGGAACTCCAAGTTGGTTGAAGGCTCCGATGCCGTGTTCACTGCCAAGGTTGGTTCGAATCCAAAGCCACGTTTAACCTGGTTCCGCAACGGTCAGCGCATTATGCCTTCGAACAAATACGATCTCTCCTATTCGAGTGGCTTGGCAACGATGCGCATTAAAAACGCCAACGTAAAAGATGCTGGCCATTATACCTTGCTGGCAGAAAATACACAGGGCTGTGTTGTTTCATCCGCCGTCTTGGCTGTAGAGCCAGCTGCCGAATCAATACATGAACCAAGACCAGTTGACGTTATGGCTGAGCAGTTGGAGGCTGGTAAAGCATTGCCACCAACATTCGTCAAGGCATTTGCTGATCGAGAGGTTACCGAAGGTCGAATGACACGCTTCGATTGTCGTGTCACAGGTAATCCCTATCCGGAAGTCTTTTGGTTTATCAATGGTCGTCAAGTGAATGATGATGCTACGCACAAGATACTCGTTAACGAGTCTGGCAGCCATTCGCTGATGATTACCGATGTTAGCCGCATGGATGCCGGTGCCGTTCAGTGTTTGGCACGCAACAAGGCTGGCGAAGTAGCCATCGAGGCACAGTGTAATGTGTTGGAAAAAGAACAGGTTGTCGCACCACAATTTGTTCAACGTTTCTCCACTATGACTGTGCGTGAGGGTGAACCTATTACCATGAGCGCCAACGCAATTGGCACTCCTGTGCCACGCATAACCTGGCAAAAGGATGGCGTGCAGATTACGTCGACTCAAGAACGTTTCGTAGGCATCGATGGCGGCGCTACATGCCTGGAAATCCCACGTGTGAAGGCATCCGATGCCGGCTGGTATCAGTGTACAGCACAAAACATTGCCGGTTCAACTGCGAACCGGGCTAGACTCTATGTAGAGGTTCCCAGAGAACAACCAAGTCACGAACAAAGACGTCTCAATTTACCAAGGCCAACGAAGATTATCGAACCAGAGTAAGAAATCTTAAATTTATACTTTCTCAAGATTCAAATGTATCTATTTTTGTTATCTTTTAAAATTAGGCCTGTTCCTGGACCAGAGATTATTTACTTACGTCACGTAGAACGGGCTAAGCCACATTTACGTCCCGGTGAGGAAGATCGTGTTTATCCACCACCACAATTTATTATCCCATTGCAAAATGTGCAATCAGTTGAAGGTGGACGCGTACATTTGGAGGCGCGTATTGAACCTGTTGGAGATCCCACCATGGTCGTCGAGTGGTTCCTCAATGGCTACCCATTGGCAGCAAGTATGTGTTTCACCCATCACCTTTCATAAAAGATTATTATTAAAAAATTTTATTTACCAGGTGCTCGCACTACGTCTGTCTTTAAGTTTGGATTTATTGCTCTTGATTTGTTGTCCATCATGGGCCACGATTCTGGCGAGTATATGTGTCGCGTCAGCAATGCTAGTGGCGTTGCTGAGTCCCGTGCTGTAGTCTCCGTTGTACAACGACCCTCTATTGAGCAAACTTCTCAAAATCCCAATAGCTTGCAGTACATCAATCAATTAGAGGATTACTCACGTTATCAGCGCCAAGAAAGTTCTGAAGAATTAATGAATCAGGCTCCTGCTTTCATACGCCCGCTTATAGATTTGGGCGAATTCGAGGAAGGCAAAAATGTACACTTCGAGGCTCAAGTTACACCGGTGAATGATCCTACCATGCGCGTTGAATGGTACAAAGATGGCCGCCCCATCACGGCTAGCTCGCGAATCACTGCAATCTTCAACTTCGGCTACGTCTCCCTAAACATCATGCACCTACGGGCTGAAGATGCTGGTTTGTATACAGTGCGTGCCGTGAATCGTGTCGGTGAAGCCATCAGCACCTCAACAATTCGTGTTCTTATACGATCGCAAGTCACCGCTGATTTGGGCATACCAGAGCAACAGCGTTATATTGAGAAAGTAGAGGAATTGGAGGATTATCGGAAATCACAAAAACGTCGTCATGTTCAAGAGGCACCAGAGCCAATGGCTCCACCCAAGTTTAAGACGCCAATTCAACATCAGCTTGATATGCATGAAGGTGGAGCGGCGCATTTTGAAGCACGTCTTGAGCCAATTGGTGACTCAACTATGCGTGTTGAATGGCTTAAAGATGGTCGTCCTTTAGAGGCCAGCTCACGCAGCACCACATTTTTCAATTTTGGTTATGTGGCTTTGACCATCAAGCAGCTAACTATCTACGATGCTGGTACTTACACTTGCCGCGCCTATAACAATATGGGCGAAGACACAACTACAGCTCAGCTTAGCGTTTTATCGAAAAAGGAGATTGTTTCGGAATCTCAACACCCAGGTGGCTTGGAAAAAATACAGTACCTGGAAGACTCGTCTCGCTATGGTCGCACCGAGGAGGAAGAAACTAAAATCACTCAAATTCCTCGCTTCCTTGGTCCAATGAAGGGTACGAACAAAATTTTAGAAGGCCAACGTGCGCACTTTGAGGCTCGCGTTGAGCCACAAAGCGATTTGAGCATGCAAATTGAATGGTATCATAATGGATGCGCCATCACTGCTGCCAATCGCATACAGACTTACTACGATTTTGGCTATGTGGCCTTAGATGTCTCTCAAGTGCGTGCAGAAGATGCGGGTATTTATACCGTGGTTGCTAGAAACAAACTAGGTGAAGCTCAACTTCAAGGAACGATGGTAGTGGAAAGTAAGTATAAAAATCCTATCTTTAATAAAATGATAATCATTACATTTTTCATATTTTTTTATAGCTCGTTCCAGCATTGACACATCTAGTATGCATCGTGGTCTCTATGAAAAGACTCAAAATTTAGAAAACAGACCTTTTGTTGAGCCTCACTATGACATCGAGGAGATTTCAAAGTCAAAGCCTATTTTTGTGCAACCCTTGTCCGATCCAAAGCCCATACATGAGGGCAAAAATATTCACTTAGAGTGTCGCTTGGAACCAATGGGTGATCCCACAATGCGTGTTGAATGGTTCCAAAATGGACGCCCAATCACTGTGGGCTCCCGTTTTCGTACCTATTATGACTTTGGCTTTGTTGCCTTAGACATTGTACAGGCAACAGCTGCTGATTCCGGGGAATATACTGTACGTGCAACCAATCACTTAGGCTCCGCTCATACTTCTTCATGCGTGCGTGTCATTGATCGCTCGGATGTCGTAACTGAGACACAAAATGAGATGTCATTGGAACAAATTCAACTGTTGGAAGAATCAACACGTCGTCGTCATCACGCTGAAGAAGACATAACCGTCATGCAGGCACCACAGTTTACGCGTCCATTGCATAACATTGAGACGATGGAAGGCACAAATGTTCACTTGGAGTGTCGTCTGCAACCTGTGGGTGATCCAACTATGCATGTCGAGTGGTTTGTCAATGGCAAGCCGGTGAAGACAGGACATCGTTTCCGTCCTGCCTATGAGTTCGACTATGTTGCTCTTGATCTACTTGGTTGCTATGCCGTAGACTCGGGTGTTTATACTTGCCAAGCGCGTAATCAACTGGGTGAAGCTGTTACATCCTGCTCGGTGCGTATAATTGCCAAGAAGGATTTGATTTTAGAAACACAAAATGAATCTGGTCTTCAAAAGATCGCCTACCTAGAAGACTCTTCTCGCTATCGTCGCAACGAATACGTCGAGGAAGTGGTAAATATTCGTCCCCGCTTCCTTACACAACCAAAGAACTTAACCAACACTCGCGAGGGTGGTCATGCTCACTTTGAGTGCAAGATTGAACCAGTCACAGATCCTAATCTTAAGGTAGAATGGTTTAAGAACGGACGCCCTATCACTATTGGTCATCGTTTCCGTCCCATTCATGACTTTGGCTATGTTGCACTGGATATTGTTGACTTGATTGCTGAAGATTCTGGTGTTTACACCTGCCGGGCAGTCAATTTGATCGGTTCAGATGAGACTAAGGTTGAGCTGCAGTGTCGTAGCTCCGAGCAAATTGTGACTGTTACTCAAAACGAGGCTGGTCTTGAACAAATCCATTATCTGGAAGATCGCTCACGTTACAGTCGTCGTGAAGAAGTTGATGAATCCACCAAACAAGCACCTGTTTTTACCACCTCACTAAAGAACGTTGATATTAAGGAAAATCAGCGTGCTCATTTCGAATGTCGTTTGATTCCAGTTTCAGATCCATCAATGCGCGTTGAATGGTATCATAACAACGCACCGCTGAAATCAGGCTCACGTTTTACCGAAACTAATAATTTTGGTTTTGTAGCCTTGGACATTATGTCTTGCTTGCCAGAAGATGCTGGTACCTACACTTGCCGTGCCTTCAATGCTGTTGGTGAAGCTATCACCTCGGCCGTTGCTATTGTGCACACAAAGAAGTCCATTTACTTGGAGTCGCAACACGAAACGGCTCTGCCACGCCTTCAACATTTAGAAGATTCTGCCAAACGTCAGCGCATGAGTGTGCAGGAGGAGTTTGTAACACAAGCTCCAGTCTTTACTTTGCCAGTGCGTGATGTTCGTGTTGCTGAAAATCAGGCAGTACACTTCGAAGCACGTCTTATTCCAGTGGGCGATCCAAACCTTAAGGTTGAGTGGCTGCGTAATGGTCAACCAATCGAGGCCTCAAACCGCACAACAACTATGCATGACTTCGGTTATGTAGCTTTGAATATGAAATATGTCAACCCAGAAGATTCTGGGACTTATACTTGCCGTGCCATCAATGAGCTTGGTCAAGCTGTCACATCTGCTTCACTTATTGTACAATCGAAAACATCCATTCAATTGGAAACGCAACATGAAGCTGCGATGCACAAAATTCATCAATTGGAGGACCATAGCCGTCATCAACGTCGCGAGGAAGATGAATATGTTGTGACGCAAGCACCACGATTTGTCACCAAATTGATTGGTCCAACCAATTTGGTTGAGGGACAAAGCGCTCACTATGAATGCCGCATTGAACCTTACCCAGATCCAAATCTTAAAGTTGAATGGCTGCACAACGGCAAGCCATTAAGTACTGGTCATCGTTTCCGTACAACTTTCGATTTCGGATTTGCTGCACTAGATATTTTGACCGTTTACGCAGAAGACAGCGGTGAATATACATGCCGCGTAACCAACAAACTTGGAGAAGCTGTAAACTCCATAAACTTGAATGTCCAGTCCCGCTCATCTGTTATACACGAGTCTCAGCACGAAGAAGCATTGCAAAAAATACAATATTTGGAGGATGGTTCTCGTTTCCAACGCAAGGTTGAAGAAGATCAATTCATGGCAGAGCGTCCACAGTTCGGACGCCCCCTGCGTAACGCCAAGGTTAACGAAGGTGTTCCAGTGCACTTAGAAGCCACCTTGACGCCAGTTAATGATCCAACCATGAAGGTAGAATGGTACTGCAATGGCGTACCCATTCAAATGGGACATCGTTTTAAGACTACTTACGATTTCGGTTTTGTTGCTCTCGATATTTTGTATGCACACGCTGAAGATACTGGCACTTATATGTGCAAGGCCAAGAATGCAGTAGGGGAAGCTGTCACGACTTGTGCTGTAAACGTAACAGGTTTGTACATTCTTTCCATACTTTCTATTTAGTTATTAAATGTTTTAATATTTCAGCAAACAAAACTTTGGACCTCGACACGCTCGACTCACAGCGTCTTGAGAAGATTCGCCAACTTGAAAGTTATGCTCCGCCACAGAAACCGGTTGTTGAAGAAAAAGCACAAAAACCAATTTTCCTCACACCACTCAGTAACTTGGAGCATCTAAAGGAAGGCGAACACGCACATCTTGAATGTCGCGTTGAACCAATAAATGACCCTAACCTAAAGATAGAATGGTTCTGTAATGGTAAGCAGCTGCCTTTGGGCCATCGTTTCAGAACAACACACGATTTCGGCTATGTCGCTTTGGATATCCTTTATGTTTATGGTGAAGATACCGGAACTTACATGTGCAAAGCCACCAATCGCATTGGAGAGGCTGTCAATACTTGCAATGTTAGGGTATTAAATCGTCGCAGCATGATTTTGGATACACAACATCCAGATGCATTGGAAAAGATTCAAAAACTAGAATCAAAGTCGGCACCATCACGTTCTGAAGTAGGAGACATGCCCATTAGTCCACCACATTTCACAGCTGAATTACGAGGACCTGCTGAGATCCACGAAGGTGAAACTGCACACTTTGAGGCTCAAGTGCAGCCAGTTCATGATCCCAACCTACGCATTGAATTCTATCATAATGGCAAGCCTTTGCCGTCGGCTTCACGCTTCCACATAACTTTTGATTTTGGTTATGTTGCTTTAGATATCTCACATGCTGTTGCCGAAGATGCTGGCGAATATTCAGTACGTGCTGTTAATGCATTAGGTCAATGTGTATCCTCCACTTCCATGCGCGTGGTGGCACGTGGTACCATCATCTCAGAAACGCAACACCCTGAAGGTTTGGAAAAGATTCGTCAGCTTGAATCCAATGCTCCATTCAAACGACCTGATATTGAAATCCCTGGCACTAGACAACGCCCAGTTTTTACTCAACCTTTGCAAAATATCGATCGCATTAACGAACATCAGACTGCTCACTTCGAATGTCGTCTCATCCCAGTAGGAGATCCAAACTTAAAAGTCGAGTGGTACCGCAACGAGAAAATTATTGAGGACAGCTCACGTATTACTAAGCAACATGATTTTGGTTTTGTTTCATTAGACATTTCTCACATTCGTAAGGAAGACGAAGGTGTCTATATGTGCCGCGCAGTCAATCCACTTGGAGAGGCTGTTACAACAGCCTCGATGCGTGTCATTACTGAGGCTAGTATCCAAATGGATACTCAACACCCAGACAGTATCAGCCGCATTCATCAGCTCGAACGTCCAAGTGCTCCTAGACCTGAAGAGCCGGAACGCGCTTTTGAAAAGCCAATATTCACACAATTATTGACGGGTCCTTCGGAATTGTGGGAGGGACAACATGCTCACTTTGAGGCCCGTGTGGTACCAGTTGGAGATCCATCGTTGAAATTCGAATGGTACATTAACGGAGTTGAGCTTCAAATGGGTTCACGTTTGCGTACCACTCACGACTTTGGTTTTGTCACTCTGGATATCAACGCTGTTGTGCCAGAAGATGCCGGTGTTTACATGTGTCGCGCTTATAATGCAGCTGGAGAAGCCGTTTCTTCTACAGCTATGAAAATTAAGAAAAAGTCTAATATTGCCGGAGAACCATTGATTCCTGAATCCTGGGAAGCTATTCGTCTGAAGGAGGCTGCAATGAACCGCGTGCCAGAAATGTTTGTAGATCATACACCACAACAAGCTCCAGTATTTACAACTCACCTCCAGAGCCATGACAAATTGAGCGAGGGACAGCATGTTCTGCTCGAAGCTCAAGTGGAACCACGTGCCGATCCAAACTTACGAATTGAGTGGTTCAAGAATGGTATTTCACTAACAACAGGCTCTCGTATTCGCAGCACCTTTGACTTTGGCCTAGTCACATTATCCATCAATGGCTTACGTGCTGATGACTCCGCCATTTATACATGTAAAGCTACCAACAAAATGGGTGAAGCCGTTTCTACATGTTCGCTCAAAATTGAAGACCATCATTGGTTACAGGCAGAGTCATTGCATCCAGATTCGTTGCCACGTATTGGCGCTTTAGAAGCACCTAAAGAAGGACGCACAGAGGCTCCAGAACCCGTCTATGAGTCACCAGTCTTTATTACCCACTTGAATAACATTGAATGCAAGGAAAATGATAACGTTCGTTTCGAATGCAACGTTGAACCATCACGTGATCCAACCATGAAAATCGAATGGTTGTATAATGGAAAGCCACTTGAGGCAGCCTCCAAATTCAAGTCTATATATGATTTTGGTTACTGTGCTCTGGATATGGCCAATACATATGAAGAAAATAGCGGTGTTTACACATGTAAAGCTACCAATAGCAAGGGATCGGCAACCACTTCAGGCACACTGAAGTGCACCAGTGGCAAAACGATGTTCTTGGATACTCAACATCCTCAGGGCGCAGCAGGCTTAGAAGCTGTACAAGAAGCAGAAGAAGCCTTAGCCAATCGTTATAACCGTGAACCTAAGCCAGAAACACATTTCCCAGCACCAGTATGGACCACTCCATTGAAGCCCGAATTCCATTTGTCCGAGGCACAGCCACTTCACTTGGAGGCAAATGTTGAACCAAAAGAAGATCCAAATTTGTTCATTGAGTGGTATTTCAATGGTAAAATGTTGCAACATGGTTCACGCTTCAAGATGACTTCCGAATTTGGTTTTGTCACCATGGATGTCATCGAAATCTATGAACGTGATCAAGGTATCTACACGTGCAAAGCCTATAACAAAGCTGGTGAAGCATTCACTACAACAACTATTTTCTGCTCCAGCAAGGCAAGTATAATTGAGCAAACCCAGCATCCTAAAGGTGCTGAAGGACTGGAACAAATTCAAGACTTGGAAGAGTCGCTACGTAGGGATGGCTCGAAGCCGGAGAAACCAGAAGAAGGTATGGCACCACGTTTCACAACAGAATTTGTCAACATTGTTGATATTGCTGAGGGTGAAATTGCACATTACGAAGCCAATCTTGTTCCAACCGGAGATCAAAGCATGAAAATAGAGTGGTTCTTCAATGGTAAGGTGCTAAGTGCAAGTCACCGCGTGCGTACAATCTATGCCTTCGGTATGGTTGCCTTGGAAGTTTTGGGCACGAAAATTGAAGATACTGGTACCTACGTATGTCGCGCAACCAATAATTATGGGTCTGCTGAAATCAGCTGTACATTAGAATGTGTAGATAAGCCTCGTGGTCAAAAACCTCGTTTTACTACACACATTCAGCCACTTGAAGGTCTTAAGGACGGCCAATCAGCACACTTTGAATGTACGTTAGTACCTGTCAATGATCCAGACCTGAAGGTCGAGTGGTACCACAACGGCAAGCCATTGCGTCATTCAAATCGCATTAAGACCGTATCTGATTTCGGCTATGTCGTTCTAGACGTCGCCTATCTACAGAACCATGACAGTGGCGAGTATGTCTGCAGAGCTTGGAATAAGTACGGTGAAGACTTTACACGCACTACACTAAATTGTTACGGACGTGGTGGTGTGTTCTACGAAACACTGCAACCAGACTCACTTCAGAGAATCAGAGAGCTTGAATGCCCACAAGTTGGTCTCGGAGATACCAGCGCTCCTATTGTCACCGAACCACCTAAGTTCATTACCCAAATTGTGGATGTTACCAAGTTAGTCGAAGGTCAAAGTGCTCACTTTGAAGCACGTCTTACACCCATCACTGACCCAGATCTTAAAGTGGAATGGTACTTTAACGGCAAGAAACTACCACATGGCCATCGTTTCCGAACCTTCCATGATTTCGGTATTGTTATCTTGGATATTCTGTATTGCTATGAAGAGAATTCTGGTGTTTATGAGTGCCGTGCTGTCAACAAGTATGGCGAAGATATGACGCGTGCCTCGTTGAAGTGTTCCTCGAAGGCCAACTTGATTTTGGACTCACAACTGCCTCGTGTAAGTATTTTAAGCATAACTTTTCCGAAAATTTTTATTTAAACAATAAAAACAAACATTTCATAATAATCTCTTATTTCTGAAGGGTATGGAGGGTGGTCTAGAAAAGATTGCCAATCTTGAGTACAGCATGGTACGTACACGTGATGAAACCGTTGAAGAGACCAAGGGTAAGGCACCCGTATTCACTGTGCCTCTAGAAAATATTGAAAATCTACGCGAAGGAGAAAATGCTCACTACGAAGCACGCGTTACACCAACTGACGATCCTAGACTTAGGGTTGAGTGGTTCTGGAATGGTCGTCCTCTTAAGGCTGGTTCTCGCTTCCGCACCTTCTGTGACTTTGGTTTTGTCATTTTAGAAATTTCACCTGTTTATCCCGAGGATTCTGGCGAATATTCTTGTCGCGCCATCAACGAATATGGTGAGGCTGTCACCACAGCCACAATGAAAATTCAGGGAAAGCGTAGCATTATAATGGAATCACAGCTTCCTAAAGGAATGGAAGGTACTATCGATCGCATAGCTGAACTAGAAGGTTTAGGCATACGAAGCACTGAATTTGTTCCCGACGATGACACTGGTAAGCCACCAGAGTTTATTACTACGCCATTTGATATGGTCATTAGTGAAAACTCATTGGCTCACTTTGAATGTCGCTTACAACCGATTAACGATCCAAGCATGCGCGTGGACTGGTTCCATAATGGCAAGGCTTTGTGGGCCGGTTCGCGGATCAAAACTATCAACGACTTTGGTTTTGTTATATTGGAAATTGCTGGTTGTTACCAACGTGATTCTGGATTGTATACATGCAAAGCTACCAATAAGCATGGCGAGGCAACAGTCTCCTGTAAATTGCAAGTTAAGGGTCGCCAGGGCATTATTATCGATCCACAGTTGCCATCAAACTTCCGTACTGGCACTGAAAGCTTGCAGAAGCTTGAGGAGAGTATGCACAAGCGTGAAGAAATTATCATCGATGAAGAACAACCAAATCCACCTAAATTCATTGAAGAAATCAAGGACAATTTGGATGTGCCCGAAAGTGGACCAATTCACTTTGACTGCCGTGTTGAACCAGTCGGTGATCCAACTATGCGTATTGAATGGTTCTATAATGGACGCCCAATGCCTACTGGCTCACGTGTCCATCAACTCAATGATTTCGGTTTTATTGCCTTGGACATTGATTACATTTATGCACGCGATTCTGGTGAGTATACCTGCCGTGCAACCAACAAATGGGGCACAGCCACTACCACGGCTAAGGTCACATGCAAGGGCAAGCATAATATTATCTACGATTCACAATTGCCCGATGGTATGACCTCCGATAAGCTTAAGGAGCTTGAGAGAGGAAAAATTCAGGAAGCACCAAAGCAGGAGGATGAAGTTTATGGACCACCTAGGTTTATAACAGAAATTGCCTCCGTTACAGTTGAAGAAGCAGAAGCCATGCGTTTTGAATGCCAAGTTGAGCCAAAGACTGATCCCAATTTACGCGTCGAATGGTTCCGCAACGGCAAGCCACTGCCCACTGGTCATAGGTACAGAAATATTTTCGATATGGGCTATGTTTCACTGGACATTCTTTACGTTTACTCGGAGGATTCTGGTGAATATGTTTGCCGTGCTTATAACAAGTATGGTGAAGCTCGTACCAAGGGCTCAATTTCTTGCAAAAGTAAGTAAAAGAAAAAATTTCAAGTAATTAATATTGTTATATAAAAAACCACAATCTTTAGAATTGCCCACGATTATGCTACAAAATCAAGTGCCACGCGGTATGAAGCGTTCCGAAACACTAACGCAAATGGAAGCCACTATAAAGAAGTATACTTCGGAGATTCATTTGACTGAGGATGATCTCTTTGATCCAGACCGCAAGCAACCACCACGATTTGTGACACAAATCAAGGAACAGTTGACTCTGACTGAAATGGTATCCACCAAATTTGAATGTCAGCTTGCACCAGTAGGTGATCCAAACATGAAGGTTGAATGGTTCTTCAATGGCAAGCCATTGCTATACAGTAAGTAGCAACATCATTAAAGTGATATGATCTATAGGAAATTTATGAACAAAATTTCTTTCACAGAGAATCGCTTCCAACCTATTTACGATTTCGGTTATGTTGCCATGAATTTCGGTTGGGTTTATCCAGAAGATAGCGGTGAATATGTTTGCCGCGCTACAAACTTATATGGCAAGGATGAAACAAGAGCCTTCATCAAGGTATCTGGCAAGCCCGGAATTGTCTACGACTCGCAGTTGCCAGCACATATGCAGAGTATTGACCGCATACGCGAGATGGAAGCGGCGTGGCAAGTGTAAGAAAAGCCTGCAGAAAGCATCTCAACAACCCTCTAATATAAAAACATAACGTCATTTTAGTGTGCCAGAAGAAGTTGATCCCGATGCAAAACCAAGATGCAAACCAACTTTTGTCAGCAAGTTGGAACCACAAACTGTGGAAGAGGGTGAACCAGCTAGATTCTGCGTACGCGTTACTGGACACCCACGTCCTAGAGTTATGTGGCTGATCAACGGACACACCGTTGTGCATGTAAATTTCGCAATAAATCCTTGTCAAAATGAATTTTTATTAACAGTTATTATTTTTTATTTTTTTTATTCATAGGGTTCGCGTTATAAGCTTACCAACGATGGCATGTTCCATTTGGACATACCAAAAACTAGACAATACGACACAGGCAAAGTCGAAGTAATCGCACGCAATTCAGTTGGTGAAGCGATTGCGACAACCGAACTGAAAGTGGAACCACGTTCCGACGACTATCGAAACGTGCTTAAGAATTCACCACGTCGTAAGTATTATGCAAAGCAAAGAGTTTACGCTCTTGAGATTAACACAATATTTACAGCTTTTTGATAGTAGAAACAAATTTTTTTTAATTTTACAAGTTATATTTAACACTTAAAAGGTTTGCAGTAGTTTTTACCAAACTAAACATATCACTTATTCACGAAAACCTCACAATAATTTACCACTCAATTGTAAATATACATATGTTCATACCTTTCTGGATATACATATATGTGTATCAAGATCACAATAATTATAGTAGAGCAAAGCGCAGAGTTTTATATAGCTTTCTAATTAAATGCATACTCAAACAGCTTGTAGTTAGAAACCAGTTATTAAATAGGCCGAACTATTAAAACACAAACAACACCACACTCCAATTCTTCCACAACTTTACTCCTTCAACTCCTCTATGAATCCTCTTAAGTCCTTCAAGTTTTCTCCCAATCCCATTAAGCAATTCCTATATTCGAGTGAACCAGTTAATGGAGCAACCACCACAACAGCCCAAGTGCTCAACGAAATTGGACTGCGTTGTCATATTTGGTGAATTGCGCACGCTCATGTTATTCACCAAGTGGTTAAAAATGGGTAGTATGGTGTTATTTGTATTTACAAGTACTTTTTTTTTATTTGATAACATTTTTTTTTTAAATTTTAGTTTGTTAGATTCTCCATATGTGTTTTCTTGAACCTTTTTCTTCTGTCTATCTATACTATCAATGTTTCCTTTATGAAAAAGAAAGGCATGTAAGAAGACATTTTATGGTATTTTTCAAGCAATAGGTGTATTTCCGTACACATTGTCGAATAAAAGTCGAGTAAAGTTCAAGCAAAAAGAAAAGAGTAAAATTAAATCTGAGAATAGTGTCAAAAGTACGAAAACGACTTCTAGCTAGCTTCAAACACAAAAACATTACACGTAACCAGTGCCAATTCAAATTAATTTTTTAAGTAAGCCAATAAACTTGTTGAGATTATTTAAAGCATTAATATTACTTTTAATTTAATTTTTTTTATGACATTTAACAAATTAACATCAACAGAAGCAAAAAAGAACTGTTAATTTGACATTTGCTTGTTCTCCTTGATGCTTATTCTCCTTGATACTTGTGCTTCTACTGCTGAAAGAAATTTTTCCAGCACACTTCAAGCAACTTTCGAACACGAGAAAACGATTTTATGCTTGTTCCTTTTGAGCTAGAAAGAGTACGGAAACACGTTCTAGCCAGAGCTGCCAGATGTGGAGATTTTTCCACATTTTGGGGAGTTTAAATCAGTTGTGGGGATGAATTTCTTAGTTTGGGGATGATAGGATTTGGTGGGGATTTTTATGTTCATCTAGGCAATTTTTTAGGGATTCCAAGGAAGAAAGGATATCAATTCAGTCATATTTATTTTTAAGCATAAATTAGAGCATATCGATGTTTTTAGTTTGAAATAGAAACGGCGAACAGAATCTTTAAGGAAATAAAGGGCCCATTTAAGTTTTGCAGCGACCAAAAATTGATTTTTTTTAATATGTAACATCGTTAAAATATTTTCAGAAAGTTTTAAGTTAATTGAATATAAATTGCTATAGTTATAAACACAAACGTCAGAAGAAAACTATACTGTACCTTACTATTTACTTTTTAAACTTATACGCGTTTTTCAGGAAGAGTGCTGCTTGATGCTGGTGAACGGCATTACCGACAACTGTGCTAATAAGGATCGCTTCCAAATTGTATGCACTTGTTAAGTAAATACAATTGGTACTTTTTGTCGTTTGATTTTTATTTTAGAGAAATATGTTTTTTTATTACATAAAACCAATTACTTTTCTGGTAAAAAATCTGTTTTTCAACTACCATTTTAGTAAAACTCAAATTTTTTTAAAAATCTTCGATTAAAATGAACAAAACAGAACTTTAAAAATTTTGTATTAGCTATGTAAAATAACTTCTCAAGGAAATGCTGTTACGGTTGCCCGAAAATATAGAAACATTCAGAAAATAAAGCTTTTTCCTTTAATCCGTTATGACAATCCTTGAAGCTATGAACAATTTTCAAACCTGCAATATGTCATTAGAGACTTTATGGATCCAATAGTTTTTTATGAATATATGGAACAAACTGGCATTCGTCGATTAGAAATAACATTTTGTTAAAGCATTATCAAATAATTCAGGGACCGTAACTGTTATAAGAGATATCGAAAAAGTTAATTTGAAATAGTTATTTTGCGACTTCTAAGTCAAATTTTAATTGTTATTTTTCGACAGAAAAAAGAAATAAAATTAAACTCTTAGAACGTGATTTTTATTGTAGGGCCAAAAATAACAATTATTTCGGACTTTTATTTGTTTTGGCTAATTTAATTGTTGTTTTTTAACTTTTATTTTTCAGTCAAAAAATAAAAATCCGTTTCGGAAATTTATTTTTTCTGTTTTTTAAAAAAATCATTTACGGACTTTTATTTTTTCTGTTGGAAATAAAAATCCCTTTTGTGTAATTTCTTAGATATTGTAGTTCAATTAAAAATTGTTTAAATTTGTGTAAATTATGTAGTATATTTTCCCTCCATATAATTGTTTTTTCTGAAAACCTCTTAAAAATAACTTTATACAGAATACACAACACACAAAACAAAATGTTTAATTGAAGGAAGACGCTGAAGTAATATATTTTGAGCAGGCATTGATATATTGCTCCAAATAAATATTTCCTTCACTATTACGAATTTTCTGACTTTTTCCCAATTTTCAAAAACCAATCGCTTAAAAATCACCCTTTATAAAGCCAGCGTAAGAGCAATGGGCTTGTGTGTTTGTATTCTGTATAAAATTTTTGAGAGGTTTTCAGAAAAAACAATTATATGGAGGGAAAATATGAAACACAATTTACACAAATTTTTAAAAAAAAATTATTTTATAAAAGTCCGAAATAACTTTTACTTTTTTCCCTGCAATAAAAATCACTTTTTAAATTTTTTTCTGTTGAAAAATAACAGTTTTAGTTTGATTTTAGGGCTTTTTTGAACATCATAACGATTTCGAAAAAATATTTCAACGTGATCATTTTAATAAAGAGCTCATTTGTCTGCAATATCTGCAAGAACATGATTTTTTTGAAAAAATTTTTAACAGTTATTTACGGTCCCTGAAATAATTTTATAGAATTTTGGCCTGAAGTAAACAGGCATATGGATCTGGAAATTTTTATTTTAAAAAGCTTGCTGAGGTAGTTTGTGTATGAATATTACGAAATCATCAATATTACGCAATTCAGTGTAATATTTACTTTTTGAGGCACTTTTGCTCATAGTTTTTTTTTTAAATATATTTTCTTTATGCTTTCGAAACTTTGTACACCAACTAAAGCAATGTTTTATTGTTTTAAGTCAGTAAATATGTACCCAAACAATGATAAGGAAGACTTGACTGAGCAAGAAGTGTCATTACCTATATAAAAAACAGATATAATCAAATTCAATAGGGGGGCTATTCCTTGATAATTCATTACATTTGAAAAGTTGAACATATTTTTTATTAAATTTTATATGAAATTGTTTTATTTTATTACAGCAGCAAATAAATAAATAAATAGTTTATTTTTTCCCATAAGAGCAAATATAATTAAAAATAAAAAAAAATAAAAAAGGTAAACAAAAGTTAATTATTTATGTGATTTTTTGGGTTAATTTTAATGTTTATATTATTGTTTTTAGAATGTTTTTAACCAGTTACCTCTAATTGCAATTTCTAGTTTTTAAATTTGGAGATTTTTGAAGAGATTTGGGGATTCTTGAAAAATCAAATGGGGACAGAGGGTTCAAAACATCTGGCAGCCTTGGTTCTAGCAGATTGCAAGTTACTACAATCGAGTACGGAAACAGACCTAATATGTACAGCAATGTGCTCTATGTGTGCTTCCATGTGCTGCATAGCAAAAAAACACCTAATCTAAGCTATATTTTTTTAAAGTTAGATGCTTTACTCGCACTTAATTCTTTTCCGGAATTAAAAACATGTGCTGAGATGTGCTCCAGTTGTGCTACTACAATGTGCCATAAAAAATTTAAATATTTACATTTTTGTGAGTTTAGCAGTTGCCTGCTAAGTTTCAACCAATGGTAAGCTTAGTTATGCTTTTGTGTCAAAAAAAATTTTTTTATTTGACCAAAGTTAGCGCTGACTTCATTATTTATGAAAAAATTCGAGAAAAAATAACGCCAAATTATATTATTAAAGTATATGGAAATTGAAACAGTGGAGCACATCATAGCACAATTTTCGAATTCTTAAATAAATATGTGCGGGACTAATCTCATACTCTTTAAAGTTTTTTTCCATGTTTCGGCTCATGATGGCATACATTAAACACGTAGCACTTCGATTTTTTAAACTAATTCTTTAACGAGATATACAAGAGCTGAAGAATGGTTTATTCTTATATATCTAGATTCCTTTTATTGTTATAAAAAAAACTCCCATAAGCTTAAATTGAGCATCATGAGTTAATGTTAAATCTGCTTATTAATGTTTTCTTACATGAGCCATCTTGATTTCTTTTTCTCCTCTACAAAGTTGTCTTTTTTCATGGAGTTTATATGTGTTTCTTTTTCTTATCCCTTTTTTCGGTCATAAACATCCAATAGTCTATTTAAGTATTTCGTTTTTTTTATTTCTTTTTTGGGTTATAAACCCATTTTCCTCATTTTCCAATCGCTGGAGCATGTCATTTATGCTTTCGTTAAAAAAAATTGTTTGCATCACCTAACTTATTAACTCATTCTACTTTCGATTTTCATACATTTGTGAATAATAAGTTCTTACTAATAACGCTTTCGATTTTAATGCGGAGTATCTACGAAGGTTGTACAGTTCATAATTGAAATTTTTTATTAATAAAATTGTAAAATTTCCATCTAAATCCAGCCTGGTATGATTACGATTTGACTGGATATCAGAAGGAACGTCAAGATACCGAACTCGAAAAGATTTTCGACGAACGCAAGCAATACTTGGCCGAACAAAGCGGTTCTACACTGAAGGGCGTTGATCATCTGAAGCCCAAGCATCTTAAGCCAGAGCCAACTGAATGGCAGCAAACTGTCAAGTCAAAGAAGGGCGAGGACTACTATAACAAACTGCAGGAAATTGAAACCGAACAACTGCTAAAGGAAACTAATTTGCGCAAGGACAATCACCAGTTTGCAATACCCGGTCAAAAGATTGTCAGTAGCTCCGCAGCCAAAGGCATGGCCAAATCCTATGAGGAAAATCTGTAAGTTTCCATCTGATCTGATTCCTGATCATACCATTAGTGTGAATTTATTTTATATATTTTTATTTTTTTTTTTTTTTTTCTCTTCAAAAAGCGAACAAACCGATGAACAAAACACAATTGCTACCAGCAAAAAGTTCGGTCAAAGAGCACCTATCGAACCATCCGAGTCTTCCGTGCATGGACGAGAAGTTCACATGAACAAACAACTTCAGACACAAAAGGAAATCGTTGGAGATTTGGAAATCACGCGTAAAATAACCGCTACCGAAACAACCGAGATGGAACACAAGGGAACCATACAAGAGCGCATTGTCAAGGGTCCTGTGAAACCATCGAAATCGCCAATTTTTACAAAAAAGATTCAACCATGCCGCGTCTTCGAAAATGAACAGGCCAAATTCGAAGTTGAATTTGATGGCGAACCAATGCCAACAGTTAAATGGTTCCGAGAGAGTTTTCCCATTCAAAACTCACCCGACTTGCAGATTCACACTTTCAGCGGTAAATCCGTTCTTATCATACGTCAAGTTTTCGTTGAGGATTCAGCTGTATTTTCTTGCATTGCTGAGAATCGTGGCGGAACCGCTAAGTGTAGCGCCAATTTGGTCGTTGAAGAACGTCGTCGTGCCGGAAAGGGTGGCATCTCACCACCAAGCTTTGTTACCACCATACAAAACACCACAGTAGCCACCGGTCAATTGGCACGTTTTGATGCCAAAGTGACTGGCACGCGTCCAATGGACGTCTACTGGCTAAAGAACGGCATGAAGGTGCAACCAAGCATTAAGTTTAAGATGCTCGAAGAAGATAGCATTCACACGCTTCTCATTATCGAGCCATTTGCCGAGGATTCTGGTCGCTATGAATGTGTAGCTGTCAATGCTGCAGGTGAGGCGCGTTGCGATGCTGATTGCATTGTGCAATCACCAACCAAGCCTGATAAGCCAGCTACAGCCGGAACCGAAAAGGCACCCCACATTGTCGAACAACTGAAGAGTCAATCGGTTGAAGAGGGCAGCAAGGTTATCTTTAGATGTCGTGTCGAAGGCAAACCAACACCAACGGCACGCTGGATGCGTGGTGATAATATCGTCAAGCCATCGCGTTATTTCCAGATGACGCGTCAGGGTGAATACTACCAGTTGGTTATTTCGGAAGCTTTCCCCGAGGATGAGGGAACCTATAAATGCATAGCCGAAAATCGATTGGGCAGTATCAATACGAGTGCTCAATTAAAGGTGCGTCCAATTGAAAATTTGGATGCTCCACCCACCATAACTGCTCTGAAGGACGTTTCGGTATCGGAGGGTATGCCAGCACAGTTTAAGACCACTGTCACTGGCAAAGTGAAAGCTACTAGTGTTCAATGGATTCGCGAGGGTGCTTTGATTCCAGAGACTCCAGATTTTCAAGTAAGTTGGTTTGACTCGAGTGGTATTGAGGGCAGAAATATAAGTTTAAGCAGAAGATTAGCTAGAGAACTTCTTATATGTACTACCCTAACAGCACTCAGTTCGTACGCCTGAATATTTTTGTAATAAAAACACTTTCAACTTTTATGTATAGTAAGAAATCAATGTTTTTGATACAACAAATTTTGTTGTATTTTTAAAGCTTGAAATGTGATTTATAAAGCCGCATTCATATTGGAAGCTTTGGCTGATACATAAAACAGCTTTGTCGAGCTTTTTTGATCATAGTGAACGCTTCACAAAGTAGCGTTATTGGTGTTTATAGTGAGCACTTTTTGCTTGTGTGAGCAAGCGAGATGGAGATATAAGCGCTGAAAACCATGTTAAAAGTAGCTTTATGCTCGGAGTCAGCTTGCACTATAAACACTGAGCTTTTTCCATATGTTTATACACACAGCATATTTACCTCTCAGCTCTGCAAAAAACTATGAGCGCGGCAAGAGAAATGAAATTTCAAGCTTTAAGAACACAACAAACTTTGTTGTATCAAAAACAGTGATTTCTCCATAAGAATGAACGTTGAAAGTGTTTATATTAAAAAATATTCAGGCGTACGAAATGAGTGTTGTTGAGGTAGTACTATACAATATCAAAATATCCCCTTATTTTCCCAAGCACTTGTAACCGGGTATAAAACAATCGGTCCCCTCAGTGGTTCAAGTGGTATAGCATGCTTGTTACGCAAAAGTTCCTAAGTTCGAATCCTTGATAATTGCTTTTCTTTATAGGGTCAATTTTTTTTTTGTACGAGTAGCGGGCGAAAAATAATTTTGTTCTATATCGACTATATTCCTTCATTTATGTACGATACCATTGGAAAACATAGATATCAATGCAGTACGTTTTTCTTTTATGCGCTTCACTGCAAACGTTCATTTAGCCTGTACCAAGCGTACCTGACCGAAATGGCAAACATTTCAGATGGGAAAGAAAAGGAAACAAACATTTTAGCTAGTAGAATTGCAAGACACACTTTTTTTAATTATTTTGATTTTTGTGGTTTATTTGATCCCTCTTCTTCAATATAGTTCTTTAATTCAAATTTTTTTCAGTGCCAATGTCGGTAATTTTTTTTAAAATGCAGACTAACCTCTAAACTCCATTCCAAAAAAAGTTACAAGAAAAGTTTATTCACATAAAATGCAAGTCTCCAGACCTACTATCATGTACATATTTTGGGCAATTCCACCAAAAGTGCCCTTTTTTTAATTGAAAATGGAAAAATAAAACTTGGAGATAGAATCATAGTTTTTTTATACTATTTGGCCCCAAAATAAGTCAAAATCGCTTGATGCCACACGGTATGACGTCATAAAATTGATTTTTATGCATTTTGAGTGTTTTTGAGTGGTTACAGGAATAACTTGAATTGATTTTCTGTTAATTTTTCTCTCCATTTCCTGACTCTTTCTCGGTTTTTGCTAATATATCTTTTAAAAAAATAAGCCATGCCAGCTACAAAACTCGTAAAAAATCTGAAGTGAATTGCGTGACGGTAACTTGCTGTGAATACAGTACCAGTAATAAAAATTATTACATTTTAACTTATGCAATTTAGTGTCAACTTACATATATAAAGACAATATTCTTATTTACTTAAAACAAAAAAGAATTGTTAGGTTAGGTTAGGTTAGGTTACAGGAATGACAAAATCGTCTTTATTTTAAGATCGCAGGCATCAGATTTTTTCATAATTTATTTGCTAATTACTTTAATATGTTATACTAACTTTCGTTTTAGTCTATCACTAAACTGAATACACAGTCGGTTACAGAAATGACAACTTTTTTGGTTTAAATATTAATAACACTGTAGGGACGTCAAAAAGACACACGAAAATGCCGAGACACGTGAACTTATTTTTTGGTCGTAGAATTAAGTGGCATACTCAGTTTTTCCCAATCAGATCAAAATCTCGAGATATTTGCGATTGAAATTTAGTCACTTTTAGACCGTTTTTAAGACACTTTTATCTATATTTTCCTTATTTGCTTTTTTTTTTTTGACCAAAAGTTTTGAACACCTCCGATTTTACTTAAACTTTCAGAATTTTACTCTACTTAAGAAATAAAAATACTAGTTTGAGTAAAAAAAATTTTAAATTTTTACGTTCAACATTAAAATTTTGTCAAAATGGAAGAAAAAGCGAAATTGCTTAACTTTTGAAAAATCATAGATTCAAGAAGGCTTACTCGATTTTCACGTTGAAGGTATTTTTGAAAAGACAATAAAAATTAATTGTTAAAAAACTATAAAAAATTTTCTAAATTAAGGTCAAATCAAAATCGAAAAACTTAATATCTCGCGATTTTGATCAGATTTGGAAAAACTGAGTATGCTACAAATTCTACGATCGAAAATTAAGTTTACGTGTCTCGGCTTTTTTTGTGTCTTTTCAAAAATTTAAAATTTACCTTCAGTGTAATATAACAAAAAAATTTAATTTTCACTCAAAATCACTGGTGCATTTTTAAAACTTGTTTAAAGCCACACTGAGAGAGCGCTTGAACGATACTTGTCTCTTAATTTTACTTACTAAAGCGCGAGAAATTAAAAAATTGGTAAAATCGAGGGACAAAATGTTTGTAGATGAAACGTATTTTAAAAAATTTTTATAATTATTTAGACTGACACAAAATGTACACGGTATACTTAATATTTTGGCCTAATCATAAAAAATGAAAAATAAAAATTGCGAAAGCTACACTCTTTGAGCTGTTATAATTTTGATCGAGAACAAGTTGCAGGAATGCCATTTTGGGCATTTCTACCTGCTAAATAAATTTTTTAATGACTTGTTTTTTTATAAAAAAGCTGGAGTTTTTAAATCAACAAAAATTGTTTTTTATTCTCAAAACTGTAAGAACCAATGTGACCAGATAATTTTTTATAAATCGCGCAACTACAAAACTTTTATAGCCCAAAAATCGCCCAATTTTTCGGCTTTTAATATTTTGAAGCCTTAAAAAGCGGAAATTTGCCATATTTAGCGCCAAAAATTTTGCTATAAACTCATTTTCAAAACAAATTATTTTTCTTTTGAAGTTGAAATTTGTATGTATGACAAATTGGTACAAAATATTAAGAAGAAATAACAGAAATAAAACATTTCTTTTAACAAAAAACTATTCAAAGAAATTTACATTTAATAAATAAATTTTTCTTTAAAACACAAACAACTAAGACATGTCAAAAGTTTCCTGGAGAAGATATTCAATATCCTCTTCAATTTCATGTACAGAGCTATTGCACTAAGAAATAATATTTTCTGTAATAGGAAAAGTCTTGCAGCAAACGCTTAAGGCTTTCATGTGACATTTTATGCGTTTAATAGACGAAAGTGCTTCCAACGTCATATGATTTCTCATTTTTGTTTTAGTAACATTCATCACAAAAAAAATTTCTTTCAACAAAAGCATTTGAGTGAGGCAGACGGACTTAAATAATGAAGATAAAGTTCATAAAACGATTTTCTAAAGTGGTTTAAACATTTTTGGGGAGAAAGAACAAATGCATATTTTAAAATATCCATACGAGAGAGAACTATTTTTAAAACTTCTTGCTGTATAATTATAGCACAGGTTTGATAATTCTTTTTACATTTAATTAAATTAACACCAACAATGTTTTTGTCAATTTTTTTCTCTAAATTCTTCATAAAATATATGATCATTTATAAGCTTAAAATTATTTTCATTTTTTTCAGAAACTAAAGTTAATAAAAATATTTTAATTTCAAACATATGCTTGAAAAAAAAATCTACTTTATCTCTTTGCAAATGACTGATTATATGTAATTTTTCCCCCAATTTGTTTAAAAAAGTAGCCCAAAAAAGCAAAAATGTTAATCGCCCAACCTGGCCCTTTATCGCCCAATCTGGACCCACTGGTGAGGACATGTAAATGGGCACTTTTGGCGGAATTGTCCATTTACAAAATTTTTTGGTTGCATACACAGAGAAAACAACATTTTCAAAAGTGGCAGAAACGAGCTACTTTTAAAAACGTTTAACCCAGATTTTGCACTTCTAACGTTTATTTTAATTCTAAAAACGAACATTTTAAAATGAAATAGTAAAACGTTTATTTTCATTTTAAAAACTTATATTTTAAAATGAGATTCTAAAGTGTTCGTTTGATTTTTAACAGTGGATATTTTAAAATGCTGTAGTAAAACGTTTATTTTCATTTTAAATCGAAAATTTTAAAACGAGATTCTAAAATGTTCGTTTGATTTTTAATAATAAATATTCTCAGTTGTAAAATGTTTAATTCCATTTTAAAAACAAAAATTTTAAAATTAGATTCTAATATGTTTGTTCGATTTGTAAAAATAAACATTTTAAAATGCAATGGTACAACAATTATTATATTTTAGAAACGAAAATGTTCATTATTTCCCATTAATTCAAAATATTTACAGAAATCCGCATTTCCTCTAATAATTAAAAAAGCTTTATTGGTTTTACAAATTACAGTTTTATTTTAGTTATTTTATCATCAGCTATGTTCATCTCGTTAAAATTTTTTAGATAATTATACTGTAGCCCATCGTCTATAAAAAAATAGAATTTTGTCATATATTATTCATTTTATTTAAAATACATCCTTTTAGTTGTGGCAGCAAATGCTCCAACTCAAACTCTTTCATTTTTTTCTTGCAGAGTGATGAAATCGCAACTGCAGATTGATGAAATCGAGAGTGAATAATATTTTATTTTCTGAACAAATATCAAATACAAAGTCAATGAAATATAAATAACAAACAATTCGTCATTAACAAGTGTTTTGAAACAAAGTATGTGAATTTTACTGTGTCATGGTAAAACGTTCGTTGTTGTTTTAAAAACGTTTCGTTTCACTTTTCTATTTAAAAATGTCCGTTTTCATTTTTGTATGGCGTAAAATGTTTTCAAAAATATTAATTTTAACCTGCTTTATTATAGTAAAACATTCGTAGTTCTTTTAAAAACGTTTCGTTTTACTTTTCTATTTAAAAATGTGCGTTTTCATTTTTGTATGGCGTAAAATATTTTTAAAAATATTAATTTTATCCTAATTTATCATAATAAAATATTCGTGGTTGTTTTAAAAACGTTTCGTTTTACTTTTCTATTTAAAAATATGCGTTTTCATTTTTGTATGGCGTAAAATATTTTTAAAAATATTAATTTTACTAAACGTTTTTAAAATGTTCGTTTTTGATTTTTTGTTTTCTCAGTGTAGAATATTTTCGATATATTTGCAGAAATTTGCGTTCGAGGGTAATGTTAAACAGAAACATTGACCATAGGTCTTCTTATGCGTTAACTTATATATGCTGTCTAAAGAGAATCGTCTGTTGAAGATATCTGTGTCGATAAGCAATAACAGCTTAAGTCTTTTTTCAAATTTTCCAGAAATATTGCTTCAAAGTTTTCAGTCGCCATGTAAGTAATATGAAAGGGTATTTTGTTTTTGCGTCATATACTTGGCCAAGATCATGCTAGAAGTTCTAGATTTTGTGTGTTCATAATGATATATACGTGGAACACAACTATATCAATAACTCAGTTCAGTCTTAAATCGACTTAAGCTATTATTGCTTATCGACACAGATATATTGAATAGGATCGGAAAAATGCCAATAATTCTATATTCGACTATAAGGTATGGGTTAGATAAGGTTAGTCCGGCTATTTCGACAACATTCCGATTCCCGGAGGAGTCTCATTGAGACCATTTCGTTGCTATGTGGTACCGGTTAAAAAGGAGTCTTTAGGGATTTATAGAAATCCATACAAATTTTCGTTGAATTCGCAAATTTTAGAAAAGATTCAAGAGAAGTTTTGGCTATTTATTTCAATGACCAGAGTTCCGGTAAGCCCAAGTATTTTGGTGACTTTTTCGATTCTGAATTAATTAGGTAGTTAGTTAGTTTATAGTGGGCCCATGTGCACCGCGACCCATAGGATCTATTGTGCATGCCCTTAATTAACACTCCAGATTTAGGCTTTTTATATATTTTAGCACTGTCTCTGGCTTGGTGTTCCAAATTGTGGACGGGGGCACTACTTCCCCTCCAAAATGGATTGCCGGACATTCACATAGAATGTGTTCGGGGGTTTCTTCTTCAGAAAGACCCATCTTTTTAAGATGGTATCTGAGTGAGAAGTGACCTGTAAAGAAACTGGTGAGAATTCTAAGGTCTGCTTTGGTAAGCTTGAGTAAATCTTTGAATTTTGCTTTACTTGGAGTTAAAAATTTCTTAGATTGCCTTTGTCCATTAGTGTTGTTACAGTGGCACTGAAATTTCTTCTCTTCCCATATTCTAATTTTTTCTAGAATGTAGCTTTTTGCTAAGCTACAGAATGGTTCAGGTCCTATAAGAGTTCGAGACGCTCCTCTTTTGGCAAGGCAGTCCGCCCTTTCGTTGTCCTCGAATCCTTCGCGACCTGGAACCCACCATAATTCTATTTTTTGCTTTGTCCCAGCGTATTTTATAGCTCTACGAAGTTGGAGACTAGTCTTGATTCAAGTTCGTAGGCTTGAAGGGCTTTTAAAGCCGCTTGACTATCTGAAAGTATGTAGATGTGAGCCCCCTTTAAATTCCTGCGGAGACATTCTCTGACACAAACTTCAATGGCATATACCTCCGCCTGGAATATTGTCACCGAGTATCCCATTGGAAGAACCTTTTGGAACTTGGGACCATATATACCCGCTCTCGTTACTCCATTTTCGAATTTTGACCCATCAGTGTACCATATCTGTGAGCCAGGATCAGCTATGAAGCTATCATTCCTCCAAAGTTGCCTATTATTTGAATTAATTAGTACAAAGTTTAAACAAAAAAATGGATCTGGTACATATTAGCAGATGCAGAAAACCTACTTCAACTGTAATCTATGGAATTAATATTAGGACTACAGCTAACACTCGTATCTTTTCTACTACCAAAAACAGTACATTTCTTCCAAAACATAAAAAAACAGTATCTCGATTTGAAGAAACATTATTTTTCGCAGTACAAATTTTATTCAATGAAAATAGATTCACTAGAATATGCTTTTTCATCATCTGAATCGTTTTTGTTTTTAATCTCAAGATCTTCTTCCTTGTTTGTTGGTTTGTATTCCCTTACGAAGCCGTTTGGCAAAGCGATTCAGACTTTGTTTTTACATATTTGTAGAAATCGACGCATAGATGTTTAATATTACATTTTATGGTCAGATTCGCCTTCAATGTGTCCACTTTTTATAGAGTTTCATCTGACGTCCAAATTCTGTTTAACGCAGAAAAGATTCGTTCTACTGATGCTGAAGTTCCTGGTAAGCATAAAATGTATTCAGTGATTGTATCCATTCAAATTCTAAATTCACCTTGGTTGTCATTTACACTTCGCTGTTCGCCTTTGAACATGGTTTCATACTCGTAACGGGTTGCCATTGTAAATGTATGAAGCTTTGCAATGTTCCCCTTTAAAAAACAGTGTTTTTGGGAAGAAAAGCGGTACGCAGTTTTGGGTCTAAAAAACAGTACAAAACTGCGACAAACACTACAGATACGAGCGTTAACTATAGCACGTTGATTGGTCTTTGAATAGCACATTGTTCTTTCGCTTCTCGTTCTCAGAACGAGTCGCTTGGACATAGTACAACTTAGGTTAGGATATTCTATGAAAATGATTCCTGCAAATTTGCACTAAATGTCTCCTTGGACAATTTTTCTAAGTCATATTTATTTTTAAGGACAAAAATAGTAAATTTTTAATTTACGGGAAAATAACGAATTGGCAATTTTAGACCTTGAAACGACTTCGACAGGGCTTCTGATGATCAATTTTGTTGTCCGTATTATTCAATGTTTATGCATAAATGATCAAGAACTGGAGCTCCGTGTTTTATGCCGACTCTGAACGGCGCATGTTCTCAAAAAGATTGACATGGCAGTTTCTACTCTCTGAGTTTTGTCATTGTATTCAGAAAGATAACGTCCAACAGATTTATGGTTAATTCATATTTCTGGCGAAACAGATGGTGGGATTAAACCAGTGTTTACTTGGCTAACGGGTCAACGGTTTTAATTACACATTTTTCAATTACTTCATGTAAGAAGCTCATCGTCTGTCCAAATGTTTATCATCGGACGAAATTTTATTTGCATTGTTTTCGGTAGTTTTTAAATCAATTTTACAATTAAAAGGTCAAAAGGACTTATGCTGAAATTTTCCAAGGAACATTTTTAACCATAATCTGGACCTTGTATGACTACATTTCAGGGTACTTGTTTAAACTTTTACATAAAATTGTCAAAAAATATCTATAAAATATGGTGCTGGAGGATTTTTTTTATGTTATATAAAAATGTTGTAATTTGTATTGAGAGAATACTGAGAGCTGTAGTGGAGTTCCCAAAAATGTAACGATAATAATCGTTGCTATCGGTCATTGTGCGTGCCACGTTCATAGTAAATAACAGTTTTAGCTAAATAACGATATCGAGAATCGTCGTTAACGCGTTTGGGAATTCCACTACTTATCTCGATTTGAATTTTAAAAAATGGCAGCAAACATGATGAATGACAACAAAAAATGAAAAATGGTGACAAGAGTTGAAAAATTTTAACGAAAGTTGAAATTTTATAAGTATTATAAATACTCATATAATACAAAGTTTAATTCATTTTTTTGTTTGTTTTCGATAGTAACGGTCCTGTATTACACCTTATATTTTTTTCTAGTTCAATTAATTAAAAAAAACTATAAAATATTTGTACTTCTTTGAATTCTTTGAAGGGAAAAATCTGTCGCGTACGTTATTACTTTTTTTATGCGTACAAATGTCGCGTACGTAAGCAAAAAATGCCTATATGTCGAAGGCATATTTTTAGTACATTTCTTACTTTTTATGTTAGTAGACGGCTGAACTAAGAGTTTTTAAACCTTTATTAAAAATTATTCCGAAGTATAGTTTTGAAATGAGGGTTAATTTTTAAAATGATTATTTTTATTTGAAATGGAAACGAGAAAGTAAAAATTGTGGCGAAAAGTTCTTTACGCCAAATTCTCGAAAAGACTTAATATTTGCTTTTTCAAAAAAAAAATTATAGAAAACTAACAGGAAGATAAATTGGGGAAAACTAATTAAAGCTTCGCACAGAGAACTATATCCATATAAGCGATTGACAAAAATAGGAGTGCTCCTATGATAATATAATTTTGTATGCTTAATGAGTTTAAGCCAATTAGGAAAAATTTTAAAAATGGTTGAAATCGATTAGACCTTAGGGGCACCCTTGGACATAAATTAACTTTTTACTTGATTTTGTATGGGAGGTACATACAAAAGTCGACCGATCTTAACAAAAGTTCGTCAGAAAGATAATACAATAGAGTTTTATATGTGTACTGAAAATAATCGAAATCGGTTCAACCGTACGGGTACCTCCTTTGGACCTATATTAATATTTTGCTTGATTTTGTATGGGAATTACATACAAAGGTTGACCGATCTAATCAAAAATTTGTCAAAATGATAGTAAAATAGAGTTACAGATGTGTACTGAAAATGGTCGAAATCGGTTAGACCCTAGGGGTCCCACCTTAGGACCTATATTAATTTTATACTTGATTTTGTATATAAATTTTTAATTTTTAGCCTTTTTTCAAACAAAAAAAATATATTTGTGGGACGAAGTAGGAAAAGTTATTTTCAATTCCTTATTGTAAAATATATTTATATTAATAATCCGAAAAAAATCACTTACTTTAACCCATTCTGTTTTTTTTCCATCACAATATGCTCATTTTTTTATTCTTTCCATTCAAATGTATCAAATTTCGAAACCACTTAAAAATTTTTTGTTTTTCGTTTTTAAAAAAAGAAACGACTTTTTTTATTAACACATAGACTTCTTAAAATGATGATCTTTAATTGAATTAGTTTTATTCAAAACTGTAGTTTTGGCAATTATTTGTATAAATCACCTCAAAAAGCTATCTCCTAAATTAGAATTTCTTACAAAAAATAGTCAACTTCAAAGCGTTGAAGCTCAACTAGAACGCATTTTATTGCTCCAATATTTTGGATTATCAATAGTCAAAGTGTTACCTGTGGATTGATATCCGACAGGTCGATTGAACTCTGGCTACCGCTTACGGGACACGCGCTCTAACCAATAGGCTACGGCCACGACATGATTTTGAGCCCGTCTATCAAAAAATAATTTAATAACAGTCTTGTAGGAAGATTCTACTCGCTGGCGTAATTTACGCAAGAAAATTATGGAAGAGTACAATAATTGCGTTTTGCGTTCAGAGTAAGCAGGGCTACAAAATTATTCAATATTTTCTGTGTTGTTAAAATGTAATTTTTAGTGTATTAACGGTGAAATATAAAAAATTTTTGATTTATAATAACGAAAACTTATAAAAATTAGCATATAAAATTTATTTTAGCCAAATATAAAGAAGAAAACTCATCAAAATCTTTAAACATTTAAATGTGTTATTTTGAAGCGACATCCCTGATTTCTTCTCTCTATTCGTAACAAGTTATAAGTAACAAGCTGTCAAAAAACGCAATTTGCGTTTCACCAACGTCACAAACGCAGGCATAAGTCTCCCTCTCTCAAAAGCTTACACACATTTCTATTGCATTGCGAGACCGACGCATATGGAAATGCAAGTTAATCAACTTCCAACTTAATTCCAGAGGTTAAATTTGAGACCTGTTCTCCTGTTTAAATACCACTGCTGAAGGCAGATGACATTACCGTCCCACAGGTGCTCGATCTCGCATATCGATGATGATTTTTTTTTGCAAAAAAATTGTTTGGCTAAAACCTCTCTTATCTTTTTTTTTTAATTCAATACAATTAAAAAAAAACTAAACAAGAATAAAAAAAGGAATTTAAAAAATAAGAAACAAAATTTGCGTACGAAAAAAAAAATTGTATAAGATAAAATTTAAAAAAAAAATAATATTAAAAAACTTAAACTAATTTTTTAGAAAATATTCATTGATATTTATACAGTTTGTCCAGTATAAGAGTACGAGTATTTACGGAGGTGAAAAAGGAATTCGAGTTAAGCAAAAAATCGATTTGGAGGGGTGGGGGTCTATTTTTACACCCCTAGGAGTTACGGGGTTAATTGGTATTTCATGACTTTGATTCATACTATTGTTCCTAGCAGAAAAACTCACTCATGTAAAACTTATTTTAAATGCTCAGTTAAAAAACAATGCATTGACCTTTTTAATTGTGTATCAACAAACCCAAACAACTTATCCACTACCGATCTGTTCTCTTGTTAAGATGAAATAAATCCGTTGAAACTACAAAATTTCAGGTTTGATCGCAATTTTCTTAGAATTTCGCATAGCAAACAAACATTTTTTTAGTTTCAATTTCTGATTTATTTAATTTACTTTCAAATGACATCCAAATTATTGACACATCTTCAAAAATAACGAAATTAGTTGTGCTTCAAAAATTTCACTAAATTGAAAACATAATGATATTATCATCTACGTAATTGTATTTTGTTAAAAAAAATAAATTATAAGAACTGTCCAAAATGAAATTTTTGAAGCGTTTGTCAATGACAATTAACTTTGTCATTTTTAAAGATATGTTTATGATTGTGATTTCATTGGAAAGAAAACAAAATAAATCACAAATTCGATGCTAACAAAAATTTTGATTTATAACACGAAATTCTGAGAAAATTGCGCTCAAACTTGAAATTTTGTAGTTTAAACGTATTTAATTCATCTATACACGAGCGTAGCTCGGTAATGGATAAATCGGGAGGGTTCCTTGATTAACCGTTAGTTAGTTTTTCTTCTAGAAACTATAATATGAATCAAAGTCATGATACACCAATTAACCCCTTAACTCGTAAGGGTGCAAAAATAGACCCCCTCTACCGTTTTTGTGCTTAACTAAACCTTCTCTTTAACCTCCGTTAATATCCGTAGTCTTATGTTGGACACCCTGTATAATTATCTAATAATTCTAAATTTTCCGAGGAATATTTTTTAACTCTTTTTGAGGTCTGACATGTCATAACAATAAAATTCATGATGATGCAGCCTGATGCAGTCTGATGATGCAGCTAAGAGCTCCTCGTTTCATCGTTTCATAGAAATCTTGCAGGTATTTAAGTATCTGTCCTTTTTATAGTCCTTCTTTTTGGATTTCTGTGCGCTAGGACTTTATGCAGTGAAGGTGTGAGCTTTTTCAGGATTTTTTTCTGGATCAAATCGGCTGTTTCTGTTGCAAATAAACCGTACTTTTCGGCGTTCACTTTTTGCCTGCACTTCAAGACATTGAGAACTACTTTCAACATTTTGATGATCTCTCCATTAACACATGCTATCTCCGCTGTTATGTCATTTCTATCGAAAAATGTCCTCATCATTCGTATGTCAAATCATCATTCAAATGTATTTTCATCATTCGTATTTATGTATTTCAGGATATATTTATATATCCTGCTATCGGCTAGTGTACTCTAATTCCAAGTTTGTCGAGGAATTCATCCTGTATTTTTCCTTTCCTTGCAGCAAATATATCCTTCTTTGCGGTGTTTTTATCAAAGTTTTCGCCAGTTCGTGGAAAAGTGTACGCAATATTAAGAGTATTATTATTATTCTTGAATATAATAGGGAGATTCCGTATTCGTTATTTTGCTCATCTTCAATGTTGTTGTCGGTGCTATGCAATTTGCTTTGAATCTTTTTTCAAATTGGACACATTTTTGTGTATTTTGTATTAGTCTCACTACCTACTTCGCATTTCTCGGTTATAAAATTTTTCAAAGTTTTGCACCTGTGCCATCCATTTTTTATATATTTTTGTTTTTATTTGTATTGAAAAACACATATGATAATAAAAATTTCGAGTGGTGAGAAAAATATGGTAAATTAATTTTTGTTTATACCTGCAGTACCTGGATACTCATAATATGTAATAAGAAAATATTGTCTCATTTCCCAGTAAAAATTGGCAAGACAAAATGCCATATCAAGCAACTGCAAGCGGGATATAAAAAAATTCATATGTTTCCTGATATAAATCTTTATAGAAGGCAGGGATGCAAGTATATGCAGCCAATTCTTTTTGCATCGTGTTCGGATATGTTCAATCTAACTTTTTTTTTAAAGCAGAACCCGTGACTCGCCGGGACTTATTTTGATAGTCGACCTTAAATTCGAAAAATTCTTAGAAATAGTATTTTAGAAAAACTACATTATTAATTATTAATGCTAATTTTTTTGATACGTTGAACAAATATTTCAACTTAAGCTTGATTTTTTTTTTTAAGAAAACCAAAATTCACAAAATTCGAAAAGACCTTTAAGCCAGCAATTGTTTAACAAACCCCATCATTATACTTGCCAATTTCAACCACACCAAAATAGATTTTCGCAAGCACTTGTACTATCATTTCTTATACGACAACATACTAAAATTGCAGATTGATTCTTAGGCTAGTTTTCATTTGGCAGCGAGTTGTATCAACCTTTAGTTACGTTAAAGAAGTTCAAATGGAATTCAAGGGTCCTTTGAGCAATTTTGTTTAAGAAGCATTTTTAATCAATTGAATTTCACAATTCCATTAATACAGTTTTCTCTCTCCGATCTTTTTTTCCCCTCTCTATCTCTCTTCAGATGATATTCGATGGTAACAGCGCAGTTTTACTTATTGGAACGACTTACGAAGAAGATTCCGGCATTTTTACAGTACGTGTAACCTCATCAACTGGACAAGTTGAATCTTCAGCCAAGTTGACAGTCAAAAGTAAGGATTAAATAAAAAAAAATCAGTAGAAAATTTAAATAAAATACCTAAAAGATGCGATGAGCGAGTCAAACTTAAACATAATATGAAAAATGCTCAAAAAATAAAACATTAAATTAAGAAAACGAAAATTTTTCATGACGAACTGAAAGAAAAAAAAAATAAAAACATTAACTAGTCGTAAAAGTTTGAAACAATGCAACAATAAAATTTCTTACAACATGAAACTCTGTTTGAGGGCGATGAAAGATGTTCATAAGAAAAAAAAAAAACCATAAGAATTGTATAACTTAACGCTTTTTTAATATTTTAACATAAATATATTAACTTTAAAATTTATGCAAATATTTATAAAATATATTTTTACTAATAAATCCAAGCTATAAGAATATTTATAAAAAATATTATTTGCAAAACCAGAAAATAAAACTATTTCAATGAACACAAAATATTTTTTCTACTCTTGTAAATGTTACAAAAGAAAAATCATAATCAAAATTTTGAATTCTAATAAATAAAGAAAAAAAAAATTTAAATAATTTTGCGTAAAAGATGCAGGCAGACAGATGGTGGAGCCAAGAGAAGAGGTGAACAGACGCAACATGCCAAAAAGTAGCGCACATGAAATGTGTATCGGCAGATGCTTGAATGTTGTCCGTTGCTTGAGCAGCGTGTCGTGTGCAACACGCACCCAATTGTGTTGAACGCACCCAGTATTGTTAAGGCAACGAAAAACACGAGATATATATATATATATATATATATATATATATATATATATATATATAAATAAACAATACATAAGAAAACATTACAAAAACAAAACTAAGAAAATTCTCGACAAATATTACTAGCTAAAAATTTTCAAAATTGAATGGAAATTTTCAAAGTATCTAGATAAGCGCGTTTGTCAGTGGACACAAAATTGTCTGAAAGTCATTTGTGGTTGATGTGTCTGCTGTGTGCTCATTGTTGTTTTTGTTCCAAATTACTTAAAAACTCTATGCTATATTTAAAGCAACAGCTTGCTGAACGATCGAAAATTTTAATAGTATTCATTTCGAAATGATACAAAAAGATAAAAATATTTAAAAACAGAAAATTATGAAGATTTTTTTTTGTGGACGAAAATTCGAATTTTTAGAAAAAAAAACCTAGCTTTGTTTTTGTAGTGTTTTGTGGTTGTACAGCATTAGCTGGGGGTGTTCACAATAGAAACGGTTCTAAATTTGGAAAAATGGTGGCAGCTAAAATAGCTGCGGCAACAAACTTGAACATACATAACTTTAAATCATTCAAGATATATTAAATCCCGTTTAAATTTTTGATTACTTTTTATTTGAAAGAAAAACTATGTAATTGCAAATAAAGTAAGCAACAGATTAAAATATGTCTATAAATTTCAATGGTATTTTCTACAATAAAAAAAATTATTTAAAATGCAATGTTTGCATCGATCCTTCATAGTTGCTGGCTGCAAGGTTACACTTGTGGTCGTCCACTCACTCAGCATTCACTCAGCCACAAGCAAAAGTTGGCAGTGTCTTGCAAATTCTTGTTCATCAGTTGTTAATCATTAATAAAAGTTTGTCACGGACAGTGATTCACATTAATTGTTTTTATGATGGATCATCAATGTTGCCTCTTCTGCACTTCTGCTCTACTCCTCTCTTGCAATTTACGGCGCCAAATTATAATTTAGAAATCAGCTGTTGCTGTGAAGAAAAAACAAATTTGAATACATTAGTAAAACAGTTGTAAAATAATATATATTTAAAAGCAGAAATTGTTTCAAACTTTTACCAACAATTATAAAAAAGAAGCGTTTAAAAATCTATAAACATATTTATATTAGCTATAAAAAACAACTTAAACAGCTGACCATCGACTTTGTTTACCGACAAATTGATCAATTAATTAATCATCTATTATATTTTATCATAAACATACATATTATATATTATTTCATTTATTTACATACATATACCTATTATACTTTTCCCAGAATAAGAAAAGTTATTACTTTTTTGTTTTTTCTAGCATACGATTTATTTGTTGCATGAGATTTTTTTATTAATTTTTTTGTTAATGCTTTCACATACTAATATTTGTTTCAGTGTGTTTTTTTTTTCTTTCTTTATTACATATAAATTATTGTTTTCCTTTATTATTGTTTTAATTTTTTTTTATTGTTGCTTAATTCATAAAGTTCTTAATTGTCATGACATTTTATTTAGTGTCACCTTAAATTTGCTTACAATAATAGCAGCTTTTGGCTTTTATTAAATTTTCGACCGTTGAAATTTGTTGTTTTCAACAGAATTTCTGTTGTATTTGTTGAGTGAATATAGTTGAAGAGCTTAGCTTAAAAGTTAATATCTAAAAACTCATGCGACTAGCCAATAAGTTTTAATTTAATTTTAATTTACAAAATAATGCAATTTTTTATGTTTCCTCAATAATTTTTTTTTACTTTTTTTGTGTTCTCTCAGCAATAATTAATTATTTTGTTTTTTTGTTAAGTGTGTGTTGTTTATTACTCTAATATATTTGTATGATACCGAAACTTAATCGTTGTTTTAATAATTAATAAAAATAAAATAAATATTTACAAATTGCAAGATATGCTGCCGCTTTATTGTTTAACTTAACTTTTGTTGTATTTATTTTTCTCTATATGATCCCTTACAGCTCCCAAAAAAAATAAACACTTTTTCCAATGACACCTTTCTTCACAATAATCGAAAACGAGGTGTTTTATATAAAAATAAATTTTTTGTACGAACACAACCGGCACTGGCGAAAACAGGTGAACAACTAATGGCGCGATTTCACCTCACTACTCTGTTAAGCAAACAATACAGAGCCCTCTTAACGCTCCATACATTATTTTTGTCCTTACCACGTCAATATTCTCAGAGCGCTCTATAAGCACTATCACTCACTATCGTTGAATACTTGATCATTTTCTGAGACAAGAGTATAGTAATGTACACAAACTTTCGTTGCCAAACTTGTGTACTACTTTCACTCTTCTTTCTCTTTCCCTCTTTCTCTATTTTTACCCGCTCTCGTCACCAGGTGATGATGTACACACACATGTCATTCTTCTATTTTCAGTCAAATGAAAAAGTTTTTAGGAAAAGAAAAATATATTTGTCTGTATATAGTAAGTATAAGCTTATACAGTTTTGCTCAAAAGTATAACAACACATTGAGAAATTGTATTCGTCATTTTCAATCTTTTAATAATTTTCCTTTTTGTTGGGTCATGTACCATGTTTAAATTTGCAGCTCGGCGCATCTCTATTCAAGTAGAACAAAAATATCAATACTACACCAACGACTAATTAGTTGCTACTCTGATGGCAAATCGGTCAACAAAAACAACAGATGAATATAAATTCTATTTATGTTCACATTAGCTTGATTCTTATTATGATAAACAAGTGGTCACTTAATGGCGTATTTAGCAGTTTAAAAGGTTTTTTATAATAACAACAAATTAATCATCATCCCACCTCTACCCTCAATCTACTACAACCACTTTGATTGATTGACTTTTGATCATAGCTAATCATTCCCTGTTTTATTTTTGCTTGTCGAGTCATAAAATCTATATTGATGTTCTATTTTTTTTACTCTTTTTTTAAAAAAACAAAAAAAGTATTCTTAAAAACGGAGGCATTCATTAAATCAGATAGCACAGTGCGACGCCAAAAAAAAACCTGCAAAAATTTTAATAGATTTCGGTAGTCATTAACTCTTACTTATAGGACATACTCGCAAAAGGATTTGACTGAGTTAGCTCATACAAGCAATTCTTTTCAAGGTCAAATATAATGACAGCTTCACTCATTTATTTTATCATTTCCTTATAATTTTGAGTTGAGTTCCAATTGCTTGCAAATTCTGTAATAGTGTTTGGAGTAAGCTTGCCTACAATAGAATAGTTGAAGCCTCCCAATCAGCCATTTAGGAATATTGATTGGATTAAGCTTACATACAATGCAAAAACGAAGCCTTTTCCAAGCACAAAACACTTGCGTAGGTAATAAATTTCCAAGTTGCTTTGTAAAATTATAAAAGTGAGTGTTGTACAATAATTCTTGGAAAGACTTGCTTTAAGTAAGTGTTTTCCAATCATACTTGCAAATTGTTAGCCAAGGTAATAATTTTACAACTGTTCAAAGTTGCCATTGCTGTTAACTGTTAGCGTGTGTAGTATAGTGGAGAGTGCGCTAGACTATCAACCCAAACGTCCCCGGTTCGAGTCCTGGTTCGGTCATGGTTCTTTTCACTTTCTTTGCTCTTAACTACATTCAAGAATTAAGGAAATTAAACATAGAAATTCACGACTTAGTCGTGGAAAATATTGGATTTAAAGGACAAGAACCACAACTGAGGGCTTAAAATGCAACAAGGCAAGTTTTTTTGAAGGCAAGTCGTGTTTGATAGTGAGAAATGAGGACGGTACAGCTTCTCGTACTGGCGAATTTTTTTTTTTTATTCTTATTTGTCAATTTAAGATGGCTGTGCATTGTTTGGTAAATATATTTATACATAAAAGTTGCGTATTGAAATACTAATTTCCAATTGTAAAGAAACACTTGGAAAAAGCTTGTTCAAATACTAATTTCCAATTGTTAAGAAACACTTGGAAAACACTTATTCAAATATTAATTTTCTATTTTAAAGAAACGCTTGGATTAAGCTTACAGGAAGGAATATTATTCCAAGGGATCGTTTTCGTTTATTCTACAATTAATTGAAAAATGCAAAAAGGCATAATGAAAAATTTAATTAACATTAGCAAAAAAAATTCTTCTCGCAAAATTAATTTTTTAATAATGCATTTTTGTTTAATGTTTAATGCATTTTCGTTTATAATTTTGGAAGGTATTGCACAATTGAAAAACTGTACATTTCGATTTGCATTTCAATAACATCATAAATTTGCGAAATTGGTTTAAGAGAGGTTTTAGGTAATAGTATAGGCTATTTTACATAATTTAAGAGACTATAAATCAATGCAAAAAACTTACTCGACTATATTTCGGACCTTTTATGAAAAAAGTGTAAAGTAAACTGTAGTACGAGAAATGTGTAAAAAACTTTTCCATCATACTTAAGTTGATTCAAAGACTTAAGTCGAACTGAAGTCGTCAACTTTCTAGAGTCAGCGTTTATTCACTTTGCTTTGTTATTTTTAACAAAATTACCCTCGTTCAGGCATGGGAAGAAATTTTTTGGTTGACGGGTTAAGAAGGATTCACTGATCACCTTCAGCAAGTTTTGCAAGTTTTTTTATATATACTTTTTGTGCTCTATCTTTCTCCACAGTCAATGAGAGAGCGACAAACACTTATTGTACTCACTCTCTTTGACTTGATTAATTTAATTAATCAACTTCAGAATGGAGTTGAGTTGAAATTGGCATATGTTATTTTTGAAGCTTCAAAATGTAGAAGCAGTGCGTCTGGCAGGGCCGTAGTCAAGAGGATTTTGGGGTTCAAACTCCCTCCAGAGGATCGAAATTTAAAAAAAAAATAATGCATTTAAATAATTATTTCATTGAATCACATTAATATGTTGCGTTTAGGTATAAAAGTCTTTTTTATGAGTTGAATCGTATAAACAACAATAGTGAAAATCAATGTATCGTGATTTAGCGAGACTTACTCTCAATATGCAAATAGAGCTTAGTGTAAGTTCTGCATTTTCTTTAGATCTGCTTATATCGGCATTGCACCACAGCCTCTTCGTAATTAACGGCACAAAAGAGTTTTTTATAAATAAATTGTTCTGCCCCTTTCATTGTGACTCTTCTATTTTCAAGAGTTTTTAAGCAATGAACTTTCGATTTAAAGATATGAGCCCAAACCTGGTTTTATTTTTGAGGAGTGTTTGAAGTTACTCATGAGTTATAAAAAGTCAATCGTTTAAGACATTTTGTGAATTTTTAAATTTTCAGATTTATAAAGTTTTTCTGTCTCCAAAATTTTATTAATTTGAGATAAATGAGATATCGTTCTCATCCCTAAAATTTCTTAAAACATACCTAAGTAATTCAGTGGGCGAGGTCCGTTTGAACGGATGTGCATCTCTTAGCATACACAATGATAGCAAAGTAACAGAGCAGGACGTGTTAGTATAATTTTGCAAAAAGTAAAGACTTTATTTTTAATATTTTTTTATTTTATTTCCATACAAAAGCTTTCAAAATTCGAATAACTTAATTTGTATTTAATTTCTTAGAACATTTTTTCAGAACGTGTTTATTTTATAATTAATATTTTAGCTTTAATGTGTATAATCTTTAGAAATTCTGACCATGAATGCGAGCACTTAAAACATATCCAACGATATCTTGAAAGTGAGGATAGCATTTAAAATAATGAAGTTATTTCAATTTTAGTAAAAATAAATTAAAGAAAATTCAAAAAAGGCACGAAAAATAGCAATATCTTTAATGATATTGCAAATTTTAAAAATTTTTTGATGCAGATTGAAAGAGCTGTTTCCGGCCTTTAATATTTGAGCTTTTATTTTTTTTTAATCTATTCTACCAGCTAATATATTTATTAAAAAATTTATGTTTGGAAGTTTTTGCAAAATGTTTTAGCTCTCTGGCGGCTATCGTAACAGCCATAATATTTTGGTCATCATTATAAAATAGACCAAGGTTAATTTTAAGATTGGTACAAATTAAACTTTTTTCTAATGTAAGCCGAGGCACAGCCTCATATATTTACTTACATATATAATATATAAAAAACTTAACTTGAAAATGAAATGAAACAAAAGCCGCATTTTTTCCAACGTCCAAATCCGATTTCCATACAAATAAAATCCTGCTGTGGATTTAGATTTTGTGAACTTGTAGTTTGAAACATCAGAGCCGATAGCGTATAATGAAGTAAGTGATCGGAAAAAGCATTGTTGACATTATCATGACTGCATTCAACGCCATCTAGTTGTGAAATACTTTTCATCAGCAACAAATCAGAATTCAAATCCAGATTTGTATGTTGGAAAAAACGCAGCTAAAACCAAGTATATTTTAATTTTGAATAAAAAAATGTTCATCAAAATCCCCCTATGGATAAATCATAGCTACGGCCCTGGTGTCTGGCAATATTGAATATGAAAAAAAGTCTTAAGTAGGGTACACATTAACACTTCTGAGTGACACTCAAAAATTCAACCATAAAAATTTCTGTGGTTGACTGTTGAATGACGATGGTACACACACGCGAACCTGCGAAAAAAAGAGAATTTGAGCATGAGTGATAGCTAATGAACAGCTCATGATAGCTAATGAATACCCCGCTTTAGATGACAATGAATCGACCTGCGGCATATTCTCACAGAGAGAGCAAGAAAGTTGTCACAAACAGCTTGCTAAAGGTGGCCAGTGAATCCACCCTTAGTTAAACTTTGATTGCGACCTCGACCTCAGGTAGCGTTTTATATAAAAAATTCCCGCGGCTAACAATTTGGGAAATTTTTAATTTTTTTAATTCTAAAATAGGGCTTTTAGAAGGTGAGGATTGTGATATTGTTTGTCAATACTTCGAAGAATAGTAGTACACTCAAAAATATTTTTGTGTAAATATTACTAATGACTGCGTCCATTCTACGAATTTTATTCGTAGTTTTCAGCCAAGAATAGGATTCGTAGAATCGACGTATATTAGTACATATTATGAATATTTTATTCGTAAAAACCAGCCAAAAAAAAAAATCTGTCTGAGCTGGGATTTGAACCTCGGCTCTTTAGTTTACGGGCCACGCACTCTACCAGTAGGCTACAGTCACTTGACAATCATACAGTTCCTTATGTTCTGTAGATGTTCTACAAACAAGGCAGAACGATTTCGGTTTTCAATTTTTTAAACTCTACTAATAATTCGTACATTCTACTAATAATTCGTACGGTCAGCCTACGAATGAATTGTTTCTACTAATATTATTTTTCATTCGTAAATAGTACAAAAGCATTAGTAAATATTACGAATGTAATGAAAGAAATTACGAAGTTATTCGTACGACAAATTTACGAATATTATTATTTATATGTACACAATCATTCGTACAATGCACTAATACGAGTTGATTTATTTTTGTTTACGAATATCATGAGTAAAGAAAACAAATATATTCGTAGATACTACATCAGGTATTAGAAAGATTTTACGAATGAATTCGTAAAGATTTATTATTATTTATTACAAAGTAACTTATAATTAAAATTAATAGTTACAAAGAAAAGTATAAACAGCAATAGCAGCAATGGCCTTCAGCTGAGGTAAAGATATCACTATAAAAATACTTTGTATATTGTAGGAATATTTGTAGAATGTACTTATATTTTGTTTACTAATATCATTCGTAGAAATTTTACTAATAAATTTTTTGAGTGTAATTAGTAATTCTTCCAAAACTAGCCTTTTTAACTTAAACACTAAGTCTTCTCAATTTTTTTTTTTTGTATCTCAAACTCTGACTGTGACTGTTACTGAATCATCTCTTCTTCGTCCCCTTACTATCAGAAACGACCACGATATGTTTCCTCACGAGTAGCTGTCACATCCTACAGTGCAGTGACTGCCACTATAAAAAGGAATTATATTTGAAAACATGAGTGGATGAAGGTGATATGTCGCATTTTCGGATATTCGATGTTCTACGCATAGATGAAGGTCTTATGTGCATACAAAGCCTTTTAAAACTTAAAACAGCCATGTTTGTGGCTATTTTATGTATTAACTACTTAACAAAGTTTGATTTGGTATAGATTTCTGTACAGAGTTGAAAGTTTTAACTCAATTTTCTCGAAACTAGAATATTGCGACATATCACCTTCATCCACTCATGTCTTCACTTGTTTTTCAAAACAACAAAACATTGTTACATTTGAGAATATTTGTATAGCCTACTAATTTGAAGATATTTGTATAGCCCTCTTGGGAAAGTCTTATGTTTTCTCTATTTTTAGCATCTTTAATTTTACGGTATCTTTTAAACTTAATCGTCTCAATTTGAGAATATTCGTATAGCCTACTGGGGAGCGTCTTATAATAAATCTAAAAGTTTAAAGTTTAAAATTTGAGTATAAGTACAAAATTTTTGAACAGATTTCCAGACATCATTCTAAGAAAATATAAACAGACTTAAAACAAACAAAATAAAATTTCTAAAGTAAATAAATAGCAATTTCTTACAAATTCCGAAATTTACCACATGTTTAATGTTTCCTGCCTTACTGTAAAAAAAAAAGTTACGAAAAAATTTATTTCTACATCTGTTTGCCTTCTGTCTTAGTTCTTATATAAGTTAACAAAAAAGGAAAATACGGGTTCAACGCTTCGAGTGGGTAATAAATAAGTACTTTGTGTATGCTGCAGCTTGTTAAGGAAATTGGCTCCCAAAAAATTGTTTATTCCTTTATTTTTACACCTTTTACGTCAGTACAGTATTCATCTCTTTTAAAGGAAACACATCTGAGAGCTGTTTAAGTGCAAAGAAAAAAACCACTTTGCACTATGAGTACATTATTTTTATTTAAATGAACAAGCAGCTGGCAATCAAAAAATTTTGAAAATGTTCAAAAGATCCATGCTAAGAAGAGCTGCACCAATATGGGTCAAAATTACAACGAAAAAACACGATTTTGTAGCAGAAAATTTGATTACGATCCATTAATTTAAAAGTAACAAAGCATTAATGGTTCATTCCGTAATTTAAATTAAACAAAATCAATCTAAAACTCATGAAAAATTCAGGTCATCGAAGAACTAGGCACAAAAAAGATATTTTTAATTTCTAATGTAATCAAATTTTAGCCAAAACTATTTTTTTATAACTCTCAGGTAAAAATCTAAAAAAAGTCTAGACAATTTAAAGTTTGTTTTGATGTTTGGAAAAAAATTAGGTACTTTCTTTGTCATTTTGGCATAGCATTTTTCCCACCTATTTTTCTATAAATTTGGCATAACATGACAAACACAAATTTGATTCAGGTGCCGCGGACGGATTACGAATAGTTCTTAAAATAACTTTAATGATTGTTGTTGCGCGCATCATCTGAAAAAAACAACGCTAAGAATGATTAATAGAATTTAAAAATAAAATCAAACACTTAACTGCGGAATATCTACAAATTTCTGGCATTGCAATTTGATTCTAAATTGCACTAATTTGCAAAGGTAACCAAATTTTAATGCAATAAAATATTATTACGAAATTTTAATGAGCACGTTTTGAAATGCTAATAGAAGGCGAATGTTTAGCCAAATGTGTGCATCTTGCAAATATAACCATCAAATTTGAAACAACACAAGGTCTTGACATTTGCAAATAGCATTCATTTTAGTCATCGCTTGGTTGTCAAATTCACAATAATAAATTCAACAGAACTAATATTTTAGCAAAGGAGACTTAACGTTGAGCCTAAAAGAGGGCAACCTTGTTTTGACCAGACTAATTTAGCATTTAATTATGCGTTATGATTTGTAACTGAAATTGATAGGATGAATAAAAATATAAATATTATTCGTTGCCAGTCACTTAAGCTTGAGGTGCAAAAGTTTCAAAGGCACCCAGTATATTTAAAGCAAACACACACAAATTTTTATAGACACATGTTTATCATCAGTGGCGGATTTAGGCATTCTGCCACCCTAAGCAGAAAAATTTTATTTTTCATTTTGATTACACAATTACATGCACTGAGAAGAAAAACATACTTTAAAATGAAACAACAAATTTTAAAATAGAAATTTAACGCATTTACGTTTCTACAAAACAAAATTTAAAACAAGCATGTTTAATTTTTAACCTTAGCTCATTTATTTTTTTTTTTTTATAGTTTTCTCTTATTATTTCTTTGCAATAACAAAAAATACGTCACAATGAACAATAAAAAAACTTAAAATTACATAAAACATTTCGAGCATACTTATAAAAATATCTCGAATTACATATACAAATGAGGTTTTACATTATTTACAATTTAATTTATACATATTAGCCTCTAACTCAAGACATTCTCCTCCACTGCTTTTTACTCCATCCTTGACAAAAATTAAGGCAGCTATTGTATCAGTGTTAAGCCTATTTCTTTTGTCAGTATTTTAATTCTTTAATATAGTAAATATTTACTGCAACATTAGAAAATGGAAGTATTAAAACCAATGTTAGGAGAAAGTTCCTTTGCAATAGAATTTTTTTCTTTTCCAATAAGACTCAACACAGGATTGTGATTGTAAATTTAATGACTAAATGATCTTTAATACCGAGATAAACGTCATTATTCTCTTCAAAGGATATCTTATCTTTAAAATTTAATATGGAAATTTTCTTTTATATATATTTTGCTTTAATATAGTTTGATAAAATGTTTTTTAATTTTGCAGTAATGTACAGTAAAGGACGTTCTGATTGAAAAATAATGTTAAAATTGTAAATAAATTTTTGTAATTTTATGATATAAATGTTCAAGCTTTTTCCCGTTGTTTAAGAAGGATCTTCAAAAACCGTCAACCACAAATTACACAAAAATTGCACAAAATGCTCCCAGTGCATCTACAGTACAATCTTTTCGAAACTACACAGAAAGTGGTAAGACTGGTATGAACCCTTTTCATTGCTCTCGTTTGAAGGTAAATCTCTTGCATCGCAGATCTACCTTCAACAAAGAGCAGTAGATGATTGCTATCGCAGAGAATAGAATTTTGTGCAAAGAGTTCAGGCAATAGGTTCGCTTTATCATCTGAGTCAATGAAGATTTGGCCAACTTTAACCCTAGAATACTAATCTTAATTCACGATACGTTAGAATTGCTCACGAGAAGTGAATATATTTTACGTAGGTTAGTATTCAAGCATTAAGAAGAGTTTGAATTGATGACAATTTCTGATTCTTTACTCTTTTAACAAAAGAAAACAAATTTTGCTCCCTTTGGGGCAGAAAACAAACCGTTTTCGAATGCAAGTTTCGTGCAGAAACTTTTCGCGTTTTGAAATTGTATTACAGTTTCTTGGTATCTATGCGAAGTCTTTTGGTGTCAGTATTCTTGTTAGAACGCCAATTCTGAAGCCTTGTTTTTTGGACCTGACTCCAATTCTGCAAGTCTCATTAAACCGTGACTAACCTTTTGGTTTAATGCTTCTCATCTTATTGGGAATGAAGGACTGCATACACAATAAAATAAATAATTTATTGTAACATTACAGCAGCAGCGTTCACATTTCTATCAGGAAACTTAATTTCCAATTGAAGTTACGATGAAATTTATTTAACACAATCCAATTTGCTTTTTCGATACTGTATTTCAACATTTGGAAAAACTTTGCAAAGATCACAGAAATGCAAAATATTATTTAAATTTAGAACAGAACTTGTAACTTGCCCTTCTTCTTGCAGTAGTATTAGAAGACAATTTTTTAAATTAGTAAAAAATTTTCGAACTCGAAACTTAAAGTTCCTTTTTAAATAAGCTACGAAATTGTTCTGACGTCCCACAGTAGTCGGAATGGAGGAAAAGGCTGGCCATAATAAAACAAAATATGGTATTCTATTAAGAACTTGTCGCTGTCCCAAATGGCAAGAGGATTAAGCTCTCTTTATCCCATGTGGGCTTTGAGAGTTGAAACTCTCTAAACGTGTTGAAACATAAAATTTTACGCTCGGTTACAATTGCTATAAAATTTGTTTTATGGTATATGAGACAAATTATTGGAGATTTTTATTATAAAATTTTAATATGAAGTGTGTGGTATTCATGCGTGATAAATTGTAACAGTGACCTCACCGTAAACTTGTCAATAAAAAACATGTTCTACAAATATACTCCACTTTTCTCCGCTCTAATTCCAATCGAAATACAAATTAAATGGTAGACTGATCAAAATATAAAAAATTTGGCTGCGTGGACTTGCGGGCCTCGTTTTAAAGACGTTTACAAGGAAGCGTGCACGCATCGCATAGGGCATTTTATTGATACAGAAACAAGTTTCAAATCTGTTCCCATTTTGTGCATTCGTATAAGGACACAATATTCGAGTTGTCTGTGAACTGGCTTTCACAATGATAGATGGGAAAGTAAAAAATTATCATCTAAAACAACATCTGCGGAGCAACATCAAAACAATTTAGAGATCTGAAAGAGATACTGAAAAAGAAGGTGAGCGAGTCTCATTATCAATTCGGCATCAGTATATTACATGCGTGGATTAGATTCATAGAATGGTTTTTGCACTTAAGTTATGAAATCAATCCAGAGCGAGGAGATGATAAATGGCAAGCACGTACGATCGAAAACAAACCTTGCGCCATTTATAACCGCCATTTTGAAGCCGACATTTTGAATTCAAAATTTTCGACATCGAATTCGTTATCAGCGACTCTAAACACTTACATAGTATCAAATTTGAAGTGCTGAATGTAGTTATTAAAGACCTTAGCTTGCTTATAACCGCTATTTTGAAGCGGCCACTTTGAATTTCAAATTTTACACTTCAGATTCGTGCTAAGCGACCCTAAAAACCTTTGTAAATCCATTTTCATGCCAATTAGACAACTCCTTTAGGTTTCCGGCCAGCTCTTTCTTCCCTGCCGCCCACTATGCGTCCTTTAGATTTTGGTAACATCAAAATAATTCCGCCTCTAAATACACTCCGCAAGACATTTAAAAAGTTTTGCAATGTATTACCCTCGTATTTTATTCAAAAATACCTTATATTAAGTCAGAAAAAGTCCAAGTATGCATTAATTGCATTATGTAATTCACTGATTTTTTTAACTTAACTCCAATGACATGCTCATGTTATGTTGAAGTAATACTTTCTGTAACCCAAAAACTAATCGATTACACGAGTTTTCTGCAACATTTTATATATTACATGTAATCGAAGTTTTTACTGCTTATTTTTCTTTAAACATTTTTCGCTCTAAATTTGGCCGCCCTAAAATTTACAGCACTCGTCAAACTAGTTTGTTTGATTTGATTTAATTTGCTTTATAAACTAGCTACGAAAATTTTTTGCCACCCTGTTTTATTCTGATGCAACCAAATAAAATCCGTTCCTAACTTTTTATTTTCCTCAAAATTTATCAAACGTCTGCCGCCCTAAATCAAGGCCTCACGTGCCTAGGCCTAAATCCAGTGCTGTTTATCATTATAAATATGCTTTTGCTACGAGACAGTTAGACACCAAATTGACGGCGTGTTGCTTCCAAGCACATCTAAGCTTTCCTATTTAGTTAATTTTTATTTTTTAAATTTAATAAAAAATAGATAGAGAAAATTTTAACAAAAACAAATTAAATGAAACAGCAAAAGTTGCTAAAAATAGTTAAATATTTTAAGAAAAGTTCTGATAATGATATATTCTGCTGTCTTCTGCTACATGATTCTGCTCAAGATGAAAAATTTACAAACAGAATGAGTACTTTTGTTTTCTGTTTTGTTTCGCAATTTAATTTTGTCCAATTTAAATGTACTTAAAAATAAGACAATCATTAAAATATAAAGTGGTGGCCATGGCGTACTCGTTGAGAGCGTAATGAGAGACAATGGCAGCAAACCTTAGAAAATTTTATGGAACCAATGCGTTCACTTTTGCGGCGAGAGCAGGTTCAGTCCTATCGCCAACCTTGTTTCTGGTTTTATCAACGACCTTCTGTCGTTGACGCATAACCCAATACATTCGTTTGCGGACGACAGCAGCATTTGTCATTCATATTCATTTAAAAAACGCCCAAGCTCTATGGAGATTGAGAGAAAAAGGATAACTATGAATGACGCACTCCTAAATGATCTACAAAAAATCTCCGAGTGGGGTCTTGCTAATAGAGTAGAGTTCAATGCAAGCAAGACCCAATGCTGCATGTTAACCCACAAACGGATGGATTGCCCATTAGCTCCCTTCTATATGAATGGTGTGGATCTTGTGGAATCAGCCGCTCTTGACGTTCTGGGCATATCGATACAATGTGATCTTCGTTGGAATGATCATATTTTCGATGTGTCGAAAGAAGCGGCCAAGTGCCTAGGTTTTTTAAAACGGGGCAAAAAATATTTCACTTCAGCTGATCTTCGCATGATCTACACCTCATATATTAGGCCAAAAATGGAGTACAATTCGCACATTTGGGCAGGGGCTTCAAGATCTTATTTGGAGCTTCTGGATCGAATTCAACGTCGTGCGATATATTTTATAAGGGATGAAAGTATTTCATCCACTCTCAACTCTCTTGGGCATCGACGCAATGTTGGTTGCCTAAGCCTTCTGTACAGGTACTACCATAGGAAGTGTTCAAGGGAGATTCATGGCCTGACTCCACTAGCTCGTGTGTTTCCCAGGTCCACTCGGGCAGCTGTTCAAGCCCACCCCTTTACCATTGCCTCGATGTCCAACAGAACCTCGCATTACCGAGAGAATTCGTTTTTTAGTCGCACGGTAAGGTTGTGGAATAGTCTCCCTGCGAGCGTATTTCTCGGCAGTTTTGAGCTGTGCAAATTTAAAACAAATCTTCACCGATACTACTCCATCTATCCACCCTCCAACTTACTATTACCTATCTTTCGAATCAACACAATGCTTATGCATTTATAGGGGGCATTCCCTGAGCGTTGGTTCAATCTAAAAAAAAAAAAAAATAAAATAAAATTTATTTATGAGTCTTTCGATGTCCGGTCCAAAGCACTTACACTGAGAGAAATGTGTGTTAAAATTAAATGAAATTGTGTTTATTTCAAACGAATTTGTTTTATATAGAGCTTATAATAATTACATTTAAGTTAAACACAAATATTTTTAAAGCTTAATTTAAAACAAAAGTTTTTGTTTTCAAAACCATGTTTTTAAATATACTTTTATAGTAAACATTTGAAGTATTTATTTATAGTATATTTATTTAAAATAAAAATTTAAGACTTTAATATTGAAAACAAATATTTTAACACATAGTTTTTAAATGATGGTTTTTAATTAAAAACAATTAAATTAAAACGGCATTTTTTCGATGCCACTCTTTTAATTTTTTTGAGTTTTCGATGTCAGATTTGTGACCACTGGGACCTTTCATATACCAAATTTTGGCTCCATTCGATGAAGTTTGCGTTTAATTGCAGCTTTAAATATTGAAATATATTATATATTAAAACTATTAATTAATTTTTATTTCATCTTATGTTCCATTATTGTAAGACCAATTTAAAAATATATTTTTAAAAAATCAAATGTAAAATCGGGGATTGTATTGAAATAATGGTCAATGATTCTACTGCACATAATTTTTTAATTCAATCTCAGATAGTGACGTATTTTTGTTATTGCAAAGAAATAATAGGGATATTCGCGATTCAGTGCACTTACCTGTGCAGCTGAGAACTTGAGCAGTTGTGGAGTTAGCATTTGAATCGTTCTCGCTAATAACGTTGTAAACGACAAAATTGTAATTGTTCACTTTTATTCATTTTACAAGCACTTTTATTCATTTTTATTAATTTTTTTTTTTTTTGGTATGTGATAAAAATACCCCAAACTGCTCAACTGCTTACTCAGTTCTGTTTGTATATAATATAAGAGAGTGATTCTAACAGGTATTAGCAAACAAAAACACTAAAAAAATGTCGTTTACAACGTTATTCGCGATTATGCTTCATTTTGTGAAAACACCGCTATCATTTTTTTCAAAGCTGTCAAAATTTTCAATGTGCACAAGTAAAGTCCTCAAGTACTCAAGTTTGAAGCAACATAGAAAAGCACTGTGGAGATTTTTTTCAGTCCGTCTATTTTGGGCTTGTTCAAGACACTCGACAATTGCAGCAATACTGCAACACTGTTACTCATTGGGAGCTCTGTACAGATGATCAGCTGATACTTTACCTAAATATTGTCAATATTTTGTGCTGCTTTTGCGATCGAATATGAGAGTTTCAGAATGATTTTTTTAATAAATTTACTGATTGATACACTAAGGGAAATATGTGTTTAAATTAAATGAAATTGTGTTCATATTAAACGAATTTGTTTTTTAAATAGAGCTTGAAACAATTTCATTTAAATTAAACACAAATTTTTTTAAAGTTTAATTTAAAACAAAAGTTTATCAAAACAATGTTTTTAAATATACTTTCATTGCAAAAATTTTAAGTTTAAACACATTTATTCAAACGAAAAATTTAATGCCAAAACTTTTCTATTTAAAACAAATTTCTTAAAACATAATTTAAAAATATTGTTATTAAATTAAAAACAAATAAATTAAACCGCCATTTTTTTAACTTTTTCGAGTTTTCGAAGTCAGATTTGTGATCAGCGACCCCGGGACCCTCGAATAACAAATTTTGTGACTTCATTTGATGAAGTTTGCATTTTATTGTGGCTTGAAATTTTTTAAATATCAAAATAATTAATTAGTTTGTATTTCATTTTATGTTCAATATTTGTAAGACTAATTAAAAAATAATTTTAAACAATCAAATGTAAAATTGGCAATAATTTTCAATGATTCTACTGCACATAATTTTTTAATTCAATCTCTGATATCGAAGTATTTTTTGTTATTGGAAGAAAATAATAAGAGAAATTTATACGAAAAACAGAAATGAGATTATAGTTGAAAATTAAACACGCTTGTTTTAAATTTTGTTTTGTAGAAATGCAAATGTGTTAAATTTCTATTTTCAAATTTTTTGTTTAGTTTTAAAGTATGTTTTTTCTCAGTGTAACTTTGCAGACAACGGAAGCAACTTGATATTAAGATATGGTAAATCAAGAAAACAAAGGTTTTTGCGGAAAAGAAAGTTGTTTTTGACCGAAATCTTAGAGAAGAGAACCGTAACGAAAACTTCAAAGGTTTTTACATTTTTCCATGAAAAATTTACTAAATGATATATAAATAAATATCTGTATAAGAATATGGTTAATAATTAACATTTGATGTAAAATAGATTGTAATAAATACTAATTTACCTTACTTTCCTCTTCCATAACTTTCGCGCAGTAGAAATATTCACGTTGCCGGTTTTTTGCATTTTTCCCGCGCCAAATGCCAAATTTATAGTCGCCAGAACATTTGACTTTTGCAATAGTTGCAAGATTTTGGTACCGAACGTGATACTTTGATATGTTGCGCAATATTGCTGCAGTTATTGAGGCTCGAACAAGCCCTTGGTTTTTGTAAAGTGCACAAGTCCTCAACTGCACTGAATCGTGAATACCCCTAATAAGAGAAAATTATACAAAAAAATGAGTTTATAATGAAAATCGAACACGCTTGTTTCAAATTTTGTCATGTAGAAACGCAAATGCTTTAAATTCTATTTTTACATTTTTTGTTTAATTTTAAAGTATGTTTCTATTCTCAGTGTATGCGTTCACTAATAGATACGAAGAAAAAACATTTGTAACGATGTAGCGCTTGTTTATATTTTCTAGTATCTATATTTCTAGTATTTATATAGCATAGTATCTTTTTTCAGCTACCCATTTTTCGCCTATTATCAAAATGAAATATTAAGAAAGTTGCACAAAACTGCTAACAACTTCAACTGGAAACTTTTTTCTCCTGTCAGATATCCTCTTATAGCAACAAACTTATTTTAATTTATAAAGAAAATTTTGATAAAAATATAGAACAAAGCTGTACAATAAGATTTTATTGAAAAAATTAAGGTGGCACAAATATCCTTCAATTACATGGTGTAGTTTTGTAAAAAGTCAATTAAAATATTCCTTTTATATGTCACGCATCATCAAAGTCCTTTTTGGATCCTCATTAAATATGCTATAAAATTGAATTAAATTACTCCTTGCAGTAATTGGCTAAGAGTAAGGTCAGTGGTACCCATGATTGCAACCAACTCTGGGTACTAAGGTACTCTTATCGGTCAAGTATCCATCATAAAAACTCTTTGAATATTCTAAAGTATTGAACGTAAGTAAAAGAATATTGAAAAGTAAAAAATGTTATTTAAGATAGCATGAAATTGCATGTTTCCTGTAAATGATACACTTTGCGAGTTTATATATGCTGCATTTTCATTTGCATTTCATTCTGTTTTTACATATTAGTTACTGGACTTGTACTTGACAAACCCCCAGTGAAGTAAGAGCAATTACTGGACTAGTACTTGACATACCCACTGTAAAGTAAAAGCAATTTTTCATTCAACAGGTTATTTATTTAATCCAGCTGTAAACTGCTTGATAGAGTTTGAAAATTAAAAACATTCTTTAATATTTTAGAACGACGCATCTCGGCATTTCAATTGCGTACAATTGATTCCGTCGAAGATGAAACCTCTTCCTCTGGTAAGGAAGACAGCTCACCGGACTCGCCACTGGGACTGCCACATCAACAACAACCACCACAGTATGGACAATTTTTGGATATTAACGGGCAAGGACGTTCGCGTCCAAAGAAAACAAAAATTCGCAGCAAATCATTGCAGCCCCAATCAAATATTGTACCATGGCGCAAAGCCTCACGACCCAAGCGTGGCCGCTCACTTGATAAACAACCGTTTCTACCCGGCTATAAGCCAGAACCTGTTAAGTCTTGGACCGAAGAAACAATCAATCTTAAGCCGGCGCCAATTGAAAAAAAAGTCATACCTAGGATTGAAGCCGCTAAAGTAGTACTGAAGTCTATTAAAAATGAAAGAGATCGAGGGCTACTGGGAATTGGAGCAACGCTGGAACAGATTATTGCCGGCAAGACAGAGAAGGAAGCTATACCATGGATAACCATGCGAGAAAAACTTAAGCAGGTAGAACGTGTTCAAAAACAACTGGATAAATTCGAACTGGATGAAGTGTATCTCCGTCCATTGGAGCGAATGATCATAACGGATCATCCCATGCCCGAGCAAGCTCAGCCGGAACAGCTACAACGGGATCAGGAAATACAGCGTCTTAAGAGCATGGAAAGCATGGAAATAGTCGAAATGACTGAACAAATTGAGAAGCTTATTACTCAACATCAAAAGGAACCGACAATACCATGGAAGGAAATGCGCCAACAATTAAAGAGCGTACAAAAAGTTCACAATCAGATTGAAAAATTCAAACTAGAAGAAGTGGAATTGCGTCACCAACAAGCGCAAGAAATCATAACGCAAGAAACACTAACGGCAGTAGAAGACACTGTGGTGTTGCAGGTCGATGAAAGCTCAAAGGGCTCAATTCAAAAGGCTATACGGCGGGAAGACCTGCAAAGATATCAAGAACAAATTTCGGAGGAGCATACACAGCATTTTACTACCACAGAAGATGTAAGTTTCTTGAGTATTGCGGAACGTGAACGTCTCGAGGCCCAGCGTATAAGAACTGAGCAACAAGCCGTTGACTGGCGGCAACAACGACATATGCAACAATTCCAACAGCTCGAAAACTCCACCATGCTAGATGTGCGAGAACGTCAGGATACTCAAGAACAACAGTTCATTCAACAACAACCATCAATGTGGGATCGTGGTAGACAATTACCGCAGCAGCCACAGGAATCATTATACGGAACTCTTCCGCAACCCGTTCAAAAGCCATATCAGCAGCCGACTAAACAATTTGAGGTAATGCATGACCAACTTGTCGAAACATCTTTGACCCAAGAAAAGCCTGATGATATGCCTACTGCTATGTGGGAACGTGGTAAAAAGCAGCTTGTGTCACAACAGTTAAGCCAAGCTCAACAAATTGAACAAATTCAGCGAATGGAGCATCAGCAAATAGTTATCGAGGAGTCAAAAACCAAACAAGTTCGCAAAATGATTCAACCACGCCAGCAAGAAGAGCAAATGGAGCAAGTTGTTCTAAAGCCAATACCTCGACATAAGCCAATAGAAACTCCAAAAGTTGAGGAGATACAACGCACACCACTGAGGCGTACATCGCTTGTTGTAACAGAACAGCAAGAGCCAATTAAATCTTTTGAAGAGGCTGTTGACGAATTAAAGGAAGCACCAGGTTTAACACAAACTGAACAGACACAAGCTGTGATGTGGGAGCGTGGAAAGAAGGCAACTTCTCAAAAAGTCGCAGAAAAAATTCTGCAAACTGCTCCCGAAAAATCTTATGAGAAAGCAGTTGATGAACTTATTGATGATGAAAAGAGTGCTAAGCAACCTGATATCTTAGAGCCCGTTCTGTGGGAACGTGGCAAAAAGAAGCCTTTCCAAGTAGAAGAAGATCAACTTAAACCAGCGCAAGTACCGACAAAAACATTTGAAGAGGCTGTTGATGTGCTGGAACAACAACCAACACAGAAGCAACCTGAAGAACTTACACCCATTATGTGGGCACGTGGAAAGAAAAAACCCACACCAGAGAGTCAACAAACTGAAGATCTCATTAGTGTTGACCAAGTTCAACAGCTCGAAGAGATAACAATTGAGGAAAAGAAAGAGAAGTCTGTACGTAGAATAATTCCTAAAGAGCCAGAACAAAAAGTGGAGCAGGTTGTGTTAAAACCAACACCTAGACCAAAGCCGAAAGAGAAACCGAAAGAAGAAGAACTTATTTTGAAGCCACTTAAACGTTCCCAGCCAACTCAACAGATAGTTGAACAGGACCAACCTATAAAAGCTTATGAAGAAGCGGTTGATGAATTGGACGAAGTCGATATTCCAAAACAATTGAAGGAGCCTCAACCCGTTCTATGGGAACGTGGTACGAAAAAGCCTTCAATGAAGATCGAGGAACAAAAGGAAGACGACATTCCCGACAAGCCATATGAAGAAGCTATTGATGTAATAGTGGAGGAAACTAAACTACAGAAATCAGAAGAACTAGAGCCAGTTGCATGGGAGCGAGGAAAGAAGAAACCTACTAAGCAGGATCAAGAGTTAGTAACTAAAATTGAACCCATGCAAGCAGACGAAGAGACTGTTGACAAAATAACCGAAGAAGTGAAACCTTCACAGCTTGAAGAGCTAAAACCAGTTGCATGGGAACGCGGAAAGAAGCAGCCTATTAAACAGGCTGAAGAACCAGTTACCAAAGAGGAACCCACTCAAGCATACGAAGAGTCTGTTGATGAAATAACCGAAGAAGTGAAACCTTCACAGCTTGAAGAGCTAAAACCAGTTGCATGGGAACGCGGAAAGAAGAAGCCTATTAAACAGGCTGAAGAACCAGTCACTAAAGAGGTGCCTATTCAAGCATACGAAGAGGCTGTTGACGAAATAACCGAAGAAGTGAAACCTTTACAGCTTGAAGAGCTGAAACCAGTTGCATGGGAACGCGGAAAGAAGAAGCCTATTAAACAGGCTGAGGAACCAGTCACCAAAGAGGTGCCTATTCAAGCATACGAAGAGGCTGTTGACGAAATAACCGAAGAAGTGAAACCTTCACAGCTTGAAGAGCTGAAGCCAGTTGCATGGGAACGCGGAAAGAAGACGACAACAAAGAAAGTTCAGGAACAACCAGTTGTAGAAGAACCAAAGCAGATTGAAGAAGAAGCCATTGATGAAATTGACGAAATTCAAGAGGTATCAATACCACATGAAATTGAGCAGCCACATCCTGTTGCTTGGGAACGTGGTAAGAAAAAACCAAAGAAGGCTGAAAAAGCTACACCTGAAGTTGAGGAGCCTCAAGATGTAGAAGATACTCCAATACAAGCAGTTGATGAAATAAAGGAAGACAAAGTTCTAGAAGAGATAACCGTAGATGATCAAAATTTAGTGGAAGAAGAGAAACGCAAAATTAAGAAAACAAAGAAATTAAAGAAACAAATTGTTGATGACACTGAAACAGCAGAAGAGCTTGTTGAGTCAACTATTGATGAAATCGTTGATGACGGGCAGAAACTAGTTGATCTTGAGCCAGCTGTTCTATTAAAACGTGCATCTAAGGCAGTTTTTAAGCCGGAAGAACCTCAACAAGTTGAAAAGGTAGTATTAAAACCAGTGCCAAGAAAACAACTCCCCAAACCCGAGGAAGAAAAATTAGAGGAAGTTACATTGAAGCCAAGAAAACAACAAATATTACCGCAATCAGAGGAGCAGCCACAAGAGGTAGAAGCAGAAGCTATCGAAGACACACAAGAAGAAATTGTTGAAAAACTACTGAAGGAGGAATCAGTTGAAAAACGTGCTAAAAAGAAGAAGAAACCAAAAACTAAACCTATAAGGAAACCAGAGGAGGACGTTGAGGTAACTGAACCAGAAGAGCAAATTTCGGAAGACGAGCAATCAGAAGAAGCACCCGAGGGGAAAATTCCAGAAGAAATTCAGCAACCTCAAGAAAGTATCCCAGAAGTTTTAATGAAACCAAAACTATCGCCAATGCAAGTTGAGGAAAAACTTGACGAAATAAAGCTTAAGCCCACTAAGAGACCTATTAAACAATTACCTCAAGAAGAGACAATAGAAGAAGTAAAACTGAAGCCAGTCAAGAGAACCAATCTTAAATTAGAGGAGCAGCAATTGGAAGAGGTAACATTGCAACATGTTGAAAAACTACAGGACGTAGTAACGACAGAAGAAAAGAAACTAACGAAGAAGGTAAAGAAACCGAAGCACGAAGAACTTCCAGAAATTTCAGACGTTGAGCCCACTGAACTCGAAACAGCTGAGCATATGGACATCGAGAAAGCACCAAAGATCGAAGAACCTCAAGTACCCGAACCTTGGAAACGAGGTGAGAAGAAGCTACCAAGTGAGCAACCAATAGAAGAAAAGCAGTGGCCCACTGGCAAGCGAAAACCATTACCCGAAGAACAGCCTGAAGAGGTAAGGCTTAAGCCAATACCAACAAAACCCCTACCAGAAAATGAAAAACCAGAGAAGTCGGTACCAGCACCAGAATTCATACCAGAAGATAAACAGCCACAAGAAGAACAAGAACTCCAAATTGAAGCAGTTCCAGTTGTCGATGAAGAAAAGCCTCGCAAAGAAAAACCAAAGAAGGAAAAGAAAAAGAAGCCCAAGCTTCAAAAGGGTTCTGCATCTGTGGATGAAATTACTGAGGAACTAGCAGAACCATTCGATGAACCAATTGCCGAAGAAGATGAAGTTGACGAAATTCCTATTGAGGACATTAAAGAAGTAGCCGTCTCGGAAGAAGTTCTACCCGAAGAAGAGGTGCAACCAGCAGAAGCAGCACCCACACCCAAACAAAAAGCTCACAAGAAACGCACCAAGCGGTTGAAAGAAATCTCGTTCGAAGAACAACCGGAACTGATTGAAGCTACAGAGGCTGAAGCTAAAGTTGAGCCTGAAGAGGTTGTCGAAGAAGAAACGTCACAAGAGATCTCACAAAAGACAATTGTACTTAAAAAGACTGAAGATACCAGACCGCAATATATAACCACCGAGCAACTCATTGAACTCGATGTGGAGAATGTTAAACGCGAGATGGATATGAAAATCACCTCAAATATTGTGAAAAAGGAAAAACGACGCATTGCGCTTGACGACAGTCAGCCGCTGCCCGAACTAGAGCTTATAACGCAAAAACGTATTCAAGAGGGCATTGACAAGTTGGCCGACGAGGAACTTATTGAAGATCAGCAGATTATGCAAAACTTAGAAGAAACTGCAACCTCTGAGGTTATGGATCAAGAACGTAAGATCGTGCGTAAGAAAAAGAAGGAAATTAAACCACCACGTATCACCGAAAAGTTGCGACCACGCCAATGCGTGCCGGACGAGCCGACGGTGCTCGAATGTAAGGTGGAAGGCATACCGTTCCCAGAAATAAAATGGTATTTTAACGATATTCTGCTCTTTGCATCGGAAAAATACGAGATAACTGTGGTGGAAGATGTAGCGCAGTTGAAAATTGCCAAAGTCACACCGAATGATGTGGGAGTTTACACTTGCGAGGCCAAGAATGAGGCTGGAGTGGCCACCACACGTACCAACATACTGCTAGGTAAGTACATTATGCAAATTGAATACCCTTAGTTTATCATATAGCAGTATATTTTATTTGATTATAAAGAAACTATCATATTGCTTACAATGGCATTTGAAAAACAAAAGGTTAAGCAAGACGTTTTTGTAAATATAGTACTTGCAAGCAGGGAACAAAAAGCGAAATTAATTAAATGCTCTTTAAAACAGTAAAGTGCTTAACATTAATTGTTAAATGGGTCTTTATGGCAGTCCATTATCTTTCAACATTTAGACATCCGGCAACTCACGGTCTCTGCTTGCAAATTTTCTATAAACACCATTTTTACTTCTATCCATTTTGTACTCCCAATCCTTAATATATGTATATATTACACTTCCAACCCCCCATAAAACATCTAGAAAAAGAGCAAGGTGTTGCACCACAATTCACACGACCACTGAAAATAGAATTCACCGAAGAAAAACAACCGGATCGTCTCAAAGTAACGGTCACCTGTCAAGTTACAGGAAAGCCTAAGCCAGCAGTTAAATGGTACCGGGGCACCGAAGAGGTGTTGCCAAGTGAAACTATACAAATGTTCTACAACGATGAAACGGGAGAAGTTGCACTCGAGGTTATAAACCCAACGCCCAATGAGACCATTACTTACTCTGTTCAAGCGAAAAATACATATGGTCGTGCCGTTGGCAATGCCAATATAATGAGCCGAGTCGATGAAGAGGAGCCCAAGGAATTACTCAAGGCTCCTTCAGTAACTCCGCTTAACGCGCAGGTTATTCCAACAGGTGGAACATTGTTCTTAAAGGCCAAATATGACGGTATACCAAAGCCAGAACTTGTATGGCTACGGAATGGTCGAGAAATTACAATCAATGAAGAAGTTGTTATCGAGACAACAGAGAAGGAAACTACCATAAAAATAACGAATATGACACGAAAACGCACCGGCAAATATGAAATTTGTGCTAAGAACAAGGTAGGCGAAGCAAAATCCTCTGGATCTATAATGGTTTCCGATCAAGCACCAAACAAGGACATACGTGCTCCCCGCTTCATACAACCACTCGAGCCTAAATTCTTTGGCGAAAATGAAGTTGTTATAGTCGAAGCTATCGTTGACTCAGAGCCAGTCTCCTCATTCACATGGTTTATTAATACTGAGCCCATTAAGAGCTCCAACGAATGTCGCATAGTTTCGCAAGCAAATAAATCCACATTGTTGATTGAAAACTTTGAGCGAAAGTATGCCGGCCCGTACACATGTCGTGCTGAAAATGTTGGTGGCTCCGTAACATCGACCGCGACCATTCAACTGTTGGAAGATTTGCCACAGGAGGAATCAACCGAATTTGAATCACCGCGTTTCATTGAGGAACTCATACAGCCACTCTCTGTTATGGACGGTGAAACATTGCTGCTGACTTGCAAAGTGGTTGGCAAGCCTATTCCTAAAGTAGAATGGTATCATAATGAAGAGAAAATTGTAGAAACTAAAGAGACAACAACAACGCGTGATGCTCAGGGAAATTGCGAGCTGCAAATAACCGAAGTATTCCCTGAAAACGATGGCGTCTATAAATGTGTAGCGACGAACAAACTAGGTGAAACCATTACAAAGACAACAGTCAATGTACAAGGTACAGAGAGCACGCAAATACTTAATCTTTATAACACAGTTACATACACAAGAGAACACTTAACATTTCAAAACAATTTAAAAAAAAAATACCGTAATTTCCTCTTTTTACTAAACGTTTAATTGTATGCTTAAAAAATTGTCCTTTTACTTCCCCGCTCCTAATATTCAATAAGAATAACACTTGATTTTAATTGTGAGCTATTACGATCAAGTAGCTCACAATTACAATCATGTAAAAATTCAAAGAATAGATCACAATTAATTATCAATTTAATAATAACACTTGTTTTTCGAATTTATTAGTAACATAAGAGCTTATACCAATTGTTTATTACTGCCTGTATGAATGTGCTTTTTAACTTTATTCTATAGTAAAGTATTATGTGAGATTCTAAAATGATTATCTTCATTTTCTTTTTTTTATACTTATGACAAGAACAATTTTTAAGTTTCTAAAACTTTGCGCATGCGCATTTTGAGCCCCTTTTACATGCTGTCAAGTATGGTTTTATTCTCTTAAGGTTTTATAATTCGGTCGTTATAGAATTGGTTCCATTTTATGCATGCACAACATTTTTATTCACTTTTAAAAATATTTCCTACTTTCAGCGTTTGAATATATCCCCGATTCTGAAATCACAGGGCTTACTGGCTCCGAAGAGGATCTCCTAGATAAGGTAAATTGCAGTCTTAACTAATGAAATTATGAATTTTTAAAAGCGATATTCTTCCTTTCTTGCTACAAACAATCGATTTTTTTTTTAAATACATATTTTAAATATACTTTTTTATTTATTTTTAATTTAACAGAAAAAAAGTGCTGGCCGTTTCAGTTTTAAAAAAGTTTGTTTAGGCTTAGTACACAAAATAGTAAAACTTGTACTTACAGTTTGTTATCCACTTCGAATGTCAAACTTTTTCGATTTTTAAGGCGTTATGCACACTCTTGCGTTTGCTGTAAGTCGAAACTTATCTTCCGAAATCGTAGATATTGACACTCTTTTTTTTTTGTTCTGGAATATAAATTCATATTTATAGATATTTCAGGGCCTATTCAGTCAAACTTTTTGGGTTTCAAATGATGGATATGCAGGAGAAGGGGCATAGAAACAGTTTAAAATTGTTTTAATCTCAATAAGAGCGAAAGTTTTTAGTAATTTTTAAGGTGGGAATCTCATATAAATTGTATCTAAATCATAAAAACCAAAGAATGTGTCCCCAAAGTATTATTAAACCAAGAACAAAGTCCTAAAGATCCATAGGAATCAGCAAAGTGGTGCTCTCCAAAGGTACGGAAAACTTTAACTTTTTTGCGTTAACTTCAACTAAATTCTAATTTTAATGTAAGCCAAAAAGTAAGGAATCGATATGCATACTTAGAATTTTGTAAAGGTATTGTGTTACTTACTGACCTTGAATGATCTTATAAATCATTAAAATTGTTGTAATAAATATTGTATTTTTTTTTTTTAAAAAAAAGTGCTCGTTGGAGCTGTCCAAACCGATTTTTCCGAAAAGTTATTTATACTGCACGGAAAAACGTGACATTTGGCGTCAGACCGAGTCTCCCAAATGTTTATGCTGATCGCGTAATGCCTTACCCTAGTTGGGCTTAAAATTAAGATAGTGGGAAAATGGGCCAAAATTTCAGTATTCTAAAATGTTTAGCCATTTTTCAGGCTCTAAGAATTCGTTATGTTTGTTGAAAATATTTTTACATTAAAATATAAATTACACATAATTTACCTTTCCAGTTGAGATTTGAGGTTTCTTTCTTCACCCCCGTGACTATAACAACTTGCCACCGTATGAACAAAGACTCAGGCTCCTCTCTCTGATGCCTCTATCATCAAGAAGAATTTTACTGAGTTCATGTTTCACATTTGATGTTATTAACGGAGCTATTGATAGCGAATATCTCCAGCAAAATTACACTAAATGACCTAATTAGACGCACTAGGCATACGCGGCTCCTAAATGAATATATTCACCACACTATTTACGCAAATAATGAACCCATTAGTAGGTGCTGTAGAATTTTTAACAATATTAGCGAGCACTATTCACCATCCATACCAAAATCCACATTTAAGCGAACCCTCTCAAAGTCTCTCTTTGACTCGGAATAATTTGTCCTTTTCAAGCACTGCTCCCTACAGAGTTATGCTTTTTGGTCTAGTCCCCCTCCGTCATCCCCTAAAAGTAGTACTTAAGATATATTAGCGTAGTTTAAGTATTCTTTTGAAATTAGTTTAAATAATATGTAAGTAAAAAAAAAAAAAAAAAAAAAAAAAAAAAAAAAAAAAAGTAAAAAATGTAAATAGAATTAGTAAATTGCCTTGCTTGGTGAAATAAATAAATAAATAAATATTGAAATTTTCGATGACAACAAAAATGAGCATATAAATACTAAAACCCATTTTTTTATTTATTAAATCAGAATGAAATACAAAAAAATTACAAGAAAACTATTATATGTATTCTTTTTATAGAATTTCGTCTCATTGGGTCCCATTTTTAGTTTAGAACATCAGATTTTTTTGTAAGATGGTCAATTACACAGTGCTACAGTGAAAAAGTTTTTTAAGTGACATAGTATAGGTTGAAGATCTTGTCGAGTATAACACCATACAAGACATTGTTCATTCACCCCTAAAATATATTTTTTACTCTTAAAAAACCGATTTTTAGGTACTTGGCGCATTAAACAATCAACAACTCCGAAATTTTTCAACCAGTTTTCGATTTTAATGCTGTTTTGGAAAAATTTCTAAAGGTTATGTCCGAATATAAATAAAAGAAAGGGTCATTCGCATTAAAAAATACACCAATTTAAAAAGAATTCATAAAAATATATTAAAAAGATTCTTCAAGTTGATACCTAAACGCTCCCAAGAACCATGGGCCATGGATGAAGGCGTAATTTTTTATTTATAAACAAATTTAACGAGTTGCTCACTTTTCATACGATTTTCAAAACTGAACATAAATTATTTTTGTTATTAATTGTACTTTCAGCAAATAATTTTGTTTAAAGTAGTTTTTAACAAAACTTTGGCAGTAAATAATCGTCGAACTAATGCAAATTATAAAAAAGGTAAAACATTAGGTTTGGTCGATTATAACTCAAAAAATTCTTATTTCAGTACTAAAGATATGTCCATATTTGAAAGCTTTATCTTTCATCTATCCAAAACAGTTTTAAAATCTGTTGAAAAATTGCTGAGTTGTTGCTTGTTTAATGCGTTAAGTACCTAAAAATCAGTTTTTATGGTAAAATCATGTCTGGTGTCGTGTTTTACTCGACCAGATCTACTACCTGTACTATATTATTTCAAAAGTTTATGCTTTTTTTTTTTTTTGTAGCACCGTGTTATTTTTATAATATTCTCTAACTTGCAACATACAGTCTCTCTTCCTCGCCTTGGGTTATCGTGCGATTTTACTCGGTTATAAATGTACCCCTCTTTCAGAGGTATTAAAGGTGTTAGAGGTATTAGTATTTGAAGTTTCAGAGGGATCATTTACGACATGAATAATCTTACAACTTTGCACTCCTGTGGCAAAGTCATCACGTTCACTCCATATTGAGGAATCGGATTTTAAGAAATCCGTTTTGAATTCCAAACGTTGAAATAATTCTTTTGTAGAAATGAAATCACTTAAATATCTTTCAAGAAACGACTTAAATTCTTCAACAGAAACAACATTTCTTGTACGACAATCTGTGAAGTCTATATCGTCAACGTGCAACGCTACTAGCATTTTCTTCTTTGTTTTTAATGGCACTTTTTGATCAAGGAATCCAAATGCAGCCTGCTCTTCCGATAAAAATTGTACATATCTTTGGAATTTATAGAACCAAGCAGCAGAAACTTTTTGAATTGGGTGATTAACAATTTTTTTTGTAAAAGTTAAGTCTTGCATTGAGGCTTCGATCGCTTTGTCACATCGAAATCAGTATTTGATATAAGTGCTGATGAAAATGATACATATTTCGCGCCAGCCATTAGATCATTACTTACCATTTGGAATTAATTCGGAAACAGAAACATTTTAAATGAATCAATGGCCATGGCCATAAAGCGAGCATGCGAACTTTCTCCAGGAGAAGGAAGTTTGTAAGCACCAGTTTAAGAGAGGACTAGTTCCAAGAGTTCTTTGTAGTCGCAACGCGCTTGCTTATCCCTTATATGTAAATGGCAGAAAGCTTTCAATTCTTCGCATTCCTCTAGACTTGTTCTTTTTTTAATAATTTCATCGCTCATTCCTGATCCATCGTACTTAGTAACATCTATATTTTTCTATTGTTTGCCGAAACGATCCAACGCCGTTAGCTCAGGCGCAGATGATATTGCCAAAAAGGCTTCACCAACTTCACGAAGCATAAGCTCGCTTACGTATCTTCAACGTGGAAACTTCAACAACGAGTGACAAACTAATTCTTCCAGGCAGACTACGACTCCATTTAATCGGCCAGTGTTGAAAGAGGTTGTGTCAAAACAAATAATTGATGTTAGAATCAATTTCCATTTAGTCAAAAGCCTAAACAAAGCTTCTGATATTGATTCTTAATATCCGTCTTTAATTATAGGTATTCCTAAAAATGTATCCTTTCTATCAGAAGTGAGTATAGCAGCCAACCTTTCCGGCTTTCATCTACCAGTTAATTTTGATAATATTTTGGAATCCCAATGTATTACCTCAATGAATCTTTAAGAAGTCTAGTTAAAGTTAAATTTCCGAAATTTACATCTACTATTACTATCTAGTACATCTATATTACATTAGATTGTAAAAAATGAAATAAAATGTATGTTTAAATTATGTCGTAGTTATCCAATATAGCTTGTGCTTGTATAGCACGAAAAGGTATTCGCTTTCGATGAACAGATGTACGATATAGAATAAGTTTGCTAACATCATGTCTCAATACAGTAACCGTTGCACTAATTAAGCGAATAGCCCTAGGAGTTGGCATATTTTCGAAATTCATTGATGGAAGCATTCTATCATCGATGAAATGATTTTTCCCACGCATTCATAGGTCTATAGATTCTAGTTCGTGTGCGTGTTAGAGTGCGTAATCGTCATCATTTCCACTTTACTCTATTGCGTCTTCGACAAATTCATATCTTTCGCTATGGCTAAAATCTAACTTTTCGGAAATATGAGATACAGATGATCGCTCTGTGGACAACAAAATTTTGACCTTGAAGGTGCGCTTACGACAGATATTCATTGCTGGTGCAGTTCATTTGATTGAGACGCATGCTCACAGCGTCTCCATCAAATTCAATTGGTCAGTGCCCTGTTATATATAATTTACATCTGCATGAATTCATTCATTCAATGAAGTGACGTGAAGAACTGAGGTAGGTTAGGTGATTAGTCGAGAAAAATATAATTTGAGGTAAAAAAATTCGCAAAAAACAGCAAACACACACCCATATAATTTTTCCAGATCGGACAAAAAACACCAAAGATTAACCGAAAATTTTTAAAAAGCACCATAGGGACTGTATAGAAAAAATTTTATTTTCGAAAATGTCATTCAAAAGTCTAACAATTGAGATGGTGTCAAAATAAGGTTTACTTTTTTCCATACAAGGTGATACGTTTTAATATTCTTATCAAGTTTCAAATTTTAATATTCAATTCAAAGTTATTTGAATTTTATGATAAAATATTAAAAATATTTTCGTTGAAATATATTTAAGTTATAAGCAAACTAAGGTATCTTTTTAATTTATTTCAAATATAATTCAAACGTGCCAATTTCGCAAATAAATAAGAAAATGCTAAATAATATTTAAAAATTATTAAGTTCAACTTGCCTTGCACATGCGGTTGGACAGGCGCTGTATATATATTACAAATATATAACTATGTATATGCATCATATGTATCATATCGAGAGCTTATATTTAATATGACCTATCTACATTTTCCACGAAAATGTGTTTTTTATGGCAAAGAAATCGTTGACTCATCTGCCACCTATGAGATTTATTTTCATAAAAAATAGAAGAGAGTTTAGCAAAGTTTTCCCCCTTAAATGTTTGAATTATTATTTTTGTTTGTGAATACAAAAGGGCTCATCTACACAATTTTTCGGAATTATTCAAGAAAATAGTAAAAAATTTGCGTCAGATTACAATGGCAGGGTAAAATAGAAAAGGAAATGCATTGAAAATAGAGCCCTGCGTAGGTGCACTTAAAACCAGTTTCAAAACATTTGTTCATTTCACACTACACTGCACTGTCTTGCTTGCTGCAAAGAAATCATGTGTGTGATTGCAGCGAAGACGAACAAAACATGATAGAGCAATAAAAAACAGATCATTGATATTGTTGATCTAAGATATCGTTGTCAGAGAGCTCACTGCAGTCAATGCAACGAAAGCTTGTTCACTGGCAATAGATGATTTATATCAGAGAACGAATACGGTGCTGGCTCGAACACTAGGTAAAAATGGGTCACGCATCATTATTTAACAGTGCTAGGAGGTTGCTGAATTCGAATCTGAAGTCAGAATTTTAAAAATAAAAATGGGTAATAGGGCTGCCAGCTATTTTTTATTTTTACAAATGCGATGCTGATGCGAACATCAGATAAAAATGGGTCGCTGAATCCGAATCCGTGGTCAGCATTTCAAAATTATAAAATTTTGAAATAATAGGGTTGCCACCTAATAATATGTATTTTTAAGAGTTTTAAACATCATTTAACAGTGTTAGGGAGTCACTGATAACAAATCTGAAGTCAGAATTTTAAAATTCAAGATGGTGGATAGGGTTTCCAGCATAACTTTTTTATTTTTCTGAAAAAAGTTATTTTTGTAGATAGGTTATATTGAATATTAGCTCTCGATATACTGTACTAATATCATTTATAATGATGTCACACATTGACTGCGCGCCACTCCTCGCTCTCTTATTTATCTCTCTTATCTATGCGCCTGAGAGATATTTTAGGCAAAGAGATTTTTTTACATTCCATATCATAGGACTAACTATGGCCGTAATGATCCTATTAATAATATGTGCATAGCGTTCAATTCCATAAATGTTCAAATAGATCTCACTTTGAATAGACACACTTTTAAAAGACTATTTATTAAGCATTGCTTAGAATGAATTTATAAAAGTGTAATATTCTTTAATATAATTATGTTTACATCTTATTAGTCTTATATCTTATCGTTAATATAAATAACTTGTAATGACTCAAAATGGTTAAATGATTGTTGATAGTTAAATAATAATAAATAAATAAATAAAAACATATAGTCCGAGAGGTAGCGTTGCAACTATTTCATGGTTTTCTGAAACAATAATTTTTATATGAATAAAAAATAATAAAAAAAATTTATAAAAAAATATTTATTCTATGAATAAAAAATACTTGTTTAAAAAGAAACACACTTTTAAAAAGTTTTAAGTAACAAAACATGGATTAAATAAATTTAATAAAGTTTCAAATTTTTATATAGAACAGTTTGTATACTATTATTAATGAAATCAATACTAAGCTGCAGATATAATAGTGGAAAGATCGTCAGTTAGCTAGTTAAATTAATTACTTGAAGCTGAGATCTTATGCGCACTCGACACCTTTAACCCCCAGCTGACGGCCTTATCATCATTAGAAGTACAGCTGATTATTTTATTTATTTATTTATTTATTTATTGGCCAAACAAGGCAATAAAATTTACTTATTCTAACAGGTTTTGTTTACTTATTACTAAGTTTAGATTACTAAGTTTTTTGTTTTTCTTCTCCCCTTTCCTTGTTTTTATTTTATTTTTTATTTGGTGCTCTTAGTGGGCATACTCCGCCCACCGGATTGACATGATTTCAAACCCCATGTCAAAACTAAGAGAAGAGGAGGAAAACAAGAGAGACTATATACACACTTAAGATACGATGTATATATATTATTCTTAAAGACTATAAGGACAAAAGGACGTAAATGGGAGATTTGGAGAGGGATGTTAAAGAATTTTGATTTATTAAACTAAATGCTTATACATATAAATCCATACATGTATGTAGTTTATCTGAGGCCTGGGTTAATTCTGATTACTGAGTGATTTATATAGGGTTTGCTTGAAAGAGAATTTGGACATAGAAGGTGAGTAGTATATAGAGATATTATTAAATTCTCTGCAACAACGATTGATGGGTTCATTATTTGCATGTGTAGTTTGGTGCTGATATTCAGTTAACAATCGAGTATGCCTAGTGCGCCTAATTGGATCGTTAAAGGAAATCATATTAGAAATATATTCGCTGTGAATAGCACCATTAATTACATCAAATGTGAAGCATGAGCCCAATAACGATCTTCTTGTTGATAGTGGCATCAAATTTAAAAGGCTGAGTCTATGTTCATATGATGGGAGGCTACAATAATCATGGGGGTTGTACATATCTCTAAGCGCGTATAGTAAGAACTGCTTTTGAATAGACTCAATTCTTTCTCTATGGGAATCGAAAGATGGATTCCAAATTATGCATGCATATTCAAGTATTGGGCGCACTAATGCACGGTACAAGGATGTAGTGACCCATATATTCTTGAATTCATTTGCACGCCTTTTTATAAAACCGAGCTGTTTGCTGGCCCTGGACACAATTTTATCATAGTGCAGATTAAAGCGCATCTTGCAATCTAAGACAACTCCAAGATCCACTATATGGTTGACCCTTTTTAGTTCGATACTATTGAGGTGGTAGGTATGTAATGTTACGTTGTTTTTACGAGAAAAGCTAATAACATTGCATTTATTGACATTAAGATGTAGTTTATTTTGAAAACACCATTGCTCAAGAGACAACAATTTTGATTGCAAAAAATTTACATCTACATCTGATTGAATTGAATAGTACATTTTTAAATCATCTGCATACATAAGATGTCGGATATCGTTAAGAACTTCTGACAGATCGGATATGAATATGTTGAAAAGAAGAGGACCAAGATGACTACCTTGCGGAACTCCCGAGGAGACTGCAATTTTTTTCGATAGAACTCCCTGGAATTTAACAAACTGGGATCTGCCGTTTAAATATGATTTTAGCCAACTTAGTATGAACCCTGCAACACCAAATTTTTCTAACTTTTATATAAGAATGTTGTGATCAACTCGATCAAAAGCTTTACTAAAATCAGTATAAACAGCATCTATTTGGTGCCCTTTTTCCATTTTGACTAAAACATCTGATACCATAATCATGAGATTAGTGGTGGTAGATCGCCCTTTTCGGAACCCGTGTTGCTGCTCATTTAGACGTGGGTTAATGAAACTTGTTAGCTTTTCACAAATAAGTTTTTCAAAAAGTTTTGGAATGGCTGACAAGATTGCTATGCCTCTATAATTTTCAACTGATTTTTTATCACCATTCTTGTAAATTGGCGTAAGATGGGATGATTTCCAATATGAAGGAAATGTCCCACAAACCAGTGATTCGTTAAAGATTATGTGTAATGGCAATAGCAGTTGGTCTAAACATCGCACCAAAAAGCTTGTAGGTATTAAGTCTGGTCCTGTAGCTCGTTCTTGTAACTCATAACGATCGCAGTTACCGATCCATATTACCGATTTGACGTCAATCTGACGTAATTCTCACCTACACTGTTTGTGTAATAATCTGAATCGATTTTTGTTCTATTAGTTTGTTCCAAATCGATAAGTTGTCACATGTTCCGATTTCACTTCAATAGAATCTTTAAAAAAAGTGTTTGTGTAAGAAAAGTGAATCGATAAAACTTCATGTTTTTCTCACTCACTCTGCGGCAAGTGAGAATTCTACCGATCTACCGAATTAATATTCTTAAACGGGTATTTACGCTTAAGTTACATTTTTTTATTGGAATACTCTGTTTATAATACTGTTTTTGTTTTAAAACGTTTTAACTTTCAAGGTAATGCAGAATATTTGTTAGAGCAATGCAAAAGAACCCGGTTGCAAATATTTGCTAAGTTTTTTATTATTGTCAAATTAATTACAATCATAATAGTTGATTATTTCCGCAAATATTATAACACATATAAATAATCAAATAATCACTTTTTAATAACAAGACCATCACCTTTTTATTATAAAATTTAGCGCACATAAAAAAAATAAATGCAAGTAGACAGCTGCTTGCTATTTGACTCAATTTCGCAACGTTTCTTCTCGATTTGTGTTCTTTTTCATCACGGACCGAATTTTTACCGATTTCAACGTACACAAACATTAGTTGTCACGAAATCGGTAACTAGGGATCGTTAACGCGTGACGTCACACAAATCGGTAACTTGCCGATTTTGTTACAGGAACGAGCTACTGGTCCCTTTAATATATCCAGTTCTTTTATTGCATTAGAAATCTCTTCCTGGGTTAAATATAAACTATCAACTATAATAGTTGAGCTAGGAGAAGTTTCAGATAAGGTGGTAGGAAGACAAAAGACCTCCTTAAAGTGATCGGCATACAAGTTGCTTATTTCAAGAGAATTGGACGAAGTGACATTACCTTTAAACATAGACGATGGATAGCCGCTAGATTTACGCTTCATGTTAACAAAGTCAAAGAATTTTCTCGGCTCTTGGACAATTTTTTCTCCGATGATGTTCGTGTACAACTTGCACGCTTCTTCTGACTTGATAGAGAACTCTCTTGATAGCTCGTCATATCTAAGCTTCAGTTCATCGCTTATATTATCAGTGTTTTTGAGAAGTTTGTAGATTTTATTACTTTGATTCCTCAAAAATCTGAGATTCTTGTCTAGCCATGGTTCTGTGAACTTATTCTTTTTCTTTATTATTGGCACATAACTTTCGATAGCGGTAAAAATGTGCTGATAAAATATAGAGACAGCACTGTCTAAATCTAAATTGAATTGAATAGAATATGATTCCAATTTAGAGAACTAAGATAACATTTTATTCTTTCATAATCGGCGTTGAGGTAATCGTACGCAATGGTGTTATAATAAGACTGGGTAAAGTTGATGTCATTAGCAGAGAAAACAACTTTTAAGGCTGTATGATGAACAGTGTTGGTTAATAAATTTTCTGCTCCCATGCATGGACTAACCTTCACTTCTTCATACGAGTTAGTAAAAATTAGGTCCAACCATCTGCCATTCTGATTTTGTACAGAAGAGACTTGCTGCAAGTCACTGCCATAAAAGGTGCTAAGTAAGTTGAAGTCTATGGCATTAGAAACATTTACAGGAAAAAGAAAGTTGTCGTTTTCGTCGGTGACAAAAGATATATTTGGGCGATTGAAGTCACCAGGAATAACAACTTTATCTTCCTCTTTTAGGGAGGAGGTAAAGGTGGTCAGTGTTTCACATAGCTCATTGTATGTTGTTTCACTTGAGCCGGGAGGAATGTAAACGACACCTTTGTACACATTGAGACTTTTACCTGAACAAACTCTAATAATTCGGTGATCGAACAGTTTATGGTTAGGTGTGTCTATTAGCTCACTTGAAAGGGAATTGTGAGATGCTACAAGGACACCACCTCCTCGAGAAAGACCTGTTGAGGAGTAGTCCAGATCCTTTCTGAAGACAGTCCAATTGCTATCAAGAATTTCCTCATTATTGAAGGTTTCGTTTAGCCATGTCTCAGTGAATACTAGGACATTGAAGTGGCATGACTTAGCGTCAACATAAAGTTTGTTTAATTTGCTTCTCATGCCGCCACAGTTATGGTAGAATATATTTAAGAAAATAGAATGTATTTTCTTTGTACTTTTGAAGGTGCTATAAATAAATACGCCATATAAGTTTTGTGACTTCAGAAATACTTTTTACCTTCACTTTTTTTACCGGTTCATAAGGGTAGCTGACGATTACTACAGAATTTTTTATGCAGCTGTTATTTTTTCAAACTTAACTATTCTAATAGTAACTCCACGAATTTTTAAGACTTCAGAAATTGTTTTGCTTTAATTCTTTTTTTTCTACATAGTTTACATTTTTTTACGGCCAGCTCCATATCTTTTGATTCAGCTGATGCTCAGATCATTGAACGACTGATTAAAGAGAATCATTTCAATAAATCATGATTTCAGAAATGTTTTTCTGAAATGCAACGCTGCCTCTCGGACTAATATAAATCTAATTAGCCCGGTCAGACATTGTTCTGACCTTTCCGGTAGTTAGCGCGAAGATTTTGATTTGGATAAAGTTCCTGATGAAATGATAGTGTTCAATATGGATTAAAATAGATAGCGACAAAACTCTCGTCGTAATTTAAGACTTCTATATAAATTATAATTCTAATCATATGAGCAGTTTAGGACTTTTTGGAGGTTTTGTAAAACATTTGTACTTCAGTGCCCTCTGTTGTTAAAGAAAGATCAAAATAGATAGCTCCAAAACATTTGTTCCCCCTAAAAACCCCTACATACAAGTTTTAATTCAAATTAAGAAGCACTCAGAAAAAAGTTTCCAGAAAATCTAGAAAAATAGCACCCAATCGTTAGAAAATCGGGCTTAATATATCGCCATGACCGATTTTCTAAAAATGAAGTATATATTATTAGTTAAAATGACACCAGAAGTTGGAAATATTTTAGGAAAATTATCCAATCATTTACGAACTATTCGCTAAATTGAAGATACTTATCGCAATTGTGTTGAAATCTTATTACAGTGGCTATAACTACGAGAAACATTTTCTTTGAAAATAAGAAATTTTCTACTTTTTATTAATCCTCAGCTATAAGTAAGAGAAAAATTTTCTTTGAAAATAAGAAATTTTTCATCAATCTCCTGGAAAAACTTTTTAATTTTTGCAAAAAAAAACACTTTTATAAGATTTTAAACAGCATACTGTGAGAATTATGATTTTTATACTGAGAAAAACTGTAAACATTATTATTATTAACATTAAATTAAATTGAAAAATTACCATTATCCGGAGACTTGAACCTCGGCCGCGTGAGTGTAAGTGCATGGGCTTATCCATTCGACCATCGCTGTTGTTCAATAATCGTCGATTAATTTGCTTCATTAAAAATCGTTCGCTTCGTAAGTAATTTTAAAGCATTTTTTCTAGAAATATAAGCAATGCATCCTTAAAATAAATCACTTGTGGTGTACAAAAGAAAAAAAACTTACATGTATTTCTATAAAATATCCAAGTTTTGTAACTTATGTTTCTCCAAATTTATGAAATCACGCTGTAGAATGTAGCGAGCAGACTTGATATCAATACAGTTTTTCTTCAAATTATTTCTGCTTGTATACAATTCTTGAAAATTTAACTTTTATCATATCGTCATTTCTTATATTTAAGTAAAAACTTGTCTTCAAAACTAAGAAGCTGTTTTGATAACATTGCAACGAAATCAAGACGTGCGGTCGTCAAATCATGTAAAAATTTTCTACATTAAGGAGAAATCTCTATAGAATATAGAAAAACCCATGCCTATGAATTGAAGCCACAGTTTCTTCATTTAGGGCAAGCAGATTTTTTTGAGTGAGTGCTAGGAAGTTGTTGGCGGTTTTCTAACAGATTTGTACTACAGCACATTCCTCTGGTGTAAGAGTTTGATAAAAATTATTAGTGCCAAAACATTTACAGTATCTACAAATTTCTCAATACAATTTTTCATACTAATCACATGAGCAACTTAGGAGTTTTTGCGGTTTCATAAAAGATTTGTACTACAGCGCCCTCTGGGTATAAAGATAGATCAAGATTGATAAAGCCAAAATATTTATTGTATCCAAACACGCCTATACACAAATTTGCATTATTATCATATGAGCGCGTTGAGGAGTTCTTGAGTTTTTTTTTTAAATTTTACTGCAGCATCCTCTGGTGTTAAGGATAGATCAAAATAGATACCGCCAACATCGCACCTGAAAACCTCTGTATACAAAGTTTCATGCTAATCGTATGATTAGTTTGGGAATTTACGACTGGTTTTTATCCCACTTCAACACATACAAAAAATTTCATCAAAATCGCTCCAGTCATTTAGGAGGAGTTTAATTACAAACACACGTACAGAAGAATTTTATACATAGTTTTTAGTTCTAAAAAATTAAGCGTTGGCCATGCATTTTCATGCAATATTTCATTCAATGTTCTCGAGTTTTTCTATTATTGAAATCATTTGAATGCACCCACCACACCCTTTGCTCGGGCAGTTCCATGTGCCATTATTTTTATTATTTTATTATTTATTTATTTTATAATAGTACATTAAGAACAAGGTTCTTTTATAGTTTGAACATAATTTGAATTTAACTTATTATAAAACATTTAAACTTAAATCTAAGGTAATTTAAATTTATTATTATACAATTAAAAGTGTTATCAAAAAATTTTTATGTAAAACAAATGTAAATTCATAAGACAGATAGAACTTAAATTAAGAAAGAGCAAACAAGAGAGTGAGAGAGATAGAGAGAGAGAGAGAGAGACAATGTCATATAGAGCTAAGGATCTGATATTTTGTTAAGTATTATGTGATGAAAAGTGCTTCATAATAGCATGTTTGAAGGATATTTTTTACGCTATGGATTTTAAGCTACTAGGCAATGAATTCCATAATCTAGCGGCATTAATGAAGAATAGTCTTGTGGAGTTTAGAAAGTTAAAACTAGGTATAATTATCACTTGGCTTCTATTTGACCGACTAAATTGCAGTTTTTCAAATAAGTAGAAAGGAGTTTAGTGGTGTATGAGTTTGTGTAAAAAAATGCAATTCCTGGCATTAGAATAGCTTATGATATCCCACCCAAGTATACAGTTTTTTATTGAGCTAAATGATCAAATTTGCGCAAGCCGTAGACATAACGAGTGGCATGATTAAATGCGATCTGCAATTTAAGTTGAGACTGCGAGTCTAACTTGCTGTATACAAGTTCAGAATATGTTATGACGGGAACAACGAGCTGAATTACAAGTTTACGTCTTAGATCAATATAATAGATTTCAATGTAATAGATTTTGCGGACTACACTGTTGATATGATCTGTGCACGTAATTGAAGCATTGATATTAAATCCAAGACTTACAACACTATTAACTATTTTTATGATTTTATCACCCAATATAACGTCTGGAATGGAGTCAAGGCTTATTTTTTCTTTAGAGACAGGCAACACATACGACTTAAGTACATTAAGGTAAGGACTATTTTTCATAGCCCATTGGTTAATACTGTCAAGATCTTCATTCAGTTTGCATACTAAATCTTCCATGAGGTTTATTCTACCAGACACGTAAATCTGAACGTCATCAGCATAAGCATGCATGGACGAATATGTGCAGCAGTGAAAAAGGTCATTCACGAACATGGAGAAGAGCAGCGGGTCAAGAACCGATCCCTGAGGCACACCACAGCAAACAGCTTTATAGTATGAAAAATTAGTAGCGACCTTCACTATTTGTAGTCTGTTTGTCAAATAGCTTCTTAACAAATGAGTGGCACTGTCGCAGAAACCAAAGAAATATTTTAATTTTTGACAAAGGAGTTCATGACTAACAGTGGTCAAATGCTTTTGAAAAATCAAGCAGACACAATAGAGTTAGTCTATCATCATAATAATAAGACCTTATATCATCCATTACGTTAACCGTCACAGTAGAGCAACTGTGACCAGCGCGAAAACCAGATTGGAATGAAGACAAAAGATTATTTTCACTTAAGAATGATGATATTTGGTTAGCCATGATAGATTCAAATACTTTGGATAATGAAGACCGGATGCTTATAGGCCTGAAATCCTTCGGTTCACAAGCTGTATTTTTTTTTGCCACTGGCGTTACTATAGCAGATTTCCACAAACGTTGAAAAGACGATGTAGTAAAACAATAATTTATAATGTGAGTTAGAGAGCTAAGAATGTGTGCCATCGTTACTCATTCAACTTATTGTATACACTCATTCCACACAAGCAATGAACATTGTTTATCGAGCTCTACTGAGTACGGTTCATGGATGGTGTGAAAACTGTGAGAAGAAAAAATTCGGTGTTTTCATTCTCAATGAACTTTATATCTCTTTTCCATGCTTTTATTGCGTCTCATCGTGATAGAATGGAATGATGCTAAGATGCAAATTTCAGTGAGTGTCTTATAGTTAACTTTTTATGCATTCATGAAGATGTTTATTATATATCAACCGATTTTGGTCTTCTTATACTTTTTGGAAAGGTAGGTATGTATTCCTTACAATGAAAATATTTCCAACAAACTAAATGGATGCATAGTGCCTGAAAAATGACCAAATACCTCAAAGTAGTGAAATTTTCGCCCGTTTTCCCATTTTCTCAACTTTAAGCCGAAGTTTGCAGGTTAAGGCATTACGCGATCAACATGAAATTTCTGGAGACTGGGTCTGACGCCAAATGTCACATTTTTCCGAGCAGTATGAATGAAAATTCCGCTCCATGCAACAGCGCTATTTTAAAATTTTAATTCTGTTCATGTAGACTTTATCGTCAATAGTCTGATATATGAATATTAATAAATGCCCTAATTTTTTTGTACAAAAATATTTAACAAACAGTCGTTTACATGAGGTTCCCCTCTTGACCTCTTCAATCCCACACCAAGAAATAAAATGAAAAAGTATTTTTTAAGGTATTATTCTTACTAAATAGGGTCTAGTTAAGACATTTCTGCAAAAAAAAATTTAATTTTTTTAAAGTAAAGTTTTTTAATGTGCTCATATATGGACATATTGTACTTTTTACAATAAACTCTTAATTTACTAACACTTTTTTACTTTCCAAGCATAGGAGCCTTCTTACGCTACATATTTGCATTTTGCATTAAAAAATTTTTTTTGAAGTAATAATTTTTAAATGTGCAGATATGTGGATACATTGTACTTTTTTTACAATAAATTCATTATTTATCAAAAACTATTTACTTACCACACAGAGGAGCCTTCTTACGCGACAAATTTGAGAAATTAAAGGAAAGCTCATGAGGGAGAGTATTTTCTATATCCATTGTGCCAATATTTGAAAGAACTAACGACAAATCAGAAAATATTTCAAAACAAAAACTTTTGTCCACATACATATGTGACCATTTTACCCGAAAAGGTTAAGTCTACATTAAATTATGCCCTAAACTTCGTACTTACATACTCAATTGAAGCTTACCACCGTTTGTCGATTTTGGCCTTATAGTATTAGGTTGTCCTCTCTTTCCAACAAAGATGTGATCGCTACTCTGCGTCCTTAGCCAAAGCCAATTATTGAATTATATTTATTTGATGGAAAACAATAAGTTCGCAATAGTGTAGTGGTTACCAAAAAATTGTGACCGTTCGTTTTTTGACAGCTGGTGACCGAACTTGAGCTCAACAGGCAGACCATCGTCCCACGTAGCTTTTTTTACGATTTCATTTCAGTCAGGCATGATTGATCAAAGGTTCTACTCTTTACGCTGTCATACATAATAAAATTTTTTGGGATATCGTCTCTTTTGGCAGGATTATTGTCAGTATTAGGATTGAGTATGTAAGAGAAGACTTTCCTCCACAACTTTATTGTTTTCAGGATAACTGACACAGGTTCCCGTCTTCGTACATGCAAGAAAAAGTATCGGTCTCTAAATTATCGACTTGGCGTCGGTCTGTTGCCATGCATCTTAATTTCCGCAATACTTTGACCTTTTTCGGTTTAAGGTTTTCTTTAGCCAAATGCAAATCTGTAAGCACAAGTTATTGTGAATTAAAAACTAACAACTTTTCATAAAAAAATTCAAAGAAATGAAAAAGTATTGAATATAAAGTTACTAGGATTCCAACCCGAGATCTTAACAGCAGCATTTAACTTTTTCATTTAATTACCAAGCGAAGAAAAAATATTTTTAATTTAGATAGGAGTTATTTCATAATAAATTGAAGAATAACGTGTCATATAATTTAGTATCCTAATGCAATTAGTTGATTCTTTGTCACATTTCAATCAACAGTCATTCTCACTCGACGAACAACCACCGAAAATTATTAAAAAACTACCAGAGAAAATCGAACCCAAGCAGGGTGAATTAGCGAAGCTGGAAGTTAAGGTCATTGGTAAACCGAAACCCAAAGTTAAATGGCTACGCGACGACGAGGAGATATTCGCATCCGAAGAATATCAAATCGAAAATTTCGAAGATGGAACCTCGGTTCTAGTTATCAATAATATTTATCCTGATGATGAAGGCACCATTAGTTTCGAAGCATATAATCCGCTTGGTGTAGCAGTCACAACAGCGCTCTTCTCAGTGGAAGAAGGTAACTTAAAAATTGACCACATAATATTAAAATTTTTTTACTGCTCATGTTATTTTAACGATATGTGTTTTATACATATAATTATAAAAATTATTTTGCAGCTAGGATATGCGGACCGCTCGAAAACAATGATATTATAAAAACCTTCTTATCCCATATAAATGTACCTCTATATATGCGCCCTTTACTCTATGAACTATATCTATCTTACACTGATCATAACAACATTTTTATCAACACAGTATAGGATTTTTTTATATAGAAATTATGTAAAGACAAACTTAGTTGTATCGAAAATATGGGCTTTATGTCATTAACTAATGCATTTAATTGCACTTCTTATAGGCATTGTTGGATCCAAGGACTACCGAAAACCGGAATGGGTTATTCATATGGAAGAAATGCAAAAGGCTCTAAAAGGTAAGCTATTGCGGTAAAATCTACAATGCGGCAATATGCACCATTTTTTTTGGTGTATATTAAAGCATAGTTAAGTGTTTAAAACCCCTTTTTATGTGTATATGTGTTTTAATCTGTGTCCAGTAAATCGTATCTGTCTCTTTTTACTCCTCTTGTACTCTTTAATAACTGTCCAAAAAATCGTCTGTACAAAAATTTTTTAATAAGCTTATAAATAGCTTGATATGTAAAAGGCTTATAATGCCAAACTTAAGCTCTGTAAAGCTTAACCAACCCACCCTTTTAGTTTTGGATATCCCACCCTTTGGAAAACCCAAGTATACGCCAGTTTTTTTTTAATACAACGTAATTGGTTTTTTGCCTCAGTTCTAATGCTTTTAACAAAATTGATATTAAACAAAAATGATTTCAAAAAATTACGCATTTATTTCAATTTTTAACACTAATTTTTAAACTTATCAAAATTAACTAAACCCATAAACAATACCAATGGCTTATCCATTATAATTCGATATTTTGTCAGCTTGAGTCAAAATTCTACTAACTTATCTGTTTAGTGAATAAAATCTGAATTAAAATTTTTTCCCACATACAGCTTATGCTAAATTTATAGTGTATAATTTAGAAAAATGCCGCAGTGTTGTGTATACGTTAAAAGTGCAGGCTAAAAAATTATAAAAATTCTTATTTTTTTTTTTTAATTGTGACGCTTTCATAAAACAAACCAAATGATAATCTTAAATGTTAATATAAAAACTTAAATGTTTACGTGGCAAGCATGATTTTGTCAACTTTTCAAACAAAACAAACAAACAAACAAGCAAGCAAACAATCCAAAGATAAACAAACAGATATTTTCAAAACATACAGTAGCGGACACAAAAACCAGCCAGACTAGTATTAAGCTGAGTTCTTTTTGTGCAAGTTTAAGCATATGGAAAACTCTATTCTTTAAATGAGTATAAAGTAATTAACTCTGTTTACCAATTTTCAATCTTTTCCAAAATTAGAGACTTCGGTCAAAGTATTTTAGTGACGAATAAAAGAAAAATTTACGTGTATCGATGTTTTAAAAGTTAAAGTCTGAATAACTGTACATATAGGTTTTAAGTTTACTCTTTCTACCAACATAATTTGGCAATGAACTAGCACAAAGAGTAAGAAAACTACTCTTGAAATGCTTTTGAAATATTTATTGTGTTCACAGGACCTGTAGTAAAATTTTAACAGACATGTTTTTGTAAAATATTTAAACCCTCTCCCTTTTCGATGGGCTTTTTTACTGTTAGGAGGGATTCCAGATATACTTTGGACATATATTTTATTGGCAGGAACGCCCTTTTGTTTAGGAATTTGAGTATCGCTCTAAATAGGGCGGGGTATGTGCATAATAGGTGCTCTAGACTTTGTAATGTAATATGTACTTTGATTTTTTTTTGTTTCCGATAAATTGGGACCAAAATATCTTGACACCGGTTCAAAAGGACTTTTTTTTATGCCACCTAGCGAGAAGAAGATTCATTTAAAATCAAACAAAAAATTTACTATGTAATCATTCATTTTGTATTTTTTTAATTTTGTTTGCATAAAAGTGAAAGAATCATGACAATTTCTCAATTTGTTTCTGAGTAAGACTCTCAAACACATCTTTAAACAATGCCACAGCAATACCAGCGCCACCTACCTGGTCAAACTTTAAAATAAAACCATCTACAGACCCAATCGCACACACCCACCAAATTTCAGCAAAACTGGCCCAGCCGTTTAGGAGGAGAAGAAGACTTTTATATATAAAGATTATTAACTCTACGGCTAATTTAATAAATATAAATATACAAAAATATTTTTCATATAACTTTTACTAAAGGTCTGTGAACACAGCAACTATTGGGGGTTGGAATTAATTTTAAAGGTTTTTTTTCGGTTTTTGAGCATTTATTTAGAAACAACGGTACAATGTATATTATTCAAAGTATTGTCCATCGTTAGCTAGAACATTTTCCCATCTTTCTGGCAGCATATGGATTCCGCGCAGGAAGAACGATTCGTCTTTTGAGGCAATCCACGAATCGACCCATTTTTTGGTATCCTCGTAAGAAGTGAAGCGCTGCTCAGCCAAGCCATGCGTCATCGATCTGAATAGGTGGTAGTCGGAAGGGGCTATGTCTGGGCTATAAGGCGGGTGGGGTAGCACATCCCAATTCAGCGCCTCCAACGTTTCCTTGACGGTTCTTGCAACATGTGGCCGTGCGTTGTCATGTTGAAAAACCACTTTGTCGTGTCTTTTGGCATATTCCGGCCGTTTAACCTTTAATGCTCGGCTCAATTGCATCAATTGTTGTTGGTAGCGTTCCCCAGTGATGGTTTCGTTAGGTTTTAGCAGCTCATAGTACACGACACCCTTCTGATCCCACCAAATACACAGCATAAGCTTGGCGCCATGAATATTCGGCTTGGCCCTCGATGTTGATGCATGGCCGGGTGGTCCCCACGATTTTTTTCGCTTAGGATTATCGTAATGGATCCACTTTTCATCGCCAGTGACAATACGATGCAAAAAACTCTTCCTTTTATGCCGTTGAAGCAGTTGTTCGCACATGCAAAATCGCCGTTCAACGTCTATCGGCTTCAACTGGTACGGCACCCAATTTCCTTGCTTTTGAATCATTCCCATGGCCTTCAAGCGTTTGCCGACCGTTGATAAGTCGACTCCCAGTGATTCTGACAATTTTTGAAGGGTTTGACACGGGTCTTCATCGAGCAAAGCCTCCAATTCCTCATCTTCAAACTTTTTCGGCTGGCCCGGACGCTCTTTGTCTTCCGTATCAAAATCACCACTTTTAAACCGACGGAACCAGTACTCACAAGTAGAAATCGATGGAGCATAGTCTCAGTAAGCGTGCGTTGTGCTTCAACCGTTTTTTTCTTCAAATGGAAGCACAAAAGTAAACCTTCCCGCAAATTGCGTTTTGTTGGAACGAAAGTTGACATGTTCACAGAGAAAAAAATATATGTTGTTTACACTTCAGTGGAATGACACATACTGAAAAATGAAGCTTAGACAATGTGCTTTGAAATAAATATAGTCACAGGTGTGCCCGATGCGATCTATTGATAGTTACGCCATCTCTTAGAAAACCTTTAAAACTAATTCCAACCCCCAATATTTAAAAGGCATATATTTCAGTTTTTCTAGTCAACTTAAAAACTATATCAAAAATTACTCAGATGCAAACGTTTAAAACGCCGAAATACGTGTATTTTTTTGTCTCCTTTATTAGAATCCGTTGATCAAAGTATGCAATTATTTTTCTTATTGGACTGTGTTATCTTCTGAAAAATACTAAAATACAGTTAAGAAAAGTTTTTATGATGTTAAATTATTTTTACGTTAACTCTGCTTTTATAAAAACAAAAATAAGCGAAGACCTTTGAAAATCATATATTAATCCTTAATACTGATTTTGGGAATGAAATCGTAACACAGAATTTAAGATTTGTGCTTTACATTTTTTTCCAATACTACACAAATTCCAAACATAATTCAGAAAATATCAGTTGAAATTTCTGATCTTTTCTGAATTTCAATTGATCTTTTCTAAATTTTAATAGATCTTTTCTGAATTTCAATAAATTCTCTGAAATACAATATAAATTGCTGTCTAGATTTTCGTGTTCGCTCCTGTTTTTTACCAAAGTACCCATATTAATGTTTCACACACACGCCCACACACACAAGTAAGTACAATTTTATGTAAAAATTTTTAACTAATATAATGCCGAATTTTTGCAGCGATAACTCTGACTGTAGTAGTACTTAGAATTATTTGCTTTTTGCTTTTTTTTTTTTAATTTGTAGCTGCTAAATGCTCGCCATCTTTAGTGAATGAAATGCGGGATAGCCGCGCAGCCATTGGCGAAAACGCCAAGTTTACAATACAATATGCTGGAAATCCCATACCAGGTATAGTATTCAAGTTTAGGACTACTTTTTAAGGAAGAACGAAACGACAACCTCTTCTTTGATTTTTTTTTCTATGAATTCAAATGCAACTCCATTCGTATCTATAGATATTCAATGGTATTTCAACAATGTACAACTTAAGACCTCAAATAAGTATCGTATAAGCGTCGATGAAACGTCGGCTTCATTGGAGATACTTAATGTAAGCTCTGAAGATATTGGCTATTATACATGCAAGCTGATCAACGAGATTGGCATGACCATGACGCGTGGCAAGTTTGATATATCCTCAACTTCAGCAAAGATCACCGAATCCTTTGATAAAAAGGTTATCAAAGGTAAAAAGAAGTTGTTGAAGAAATCTACAGCTGCGACGGCATCGAAACGCTCTGCTGCCCAAGAAATACACAAAACAACGATCTCAATAGTGCCCGTTAAGGAACCGGAAGCAAGCATGCAGATTATTAAGATACGAAAGCCAGTTTCTGTACTAGTGGAACAAAGTGGCGTATCTGAAGTGCGAGAGGTCAAAGATCGCAAGATTGCCGATGTTGAAGAAATCGAAACGAAGCTTAGCACAAAGCAGAGCTCAAGCGTTACTGAAACCAGCACCAGCACCACTACGACTACTATGAAGACTATTGAATCGGTTGAGATAAACGAATCGATCAAAATGCTGCGCACAAAAATCTCACAAAAATCTATATCAATTGAAGATTTGCTCTCCCTGAAACAGCATCGCGAAGTCGTCTGGCTGCTTAGCTCAATTGAAGCCGAAACATTTGGCTCGATTGGTGAAGCAGCTCTACGTGATTTGGCCACAATTGGGCTATTATTGCGTCATGGTTGCACCATCATGGAAATCATTTATATGTACGAACAGAACATTTTCATAGCGCTTCAAAAGCCTGAATCGCAATCGGCGCTGGTGCAGTTGGTCGAACGCGAAGGCCACGAGGAGCTCATATCACAAATTCTAAGTGAATCGACGACGGAAGATGAGACCGTCCTAGCGGCCACGGTGGGCTTCAAGGCATTCATACGCATGATACAGACTTGTGAGATAACGATAGAAATCGTGATCAGAAAGTTTGTTAGGGAAGATTTTATAACGCATGATTGGAAGATATCGGGAAAAGAGGTTTGCATTTTGAATTCGTATTCGTTTGTTTGATTGTTTAAACAGAAAAAAGAGTTAATTTGATTAAAAAAATAAAAATGCTGTTTTAAAATTAGCTAGAAAAAGTCAATTTATTCCCAATGCAAAATGAATAGGAAAATTTTGATAAATCTTTATTAAAAATTTTTTATATCTATACAATTTTATTGGAACATTCGCATTAGTTCGTATTTAGTTAAGTTAAGATTTAAAGCAATTAAGAAATAATATTAGCTTACCTTACCAAAAAGGCGAGTTGTTATGTTATATAGTCAAGCAGTATTATTCCAAGCATCTTCACAATAACTGTTGAGGTATGCGTCCTGAATATAGAGACTTGAATTTTAACATTTTTCAAAAAATTCACAAGAATTTGAGAACTGTTGACTTTATCATTGAAATCTCTCAGGATGCGTCCTTATCGTTGATGCTTTTCATTCCTGCAAAATAAATTCCTTGCATTCATACTTAAATATTTTGAAATTTCAAAAAGTGGTTTAGGAAAATCTAAGCGTTTTTAAGTATATTTTGCGTATTTTATAATGGTGTTAAAAAAATTTCAGCCTCCCCAACTGGGTTTTAAATACATTTTTGTATTACGTTTCTAATATTATATAATAATTGAGTCATTATTTAAATTGTTTATCCTACTTTTTACGTAAAATCTTAAAAATGGGATATTTTACAAAATATGCTATAGCTTTAAAACTGTATCATAAAAAATACCTTTTATTTAAGAGTTTTGGACAATTTAAGATACATGTAGCTTTTTAACTTAAAACCCTTCTTCCAGAGGGGTGGGGGACCAGAATTTTTTTAATCTACGCAAAACAACAAACCTTGTACCAAACAATTTTTAAGTATATTTTGCGTATTTTATAATGGTGTTAAAAAAATTTCAGCCTCCCCAACTGGGTTTTAAATACATTTTTGTATTACGTTTCTAATATTATATAATAATTGAGCCATTATTTAAATTGTTTATCCTACTTTTTACGTAAAATCTTAAAAATGGGATATTTTACAAAATATGCTATAGCTTTAAAACTGTATCATAAAAAATACCTTTTATTTAAGAGTTTTGGACAATTTAAGATACATGTAGCTTTTTAACTTAAAACCCTTCTTCCAGAGGGGTGGGGGACCAGAATTTTTTTAATCTACGCAAAACAACAAACCTTGTACCAAACAACATTTTTTTCTTAATGTTGCTTTTGGTAATTTTACTATTTTTATGGAACAGATCTAAAAATGTATTAGAACTATTTTTATTAGACAAAAGGGATTAAAAAAAAATATACTTTATAGAAATAATTTTTATACTAACTGTGATCATTATAGATTAATGGTGTTTTTCGATATTCTTCAATTACTAATTCAACTGCTTAATCTAGATAACATTTTCTATAACTAAATATTTTAAACTTGCCTAGATTGATTTTCGTTTGTAGAATATGGTAGCATTATATTTTCACATCGTATGCGTACCAATCTTTGCTGGCATTCTAGTAAGTCTACCTGGTTTATTATAGCATGTTGCGAAAGGTCTAAGAATATTAGGGGTATTCACGATGTGGTGTATTTGTGATAAATTTTTTACAAAACTTACAATACTTACAACTTATTGTAGACGAACATTCAATAAAGTATTGTATTTTAAAAATCAACTAATTTGTGTATGTATATACTTTTATTTGAAAATATTAATTTTAATCATAATTTAACTAAAGGAAATCATAACTACATTTAAACGAAACACCAAGTTTTATTCATTTGTATTAAATAAACTCACAGCGTAGCCGGTAGCTTCCTCCATGCTGAGTAGAAATGCTTTTGCGATCAGCTGATCAAATACACAACGAAATTTACAAAGCATACAAAAGGTTTCGTCGTTGTATTTTTGTCACAGGGTTGTATTTTGAACACAGTGCATTTTGCAATTTTACAACATTTACTACAAATATCAAATTTGCCAAAAATACAGAACACAAGAGCACATACACCACATCGTGAATACCCCTATTGATATGACGTTTTATGGAATCCATCTTTGCTTCCTATTTTCTTACAATTTGCACTGATTAAAAACACTTTATATCGTTCGTTATCTTCTTACTGTTTAGACGTGTTTTTTGCGAGCTCTTACTTTTAAAGATATCTTTAACCAAAAGTTCCAAATTAATATATATAAATAAAAATAAACAGCTTTGATCGGCGTGCTCATACATCTTGAAGCGTGATAACGTGGATTACATCCTTTTAAAATACTTGTTATTTAATTTAATTTTCAATATAAATATATATATACAGTTGCGGTCAAAATAATAGTAGCGCCCTTATATTCATACATGTTTGGATAAATAATACTAGTATACGAATTTCGGATCCGGTAAGTCCATTTTCATTCCTATATGTAATTTCAACACTCGTTCCAACTCCGTACTCAGTTTCCTCCTATATTGTAAAACTTTCAAGATACAGGGTGTTTTACGGTTTTGGTACGTGTTTAGTATTATTGATCTAGAATCTAAACTACTCACCATAAAATAAAAAATAATTTTTTTTATTTTATTATTTTAGATATTTTTAATTTAGCAATTTCCGAAACTGCGCTGTAAAAGGTGAATCAGACGGGCTGGTTACTCGCTGGTTGTGCATTGGCGTCGGAAGCGGGGGGCGCAAGGTGGGCAGTTGCCCCCCACTTTTTTAGCTAGATAAACAATTTAAAAGGAAAAGTTATTCAAAATATCAGTTGTTTTACAACGATAATATTTTTGTATTATATATTTTCCTCTTCTTTCTCTCTTCTTCATGTTTCATGTGAAGAAATTTTGGTGAACTTTTTTTGCACCACCATTTGTACTAAATGGGGGCATTTGTACTGCCCCCCCAGATGAAATTAGCTTCCGACGCGATTGTGGTTGTGTGATTCATTTTTTCATATCAAGTGCGCAGTGTTGACTGCGATGATCTTCGATGCACTCAACGAAAGTAAGGGACTTCGTTGGTCATGTAAAGATTGCAGGTTCACAAACGTTGAGATCTTTAAACTTATTAGACAATCTCGGAAAGGTTTTTTGGAGGTGGCTAAGGATCTAAAGGTAGCACAAGATAGACTGAGTGAATACGAAGATTTGTTTAAAAAGTTTAAAATTATGGACGAAGCTTACAATTCTCCAAAACGTAAACGTTCAAACAAAAATCTTCGTAGTTCAGCTAAAACTACTGATATAGCCATGCCATCGCCCAATAATAATACTGTTCTACCTTCTACTTTAACTGTTTTCCCTAATGTGAACATACAGCTTGAAGATCAATCAATTGGAGCTGTCCATACTGATCAAATTACTGATAATATCGCACCAACTAAGGTCGCTGCGTCAGCTGATCAGATTTCTCTTTCTGTTGAAGCAATACCAATCATAGAGGAAAATGCTGATTCTCCTCGCGTTTCTGCCACAAAAAAAACTTACGCTGAAACTTGTATTTCCTCAAATGTGGTCCCTGCACCTTCTCAAATTACTCCGGTTTCTACAGGAGCGATACCGAAACAAATATCGAACAGCAGTATCAAAGCCCCTGTTCATAAAGAACTTGTGATTATTGAGCCTGCAAAATCTATATTTGTTTCTCGTTTTGCAGCTGATACATCCGGTGAAGACGTGTTATTCTATATAAACTCTAAGCTAAATGTTGTAAATAAAAATATCTCTGTTTACAAATTCAATTTTTCATACGAGCGAATTACGTCCTCTTTTAAAATATCTTTGCCTGGTGATCTTTTTCATAAGGTATTGGATCAAAAGTTTTGGCCTGACAATACGATGGTGCATGAATTTATTTCAAGACCTCGGCCTACAACTTCCTTGGCTACTTTTTCGGTTTTTAACAAGAATCAAAAAAACTAGATTGTTGCTTTCAGTTCCTTATCCTTTACCAAAACGTTCGTGGCATTAACACAAAACTAAATAATTTATTAATTTTGAGTCACAACTTCCAATTTGATATAACAGCTTTTAGTGAGACTTGGCTGAAACCTAACACTCTAAATACTGAAATTCTGTGCAACAAATTTAACATATACCGCAAAGATAGAAACTCCATTCCTGGTATTTGCTCTAAAGGTGGGGGTGTGTTGATTGCAGTCAAAGCGACACATTTCTCTGAAGAGTTATTAATTCCAGAATCCTTGGACATTGAATTCTGTTGTGTTCATGTTAAGTTTGGTTCCTTGAGCCTTTTTATTACATGCTCATATATTCCTCCCCTTTCTACCTTAGAAGTTTATAGCAAACTTAGTAAAGTTTTCTATTAGTAAAGGCTTTTATTAGTAAAGTTTGCTCAAAACTGCAATCAAATGATCATATTTTAATAACTGGAGATTTTAACCTGCCAAACGTTTCTTGGAACTGCTGTTCTGAAATTCCTGAAATATTTTAACCTTCGTCTGAAAGTTCATCCGATAATTACTTTTTAAACGAGCTCTCAATCCAAGGGCTATTCCAACTTAACTGCATTTTTAACAAAAATATTCGTTTGCTTGATCTGGTGAATTTTGATGACAGCAATATCGCTTCTGTGTCTAAATCAGATCCTCTGGTTACACCCGAAGATTCTCATCATCCAACATTAGAAATTATTTTAAATTTTCCAAAACCATCTGTGCAGTATTATGATTCTCAACCACCTATTGAGTTCAACTTTAAAAAAACAAACTACGTGATTTTGAAGAATAACTTGTCTAATATAAACTGGAATTCTATTCTAAATATTAATACAAATAGTTTATCTTCTCAGAGTCTTGATGATGCGGTATATGCGTTTAATAGAACGCTCAATGATTGTTTTCTTAAAGCTGTTCCGCAAAGGAAAGCCTCCTTGACATCGGGTCCGGTATGGTATACAAATGAATTAAGAAAAATGAGGAATTTGAAATCTAAATACTATAAAAAATATCAAAAAACACATAACATATGCGATTTTGGATGCTATACCTCGATTAAATACAGTTATCAACAGTTATGCAAAGAATCCTATAATCCCTGCTTAACAAAAGTAAAATTAAACATCAAATCTGATGCTAAATCCTTCTGGAACTTTATTAACACAAAACGCAAGATTGATTCCTATCCTTCTTTTATGAAGTATAATTCGGTTGAGTCTGATAATGATAATAGTATTTGCAATCTTTTTGCTGACTTTTTCAAGTCGACTTATTCATCATCGTCCTATGATTATTTAAGTTATCCTTTCAATATTCAGTCTGGGGATATATATTTCCCAATAATTGACACAAACACAGTCTTATCATTTTTAAAAAATATTAAAACATCATATAAAAGTGGTCCTGATAACATACCTTCGTGTATATTAAAATACGTACTGCTGTGAAGAATTAGTAACTCCAATCTCTTTACTATTTACTTCATCATTAAAATCCTGCTATTTTCCTGCAGCCTGGAAGCATTCATTTATCATTCCGCTGCATAAATCAGGAAATAGGTCTTTAATTGATAACTACCGTGGCATCGCAAAATTGAGCGCTTTGCCTAAACTTTTAGAGGCAATTGTTACATCACGACTATCGCATAGCGTTAAATCTTTAATGTCTCCTTTCCAACATGGATTCCTTTCTGGAAAATCCACTGTTACTAACCTTCTCGAATTTACATCAAAAACTATAGAAAACTTTGGAAAAGGCATGCAGACTGATGTTATTTACACGGATTTTAGCAAAGCTTTTGACGTTGTAAATCACAAACTACTGATCTTAAAATTACATCTTGTTGGATTTCCTATACCGTTGGTAAAGTGGATTGAATCTTACTTCAGCAATAGAACACAATCTGTTCTTTTTAAGCTCAAGAAATCACACGAGTTTCCTGTTACTTCAGGAGTATCTCGGGGAAGTCATCTTGGGCCTCTTCTGTTTCTACTTTTTATAAACGATTTGCCATCTGTCATAATGCATTCCAGCATCTTAATGTTTGCTGACGACGTCAAACTCTTCCTTTCTTTTAAAAATGATAATGACGCTGTATTTTTGCAAGCCGACATAGATCATCTTCATAACTGGTGCAAAACGAACCGTATGAACCTCAACATGAAGAAATGCAAGCATATGTCTTTCTCGCGCAAACCACCAATTAAATGTACCTTCAAAATTTGTGGTTATCCATTGGAGTCCTTAGATAGTTTCAATGATCTTGGAGTTACAATGGATCCTAAACTACGCTTTAATATTCATGTAAATAAAATAATAAATAGAGCAAATAGTACTTTAGGATTTATTAAACGTTGGGCAAAAGAGTTCAATGATCCTTTCATAACGAAAACCTTATTCACTTCCCTAGTGCGGCCTATCTTAGAATACGCTTCAGTTGTTTGGTGCCCACGATACGGTTGTTACATAGACGACATTGAATCAGTGCAGAAACAATTTATTTTGTTTTGCTTAAGCTATCTTTATTGTAATACTGATTTTCACTTACCACCTTATGAATATCGGTTACAACTCTTAAATCTTCCTTCTTTAAAAAATCGGAGAATTATGATAAATGCTTGTTGGATTATAAAACTTTTACATGGCTATGTAAACAGTCCATATTTATTGAGTAAAATATATTTTAATATTCCTCTTCGTCCTAGAAGATCTTTTGAGTTACTCCACATGAACTTTTGTAGAACTAATTATTTGCAAAATGAACCTCTTAGAAGCGCTTGCGGTGATTTTAATTTTGTATCTGATGTTATATCCTTAAGTGAATCCATGGACTCAATCAAACATAAAATTATATATTACCTGCAGTACCGTCGTTGATTATGTAAAGTTCTTTCAAACATATATCTGATGCATCTGGTGATTTGTAAACACATTAATATAACAATCTTAATGGATAAATGGACCTAAGCGTAAAATGGAAAATTTTGGTGGATAAACATCTAAGTAATCTGAATGGACCTAAACCTGGGATCTTCAGTTGCCTCATATCTTCATGATGATTGTAACTACACTTGTCGACGGTACCGTGGTGTCTTGGTGTCTTTTTACCTCTTGAAACACTACGTTAGATCGATTTGTAATATATTAATATGAGTGGCCGATAAGACCTAGTTTGTCTTGGTGCCTGCGTTCGCAACTGGTTTTCTTTATTTTATGAAAATTGGTTTGGTGAAGTTGACCTAGTTTGTCGAGTAACCACCCTGTCAAGCCAGGATTTCACCGGCTTCAGGGAGACAGAACGATATATATTATATATATATACCTATTGGAGTGGTGTTTTATTGGGTTTTAGACCTTGTTTGTCACACGACTCCGCCGTATACAAAAATTGTTGCTAACTTGACCTTGTTTGTCTTGAAAACGCAACCCTGCTATGCTGTCTGATTTTATCGATTTTGACTTAACTTTTTTTCTATTATTTTTTATACTTTAATAAAATTATATACTTTAAGCAATTTACTAAAACGTTTTAGTTTGTTAAAAATACATTATTTCATTCCAAATCATACTTTATATTTTTGAATTGTATTAAATATCTTATTTTATAATTTTAAATTTGCTATAAAACCTGTTAAGGTTTAGCAATCAAGTAAATAAATAAATAAATAAATAAGGCTTTTTTCTAAATGCCTTCGAAATTTTTGAATGAAAAAACAACAAGTATAAAATTTGAAGAATTGCAAAAATACATATATTTGCAAATAATATTTAAAATTCGTATATTTATTTTAAAAGAATAGGGAATAAATTGACTTTTTTATTTATTTAGCATTGTAAATGTTTTGTTTGTTACCAAAATCTTACTATCTTTCATTTCTTTAAATATTATTAAAATTGAATGTAATTTAATTGACAACATGAATTATTCCATGAACAACATATTCATTTGAATGCAATATATAGAGGACAGTTGAAACGACACAAGTGATCGAAAGTCATGAAGCTGTAACACATATTAAAATTGGTAAGAATTCTGTCTGATAGCATGCTAATCTTGAGTTTAAGCTTTATAGATTTCATACATTTTTAAAACCTAATTTTTTGCTTTTTTTTACATTTTTATTTTACTTTTTCAAAATATCTTTATATATGTATATAAAAAAAAACAAAAAACTCCATAAAACCGCTTGAAACTGCTTTGCCTATCTTGTGTTGCCTTGCCCTGCCCTGCTCTACAAAAAAGAGGAAACATTTGTCGAGGAGCGTACGATCGTTGTCGATGAAGGTTTGAATATTGAGCAAGAACTATTGTAGAAACATAGCAGAAGATTACAACAACAACAAACCAATTAATAATAACAATATATAAATATATTTAACAATTGCTAAACTTATAATAAGAAAACGATATAAAGTCAGTATCAATTAAAAACTACCTCTACTACCACGTGCCATACCACAACTACTACTATTATTTTTCCTACCAACTACTACTACTACTACTACTACTACTTCTACTACTACTACCACTATGTACTATTACTACAACCTGATAAAAAGGGGCTGCGAAGATAAAATCAACGCTCTGCTACTCGCTCGTCCCTGTAATCTGTTGTCATATAAGCTTCAAGTAAAATTTTTTTAACACCTCTTCTCTACAAAACAAGGGGTTGTTCGACACTTTTAAGAAATAAACTTAATATATGTTAATACTACAAGTTTTTATTTACCAAAAAAAAATCCTTTTATAATATTAAAGCACGAATGCAAAGTTTGCTTAAAAATAACACTACAGCTACTAGAAATAGAAAAATAAAACTTTAACAGAACCAACTTGGATAAAGCTCCTAGCAAAAATTATATAAATGCTTTTATCGCAGCAACTATCCTAAATTATGTACTTGAGGTAAGCAATAAATTTTAAGCCAGAAAAAATTCGACTGTTTTTTTTTTAAAGTTTGCACAAAAGAGTGTGCAATATACCGTTATACTCAATGTTTTATAACGTCATCGATTGTTTGTCTGTTTTGTAGTAATTCAAATCGGCATTTGTAATAATCTGTTTTTATTGCGCTGCTGCTGGTCCTTTAAACACCAATGTAACTCTTAGCCTTAATAAACGTTACAACGTCCTTAACATTTTTTAGTAATAAATTCGCATTTCACCTAATTACATTACATTCACAGAAACAACAGCGCCATTGGCAGCTACATTTGTTGAAAAGCAACAACAAGTCGTACAACAAGAACAAATTATACTACAACAGGAAACCATAAAAACACAAAAGACTAACAGAAAACAGAAAAAACAGAAAAAGCAATTACAACAACAATTCAGTGATTCAACAGAACACATAGCACAACAGGTACATGATAAAGCGGAAGAGATAGAAGAAGAAGAGTGTGCAGAAATTGTATCAGACAGCCGATATGAAACAGTGCTGATTCAGGCATTACCTCAAGAAACGATCGAAATAATACCCGTTATAGAAACACCGGAAATTTCCACACACGATGCACAAAATCGTTCACAACAAGCTCATGCCAAAATTTCCCCATCAAAATCGGTTGTAACACAAGAATCTCTTGATATGCTAGAAATAGCCACCGAAGAGCTTACCAAGCAGCCTGACATTTCAGCAAGAGTTTCCGAAACTACGGCATTCATTGATATGCGTGTCACCCAAGTGGATGAAGTGCAAATAACGCAAGCTACTGACGATCTCAAACTCAAAAAACATCCACAAGCAATAAATGCTATTCAACATATAGATCAATTGCAACCAATACTAATAGACACGCCGCCGATGGTTCATGAATCAGTTGATAGTTTTAAAACATCTCCTATAAATGAAGAGTCTGCAGCAACAGATATTGTAACATTTCAAACACAGGAACAATTGCTTGTCACACCAGCTCAAGCTGAGACAGATATTAAAGAAATGCCAACAATGTCTTCAGCAACAGCTGCTATGGAGTATATTCCACTTAAGAGTATCGTGGTGTTGGAAGAACTTGGGCAGGAAACAACAGAAAACCATAAATCGGTCAAAACTTTATTGGCACAAAGCTTAGAAGCTGTAGCCATCCCAACAACTCAATATACGAGCTTGCAAGTTGTTGAAACGGTATCTGATGAAACAACCAAGGCATATATGCCTTCACCATCTCTTGAAACACATCCCACAACCACTGTGATAGAGCAAAAATCTTATATTTCCACACAAGTTGATGTCGTAGAGCAAGAATTAAACCTTACAGAAACCACTTCCCATCCAAAAGAAGTGGTTGCTGAAGCTGCTGTTTCTATGCAGACAGTCCCAATGAATGTGGAACAAATTCAGCTTGTAGAGCAAGTGGATTCCATGACTTCGATTAGAAGACCAGCCGCAGAAACTAAAGCTTTGTCAAAACTAGTCTTTGAAGAGGGTGTTATGACCACCATTCCAGATTTACATAGTCCGTTGGAACAGCAAATGACTGAATTTAGAGGCGCAACAGTGCAGGCTGTGCTGCAGATGCAGGAAGCTGGTCACCACATCATAGCTACAGAACAAACTTTAGTCAACGAAATGCCTCAAGATCTCAGCTTAAATGATAAAATAATTCCCGTTTTAGCCGAAGTTGAGCAAACGCCAGCTCTATATACAGTGGAAACGTTTGTGACTTTGCCAGAAGAGAAGACAAAAGATTTCCCAGTACATGTCCCTGATCAGCAACATACACAAAAATGCAGTATAACAGCGGCAAACGCAGTTGTTTCCACTAATGTTGAACAGACTTTGGAGTCTGTAGCTGATGTTGCAGCTCCACTGCAAGGCTTGCAACAGTCGACAGTAGTCTATGAGAGTGCCGAAGTTGTTGCAAATGTAAGTAATGTGCAAGTGCAGGAAAAAGAAAGAAATCTCGTGCATGATATGTTTCCAGCAAGTGCAGAAGCTAAACAAGAGTTTGCGGAACAAATCTCAATTATCACAGAGGCTATGCAGCCCATTGAAAAAGAATCGAAACTGTTAAAGGAAGTAAAAGCATTGCAGCATGTTGCAAAAACAACACGCATTTATGGTGATCTTAAGGCGGCAACAGTGTCCGAGACACAACCCGAATTAGCAACATCGAAAATAATAAAAGAACAGACGAAACCACTGGAAGCTGTTCGTCAAATTGACACCATGTCAGCCGGTGTAACTGTGGAGCAATCTATTTTAGAATCTGACAAACAATTAGAAATTTTCGATAAGCCTGAAGGGAAGCATATTGTCCCGACCATGTCAAATGTATTGGAATCGGTACAAGTTTCCGAGGTACAAGCAAATGAAACAAATACTGCATTGGAATTAACCAAACAACCGAAAGTTTGCGCTTCGGATAGAAAATCTACGGAAACTTTCCTAGCCGTTGAAGTGTCGCAAATACAAACACTAGATACTACAAAAGATACGAAGATGGTTCAAGAACCAGTTTTGGCACTAGCTGAACAAAGTATAGCGAGACAATTTTCTACTTTAGTACAGCAACACATGGTTTTGGAACAAGAGTTACTGCTAGAGACTTTACCACTGCAAGATCAACAAAGTGCCCAAAGTGATATAAGTTTAATGCACCCTGTAGAAGTGTTTGCTGCACAAGCACATGAAGAGGAGTATCCACTTGCAATAACTGACCAACTTTGTCGAAAAACTGCACATATTCGTTCTGAAATGGCACTGCCTGTTGCCAACACCACAACCGAGCTACCAACTGAATCTCTGGAAGAATTGGATGAATCACCCAAAAAGGCAGAATGCGCACATGTCATTGTAAGCCCAATAATTTCCGCACTAAACAGTGAAGTTGCGGCATTGGAGAATTCCATGAGCTATGAGACAGTTTCAGGAAAATCAACGGACTTGACTAATATTATGGTGGTCGGTTTCGTGGACGCCATTGAGATTTCCACAACAACTGCACACGAAAAAGAAAAAAAAATGTCTACGCCAGCTGCTGAAGCTACCAAGCAAGCTGAAGTTACTCAGGATGAGTTGGCTCATAAGTCTATTATTGTCAGTGAAACTATATTACAAGGTCATGTTGCCGAGTCCATACAACCCCTTGAATCTAAAGAATCTAGATGCAAATTGACAACTGAAAAAATCGATGAAATAACTGTGCAAAATCCAGAAATATTTGAGAAAGAATCGGTATTAAGACCTTACGAACAAAAAGAAGGAGAAACTGCCAAGCCTTGTGTTGATGCGAGCAACGTTATAGTTTTAATTAATAAGATAAATGTGCTCGAGCTGGAATCAGAACTATCATCATTATCAGCAGCAAAAGCGGAAACAGCAAAAATTGGAGAAACTCCTCCACTTGCTGCGGCAGTGACAGAGAGTGTAGATGATAAACACAATTTAGAAAACTTAGAAGATTTTATTATGAAGACAATAAATGCAGTTGGCAATTATAAAACAAACAGTGAAACTCTCATCACTGAAGTAATCAGTTGTGAGCAAGTGCAACCTAGTGAACAACTCTTAGGATCGCGGCAACCGGAACAATCTTTAGAAAGTGTGCTGGTAACGAATATATGTGCCACACAAAGTCATGATATTGTTGTTGCTGAAAAAGAAAGTGGCTTAGAAATTAAACCTACAGTAGGTATGAAAAAAGCCCAGCCCAGTGTCTCAGAGAATAAAACCGCACCAATAATCAACGAACAAAAGTCAATAGATACAACACAGGAATTAGCACCACTTTGTAAAATATCCGATTCGGCGAAAGAAGGACTTGAAAAGACTTTGCTCTTCAAAAATATTACAGATGAAACTCAAATACTTGAAAGTGTTAAATTCACTAATGATATCGATTTGAAAAATCAGCAACAACAAGCAAATACGGATTTCGAACTGCTACGTTCGCACACAACACAATTACATGAATCGATCGAATCGGAAGGATCTTTTAAAAAGCTACAAACATTTTTAACCAACGCCATCCAGACACCCATTTCAAAACTACAGTCTTCAATAAATGTTACCGAAATGAATATTCATGATTCGCCTCTGCCAGCTCCCACATTTCAGCCAAATATTACGCATGCCAAACCCTTTGTGGAGGGTGCTCAGCGAGAATGTACTGTATTGCAGCCACAACCTTTCGAAGAGAGTGTTAATTTAGAAAGTAAACCAAATGAGAGAACTGCACAAGCGCTGGTAGCAATCGAGGAAATACTAAAAACCGTGCAAGTTGAAACAACAGCAGAGGTGCTTAATAAAGAAAATCAATTTGTAGCAGATAAAGTGGAACACAAAACTGGTAAGATGTTTATTGAGGGCTCACAACACGAAACTACAGTAACACAACCCCAAACATACGAAGATACAGCAACATTATATGACTTAAAGCATCCAGCTGCCTTCGCACAAGCATCGTTAAATGAAATAGTTAAACCTATTCAAGTTGAAACAATTTCTGAAGTCCTTACGAAGGAAACTTCTATACCTGATGCCATAACAGAGATGGAATATGCCAAACCATTTTTAGAGGGCACACATCGCGAAACAATAATAACTCAACCTCAAGCTTTTGAAAAGACCCTAATATTGGAAGCTTCAACTAATCCCATAGCAGCAGCTCAAGTGAACATAGCTGAATTATTCAAGCAAATACAAGTAGAAACCGTTGACCAAATACTTACTAAAGAGTCACCAATTCCTGAAAATTCAACGAAATTGACAACCGCTAAGCCATTTGCTGAGGAAACATGTAACGAAACAATGGTTATCCAGCCACAGTCCTTTGAAGAAACCGAATCTTTTGACAGTAACATAAAACAAACCGTAGAAGCTCTTAGAGGAATAAGTGAAATATTTAAACCAGTACAAGTTGAAACAGTTGCTGAAGTGCTAATAAAGGAGTCAATCGTACCAGCTACTAGTATCCACGAAAAATTTGCCAAACCTTTTGTCGAGGGCAGTGAACGGGAAACTTTGACTTCAGAAGTTTTGGTCTACGAAGAATCACAGAAAATAGTTATTCCCCCACGCGATGAAAACGTTGCACACCTTGCTGTAGATAGTTCCTCAGAACGCAAGGCGCAATTAGAAACTAAGAATTTAATTTTGCAGAAGGAATTCAATATAAATGTCATTAGACCTAAAAAAGAAATTGCCAATGTTGCGGTTGAGGGCCAACAAAGAGAGCAGATGGTCTCCATAATAACCCCCTTAGAAAATATCGATAGTATGCTTAGTGATTTTGAACGCAATGCCAAAGAAGCTAATATTAATGTTTGCGATAATTTTAAGCATGCGCTTATAACTGAATCAGGAATGGTTTACAGCAAAGAAGATGATAACATCAGACACATCATGCCCAAAGTAGCTAAACCTTCCATTGAAAATGCAAATATTGAGACGGTAATTGGTGAAGTAGCACCATATTACTCCATAACAGATATTTCAAAAGTAGAAGATGTGCAAAAAAGTCATGCTGAACTAAAATTTGACACAACAGATATAGCAAAGCTTCATTTAACAACCACTCAATCTATATTCTTAAAGGAAGACAATCTGGCCCCACTTAAAGTATCAGAGAATAATGCTACATTAGTTCAGGATGGCCAAAATGCTATAACTACTGAAGAAAATATCATTTTAAATGAAATCTCTGAATCATATAAACTTAAAGAAAAACATGAAATTGCAACAAGCATATTAGATGACATATCCAATCAAGCTAAAGAAGTTCAAGAGGCAATCATATACGAGGATATCTCACTTTTAAAGAAACAAGACATAAAATCCAACGATTTAACAACTCAATTCGTTAGTACTCAATCTCAATCTCATACTACAACAACTATTAACACTTTTGAAAGTGTAGAAGAAGCCGGTGATTTTAAACCACACATTGTAAATAGAGCTGAAACGGTTTTTGATAAGGATCTTAATAAAATTGTTTCCATAAATAAAACCTTTCCGTATGATACTCTTGAACAACTTTCATCAGATATCATAGTCGAACCACCAAAGGCACATACAAGCTTGGAAACTCCCCAACTTTTAGGAACTATAACAGAAGAAAATTTATTAAATGCTTTGGATAACTTAGAAAAATCGAACCCAATGCTTTCAAAAGCAGATACCGCTTTCATTACACACAGAACGTACCTGAGTGAAGAAGTTACTCCAGATGAGAAACTTCAAGACTCATTAAAAGGTGAAACATTGAGCATTGAAAATGCAAAACCAAGTTTTTCACAGCAGTTCATATCAAATAAGAGCTCAATCATAGTATATGAAAATACAGTGCCCTTTTCCGAAATAACTCATAAGGAGATCACTGAGCCTACACTTCAATTAAGCGATCTGCAGGCTTCAATACAAACGTCACTTACTACCACCGAAGAAACTTCAATATTAGACGGTATTCCACACAGTCAACACACCGCTTCTATTAATTACGAAACACATAAATCATATGAGCAAAGTCAAGTATTTAAAAACGATCATGAAATTCCATATAAATCTATACAAGATAAGACACAGCAAGTAAAACTTTCTGATACATATCAACATGCACTACCAACACAACAAATACCCACTTTGTATGATTCTGAAGATACATTCTCAAAAATGGAGAAAACAAGTCAAGTTTTACAAACCTCTTTTGACGAAAATCTGCCATATTCTGTTGAATCAATTACAACATTTGAAACATCTCTTACTCAAGAGAAATTTAAACCGCTTACTAATAAAGCAAAAATTACAGTTGAAGATATCACCCCAATACATCAGTTGTCGGAATCACATATGGTAAACATTATGAGGGGTGAGTATAAAAGTTCAATAATTAACAAAACTAACAACAAATGGCGTAAAACTTCCAAATCCCTATCAGACCCAACAACAAAAACACATATTACACAAAACAAAAATTTCACAGCATTTTCAAAAAATTCACACTTATATAACAATCTTTTACACAGATACAACACAAACAACTTACACCCCAAAACACACGACACAAGACACAACCATAGAGAACACACCACAACAAACACTGAATCAAAAATCTTTGGAAAATCAGCAACAAAGAGCAACCGAACTACCTGAAGAAGTTAAATTCATAGACACAATAAATGAAGACGGTAAGACGACAAATAAAAAGATTCGCACTCGTGTCATCAAGAAGATCAAGGGTGGCAAACAGGAAGTCACAAAAATTGAAACTGTCGAAGAAGATGACAAACAACCAGAAACTACTGTCACAGTAGAAGAGATACCTGTTGAAGAACAGCCCAAGGAAGTGACCGAACTTCCAGAAGAAATTCGTGTAATCGAAACAGTTACTGAAGAAGGCAAGCCAAAGAAAACCAAGATTCGTACTCGTGTCATCAAGAAGATCAAAGGCGACAAACAGGAAGTAACAAAGATTGAAACTGTTGAAGAAGATGACAAACAACCAGAAACTACTGTCACAGTAGAAGAGATACCTGTTGAAGAACAGCCCAAGGATGTGACTGAACTTCCAGAAGAAGTACGTGTCATCGAAACAGTTACTGAAGAAGGAAAGCCAAAGAAAACCAAGATTCGTACTCGTGTCATCAAGAAGATCAAAGGCGACAAACAGGAAGTAACAAAGATTGAAACTGTTGAAGAAGATGACAAACAACCAGAAACTACTGTCACAGTAGAAGAGATACCTGTTGAAGAACAGCCCAAGGATGTGACTGAGCTTCCAGAAGAAGTTCGTGTCATCGAAACAGTTACTGAAGAAGGCAAGCCAAAGAAAACCAAGATTCGTACTCGCGTCATCAAGAAGATCAAAGGCGACAAACAGGAAGTAACAAAGATAGAAACTGTTGAAGAAGATGACAAACAACCAGAAACAACTGTCACAGTAAAAGAAATTCCAGTAGAAGAACATCCCAAGGATGTGACTGAGCTTCCAGAAGACGTACGTGTCATCGAAACAGTTACTGAAGAAGGCAAGCCAAAGAAAACAAAGATTCGTACTCGTGTCATCAAGAAGATCAGAGGCGACAAGCAGGAAGTTACAAAGATTGAAACTGTTGAAGAAGATGACAAACAACCAGAAACTACTGTCACAGTAAAAGAGATACCTGTTGAAGAACAGCCCAAAGATGTGACGGAGCTTCCGGAAGAAGTCCGTGTCATCGAAACAGTAACTGAAGAAGGCAAGCCAAAGAAAACCAAGATTCATACTCGTGTTATCAAGAAGATCAAGGGTGACAAACAGGAAGTTACAAAGATTGAAACTGTTGAAGAAGATGACAAACAACCAGAAACTACTGTCACAGTGGAAGAGATACCTGTTGAAGAACAGCCCAAAGATGTGACTGAGCTTCCAGAAGAAGTTCGTGTCATAGAAACAGTAACTGAAGAAGGCAAACCAAAGAAAACCAAGATTCGTACTCGTGTTATCAAGAAGATCAAGGGTGACAAGCAGGAAGTAACAAAGATCGAAACTGTTGAAGAAGATGACAAACAACCAGAAACTACTGTCACAGTAGAAGAGATACCTTTTGAAGAACAGCCGAAGGATGTGACAGAGCTTCCAGAAGAAGTTCGTGTCATCGAAACAGTAACTGAAGAAGGCAAGCCAAAGAAAACCAAGATTCGTACTCGTGTCATCAAAAAGATCAAAGGCGACAAGCAGGAAGTAACAAAGATTGAAACTGTTGAAGAAGATGACAAACAACCAGAAACTACTGTCACAGTAGAAGAGATACCTGTTGAAGAACAGCCGAAGGATGTGACTGAGCTCCCAGAAGAAGTACATGTCATCGAAACAGTTAGTGAAGAAGGCAAGCCAAAGAAAACAAAGATTCGTACTCGTGTCATCAAAAAGATCAAAGGCGACAAACAGGAAATTACAAAGATTGAAACCGTTGAAGAAGATGATAAACAACCAGAAACTACTGTCACAGTAGAAGAGATACCTGTTAAAGAACAGCCCAAGGATGTGACTGAGCTTCCAGAAGAAGTTCGTGTCATCGAAACAGTAACTGAAGAAGGCAAGCCAAAGAAAACCAAGATTCGTACTCGTGTCATCAAGAAGATCAGAGGCGACAAGCAGGAAGTTACAAAGATTGAAACTGTTGAAGAAGATGACAAACAACCAGAAACTACTGTCACAGTAGAAGAGATACCTGTTGAAGAACAGCCCAAGGATGTGACTGAGCTTCCAGAAGAAGTTCGTGTCATAGAAACAGTAACTGAAGAAGGCAAGCCAAAGAAAACCAAGATTCGTACTCGTGTTATCAAGAAGATCAAGGGTGACAAACAGGAAGTTACAAAGATTGAAACTGTTGAAGAAGATGACAAACAACCAGAAACTACTGTCACAGTAAAAGAGATACCTGTTGAAGAACAGCCCAAAGATGTGACGGAGCTTCCGGAAGAAGTCCGTGTCATCGAAACAGTAACTGAAGAAGGCAAGCCAAAGAAAACCAAGATTCGTACTCGTGTCATCAAGAAGATCAGAGGCGACAAGCAGGAAGTTACAAAGATTGAAACTGTTGAAGAAGATGACAAACAACCAGAAACTACTGTCACAGTAGAAGAGATACCTGTTGAAGAACAGCCCAAGGATGTGACTGAGCTTCCAGAAGAAGTTCGTGTCATAGAAACAGTAACTGAAGAAGGCAAGCCAAAGAAAACCAAGATTCGTACTCGTGTCATCAAGAAGATCAGAGGCGACAAGCAGGAAGTTACTAAGATTGAAACTGTTGAAGAAGATGACAAACAACCAGAAACTACTGTCACAGTAGAAGAGATACCTGTTGAAGAACAGCCCAAAGATGTGACTGAGCTTCCAGAAGAAGTTCGTGTCATCGAAACAGTAACTGAAGAAGGAAAGCCAAAGAAAACCAAGATTCGTACTCGTGTTATCAAGAAGATCAAGGGTGACAAACAGGAAGTTACAAAGATTGAAACTGTTGAAGAAGATGACAAACAACCAGAAACTACTGTCACAGTAGAAGAGATACCTGTTGAAGAACAGCCCAAGGATGTGACTGAGCTTCCAGAAGAAGTTCGTGTCATAGAAACAGTAACTGAAGAAGGCAAGCCAAAGAAAACCAAGATTCGTACTCGTGTCATCAAGAAGATCAGAGGCGACAAGCAGGAAGTTACTAAGATTGAAACTGTTGAAGAAGATGACAAACAACCAGAAACTACTGTCACAGTAGAAGAGATACCTGTTGAAGAACAGCCCAAAGATGTGACTGAGCTTCCAGAAGAAGTTCGTGTCATCGAAACAGTAACTGAAGAAGGAAAGCCAAAGAAAACCAAGATTCGTACTCGTGTTATCAAGAAGATCAAGGGTGACAAACAGGAAGTTACAAAGATTGAAACTGTTGAAGAAGATGACAAACAACCAGAAACTACTGTCACAGTAGAAGAGATACCTGTTGAAGAACAGCCCAAGGATGTGACTGAGCTTCCAGAAGAAGTTCGTGTCATAGAAACAGTAACTGAAGAAGGCAAGCCAAAGAAAACCAAGATTCGTACTCGTGTCATCAAGAAGATCAGAGGCGACAAGCAGGAAGTTACTAAGATTGAAACTGTTGAAGAAGATGACAAACAACCAGAAACTACTGTCACAGTAGAAGAGATACCTGTTGAAGAACAGCCCAAAGATGTGACTGAGCTTCCAGAAGAAGTTCGTGTCATCGAAACAGTAACTGAAGAAGGAAAGCCAAAGAAAACCAAGATTCGTACTCGTGTTATCAAGAAGATCAAGGGTGACAAACAGGAAGTTACAAAGATTGAAACTGTTGAAGAAGATGACAAACAACCAGAAACTACTGTCACAGTAGAAGAGATACCTGTTGAAGAACAGCCCAAGGATGTGACTGAGCTTCCAGAAGAAGTTCGTGTCATAGAAACAGTAACTGAAGAAGGCAAGCCAAAGACAACCAAGATTCGTACTCGTGTTATCAAGAAGATCAAGGGTGACAAACAGGAAGTTACAAAGATTGAAACTGTTGAAGAAGATGACAAACAACCAGAAACTACTGTCACAGTAGAAGAGATACCTGTTGAAGAACAGCCCAAAGATGTGACCGAGCTTCCAGAACAAGTTCGTGTCATCGAAACAGTGACTGAAGAAGGCAAGCCAAAGAAAACCAAGATTCGTACTCGTGTCATCAAGAAGATCAAGGGTGACAAACAGGAAGTTACAAAGATCGAAACTGTTGAAGAAGATGACAAACAACCAGAAACTACTGTCACAGTAGAAGAGATACCTGTTAAAGAACAGCCGAAGGATGTGACAGAGCTTCCAGAAGAAGTTCGTGTCATCGAAACAGTAACTGAAGAAGGCAAGCCAAAGAAAACCAAGATTCGTACTCGTGTTATCAAGAAGATCAAGGGTGACAAACAGGAAGTAACAAAGATTGAAACTGTTGAAGAAGATGACAAACAACCAGAAACTACTGTCACAGTAGAAGAGATACCTGTTGAAAAACAGCCCAAGGATGTGACTACGCTTCCAGAAGAAGTTCGTGTTATCGAAACAGTTACTGAAGAAGGCAGGCCAAAGAAAACAAAGATTCGTACTCGTGTCATCAAGAAGATCAGAGGCGACAAACAAGAAGTTACAAAAATTGAAACTGTTGAAGAAGATGACAAACAACCAGAAACTACTGTCACAGTAGAAGAGATACCTGTTGAAGAACAGCCCAGGGATGTGACTGAGCTTCCAGAAGAAGTTCGTGTCATCGAAACAGTAACAGCAGAAGGCAAGCCAAAGAAAACCAAGATTCATACTCGTGTTATCAAGAAGATCAAGGGTAACAAACAGGAAGTTACAAAGATTGAAACTGTTGAAGAAGATGACAAACAACCAGAAACTACTGTCACAGTAGAAGAGATACCTTTTGAAGAACAGCCCAAGGATGTGACCGAGCTTCCAGAACAAGTTCGTGTCATCGAAACAGTAACTGAAGAAGGCAAGCCAAAGAAAACCAAGATTCGTACTCGTGTTATCAAGAAGATCAAGGGTGACAAACAGGAAGTTACAAAGATTGAATTTGTTGAAGAAGATGACAAGCAACCAGAAACTACTGTCACAGTAGAAGAGATACCTGTTGAAGAACAGCCCAAGGATGTGACTGAACTTCCAGAAGAAGTTCGTGTCATCGAAACAGTAACTGAAGAAGGCAAGCCAAAAAAAACCAAGATTCGTACTCGTGTCATCAAGAAGATCAAGGGTGACAAACAGGAAGTTACAAAGATTGAAACTGTTGAAGAAGATGACAAACAACCAGAAACTACTGTCACAGTTGAAGAGATACCTGTTGAAGAACAGCCCAAAGATGTGACTGAGCTTCCAGAACAAGTTTGTGTCATCGAAACAGTAACTGAAGAAGGCAAGCCAAAGAAAACCAAGATTCGTACTCGTGTCATCAAGAAGATCAGAGGCGACAAACAAGAAGTTACAAAGATTGAAACTGTTGAAGAAGATGACAAACAGCCAGAAACTACTGTCACAGTAGAAGAGATACCTGTTGAAGAACAGCCCAAGGATGTGACTGAGCTTCCAGAAGAAGTTCGTGTCATCGAAACAGTAACTGAAGAAGGCAAGCCAAAGAAAACCAAGATTCGTACTCGTGTTATCAAGAATATCAAGGGTGACAAACAGGAAGTAACAAAGATTGAAACTGTTGAAGAAGATGACAAACAACCAGAAACTACTGTCACAGTAGAAGAGATACCTTTTGAAGAACAGACCAAGGATGTGACTGAGCTTCCAGAAGAAGTTCGTGTCATCGAAACAGTAACTGAAGAAGCCAAGCCAAAGAAAACCAAGATTCGTACTCGTGTCATCAAGAAGATCAAGGGTGACAAACAGGAAGTTACAAAGATTGAAACTGTTGAAGAAGATGACAAACAACCAGAAACTACTGTCACAGTTGAAGAGATACCTGTTGAAGAACAGCCCAAAGATGTGACTGAGCTTCCAGAAGAAGTTCGTGTCATAGAAACAGTAACTGAAGAAGGCAAGCCAAAAAAAACCAAGATTCGTACTCGTGTTATCAAGAAGATCAAGGGTGACAAACAGGAAGTTACAAAGATTGAAACTGTTGAAGAAGATGACAAACAACCAGAAACTACCGTCACAGTAGAAGAGATACCTTTTGAAGAACAGCCCAAGGATGTGACCGAGCTTCCAGAACAAGTTTGTGTCATCCAAACAGTAACTGAAGAAGGCAAGCCAAAGAAAACCAAGATTCGTACTCGTGTCATCAAGAAGATCAGAGGCGACAAGCAGGAAGTTACAAATATTGAAACTGTTGAAGAAGATGACAAACAACCAGAAACTACTTTCACAGTAGAAGAGATACCTGTTGAAGAACAGCCGAATTATGTGACTGAGCTTCCAGAAGAAGTTCGTGTCATCGAAACAGTAACTGAAGAAGGCAAGCCAAAGAAAACCAAGATTCGTACTCGTGTCATCAAGAAGATCAAGGGTGACAAACTGGTAGTTACAAAGATTGAAACTGTTGAAGAAGATGACAAACAACCAGAAACTACTGTCACAGTAGAAGAGATACCTGTTGAAGAAGAGCCCAAGGATGTGACTGAACTTCCAGAAGAAGTTCGTGTCATCGAAACAGTAACTGCAGAAGGCAAGCCAAAGAAAACCAAGATTCGTACTCGTGTCATCAAGAAGATTAAAGGCGACAAACAGGAAGTAACAAAGATTGAAACTGTTGAAGAAGATGACAAACAACCAGAAACTACTGTCACAGTAGAAGAGATACCTGTTGAAGAACAGCCCAAGGATGTGACTGAACTTCCAGAAGAAGTTCGTGTCATCGAAACAGTAACTGAAGAAGGCAAGCCAAAGAAAACCAAGATTCGTACTCGTGTCATCAAGAAGATTAAAGGCGACAAGCAGGAAGTAACAAAGATCGAAACTGTTGAAGAAGATGACAAACAACCAGAAACTACTGTCACAGTAGAAGAGATACCTGTTGAAGAACAGCCCAGGGATGTGACTGAGCTTCCAGAAGAAGTTCGTGTCATAGAAACAGTAACTGAAGAAGGCAAGCCAAAGAAAACCAAGATTCGTACTCGTGTTATCAAGAAGATCAAAGGTGACAAACAGGAAGTTACAAAGATTGAAACTGTTGAAGAAGATGACAAACAACCAGAAACTACTGTCACAGTAGAAGAGATACCTGTTGAAGAAAAGCCGATTGATACAACTGAGCTTCCAGAAGAAGTTCGTGTCATCGAAACAATAACTGAAGAAGGCAAGCCAAAGAAAACCAAGATTCGTACTCGTGTTATCAAGAAGATCAAAGGTGACAAACAGGAAGTAACAAAGATTGAAACTGTTGAAGAAGATGGCAAAAAACCAGAAACTACTGTCACAGTAGAAGAGATACCTGTTAAAGAACAGCCCAAGGATGTGACCGAGCTTCCAGAACAAGTTCGTGTCATCGAAACAGTAACTGAAGAAGGCAAACCAAAGAAAACCAAGATTCGTACTCGTGTCATCAAGAAGATCAAGGGTGACAAACAGGAAGTTACAAAGATTGAAACTGTTGAAGAAGATGACAAACAACCAGAAACTACTGTCACAGTAGAAGAGATACCTGTTGAAGAACAGCCCAGGGATGTGACTGAGCTTCCAGAAGAAATTCGTGTCCTAGAAACAGTAACTGAAGAAGGCAAGCCAAAGAAAACCAAGATTCGTACTCGTGTCATCAAGAAGATCAGAGGCGACAAGCAGGAAGTTACAAAGATTGAAACCGTTGAAGAAGATGACAAACAACCAGAAACTACTGTCACAGTAGAAGAGATACCTGTTGAAGAACAGCCGATTGATGTAACGGAGCTTCCAGAAGAAGTTCGAGTCATCGAAACAATAACTGAAGAAGGCAAGCCAAAGAAAACCAAGATTCGTACTCGTGTCATCAAGAAGATTAAAGGCGACAAACAGGAAGTTACAAAAATTGAAACTTTTGAAGAAGATGACAAACAACCAGAAACTACTGTCACAGTAGAAGAGATACCTTTTGAAGAACAGCCTAAGGATGTGACTGAACTTCCAGAAGAAGTTCGTGTCATCGAAACAGTAACTGAAGAAGGCAAGCCAAAGAAAACCAAGATTCGTACTCGTGTCATCAAGAAGATCAAAGGCGACAAGCAGGAAGTAACAAAGATCGAAACTGTTGAAGAAGATGACAAACAACCAGAAACTACTGTCACAGTAGAAGAGATACCTGTTGAAGAACAGCCGAAGGATGTGACTGAGCTTCCAGAAGAAGTACGTGTCATCGAAACAGTAACTGAAGAAGGCAAGCCACAGAAAACCAAGATTCGTACTCGTGTCATCAAGAAGATCAAGGGTGACAAGCAGGAAGTTACAAAGATTGAAACTGTTGAAGAAGATGACAAACAACCAGAAACTACTGTCACAGTAGAAGAGATACCTGTTGAAGAACAGCCCAAAGATGTGACTGAGCTTCCAGAAGAAGTTCGTGTCATCGAAACAGTAACTGAAGAAGGCAAGCCAAAGAAAACTAAGATTCGTACTCGTGTCATCAAGAAGATCAGAGGAAACAAGCAGGAAGTTACAAAGATTGAAACTGTTGAAGAAGATGACAAACAACCAGAAACTACTGTCACAGTAGAAGAGATACCTGTTGAAGAACAGCCCAAGGATGTGACTGAGCTTCCAGAAGAAGTTCGTGTCATAGAAACAGTAACTGAAGAAGGCAAGCCAAAGAAAACCAAGATTCGTACTCGTGTCATCAAGAAGATCAGAGGCGACAAGCAGGAAGTTACAAAGATTGAAACTGTTGAAGAAGATGACAAACAACCAGAAACTACTGTCACAGTAGAAGAGATACCTGTTGAAGAACAGCCCAGAGATGTGACTGAGCTTCCAGAAGAAGTTCGTGTCATAGAAACAGTAACTGAAGAAGGTAAGCCAAAGAAAACCAAGATTCGTACTCGTGTCATCAAGAAGATCAGAGGCGACAAGCAGGAAGTTACAAAGATTGAAACTGTTGAAGAAGATGACAAACAACCAGAAACTACTGTCACAGTAGAAGAGATACCTGTTGAAGAACAGCCGATTGATGTAACTGAGCTTCCAGAAGAAGTTCGTGTCATCGAAACAATAACTGAAGAAGGCAAGCCAAAGAAAACCAAGATTCGTACTCGTGTTATCAAGAAGATCAAGGGTGACAAACAGGAAGTTACAAAGATTGAAACTGTTGAAGAAGATGACAAACAACCAGAAACTACTGTCACAGTAGAAGAGATACCTTTTGAAGAACAGACTAAGGATGTGAATGAACTTCCAGAAGAAGTTCGTGTCATCGAAACAGTAACTGAAGAAGGCATGCCAAAGAAAACCAAGATTCGTACTCGTGTCATCAAGAAGATTAAAGGCGACAAGCAGGAAGTAACAAAGATTGAAACTGTTGAAGAAGATGACAAACAACCAGAAACTACTGTCACAGTAGAAGAGATACCTGTTGAAGAACAGCCCAAAGATGTGACTGAGCTTCCAGAAGAAGTTCGTGTCATCGAAACAGTAACTGAAGAAGGCAAGCCAAAGAAAACTAAGATTCGTACTCGTGTCATAAAGAAGATCAAAGGCGACAAACAGGAAGCAACAAAGATCGAAACTGTTGAAGAAGATGACAAACAACCAGAAACTACTGTCACAGTAGAAGAGATACCTGTTGAGGAACAGCCGAAGGTTGTGACTGAGCTTCCAGAAGAAGTACGTGTCATCGAAACAGTAACTGAAGAAGGCAAGCCAAAGAAAACCAAGATTCGTACTCGTGTCATCAAGAAGATCAAGGGTGACAAACAGGAACTTACAAAGATTGAAACTGTTGAAGAAGATGACAAACAACCAGAAACTACTGTCACAGTAGAAGAGATACCTGTTGAAGAACAGCCCAAAGATGTGACTGAGCTTCCAGAAGAAGTTCGTGTGATCGAAACAGTAACTGAAGAAGGCAAGCCAAAGAAAACCAAGATTCGTACTCGTGTCATCAAGAAGATCAGAGGCGACAAGCAGGAAGTTACAAAGATTGAAACTGTTGAAGAAGATGACAAACAACCAGAAACTACTGTCACAGTAGAAGAGATACCTGTTGAAGAACAGCCCAAGGATGTGACTGAGCTTCCAGAAGAAGTTCGTGTCATCGAAACAGTAACTGAAGAAGGCAAGCCAAAGAAAACCAAGATTCGTACTCGTGTCATCAAGAAGATCAAGGGTGACAAACAGGAAGTTACAAAAATTGAAACTGTTGAAGAAGATGACAAACAACCAGAAACTACTGTCACAGTAGAAGAGATACCTGTTGAAGAACAGCCCAAGGATGTGACTGAGCTTCCAGAAGAAGTTCGTGTCATCGAAACAGTAACTAAAGAAGGCAAGCCAAAGAAAACCAAGATTCGTACTCGTGTTTTCAAGAAGATCAAGGGTGACAAACAGGAAGTTACAAAGATTGAAACTGTTGAAGAAGATGACAAACAACCAGAAACTACTGTCACAGTAGAAGAGATACCTGTTGAAGAACAGCCGAAGGATGTGACTGAGCTTCCAGAAGAAGTTCGTGTCATAGAAACAGTAACTGAAGAAGGCAAGCCAAAGAAAACCAAGATTCGTACTCGTGTCATCAAGAAGATCAAGGGTGACAAACAGGAAGTTACAAAAATTGAAACTGTTGAAGAAGATGACAAACAACCAGAAACTACTGTCACAGTAGAAGAGATACCTGTTGAAGAACAGCCCAAGGATGTGACTGAGCTTCCAGAAGAAGTTCGTGTCATCGAAACAATAACTAAAGAAGGCAAGCCAAAGAAAACCAAGATTCGTACTCGTGTTATCAAGAAGATCAAGGGTGACAAACAGGAAGTTACAAAGATTGAAACTGTTGAAGAAGATGACAAACAACCAGAAACTACTGTCACAGTAGAAGAGATACCTGTTGAAGAACAGCCGAAGGATGTGACTGAGCTTCCAGAAGAAGTTCGTGTCATAGAAACAGTAACTGAAGAAGGCAAGCCAAAGAAAACCAAGATTCGTACTCGTGTCATCAAGAAGATCAAGGGTGACAAACAGGAAGTAACAAAGATTGAAACTGTTGAAGAAGATGACAAACAACCAGAAACTACTGTCACAGTAGAAGAGATACCTGTTGAAGAACAGCCCAAGGATGTGACTGAACTTCCAGAAGAAGTTCGTGTCATCGAAACAGTAACTGAAGAAGGCAAGCCAAAGAAAACCAAGATTCGTACTCGTGTCATCAAGAAGATTAAAGGCAACAAGCAGGAAGTAACAAATATTAAAACTGTTGAAGAAGATGACAAACAACCAGAAACTACTGTCACAGTAGAAGAGATACCTGTTGAAGAACAGCCCAAGGATGTGACTGAGCTTCCAGAAGAAGTTCGTGTCATAGAAACAGTAACTGAAGAAGGCAAGCCAAAGAAAACCAAGATTCGTACTCGTGTCATCAAGAAGATCAAGGGTGACAAACAGGAAGTTACAAAGATTGAAACTGTTGAAGAAGATGACAAACAACCAGAAACTACTGTCACAGTAGAAGAGATACCTGTTGAAGAACAGCCCAAGGATGTGACTGAGCTGCCAGAAGAAGTTCGTATCATAGAAACAGTAACTGAAGAAGGCAAGCCAAAGAAAACCAAGATTCGTACTCGTGTCATCAAGAAGATCAAGGGTGACAAACAGGAACTTACAAAGATTGAAACTGTTGAAGAAGATGACAAACAACCAGAAACTACTGTCACAGTAGAAGAGATACCTGTTGAGGAACAGCCGAAGGATGTGACTGAGCTTCCAGAAGAAGTACGTGTCATCGAAACAGTAACTGAAGAAGGCAAACCAAAGAAAACCAAGATTCGTACTCGTGTCATCAAGAAGATCAAGGGTGCCAAACAGGAAGTTACAAAGATTGAAACTGTTGAAGAAGATGACAATCAACCAGAAACTACTGTCACAGTAGAAGAGATACCTGTTGAAGAACAGCCCAAAGATGTGACTGAGCTTCCAGAAGAAGTTCGTGTGATCGAAACAGTAACTGAAGAAGGCAAGCCAAAGAAAACCAAGATTCGTACTCGTGTAATCATGAAGATCAGAGGAGACAAGCAGGAAGTTACAAAGATTGAAACTGTTGAAGAAGATGACAAACAACCAGAAACTACTGTCACAGTAGAAGAGATACCTGTTGAAGAACAGCCCAAGGATGTGACTGAGCTTCCAGAAGAAGTTCGTGTCATAGAAACAGTAACTGAAGAAGGTAAGCCAAAGAAAACCAAGATTCGTACTCGTGTCATCAAGAAGATCAAGGGCGATAAGCAGGAAGTTACAAAGATTGAAACTGTTGAAGAAGATGACAAACAACCAGAAACTACTGTCACAGTAGAAGAGATACCTGTTGAAGAACAGCCCAGGGATGTGACTGAGCTTCCAGAACAAGTTCGTGTCATCGAAACAGTAACTGAAGAAGGCAAGCCAAAGAAAACCAAGATTCGCACTCGTGTTATCAAGAAGATCAAGGGTGACAAACAGGAAGTTACAAAGATTGAAACTGTTGAAGAAGATGACAAACAACCAGAAACTAATGTCACAGTAGAAGAGATACCTGTTGAAAAACAGCCGAAGGATGTGACTGAGCTTCCTGAAGAAGTTCGTGTCATAGAAACAGTAAGTGAAGAAGGCAAGCCAAAGAAAACCAAGATTCGTACTCGTGTCATCAAGAAGATCAGAGGCGACAAGCAGGAAGTTACAAAGATTGAAACTGTTGAAGAAGATGGCAAACAACCAGAAACTACTGTCACAGTAGAGGAAATACCTGTTGAAGAACAGCCCAAGGATGTGTCTGAGCTTGCAGAAGAAGTTCGTGTCATAGAAACAGTAACTGAAGAAGGCAAGCCAAAGAAAACCAAGATTCGTACTCGTGTCATCAAGAAGATCAAAGGCGACAAGCAGGAAGTAACAAAGATTGAAACTGTTGAAGAAGATGACAAACAACCAGAAACTACTGTCACAGTAGAAGAGATACCTGTTGAAGAACAGCCCAAAGATGTGACTGAGCTTCCAGAAGAAGTTCGTGTCGTCGAAACAGTAACTGATGAAGGCAAGCCAAAGAAAACCAAGATTCGTACTCGTGTTATCAAGAAGATCAAGGGTGACAAACAGGAAGTTACAAAGATTGAAACTGTTGAAGAAGATGATAAACAACCAGAAACTACTGTCACAGTAGAAGAGATACCTGTTGAAGAACAGCCCAAAGGTGTGACTGAGCTTCCAGAAGAAGTTCGTGTCATCGAAACAGTAACTGAAGAAGGCAAGCCAAAGAAAACTAAGATTCGTACTCGTGTCATCAAGAAGATCAAAGGCGACAAGCAGGAAGTAACAAAGATTGAAACTGTTGAAGAAGATGACAAACAACCAGAAACTACTGTCACAGTAGAAGAGATACCTGTTGAAGAACAGCCCAAAGATGTTACTGAGCTTCCAGAAGAAGTTCGTGTCATCGAAACAGTAACTGAAGAAGGCAAGCCAAAGAAAACCAAGATTCGTACTCGTGTCATCAAGAAGATCAAAGGCGACAAACAGGAAGTAACAAAGATTGAAACTGTTGAAGAAGATGACAAACAACCAGAAACTACTGTCACAGTAGAAGAGATACCTGTTGAAGAACAGCCCAAAGGTGTGACTGAGCTTCCAGAAGAAGTTCGTGTCATCGAAACAGTAACTGAAGAAGGCAAGCCAAAGAAAACCAAGATTCGTACTCGTGTCATCAAGAAAATTAAAGGCGACAAGCAGGAAGTAACAAAGATTGAAACTGTTGAAGAAGATGACAAACAACCAGAAACTACTGTCACAGTAGAAGAGATACCTGTTGAAGAACAGCCGAAGGATGTGACAGAGCTTCCAGAAGAAGTTCGTGTCATCGAAACAGTAACTGAAGAAGGCAAGCCAAAGAAAACCAAGATTCGTACTCGTGTCATCAAGAAGATCAGAGGCGACAAGCAGGAAGTTACAAAGATTGAAACTGTTGAAGAAGATGACAAACAACCAGAAACTACTGTCACAGTAGAAGAGATACCTGTTGAAGAACAGCCGAAGGATGTGACTGAGCTTCCAGAAGAAGTTCGTGTCATCGAAACAGTAACTGAAGAAGGCAAGCCAAAGAAAACCAAGATTCGTACTCGTGTCATCAAGAAGACCAGAGGCGACAAGCAGGAAGTTACAAAGATTGAAACTGTCGAAGAAGATGACAAACAACCAGAAACTACTGTCACAGTAGAAGAGATACCTGTTGAAGAACAGCCCAAAGATGTGACTGAGCTTCCAGAAGAAGTTCGTGTCATAGAAACAGTAACTGAAGAAGGCAAGCCAAAGAAAACCAAGATTCGTACTCGTGTTATCAAGAAGATCAAGGGTGACAAACAGGAAGTTACAAAGATTGAAACTGTTGAAGAAGATGACAAACAACCAGAAACTACTGTCATTGTAGAAGAGATACCTGTTAAAGAACAGCCCAAAGATGTGACTGAACTTCCAGAAGAAGTTCGTGTCATCGAAACAGTAACTGAAGAAGGCAAGCCAAAGAAAACCAAGATTCGTACTCGTGTTATCAAGAAGATCAAGGGTGACAAACAGGAAGTTACAAAGATTGAAACTGTTGAAGAAGATGACAAACAACCAGAAACTACTGTCACAGTAGAAGAGATACCTGTTGAAGAACAGCCCAAGGATGTGACTGAACTTCCAGAAGAAGTTCGTGTCATCGAAACAGTAACTGAAGAAGGCAAGCCAAAGAAAACTAAGATTCGTACTCGTGTCATCAAGAAGATTAAAGGCGACAAGCAGGAAGTAACAAAGATTGAAACTGTTGAAGAAGATGACAAACAACCAGAAACTACTGTCACAGTAGAAGAGATACCTGTTGAAGAACAGCCCAAAGATGTGACTGAGCTTCCAGAAGTAGTTCGTGTCATCGAAACAGTAACTGAAGAAGGCAAGCCAAAGAAAACCAAGATTCGTACTCGTGTCATCAAGAAGATCAAAGGCGACAAACAGGAAGTAACAAAGATTGAAACTGTTGAAGAAGATGACAAACAACCAGAAACTACTGTCACAGTAGAAGAGATACCTGTTGAAGAACAGCCCAAAGGTGTGACTGAGCTTCCAGAAGAAGTTCGTGTCATCGAAACGGTAACTGAAGAAGGCAAGCCAAAGAAAACCAAGATTCGTACTCGTGTCATCAAGAAGATCAAAGGCGACAAACAGGAAGTAACAAAGATTGAAACTGTTGAAGAAGATGACAAACAACCAGAAACTACTGTCACAGTAGAAGAGATACCTATTGAAGAACAGCCCAAAGGTGTGACTGAGCTTCCAGAAGAAGTTCGTGTCATCGAAACAGTAACTGAAGAAGGAAAACCAAAGAAAACCAAGATTCGTACTCGTGTCATCAAGAAGATCAGAGGCGACAAGCAGGAAGTTACAAAGATTGAAACTGTTGAAGAAGATGACAAACAACCAGAAACTACTGTCACAGTAGAAGAGATACCTGTTGAAGAACAGCCGAAGGATGTGACTGAGCTTCCAGAAGAAGTTCGTGGCATCGAAACAGTAACTGAAGACGACAAGCCAAAGAAAACTAAGATTCGTACTCGTGTCATCAAGAAGACCAGAGGCGACAAGCAGGAAGTAACAAAGATTGAAACTGTTGAAGAAGATGACAAACAACCAGAAACTACTGTCACAGTAGAAGAGATACCTTTTGAAGAACAGCCCAAGGATGTGACTGAACTTCCAGAAGAAGTTCGTGTCATCGAAACAGTAACTGAAGAAGGCAAGCCAAAGAAAACTAAGATTCGTACTCGTGTCATCAAGAAGATCAAAGGCGACAAGCAGGTAGTAACAAAGATTGAAACTGTTGAAGAAGATGACAAACAACCAGAAACTACTGTCACAGTAGAAGAGATACCTGTTGAAGAACAGCCCAAAGATGTGACTGAGCTTCCAGAAGAAGTTCGTGTCATAGAAACAGTAACTGAAGAAGGCAAGCTAAAGAAAACCAAGATTCGTACTCGTGTTATCAAGAAAATCAAGGGTGACAAACAGAAAGTTACAAAGATTGAAACTGTTGAAGAAGATGACAAACAACCAGAAACTACTGTCACAGTGGAAGAGATACCTGTTGAAGAACAGCCCAAAGATGTGACTGTACTTCCAGAAGAAGTTCGTGTCATCGAAACAGTAACTGAAGAAGGCAAGCCAAAGAAAACCAAAATTCGTACTCGTGTCATCAAGAAGATCAAGGGTGACAAACAGGAAGTAACAAAGATTGAAATTGTTGAAGAAGATGACAAACAACCAGAAACTACTGTCACAGTAGAAGAGATACCTGTTGAGGAACAGCCCAAGGATGTGACTGAGCTTCCAGAAGAAGTTCGTGTCATAGAAACAGTAACTGAAGAAGGCAAGCCAAAGAAGACCAAGATTCGTACTCGTGTCATCAAGAAGATCAGAGGCGACAAGCAGGAAGTTACAAAGATTGAAACTGTTGAAGAAGATGACAAACAACCAGAAACTATTGTCACAGTAGAAGAGATACCTGTTGAAGAACAGCCCAAAGATGTGACTGAACTTCCAGAAGAAGTTCGTGTCATCGAAACAGTAACTGAAGAAGGCAAACCAAAGAAAACCAAGATTCGTACTCGTGTTATCAAGAAGATCAAGGGTGACAAACAGGAAGTAACAAAGATTGAAACTGTTGAAGAAGATGACAAACAACCAGAAACTACTGTCACAGTAGAAGAGATACCTGTTGAAGAACAGCCCAAGTATGTGACCGAGCTTCCAGAACAAGTTCGTGTCATCGAAACAGTAACTGAAGAAGGCAAGCCAAAGAAAACCAAGATTCGTACTCGTGTCATCAAGAAGATCAAGGGTGACAAACAGGAAGTTACAAAGATTGAAACTGTTGAAGAAGATGACAAACAACCAGAAACTACTGTCACAGTAGAAGAGATACCTGTTGAAGAACAGCCCAATGATGTGACTGAGCTTCCAGAAGAAGTTCGTGTCATCGAAACAGTAACTGAAGAAGGCAAGCCAAAGAAAACCAAGATTCGTACTCGTGTTATCAAGAAGATCAAGGGTGACAAACAGGAAGTTACAAAGATTGAAACTGTTGAAGAAGATGACAAACAACCAGAAACTACTGTCACAGTTGAAGAGATACCTGTTGAAGAACAGCCCAAGGATGTGACTGAACTTCCAGAAGAAGTTCGTGTCATCGAAACAGTAACTGAAGAAGGCAAGCCAAAGAAAACCAAGATTCGTACTCGTGTCATCAAGAAGATCAGAGGCGACAAGCAGGAAGTTACAAAGATTGAAACTGTTGAAGAAGATGACAAACAACCAGAAACTACTGTCACAGTAGAAGAGATACCTGTTGAAGAACAGCCCAAGGATGTGACTGAGCTTCCAGAAGAAGTTCGTGTTATAGAAACAGTAACTGAAGAAGGCAAGCCACAGAAAACAAAGATTCGTACTCGTGTCATCAAGAAGATCAAAGGCGACAAGCAGGAAGTAACAAAGATCGAAACTGTTGAAGAAGATGACAAACAACCAGAAACTACAGTCACAGTAGAAGAGATACCTGTTGAAGAACAGCCCAAGGATGTGACTGAGCTTCCAGAAGAAGTTCGTGTCATCGAAACAGTAGCTAAAGAAGGCAAGCCAAAGAAAACAAAGATTCGTACTCGCGTTATCAAGAAGATCAAGGGTGACAAACAGGAAGTTACAAAGATTGAAACTGTTGAAGAAGATGACAAACAACCAGAAACTACTGTCACAGTAGAAGAGATAAATGTTGAAGAACAGCCCAAAGATGTGACTGAGCTTCCAGAAGAAGTTCGTGTCATCGAAACAGTAACTGAAGAAGGCAAGCCAAAGAAAACAAAGATTCGTACTCGTGTCATCAAGAAGATCAGAGGCGACAAGCAGGAAGTAACAAAGATCGAAACTGTTGAAGAAGATGACAAACAACCAGAAACTACTGTCACAGTAGAAGAGATACCTGTTGAAGAACAGCCCAAGGATGTGACTGAGCTTCCAGAAGAAGTTCGTGTCATCGAAACAGTAACTGAAGAAGGCAAGCCAAAGAAAACCAAGATTCGTACTCGTTTTATCAAGAAGATCAGAGGCGACAAACAGGAAGTTACAAAGATTGAAACTGTTGAAGAAGATGACAAACAACCAGAAACTACTGTCACAGTAGAAGAGATACCTGTTGAAGAACAGCCCAAGGATGTGACTGAGCTTCCAGAAGAAGTTCGTGTCATCGAAACAGTAACTGAAGAAGGCAAGCCAAAGAAAACTAAGATTCGTACTCGTGTCATCAAGAAGATCAAAGGCGACAAGCAGGAAGTAACAAAGATTGAAACTGTTGAAGAAGATGACAAACAACCAGAAACTACTGTCACAGTAGAAGAGATACCTGTTGAAGAACAGCCCAAAGATGTGACTGAGCTTCCAGAAGAAGTTCGTGTCATCGAAACAGTAACTGAAGAAGGCAAGCCAAAGAAAACCAAGATTCGTACTCGTGTCATCAATAAGATTAAAGGCGACAAACAGGAAGTAACAAAGATTGAAACTGTTGAGGAAGATGACAAACAACCAGAAACTACTGTCACAGTAGAAGAGATACCTGTTGAAGAACAGCCCAAAGATGTGACTGAGCTTCCAGAAGAAGTTCGTGTCATCGAAACAGTAACTGAAGAAGGCAAGCCAAAGAAAACCAAGATTCGTACTCGTGTCATCAAGAAGATTAAAGGCGACAAACAGGAAGTAACAAAGATTGAAACTGTTGAAGAAGATGACAAACAACCAGAAACTACTGTCACAGTAGAAGAGATACCTGTTGAAGAACAGCCCAAAGATGTGACTGAGCTTCCAGAAGAAGTTCGTGTCATCGAAACAGTAACTGAAGAAGGCAAGCCAAAGAAAACCAAGATTCGTACTCGTGTCATCAAGAAGATTAAAGGCGACAAGCAGGAAGTAACAAAGATTGAAACTGTTGAAGAAGATGACAAACAACCAGAAACTACTGTCACAGTAGAAGAGATACCTGTTGAAGAACAGCCGAAGGATGTGACTGAGCTTCCAGAAGAAGTTCGTGTCATCGAAACAGTAACTGAAGAAGGCAAGCCAAAGAAAACTAAGATTCGTACTCGTGTCATCAAGAAGATCAAAGGCGACAAACAGGAAGTAACAAAGATCGAAACTGTTGAAGAAGATGACAAACAACCAGAAACTACTGTCACAGTAGAAGAGATACCTGTTGAAGAACAGCCCAAAGATGTGACTGAGCTTCCAGAAGAAGTTCGTGTCGTCGAAACAGTAACTGAAGAAGGCAAGCCAAAGAAAACCAAGATTCGTACTCGTGTTATCAAGAAGATCAAGGGTGACAAACAGGAAGTTACAAAGATTGAAACTGTTGAAGAAGATGACAAACAACTAGAAACTACTGTCACAGTAGAAGAGATACCTGTTGAAGAACAGCCCAAAGGTGTGACTGAACTTCCAGAAGAAGTTCGTGTCATCGAAACAGTAACTGAAGAAGGCAAGCCAAAGAAAACTAAGATTCGTACTCGTGTCATCAAGAAGATCAAAGGCGACAAGCAGGAAGTAACAAAGATTGAAACTGTTGAAGAAGATGACAAACAACCAGAAACTACTGTCACAGTAGAAGAGATACCTGTTGAAGAACAGCCCAAAAATGTGACTGAGCTTCCAGAAGAAGTTCGTGTCATCGAAACAGTAACTGAAGAAGGCAAGCCAAAGAAAACTAAGATTCGTACTCGTGTCATCAAGAAGATCAAAGGCGACAAACAGGAAGTAACAAAAATTGAAACTGTTGAAGAAGATGACAAACAACCAGAAACTACTGTCACAGTAGAAGAGATACCTGTTGAAGAACAGCCCAAAGGTGTGACTGAGCTTCCAGAAGAAGTTCGTGTCATCGAAACAGTAACTGAAGAAGGCAAGCCAAAGAAAACCATGATTCGTACTCGTGTCATCAAGAAGATTAAAGGCGACAAGCAGGAAGTAACAAAGATTGAAACTGTTGAAGAAGATGACAAACAACCAGAAACTACTGTCACAGTAGAAGAGATACCTGTTGAAGAACAGCCCAAGGATGTGACTGAGCTTCCAGAAGAAGTACGTGTCATCGAAACTGTAACTGAAGAAGGCAAGCCAAAGAAAACAAAGATTCGTACTCGTGTCATCAAGAAGATCAGAGGCGACAAGCAGGAAGTTACAATGATTGAAACTGTTGAAGAAGATGACAAACAACCAGAAACTACTGTCACAGTAGAAGAGATACCTGTTGAAGAACAGCCGAAGGATGTGACTGAGCTTCCAGAAGAAGTTCGTGTCATCGAAACAGTAACTGAAGAAGGCAAGCCAAAGAAAACCAAGATTCGTACTCGTGTCATCAAGAAGACCAGAGGCGACAAGCAGGAAGTTACAAAGATTGAAACTGTTGAAGAAGATGACAAACAACCAGAAACTACTGTCACAGTAGAAGAGATACCTGTTGAAGAACAGCCCAAGGATGTGACTGAGCTTCCAGAAGAAGTTCGTGTCATAGAAACAGTAACTGAAGAAGGCAAGCCAAAGAAAACCAAGATTCGTACTCGTGTTATCAAGAAGATCAAAGGCGACAAGCAGGAAGTAACAAAGATTGAAACTGTTGAAGAAGATGACAAACAACCAGAAACTACTGTCACAGTAGAAGAGATACCTGTTGAAGAACAGCCCAAAGATGTGACTGAACTTCCAGAAGAAGTTCGTGTCATCGAAACAGTAACTGAAGAAGGCAAGCCAAAGAAAACCAAAATTCGTACTCGTGTCATCAAGAAGATCAAGGGTGACAAACAGGAAGTTACAAAGATTGAAATTGTTGAAGAAGATGACAAACAACCAGAAACTACTGTCACAGTAGAAGAGATACCTGTTGAAGAACAGCCCAAGGATGTGACTGAGCTTCCAGAAGAAGTTCGTGTCATCGAAACAGTAACTGAAGAAGGCAAGCCAAAGAAAATCAAGATTCGTACTCGTGTTATCAAGAAGATCAAGGGTGACAAACAGGAAGTTACAAAGATTGAAACTGTTGAAGAAGATGACAAACAACCAGAAACTACTGTCACAGTTGAAGAGATACCTGTTGAAGAACAGCCCAAGGATGTGACTGAACTTCCAGAAGAAGTTCGTGTCATCGAAACAGTAACTGAAGAAGGCAAGCCAAAGAAAACTAAGATTCGTACTCGTGTCATCAAGAAGATCAGAGGCGACAAGCAGGAAGTTACAAAGATTGAAACTGTTGAAGAAGATGACAAACAACCAGAAACTATTGTCACAGTAGAAGAGATACCTGTTGAAGAACAGCCCAAGAATGTGACTGAGCTTCCAGAAGAATTTCGTGTCATCGAAACAGTAACTGAAGAAGGCAAGCCAAAGAAAACCAAGATTCGTACTCGTGTTATCAAGAAGATCAAGGGTGACAAACAGGAAGTTACAAAGATTGAAACTGTTGAAGAGGATGACAAACAACCAGAAACTACTGTCACAGTTGAAGAGATACCTGTTGAAGAACAGCCCAAGGATGTGACTGAACTTCCAGAAGAAGTTCGTGTCATCGAAACAGTAACTGAAGAAGGCAAGCCAAAGAAAACCAAGATTCGTACTCGTGTCATCAAGAAGATCAGAGGCGACAAGCAGGAAGTTACAAAGATTGAAACTGTTGAAGAAGATGACAAACAACCAGAAACTACTGTCACAGTAGAAGAGATACCTGTTGAAGAACAGCCCAAGGATGTGACTGAGCTTCCAGAAGAAGTTCGTGTCATAGAAACAGTAACTGAAGAAGGCAAGCCAAAGAAAACAAAGATTCGTACTCGTGTCATCAAGAAGATCAGAGGCGACAAGCAGGAAGTTACAAAGATTGAAACTGTTGAAGAAGATGACAAACAACCAGAAACTACTGTCACAGTAGAAGAGATACCTGTTGAAGAACAGCCCAAGGATGTGACTGAGCTTCCTGAAGAAGTTCGTGTCATAGAAACAGTAACTGAAGAAGGCAAGCCAAAGAAAACAAAGATTCGTACTCGTGTCATCAAGAAGATCAGAGGCGACAAGCAGGAAGTAACAAAGATCGAAACTGTTGAAGAAGATGACAAACAACCAGAAACTACTGTCACAGTAGAAGAGATACCTGTTGAAGAACAGCCCAAGGATGTGACTGAGCTTCCAGAAGAAATTCGTTTCATCGAAACAGTAACTGAAGAAGGCAAGCCAAAGAAAACCAAAATTCGTACTCGTGTCATCAAGAAGATCAAAGGCGACAAACAGGAAGTAACAAAGATCGAAACTGTTGAAGAAGATGACAAACAACCAGAAACTACTGTCACAATAGAAGAGGTGCCTGTAGAAGAACAGCCCAAGGATGTGACTGAGCTTCCAGAAGAAGTTCGTGTCATCGAAACAGTAACTGAAGAAGGCAAGCCAAGGAAAACCAAGATTCGTACTCGTGTTATCAAGAAGATTAAGGGTGACAAGCTGGAAGTAACAAAGATTGAAACTGTTGAAGAAGATGACAAACAACCAGAAACTACTGTCACAGTAGAAGAAATACCTGTTGAAGAACAGCCCAAAGATGTGACTGAGCTTCCAGAAGAAGTTCGTGTCATCGAAACAGTAACTGAAGAAGGCAAGCCAAAGAAAACCAAGATTCGTACTCGTGTCATCAAGAAGATCAAAGGCGACAAGCAGGAAGTAACAAAGATTGAAACTGTTGAAGAAGATGACAAACAACCAGAAACTACTGTCACAGTAGAAGAGATACCTGTTGAAGAACTGCCGAAGGATGTGACTGAGCTTCCAGAAGAAGTTCGCGTCATCGAAACAGTAACTGAAGAAGGCAAGCCAAAGAAAACCAAGATTCGTACTCGTGTTATCAAGAAGATCAAGGGCGACAAACAGGAAGTCACAAAAATTGAAACTGTTGAAGAAGAAGATAAAATGCCTGAATACACCGTCACTGTTGAAGAAATTCCAATAGAATATAAACCTAGTGCTACCTCACATGATAAATTGAAAAAGAGAATTCGTGTTCAAAAACCATCAGATGAAGTTTCAATCTTTGAACTACCTGAACGAAAAGCTATTGTTATGTCTAAAAAGGAAGATGGAACTCCGAAAAAAACAGTCATCAAAACAAAGGTTATTAAAAAAATTGTCGGACCCAAAATGGAAATTACTAAAGTTCAAACTGTGGAAGAATATGAGAAAGTTCCTGTTACAAAAGTTACAGTGGAAGAATTCAGTGAACCCTTTCCACAAGTACCAAATGAAGAAGAATATCCCGTTTTTGAGCTGCCCGAAGAATCGATTACGGAAGAAATTATTAACGATGATGGTTTTCCACAGGTTGTGAAAACCAAAAAGCGAGTCATAAAAAAAACAAAGGGATCAGTTCAGGAAGAAACTGAAATAAAAACTGTCGAATGTGATGGTAGTGAACCTTTGGTTTCTGTCATAGTTACTCAGAAACCTTTAACGGATGATTTTTCCATTATGAAACCACTTCAAAGTGTTGAGTTGCCTGAGGATATAACGGTTTTTGAAACGACTTCTCCCCAAGGAAAAGTTAAAAAGACTACTGTTAAAACTAGATCTATTAAAAAACACTTAGATGATGATAAGGATGAAATAACGACTATTCAATTCGTACAAGAAGAAGATGACGATACACCTATTGCTTCAGTAAACGTTGAAGAAATGTATCCTTCAGAAAGTATTCAAAAACCCATTCCTATAGAGGAGTTACCAGAGGAAATTGTGTTTTCAGAGATTTTGACTAAGGATAAAAAACCAAGAAAGAAAATTACTAAGACACGTACTTTCAAAAAGGAAAAATCTCCAGAACCTGAGTATTATCAAATTCAAACGATTGAGGAGGAAGGAAAAGAACCCTTTTCTCTGATTCGAGTTGTGAGCAATGAAAGTCTCTCTAATATAATAGACCTTAGTACATTGGATGATGAAATGTTGCCAAAAGTCAAACAAAGAAAACAAAAACCTTCAAAACAAATTTCTAAGGGTAAGAACACAATACACTCCAAACATTACACAATATTATCATTAACACAATATATATTAACTAAAATATTTAAAAAAAAAACTTATTTACTACGAGGGCTTTTCAATTCCTTATATACATTTATAAATATATTAAAATTATACATCACATATATATCAAATTTACATATATATTAACACAGAGCAAAAAACTATACCCGTTAACACTGAATCAGAGAAACCCGTATTCATAACTACTTTTAAATCAGTACAAAATGAAGATGGAGAAACAACAATTCAATCAGAAAATAAAACGATTTCTGAAGAACAAGGCGTACTTGTTGAGGAGGTACTGAGTGATACAGAACCGATTAATGATATGGAAAAGCCGACACCATACAACATTGAGATTGTAGAGGTCAACGAATTTACAGGTGAGTTGGCATTTTATCCATTTAAGGTTTTTCTCTTGTATTGTATTTATACAAGAAATGACATTTGTTAAAGTATTAACTGTATTTTATAAGAAAACATGCGTAATTGTTAAATGCATATGGTCGAAAGATATCGACTGTTTAAAAAGAAGCTCTTTGGTAAGTGATGCCTTAGACGTTTAATGCAGCATTGACATGTGTAAGCTGCTCCAAGGCCATAACAATCATATCTAATTGGGAATATAATTAATAAAAGTAAAGTCATGACACTATGATGAACATGAAACAACACTGAAACTCATTCTTAAATGTTCTCTCATTATATAAGCAAATATTTTCTTCAAAATATACTTTTTAAGTAATAAGTCATAAAAAAATTAATATGTACATTTATATGTTTGATTATAAAGGTAATCAATCAAAGTCACCAATCAAATCATATTCTCAGTATCATACCTATGAAACTATGTTCTCAATATCATAACATAAAAGTTGGTATGTATAAGCATTAGTTTAAATCAAATATTTTTCTCGTGCAGACGAAGCCAACAAAGAATACACAATCATTGAACCCGATGATGTAAGTGAAGACAAAACACAAACACACGAAACTCGACCAGAACATATAAAAAAGACTAAAAAGACGAAGGAAAAATTTGAACTTATTGACGAGACACCTGAGAAACTAGTTGTTGAGTATTTGCCGGAAGAAGTAACAGAAGTTCCGTTGACTTCGGCTGCAGAGAAAGAAGAAGTTGATAAACCAAAAGTAAAAACTATTTCAAAACGGAAAATTAAAAAGAAACTTGGTGATCATGAACAAACTATCGAAATAGTTACTACAAAGGAAACTGGAAAAGAGGATGAAAATACTGTTATTGTCCTAACTGCAAGTGAGGGCGAAGAAGAAAAAAGCCCAAAGCAACTTGAAGTTAATGTTGTCGATATTTCAACAGAACCAAAAAAGATGAAAAAAAAGAAGTCCATGAAGAAAGTAAAGAAGGACGATTTGGATGAGTATATTCAATTTTTAATACATCAAGAAATACCTAAAACTGTTATAATGCCATACAAGCGCACAGAAATGGAATTGCCTCAGAGAGCACGTAGGGACTCCTCGGTAAAATTACCTAAATCAGAGAAATTGGTGCCGATGAAAATTGAAAGGGTTGAAATTAAGAAATCAAAGTTCCTTGAAATAACATCCGTGGCCGAATTGCCACAAATGCTTAAGCTCAAGAAACCAAAACAAAGACCAAAAGATGCAGCTAAGAAACCGGAAGCTTCTTTTAAAGGATTCAAATTAAAGAGCCGGATTAGTTTTATACCCTATGCTCCATACTGTTTCAAGGCAGTTGTGACAGAACTCGATGTCCAGCGTGGTTGTGGTGAGCTTTCCCGCAACGTTGATGAAGCCTTAAAGACTCTTAAGAAACGTCCAAAGAAATTTAAGAGCATTGAAGCTCCTGAAGAAGTGCTAGAAGCACTTGACTTGGAAGAATTTGAAACAATGAAGCTACTCAAAGAGGCTACTGAGAGTCCCAAAGAAAAATATAAACGTCAACAGAAACCTGAAAAAGATACTGACATTGAGAAAATAAAGAAAATTAGAATTGGAAAAGGAAAATTGCCTAAAGAGGCTGACCAACCTGAAGAGGTGCTTTTAAAACCAGTTAAGTTCGACCAACCGGTTCCAGAAGAATTAATTGAGAAACCTAAGCCAGAAGAAGAGAAACCAAAACAAAGAAAAAAAGGTAAGAAGCCAGTTAAAGAAGACGATTCCTTAGTGTTTGAGCCTCTTAACATAAGCGACAATGAAAGTAGCCTCAGTGAATCTGAAAAATATGGTGCTGAACTGGAAGATGATAACATCGAATTGTCAGAAAAAGTCAAATATAAGCGCAAAACAAAACCAAAGCCTATACCAGAAACAATATCATATCCCATCGTACCTGGAAAGCCAAAAGAAACTGAAGAAACTCCACAGAAAGACTTAAAATTAAGAAAACCGTCATCAAAAAAACCAGATGTAGATCAGAAAGACCTTCATTTAAAACCATTTCATATAGTCGAACTTGTTGAAACGTTACCGGAAACAATTGAACGTAATATAGTCGATGAAAATGGAGAAACAAGAAAACAAGTTATACAAAAAAGAAAAATTAAGCGTAAAACACCGGTTGAAGTGCAGCTCATAGAAATTCTCGAAACTGAACCAAGAGAGAATGAAGATATGACCTACGAAGTAATTGTCACAATTATAGATGAAGAAAATGACAAAATCCTTAAAAAAGAATCTAAAAAAAAAAAGAAAATAAAGCGTATGCCAAAGCAAGAACTTGAAGAATTTATAGCTGAACTAAAGGAACAACCAACCGATGAGTCTTTAGACCACCAGCTCAACGATTTTTATACGATTGAAGTCAAAGAACTGGAACCAGAATTCATTGAACGCGACGTTTCTGACGAACAAGGTGATGTCCAAAAAGAAGTTGTAAAGAAACGAAAAATACTTCAAAAGAAGGGCAATCAAGAGAATATTGTTGAAATTGTTGAATTGAAACCATCAGAGGACTCTGAGACAGTGTATGAAGTTGTTGTTACCACGACAGAGCCTTTCGAAGATTCACTACCAGAAAATCTAGAAACCCCAAGAAAGAAGAAAAAGAGAACACAAATGAAGAAGGCCGAGCTGGATGCTTATATTCAACAGCTTATAGATGCAGAAATCCCAAAGACAGAACTGGAGCAATACGAAAAGATAGAAATTGATGGAAAACCCAAAAAAGCTAAGAAATCGAAACTCCAACCAAAAGATTCTAAAGCAATAGAGTCCGATGAACTGAAAGTAAATATAATTGAGGATGACGCTCCAGAGAAACCAAAAACAAAGAAGTCAAAAAAGAAAATGTTGGTAACTGGCGAGGAAATTATAGAACAGCTGCCAGAAGAGGAACACCCAGATTACAATATTCAATACAAAGAATTTGAAGCTCCTAGAGAAACTTCTACTTCTCAAGAAACCCAGGAATTCGAAAAACCAATTGAAGACCAATTTATAACCTTCGTATCTGATGATGTCCCACTCATCGTAGAAGAACTTCCAAAGGTAGTAGAAATAGTTGTGAAAGAAACTGAAAATGAAAAACCATCAGAAGAAGTTATAACCAAACGAAAAATTAAAAAAACCAAAGGTTCAAAAGAATATACTATTGAAATTATAGAAAAACAAGTTGATGATGAACCCGAAGCTGAAATAACTTTAATAACGTCCGAGAGCGAAAAGCAACAAGAAAATACCACCTTAAAGAAACCCGTTTCAACTAAACCTAAGAAAACAGTAAGGAAAATGAAAAAGGAAGAAGTTGCAGATTACATTGTTTCTATTGTTGAAGAAGAGCCGGAAAAATTAACGCAGGAAAACGTTGTTATTGATGATCAGGAACAAAAACAAAAAGAAGAACATTACGACGATGATATTTTCTACAAAACAACAGTTGTTGACGAACTTCCAGAAAAAGAAAACTTGAAAGGTGAAATAAAAACCATATGTGATGAACAAAAACATTTCCTTGAAAATAAAGATAATGCTGAGGAAACAAGTAGAATACAAGTTATTGAAAGCAAACCTGATAAAACCTTTAAAGAGCAACAAGATATCGATGATAATGTTTCAGAAAATCAAGAACCCATAAAAACAACTATAATGGAGTTCCAAATTGGCGTTACGGACGAAAAAGCTCCGCAAAAGCCAACAAAATTGAAAAAGGATAAAAAACTGAAAGAACGTACTTCGCCAAAAACTTACACCATTCATATTGAAGAGTTTGCACCCGAAACTGTTCACAAAGAAATAACTGATGAAAATGGCGAAACTACTCAACGGAAAATAACAAAACGAAAAATAAAAAAGAAGGAAGGAGATAAGGAATATACCATTGAAATTATAGAAACTCAAGAAGAGAATAAACCAATAGCCGATGTAACCATTACTACCTTGGAGCAGCATCCCGATAAAAAAAATGAGGGAATAGAAGAAGTTAAAATTGCAGAGCATCAAAAAAGGAAAAAGATTAAAAAGAACGACCTAGATGATTACATTAGATCCCTAATCGAGCAAGAAATCCCAAAGACAGAACTAGAACTTTATGAGCGAACTGATATCGACGAAAAACCGAAAAAGCCCAAAAAAATTAAAAAACTTCATAAGAAATCAGAAAAGCTGATAGATGGAGTTCCTGTAATAGTGCACGATTTCGATGTGCAAGAAGTTTATTTGGAACCAGAAGAATTTCTTGAGCTTCCGGAAGCTGTACTTACGGCAGAAGAAGAAAGCAAGCCACAGGAGCTTGACAACTACAAAATAGCCCTTACAGAAGAAAAGGTTAAAACTCTTATAACTAAAGACGATGTCGCTTCCATAAAGGTAACAGAAACCTTTAAAAAGGCCTTAGAAGAGCCGGTTTTTGTAGAAGAAATTGCACCGGCAATAGAAACGATTGAAGTAACTGAAATAAATGGAGAATTTAAAGAAAAAACTACAACAAAACGCAAAGTCAAACGTAAGCAAGGTCCAAAAGTTGAAGTATTTGAAATATCCGAAACTTCGGAAAAAGATCAACCGATGGCAGAGATTTCTATTGTGCAAATTGATGAAGTACAGTCAAATGATTTGCAAGAAGAAGTGGTTGTTGAAACTAAGAAACCAACAAAAAAACCTAAGAAAATAAGGAAGGAAGATGTCAAAAAGTATGTTACAAGTGTTATTGAGGAGCTTCTCAGTCCTCAAGTTGAGGAAGTTAAGGAACCTGAAGAATTATTGAATGAAAACCAGATCACAGAAGAAACACAAGAGATAAAAGATATTCCAGTTAAAATCAAAGTACCAAAACCAAAGAAACTAAAAGTAGCGAATGATCAAGAAGAATACATTATTCGGGTTGAAGAAATGGCACCAGAGTCAGAAGTTCATGATACGACCAATGAACTTGGCCAGCCCATAAAACAAGTTAAAACTAAACGAACATTCAAGAAAAAGGAAGGACCAAAAGAATATTTAATTGAAGTTATTGAAACTGTTGAAGACAACAATCCAGAAGCTGAATTAATTATAAAAACAACAGAAATAGTAAAGGACGATAATAAGCCATTAGATGATGTGGCAGAAGTTAAAGTTTTCGATACAAAGAAAAAAGTCAAGAAAGATAATCTCGATGACTACATCAAAGCTTTGATTGAACAGGAAATTCCAAAAACTGAACTTGAACAATATGAACGAATTGACATCGAAAAAGTACCTAAGAAATCTAAAAAAGTTAAAAAATCCCATAAAAAGACTGAGGAAATTATTGAAGGATCTACAGTTATGGTACATGAGTTTGTATTAGAGGACGATGAACCTATGGAGGAAGATTTAAAAGAACTTCCAATAAAAGTTGAAGAAACAGAAAGTCCATTAGAAGAAATTCCACAGACAGATGAATTCAAATTTAGTATCACGGAAGAATCTGTCGAACCTATGAAATTTGGTCAGGATATCATCGAAATAGAGCAAGAACAACCTTCTTTCAAGAAACCGAAGACAAAGAAACCAAAGCATGTAGATTTTACTGAAGAGCCTATTGTGGTGGAAGAAATTGCAAAAACAACTGAAATAGTTGAAGACCTTGGTGAAAATGGAGACATTAAAGAGAAAATTGTGACCAAGCGTAAAATAAAACGTAAACAAGGCCCTAAGGAGCAAGTTTATGAAATATCTGAGGAAACTGACAAAGATGAACAAATATTTACAGTAACTGTTGTAGAAATTGACGAAGAACAACCAACAAGTATTAAAACTGATCTTGTCAAAAAGAAAAAACCACTTAAAACTCCTAAAATAGTTAAGAAGGATGATATCAAGGAGTATGTGATGAATGTTATTGAAGAGTATGTTCAGCATGAAGATGACAAGGAGGAAAATATCGAAGATATCTCTATTTCAGAAATAATGGAACGGCCGGAAAAAATTAAGAAACCGAAGAAGCACAAGACTGACGCATCAGACAACATTGAAAAAGATAAACTCGACGAAACTCGAATTGATGCTGAAGAAACTACGAAACATGAAGAAGAAGTCTGTAGACCTGTTGAATCCGATAAAACATTTACCGTTAAAGCAACTGACGAAAGTTCAGTTAAAAAACCAGAAGATAAAAAATCAAAAAAACAGAAGAAGCCTAAGGGGGTTGGAGAAATTTCGGAAGAAACTTATTCTGAGTACTCAGTAAAGGTTTCTGAATCTGAAGAAAAAAAACCAAAAGAATTCATTGATGCCGAGGGCGAACCAGAGCCAGAGTCAGAAATTGAAGTGGAAACCACAGCAGATTATAAGGTATTTATTCAGGAAATGGATGTTGTTACTGAAGAAAATGACATAATTGATGAGACTGGTGAAACCAAAAAGCAAAAGATAATAAAGCGTAAAATAAAGAAACAGGTGGGACCAAAGGAGGAGCTAATTGAAATTACTGAAACTATAGTGGATAATGCTCCAGAGGCTGAAGTTTCTGTTACATCAACAGAAGTCAGCACAGCACCTGTCGAAGATATACCTCTTGCTGTCAAACCTTCGAAGAAAAAAGCCACCAAAAAAGTAAAGAAAGATGATTTACAGGACTATATTCAAAAGCTGATCGAACAAGATATTCCAAAAACTGAATTAGAAAAATACGAAAAAATAGACATTGATGAACCAGTCAAACTCAAAAAGAAAAAAATGGTTAAAAAATCAAAAGAAAAAATAGAGGAACAAGTGCCTGAAAAAATGGAAGAACCAACTAAGTTGGATGATGTTATTATTTCAGACGAAGTATTAACTCCAGCCAATAAACCAGAGCAAGCTGCTATCAAAATATCCGAAGAAGCTACTGAACCTGATTCTCAAGTACCTTTTAAGGTATCGGTTTTAGAAGAAATCGTGGAAATCCAAAAGCCTTCTGATGATGAAGTAGTTATTAGCGTTAAAGAAGAAGAACCGCAAATAGTTCCGGAAGCACCACTTAAAGTTTCTATCTTAGAGGAAACTGTAAAAACTGAAAAAATACCTGACGAAGAAGGCATAGTTAAGGAAAAGAAAGTTACTCGAAGGAAAATAAAACAGAGTAAAGGTCCCGAAGAAGTGCTTCTCGAAATAGTTGAAGTTCAAGATAAAGAAACAGGAGAGGCACTGGTAACTGTAATAACACAAGAAGCACCTAAGACCGATTCAAAACCAGAGGAGAAAGTTGTCAAGCTTAAAAAGACTAAAAAGGTTAAAAAAGATGATCTGGATAACTACATCAAGGGATTGGTAGAAGAAGAGATTCCAAAGACTGAGTTGCAGACCTATGAGCCGATTTTAATCGAGGAAGCACCTAAAAAACCAAAGTTGAAGCCGAAGCAACCTGTAAAATTAGTAGAAGAAGAACCAAACCAAGTTGATGATACTGCTGAGCTACTTTCTTCTGTAGAAAAAGAAGAAGTCTTACCTGAGGAGACACCAACATACGAAATTACCGCTGTAGAAGAGGACAAAGAAACCAAGAAAAAGCCCAAAAAGCAAAAAGTTAAGATAATAGAAACAGAAAAACCAACAGAAGATGAACCGTCTTACGAAGTTGACTTAACAAACGTTGAAACTATTGAAAACCCCGAGGAAGAAATCCAAACGTTTACATTCACGGAAATAGTAGATGAGAAAATGCCAGAGAACCAAGTGTATGAAGTTGACGTCATTGAAACTGACAAACAACCCATTTCCACAATCGAGAAGAAACGTAAGGCGAAAAAAGAAATAAAACCTGCTCTAGATATTAAAGAGAATTATGAATATACATTGCATGAAACTGAGCCTGAAAAGAGGGAACCTGCTGAACTTGAGGTCATTGAAACGGTGACCGAAGTTAAACAAACAGAGGACGAAAATGGAAAAATCCATAAAGAAGTTATAACTAAGCGTAAGATCAAACGTCCACAAGGGTTAAAAGAAGAAATCATAGAAATTGTTGAAGTTCAAATCGACGACCAACCAGAAACGGAAGTAACTATCATTGAAATGCAACCTGATGATGTTACAGACAAGCCTAAAACGAAGCTAACAAAGAAGAAACCAAGAAAAGTTAAGAACGAAGACTTACACGATTATATACAAAAACTCATTGAAGAAGAAATACCCAAAACAGAACTGGAAAAATACGAAAAAATTGAATTCGAGCCCATACCTAAATCGACAGAAACAGAGACACCAATTACTGTCAAAGAAGAAATACCGCTAGATGAAGATAAAATTAGACCAATCAAGCCGACTAAGCCAAAGAAACCTCGTGAAATTTCGGAAGAACATCCTATTGCTCAGATACGTGTTGTCGAAGAGACTGTTGAAAAAGTTCCAATTCCAAAACAAGAAGTTGAAATAGTCGAAGATCTTCCAGCAACGATCACTATACAAGAAGTTATTAATGAAGAGGGTGAACCATCTCAACAAATTACAACTAAGCGTGTTCTCAAAAAGAAGAGACCAAACCAAAAAGAAAGCACTGTAAATATTGAAACTATTGATGATACAGACCAACCAGAAGTCTTAGTTATTGTAACGGAAGAAGCCGAAGAAGCTATACCAACGACAACAACAGACGACGAAAGGGCAGAAACTGTGAACGAAGTTAAGCCACAACTTGTCAAAGAAGCCAAGCCCGAGACAAAGAAGAAAACAAAGAAAGTTGAGAAGAAGATAAAAAGAGATGAACTAGACGATTATATTAAAAAATTAATTGAACAGGAAATACCTAAGACTGAACTTGAACAGTATGAAAAGGTTGATATGCCCACAACTGAGAAGACAACATCAAGTTTACCTGAAGAGACTGTAGAAAAGCCACAACTAACTCTGGAAGAACCAGATAAAGCAATCATAGAAATCGTTGAGAAACCTAAAGATAAAAAGCAAAAGAAACCAAAAGAGATTAGGCAGACAGATACTGACGTTACACCGACACCAGAACCACAGACAACAGAACTCACCGACACGCCTCAAACACCACAACAACAACAACAACTACAACTACAGCCAGAGGACACTGAACAAATAACACCATCACCAGAACATGAGGAAGAAACTAAACCGGAAATAGTCAAAACAAAACAAAAATCAGTCAAACACAAACCAAAAGAAAAAACACTTTCAATCGATACAAGTAAGTTGTATAGGGTGGATGCGCCGCCAAACTGCAGCAGCCTTAAAAAAACATTTCATTTAAATTTTGCCAATTTTATGCATTTAACTAGCATTTTCCCAAGTCGAGCCAAATAGACTATTTAAATAAAATTTCTGCGTATCTTATTTCTTATTTAAATTAGATATTTTCATCTCTCGTTCCTCATCTCTCGTTCCTAAGTTGTCTATTGTATATAACCACATATTACTATAAAATTAGCTGAATTGTTTTTATATGTGTGTCATTTTCTAACTTTTTTACTTTTTAACTGCTTTAATATAACAAGTAAATAAAATAAAATACTAACAATATTTAAGGACATACTTTCTTCTGTATTAAGTCTTGCTTAGATTTTTTTAAGTGAAATGTAGAACGGAGGGAAATGGGAAAGATTTCGAGCCACTGTAGATAAAATATTTTAAAACAATATTATTATAAGGAATATATTGAAGAGAGACACTTTAAAGGCTTAGTTTTTGTTAAAAAACCGGTTTTTGCGAATTTTTTTTTTTCTTAGGCATAAAAAATGTATTAACTACTGTAGATAATTTAGCACAAAATTTAGTACTATTCTATTCTGAGACGTCCTTTCCTGCCTACGCAATAACGCAAAAATTAAAACATAAACGTTATGATGTAAATACGAAATAGCTCGACTAAAGCCCCACCTACAGTTCAACAGCGAACACTTGTGCAGTGAACCGGTTTTACTTCAGCATGCAAATAACTGCACTGCATAATAAAGCACTCTCTCAAGAGATTAAGAAAATGTTTAGTGTTTGATTGCTTCTCTTCAAATAGTGTGCATTGTTTACATTTTTCAAGTACTGCTCTCTCAAAGTCATTAAAACAACCACACCAATGAAATACCCAAAATTCAGTGAGTGCACGAGTAAAATTAATAAAGTCAAAGTATTTTTTTATTGTATTTTTATTTATTGTTTTCTGCCAAACTACTAGACTAATTTTGAAGATCAGGATCTCTTAAGAAAGAATTAATGACGTAGATTGAGATTTGAAAACTTATGTTGTTATAATGTTTGAGAAATAGCGGTAAATTTTATTTGTTACTTTGCGTAGCTATTCAGTGGTAATAACAGCAATACCAATTGTTCTTTTGACTGAACCGATGTAAAAACTTAAATGTGAAATAATCATTACCAAATAGTTATTGAATGAAACAAGTTGCTTCCCAAAAATTTAAAAGAAAGCGAATCTGTATTTTTAGAAATGGAGGGTTTAAGTGTATGGTTTTTTCTAAATTATTAGTTTCTTGTGTGTTTATGATATCAGAGAAAAGGTCGCTCATTGGCACAAATTCTAATTCTGCGCATCAAATAATGTTCTTACATTCTATTCTAATTAAAATTTTAATAAATTACATTTTGATTTAATATAGTTGGTATATGAAGGCTAATGCAAATACTTTGGATTTAATTTTTTTTAATCGTTATGACACTTAAAAATTAAATTAATATTAACAATTATTTGTTTTTTTTTTAATTGAAAAAAAAACTACACATCAATGAGTATCATATTATTTACAATAATTCAAATAAAACTCATCATATACAGCCTAAGTGGCGACCGTAGCCTAGTGGGTAGAGTGCGTGGCCCCTAATCTAAAGAACCGCGGCAGCCCGGGTTCAATTCCAGCTCAGACAGAAAGTTTATTTCAATCGAATTAATTTTTCTGTTCGGTCGTCACCTCTCTGCAGACAATGGCTAACCTCAGAGAGAAAAAATTGCCATGTAAAGCTTCTTGAGAACATAAGCCGTTCGGAGTCGGCATAAAATACGTAGGTCCAGTTCTCGGTCGTTTGTGATCAAACATTTAATAACACGCACAACACAATTGATCAATAGAAGCTAGGTCAAAGTCCTTCCAAGGGCTGAAATGGCCAGTTTATTTTTTTTTTTTTTATACAGCGTAATGCCTAAATATGAAAATCAATTCGTTTTCTTTGCTTGTGTAAGCTAAAAAATTCTTGGTGTACCAAGTGCTTTGAATACATCATTTCATATGCTAGAACTACTTTGCACACCACTTTTATGGGTACGCTACAGCAACATTTTGTTTAAATTTTTGCTTACGCTCTCTTGCACTCTCTTTTCTTTTTCATTGCACGCATTTGCTATTAAAGCTGAGAGCGTACGACAGTTAGTATTTGAAATCAGAAAGATCGTCTTGAAACAGGTTTATTATACACCCATGCACATGTCTACAACAAGTTATTGTCCTGTCAAAACAAATATATTAAATATATATTAGGCTGGAGCGAATTTAAAAATAACATAGCATCGATTTGGCTCAGGGCACATTCCACAGGTATTATAACAAACATGTAAACTACAAAATTTAATTTCGATCTGATTGCATCTTCCTGCTCCGATTTGTCCTTCAAATGAAAACATTTTTAAAAACTAATTGTATGAAAAATCTTAAGAAGTGGTTCCGTTAGTGTAAACATGAAATGGAGCTACACAAAATTTCGTCCTATTTTGATCACATATTCCTGCACTTAGATATCCTCAAAAATGACATAAATTAAAAAAAAATTATATTGCAAAGAATTTTAGATGCAGTTATAGGTACTAGCCCAAATATTGATTATAGTTTGATTTTTTAGCCGTTTTGTTTTTGAAGTAATTATTTTTGACAGCTCACGCTTGAATTGTGACATGTGTCAAAGCCAAAAATGCCCAGTTTGACTTGCCATTTCATCATGAATAGACTAACCACCGAACAACTTTTGCAAGTTATTGAAAGTTACTACACGGGACCAAAACAACTTAATAAAATAGAAAAACATCGATAAGATTTATCTATGGTTTTATTATGTCTTATTAATAAGAAAATCTTATTAAAGCTTTAAGCATTTCTTATTCTCTACATTCTACATTACAATCTACATTATTTTAAGAAGAATCTTATCACTTTTTTAAAAGAAAGCTTTTAAAAGCAGTAAAAAATCGTATAAGAAACATGTGATTTACTTACTGATTAAAAAGTTACCTTCCTGATTTTTAATAAAGAAATCTTATTGATTAATTAAGATTTCTTTTTACATTTTAATAAGAAAATGTTTTTAAGTCAAAACAGAATCCTACCAACCTTTTACCTAGAAATATACTTTAAATTGCTTGTAATATTAAAAAAAAAGACATTTTGATGGTTTTTTACAATTTATTAGGAAATTAAATTTTTATATATATATAACGTAAAAAAATTATATAGAGTCAAGGTTTTCACATAAATAACTTTTTTGTACTTAGAAAAAATTTATGAAAGCACGTAAGACAGTTTTCAAAAAATTCATTAATTATAAACCATACCCAATAAAAGTACTGTAAGTCTCAATTTTTCCTCGAGTTCACACCGTAAATTTGTAATAAAGTCGAAATTGTGTCACTCAAGCCTCACGATTGAAATATGGCTTCAGTTTCGAGAATTGAAGCCTCGTCGAATTTTCTGGAACACAAATATCATTCTCCATTATTTTATTTTTTTATTTTACTGTATTTAAATCCACGTATAACTTTTCGAATTCACTTCACAACTACGACTGAAAGCTAAGGCAAGGAAAGCAAGAATAAGTAGCACTTTCGCCGTTATTACCTTCTTAACCCTTTCGTGCATAAGGGACATATTTGTCCCCACATAATTTTCACAATTTACAGTAAAAACTTTTTTAGATTTTTTTATATATTCAAGTTTTACACTACCTTTTATAGTTTACGCAATGGCAACACTAAAATGAAATTATTATCTGTCAAAATATTTATTATATTTTTATTTTGTATACATATTTAATTAGACTGAAATACAAAAAAGTAGATATAAATACCCAAAAACATTTTTACTTACTTGGGTTAGTTATAAACGTGAAAGGGTTAAAAGGGTGTTTGATAAAAAAATCATATAAAAGCAGATTAATAAGATTTTCTTATTAATTTTAGTGGTCTTTTAAACTTTGGGGAGTGAAAAAAATGTTCTTTTTAAAGTGAAGTGTTACTAATATTTTCACATCATTTCATTCATTCAATAAGAAATCTTATTAAAAAATGTTTGAATTAAAGATATTTCTAATAAATCTATAGAATTAAAAAGATTTCTCTATGGAATATTCTTATGATTTTATATAGTGGGTATGTGAAGAAGCAGGATTGCCAAATTTCGTCTGAAAAACAGCCAGAGGAAGTTCAACAGCTGCCAATGCACCCAGAAAAATTAACTGTTTGGTGCGGTTTATGGGGCGGCGGCATCTTTGGACTGTACTTCTTCAGAGGTGATGACGGCCGCCACGTTATGGTGAATGTAGCAAGGTACCGTTCGATTATTACGAATCATTTCTTTTTGTCAAAATGAAAAAATTGGGCTTGTTTGACATGTGGTTTCAACAGGAAGGTGTCACATGTCACACTGCTTGTGATACCATGACCCAATTGAGAGGCGAGTTTTGTGAGCAATTAATAGCTCGTTTTGGCACAGTCAATTGGCGGCCAATATCGTTTCATTTGACCTCTCTAGACTATTTTTTCTAAAGGTACGCCACGTCTTTTGTATACAGAAAAAAGCCAACTACGATTACAATATTAAATTGGAAGACAATATTGAACATTTCATTAGTGAGATACCGGCCGAACTATTGGAAAAAGTGTGCCAAAATTGAACTTTTAGAATGAACCATCTGAATCGTAGCCACGGGCAGCATGTGCACAAAATAATCTTTAAAAAGTAAATGGAAGGCATTGGTTTATCGATCCAATTAAATATTTCATTCACTTTTGCAAGTTTTCTGTATTTTCTTTAGTTTTCATAAACCAAACGCTTAAAAATCCACCCCTTATAAAAAATTTTCCCGATTTAACGTCATCTTCTTATTCCAGAATATCCTTGAAAATGGCATATTTTTTTAAATCATAAAAATCGTTAAAAATTGGGGCCAAATCAGCTGATAATAGAATAAACTAAACACACACAAAATTTCATTACGATCTGGCCCCAAATGCCTTCTTCAGAGTGTCCTTGAAAATAACATATTTCTAAAAATTATTTGTTTCGCAGTAAACAGTAAACAAGGATGAATAATTATAAGATAAAAAGTGCATATTTAGATTTTGATCTCGATATAATTATATCTTCCAAAATATACTTAAACATCACGGTGTCCAAGAAAATTTTATGTTTTTTCAATATTGTAGTCAATTTCAGTAGAATTATTATTGCTGATTCCGAATCTGGCTGTACTCTGCGATTATTCCGCATACCCTTTCCAAAATTCTCTATAGTTTTTTATGTCAATTCGAATAGGTTAGTAACAGTGGATTTTCCAGAAAATAGTTCAATTCAATTCAATTTATTCAATTCGTTTTGAAACATTTTTTGTATAATAAGAAACAATTTCTTTTATATTACATAAAAATTGGTAAGGTTGGAATATAAGCGTATATACTTAAGCCTAGAAAATAAATAAAATGCTTATGTATTAAACAAAAATTAAAAGATTTAAACATGTTCACTAAAAACGACTCAGTACTTGGTAGAATGAAGATTGGTAAAAGGAGCAAAAAACTTATAATGAAAAATAAGAAATAGAGTAGGAAACAGGTATAGAAAAGCAGAGTATGGTTATAATGTATAATAACTAGAAAAGAAAGATAAAATGGCTTGTCTAAACATTCTTGTTCCAACAATAGATTTAGTATAACTTGGTAAACTATTCCACAATCTGATGGTGTTAACGAAGAACACTCTTGAGGAATTCAGAAAGTTAAATTTAGGGATAGTAAGCATACGAATTCTTTGTAGTTGACCAAATTTTAATTTCTCATATAAATAAGATGGTGCTTTCAAATGAATCAGGTTGTGTAAAAAAATACAGTTTCTGAAACTGGAAATTTATTATATCACAACCAAGGATGCTTTTATTGTACTGAGATATATGAACAAGCTTGTGTAGGCCAAATACATATCGGATGGCATGATTGATTCCAGCTTACTGTAAGCTAGCTCCGTATAAGTAATTATGGGAATGATAAGTTCAACTAGTAGTTTGCTTCTGGTGCTAGTTGGTGTAAATTTAGCCGTCACTCTTAAATTGTGTAGAACGCAATGTACCTTTTGTACCACATTATTAAAGTGGTAAGAGAAATTTATGTAACAACCAAGACTTTTTGTACAGCTTGTTAACTGTAATTTCTCAGAGCCCAAAAATAAATCAGGAATATCCTCGTAGAAAATATATTATCTTTCGCAATTAGTAGCACAACAATTTTTACATTTCAGAACATTAATTTTAGACAGTTCAAGATTTCCCATTTGTTTATAGATTCTAGATCCTCATTTAGTCTGTAAACCATATAATCTAGAAGACCAACTCTATTGATAAGATATATTTGTACATCATCTGCATAGGCATGCATTGTTGAAAAATTTCAGACTTTAAATATGTCATTTATAAAAATTACATAAAGCAGGGGACCTTCATGTTGCGAAGAAGAAATTAAGAATTTAACACTACGTAATAGTTTGATGTAACAATTGCCTCGAAAATTTTAAGCAAAGCGCTTAATTTTGAGATACTACGGTAGTTATTAAATAAAAACCTATTTCCGGACTTATTTACCGGAATAATAAATGAACGTTTCTATCGCAGCAGGAAATTAGCAAGATTTTAGTGAAGAAGTAAATAGTAAAGAGATTGGACTTATCAATTCCTTACAGCAGTATTTTGATATACATGAAGGTATGTTAGATTAGGTTAGGTTAGGTTAGGCTAGTTTGGCTGTCTCAAACGAGACACAGGCCAATGAGACCCATTGTGATACTAAGGGCTAATTTTTCCAATCTCTATAAACCAATTTGAGCTGTTTACTAAGCCTGGGATTCGGTAAGCCGAAGATTCCAAGAGTTCGTCAAGGTCATTGTAGAACCAGTTGCCTAAGTGGAGGAAGCGTTTTTGAGCCAGCGCTGGGCAAGTGCAGAGGAAATGTACTGTAGATTCTTCTTCCTCCTCATCTCTATAGCTTCTGCAGAAGTCATTGTGGGGTATGTTCAATCTTTGAGCATTTCTGCCAATAGCGCAGTGCCCTCTAAGGATCCCTACCACGGTGCTGATATGGTCTCTACGGAGAGAAGTGAGTTCTTTTGAACGCTGAAGATTGAGTTTGGGCTAGATTTACCGCGTTATATTACACGTGTTACCAGCTGACCATCTGTTGTTGGTTTTGATGCCGGATAACTCATGTGTAAGGAGTTTACATGTGGTGAGAGAAATACCAAGGCTTGCCTTATCTATAGATAGTTGTTTGGTAGTACCTGTACGAGCGAGCTCATCTGCTTTGCAGTAACCTAGAAAATCTTTATGTCCAGCAATCCAGCATAGAAGGATTCTGAGCTGCTTTGCCATCTCATTTAGAGATCTGCGGCAGTTGAGAACTCTTTCAGATGTTATTTCAACAGTTCCTAGGGCTTTCAAAGTAACTTGACTATCGGATAGTATGCAAATATCCATGGAAGATAAGTATATCATTTACCTGAAGCTAAGTTAACGCTTCATGTATCGCAGCGATTTCAGCTTGAAAAACACTGCAATAATCAGGGAGCCTGAAGGCTAAATTAATGCTGAATGCTTCCGAGTAGACTCCTTCACCTACTTTGCCATCTAGTTTTGATCCATCAGTAAAGATCTCAATGACGTTGTGAGGTGAATGGTTTCTTAGTTCCCACTTCTTCTCGAGAGAGAATGGATACATCTTACTTCTTTTCAAAGGATAGTTTTTGTGTGGTGTAGTCGATGAACCTAGGTATGGAAGTATGGGTATCTGTTTAGCTGGGATGCCAAGTGGTGTAAAAAGATAAAGGTATGCTATCAGGACTGCTTTTAATCTTTTTAATCGGCGTTCTAAGGGATAGCCTAAATAATCATAGGGTGATTATGTGTAAGTAGTTTTGAAAAAGTCAGCGAAAAGATAACAAATACTATTATCACATGATTTTAAGTGTGAGCTATTTAGATCAAGTAAGTTTGAAGAAGGCAACAACAACAACTCTGAATATACTCAATCACACATCAGACTAGACAGCCTGTTTCGGAAATTGCTACATATCCTCTTCGGTAGCTCGTTCTTCTAACTCGTAACTCGTAACCATCCATGCTTTGATTTGACGTCACTCTGAAGTAGTTCTCACCTACACTGTTTCCGTAACAATTTGAATCGATTTCTATTCGATTCGTTCATTCCAAATCGATAAGTTGTCACATAATCCGATTTCACTTCAATGGTCAAAAAGTGTTTGTGTAAGAAAAGTTAATCGATTAAAATTCTCACTCTGTGGCAAGTGAGAATTCTACCGATTTGTATAAATGACAGTAATGTTGTGTATATATGAAGCAACTAGTACTCGCAATTAGTATTCTAAAACGGTTACTTTCGCTTACGTTACATTTTTTACTGATTAGAAAATTTTTGTTTGTTTCAAATCGTTTTAGATTTCAAGGTAATGCGATTTAAATCGAGTGCACATTAACATACAAGGAGGAAATTTAACCAAACAAAATATTTGTAATTAAAATATGAGCAATGCAAAAGTACCCGGTTGTAAAAATTTGCTAAGTTTTTGTTACACATCACTTAGTGTCCAATTATGTATATTCATACTTGTTTATTATTTCCGCAAACATTATTACTCACCAATATTACATAATTAATTTACTTAAACTTCAAATAATCACTTTTTAATAACAAGACCATCCCTTTTTACTATAAAATTTTAGCGCACATAAAATGAAATAAATGCAAATAAGCAGCTGCTTGTCATTTGACTCAATTTTGCAACGTTTCTTCTCGATTTGTGTTCTTTTTCATCACGGACCGGATTTTTATTGATTTCAACGTACATAAGCATTTGTTGTTACGAAATCGGTAACAAGGGATCGATAACGAGTAATGTCACACAAATCGGTAATTTGCCGATTTTGTTACAATACGCGCTACGCGCTGTGACCAGTAGTGAATTTCCCAAACGCGTTAACGATGATTTTCAATATCGTTAGTTAGCGAAAACTGTCATTTACTATGAACGTGGCACGCACAAAGACCGATAACGACAACGATTATTATCGTTAAATTTTTGGGAATTCCACTACAGCTCACTGTTTGAAGCGGGGTACACATTAACGATCCTGAATGATACTCCAAAATTCAGCCTAAAAAATTTCTGTGGTTGACTTTAACGAACGGTCACACAAGCGAACTTGAGTAAAAAGAGAGAATTTGAGTAATAGTGTCACTCATGATTGCCAAAGTGCACTCCGCTTAAGTCTTATATGATTTGACACCTGTTCGAATATATTTGTAAGAATTTTATTTTTCTCATTGACCATTTTATCATACGACGATTATCATTATCCTACTCAACAGAACTATATTTCAGAGAAGAAGGATAAGAATCGTTCCAGAAGGATTTGATGTTCAATTGCACTTTTGTTAACCCTACAACGCATACCATGTTTTTTGTTACGTTAAGCTATTTGGGGTTCCTCTACACCCCCACTAACTTTAAATTGGCATTTCTTTAAATTCAGAAACAAATTATGAAAATATATTATTTTTTATTCATAATTAGTTTATTTTAAAAAAGAATAACTAAAAATAGAGCACAAAAATCACAGTTATAGTGACAAAAATGCATGTTATAAAATGTTCCACAAATCAAAATACAGCCACTTTTCATTTTTAATGGGGCTCCTACGCACACCGAATCCATACGGGTCAAGTAGATATTATAGGATTGTTTGCATAACTGTTGGTAAATGTATTAAGTTGAGGGATGGCATCCAAAATCACTAGTATGTTATGTATTTTTTGATATTTTTTATAGTATTTAGATACCAAACTCCTCAGTTTTCTTAATTCATTGGTAAACCATATATGACCTGATGTCAAAGAGGCTTTCCTTTGTTGAACAGATTTCAGAAAGCTCTCATTGGGAGTTCTATTAAACGCATATACTGTAGCATCAAGATTCTAAGATGATAAACTTTTTGATTAAATATTTAGAATAGAATTCCAGTTGGTATTTTAAAAGTTATTCTTCAAAATCACGAAATTGGTTTTTTTAAATTAAACTCAATAGGCGGTTGAAAAGCATGGTACTGCGCAGTTGGTTATGGAAAATTTATAATAATGTTAAATGGTGAGAATCCTCGGGAGTAACCACAGAATCCAATCTAGGCACAGAAGCAATATTTGTTTCATTAAAAAATATCAGATCAAGAAAACGAGTATTATTGTTAAAGTTGCAGTAAAGTTGGAAGAGGCCTTGACATGAGCGCTTATTAAAAAAGTAATTATCAGCTGAACTTTTAGATGAAGGTGAAAACATTCCAGGTTTTTTAGTATACATAACAGCAGTATACATATAGTACATACTAAATAAACCCATTACTATAGAATATCTTTATATCATTTCCTTTAAGGCAAATACGTATATTATATTATTGTTATGTCATGCTATAAATGAAATAAGTAGTCTATGTATTTATCCTTAATTATTCAATAAATAAAATGATCGAAAATCTGTAACCAACAATGCAGTAACAAAGTTTAAATATTAAAAGTATTCAAAACGACAAAAAGATATTAATCCAGCTAATAAGTTGAATAATTATGCTCTAAAGTATTCGTTACCTTACTAACTTAAGTGAATTTTTATACCCCTCCTGTAATCAAGTTTTGATTTATTTAATATGCATTTACGGTTATGTGTTTTTTTCATACCTACACGCGTAGGTTGCATATATTTCGCTTTGTATGCAACAATGAAAATTGTTCTTAAATTGAACAAATTTGCAAGTACATAGTTTTAATTATCTTTCAGCAATATTCCTCCCCACTTTTTGCTATTTATCCTTTTTTTTCATCTATTTGTCTTTGTCTTTGTCTTTGTCTTTTCCCCTAACTGTATTTGTCCTTTGTGCACCTTTTCTGTTTGTGTCAGTCCAGCTACCATATTTATTTAGACATTTTCTACTTGTCACAACCATTTGTTTGCGTTATCACTGGTTTATTCAGCTGTACATTATTGAGCATTTGCAATGAAAAATGTATGCGCAAAATTAAGCAAATGCCCCTTGGTTCTCCTCTTGCTGCAAAAGCACTCAACTTAACTTCCTGCTTTGCTGAAGCTTTTAAAATGAAATAATAATTTTTTTAAACTAGGTGAAACTCCAGACGTTCAAAAGGACTATCATATAAGTATCATTGATGAGGAGCCTATCCTTGAAGAGGATGAAGAAGAAGAAGAAGAACCCTTGCCACAAGTCAGAGTTATTGATATTATTCCTGAAGAAGAGGAGTCGCATCCGGTTGATGTGGTAGAGGAAGAAGAGGAACTTCCAACTACAACTGAACCTACTGGGGAAGTTGGCAAGCCAAAGAAGAAGAAAAAAATTGTTAAGAAGAAAACTGATGAACATGATGAAATTATACAGAAACTTCTGGCGCAAGAAATTGAGAAAACTGAACTGGAAAAATATGAGAAAGTAGAATTTGACGAAAGACCAAAGAAATTGAAACCTGAATTTGCTGATTTAAAACCTCTTAAAATTGTACGCAAAGAGCAGAAGCCTACAAAGGTGATTACTACTGAAGCAGCCGAAAAACCACAAACAGTCAAGTTAAAATCAACCAAGCGCAAAGATAAGCCAGTTGAGGAACAACCTAGTTCAAAGCCTATGTTTAGGTTAAAGAGCCGCATGGAAATTGTGCAATATCCACCAGAGCTACTTATGCCAAAAATATCGACGATTGGCTCTGTAAAAGAAGTCGGTGAACTATCTCGCAACATTGAAGAAGCCGAAGAATTATTGAAATTCAAGCCCAAAAAGTTTAAGAAATTAAAGAAAATTAAGGATGACTTGGAGAAGGTGGAGTTGGAGAAATATGAGAAATATGTAAGCAGTGAAGAGGAAGACCAGGAGAAAGAATCCTATCAAAAACCAGAGAAACAACCCAAACTGGAAAAACCGGAAGAAGAAGTAAAAATTAAACTTGGAAAGGGCAAAAAGAAACCAATTTCAGAAGAGCAGGCAGAGAACGTTGCATTGAAGAAAATTCCAGAGAAGCCACAATTAGTTGATGAGCCTAAGGAAGAGAAACCAAAAAAGAAAGAAGAAGTTTCGGAAAAGGACATTGCAGAAGAACCACAACAACCACAATACGAACTGTCACCATTCGAGCCGATTGATTTTGAACAGCCAGAGCATGAAAAAGAAGAACTTGAACCATTAGAACTCACAGAAGAAGCAAAGAAAGACAAGAAAGTACCTAAGACTAAATATAAACCAAAGAAAAAGTTGAAACCAGAGCAGGATGTCAATATTACCGAAATAGTTCCCGGCGTTCCTAAAGAAATTGAAGAACAACCTGAGGAAGAGGTTAAGTTCCGTATTCCAGAAAGTGAAGCTCCCGAGGAACCAAAAACTGAGGTTAAGTTAAGACCATTCAAAAAAGATAAGAAAGAGATACCAGAGGATAAGAAGGATGTTCTTTCTGAAGAAACTCAGCCAGAAGAGTTATCTGTCGAGCCAACACCAGAGTTAGAGGTAAAAAAACCTAAAAAACCAAAAACTAAAAAAGAAAAACATCCAGAAGAAACAACAACAGACACGCAGCCATTGGAAAAATTCGAAATTTCAGTTACAGAAGAAGAGACTCCAATGAAAGAAGAAGTGCCATTTGTCGAAGAAAAACCAAGAGACATTAAAATTAAGAAGCAAAAACCAAAAGAGCAACCTTTTGCAGAAGTCAAGGTAATTGAAGAAGACGCCCGGCCCCAAGTCGATGAAGAAGAAACTCCCACTGAATACAAAATTACAACAACCGTAGTGGAACCTGAAGAATTGCATAAAGAACTTCAAGTGCGTGTTATTGATTTCGATCAAAAGGAAGTAACTGTAGAAGATATTATAGAAGAAAGGGTTGTCACGCGAAGAAAGAAGCCTAAACCTGAGAAACTTGAGGCATACGAATATACAGTAGAGGAACCAACAACCACAGAGATTATTCCGGAGGAGGAAAAGCCAGAAGAACATATTTTCAAGCTGAAAAAACCTGAAGAAATAGTTCCTGAAGATGACATTGTCGAAGTTAAGCTCACTGAATCCAAGCCAACGGATGTATCTGATGTTGAAGTAAGCATTAAAAAGAAGAAACCCAAAAAGAAGCCAGTGGAAGAGGCAGAAGCTAAACATGAAATTTTAATCGAAGAAGTCCCAGAAGTGAAAGAGGTTGAAATCATTGAAGAGGTTGTGCAGGAGGAAATCGTTAAAAAACCAAAGCATAAAAACTACAAGTATCTTCTAACGGAGACAGAAGCCATAGAACAACCAGTTGAAACAGTTCCAGAAATTGAAGAAGCTCCTCTTGAGTATGTTGAACCAATTGAAGAAGTTCTTGAACAACAAAAAACTTATAAGATTAGAACCACCGACATCGAGGCGGAAGTAGTGATTGAAGAAATTGAACAAAATGAACCAGAGGTTAGGAAAAAGAAATCCAAGAAAGAACAACCTACGGTTCCTGAAAAAGACGTTAAAATATCCGTGTCGGAACAAATCGCAAAAGACTTAGAAACGCAAGAAGAAAAGCCTGATGAAGTTGTTTTTAGTGTTAAGCCAAAGGCTGCTGAAAAAAAGCCTAAGGATTATGAAGATGAATTTGTTATTTCAGAACAAAAACCAGAACAAATCACCGAAGCTGAAATCGAAGTTAAGCTCACTGAATCCAAGCCAACGGATGTATCTGATGTTGAAGTAAGCATTAAAAAGAAGAAACCCAAAAAGAAGCCAGTGGAAGAGGCAGAAGCTAAACATGAAATTTTAATCGAAGAAGTCCCAGAAGTGAAAGAGGTTGAAATCATTGAAGAGGTTGTGCAGGAGGAAATCGTTAAAAAACCAAAGCATAAAAACTACAAGTATCTTCTAACGGAGACAGAAGCCATAGAACAACCAGTTGAAACAGTTCCAGAAATTGAAGAAGCTCCTCTTGAGTATGTTGAACCAATTGAAGAAGTTCTTGAACAACAAAAAACCTATAAGATTAGAACCACCGACATCGAGGCGGAAGTAGTGATTGAAGAAATTGAACAAAAAGAACCAGAGGTTAGGAAAAAGAAATCCAAGAAAGAACAACCTACGGTTCCTGAAAAAGACGTTAAAATATCCGTGTCGGAACAAATCGCAAAAGACTTAGAAACGCAAGAAGAAAAGCCTGATGAAGTTGTTTTTAGTGTTAAGCCAAAGGCTGCTGAAGAAAAGCCTAAGGATTATGAAGCTGAATTTGTTATTTCAGAACAAAAACCAGAACAAATCACCGAAGCTGAAGTCGAAGTTAAACTCACTGAATCTAAGCCAACGGATGTATCTGATGTTGAAGTAAGCATTAAAAAGAAGAAACTCAAAAAGAAGCCAGTGGAAGAGGCAGAAGCTAAACATGAAATTTTAATCGAAGAAATGCCAGAAGTGAAGGAGGTTGAAATCGTAGAAGAGGTTGTGCAGGAGGAAATCGTTAAAAAACCAAAGCATAAAGACTACAAGTATCAACTAACGGAGACAGAAGCCATAGAACAACCAATTGAAGCAGTTCCAGAAATTGAAGAAGCTCCTCTTGAGTATGTTGAACCAATTGAAGAAAAAACATATGAGATTAGGACCACCGACATCGAGGCGGAAGTAGTGATTGAAGAAATTGAACAAAAAGAACCAGAGGTTAGAAAAAAGAAATCCAAGAAAGAACAACCTACGGTTCTTGAAAAAGACTTTAAAATATCCGTGTCGGAACAAATCGCACAAGACTTAGAAACACAAGAAGAAAAGCCTGATGAAGTTGTTTTTAGTGTTAAGCCAAAGGCTGCTGAAGAAAAGCCTAAGGATTATGAAGCTGAATTTGTTATTTCAGAACGAAAACCAGAACAAATCACCGAAGCTGAAATCGAAGTTAAACTCACTGAATCTAAGCCAACGGATGTATCTGATGTTGAAGTAAGCATTAAAAAGAAGAAACTCAAAAAGAAGCCAGTAGAAGAGGCAGAAGCCAAACACGAAATTTTAATCGAAGAAATCCCAGAAGTGAAGGAGGTTGAAATCGTTGAAGACGTTGTGCAGGAGGAAATCGTTAAAAAACCAAAGCATAAAGACTACAAGTATCTACTAACGGAGACAGAAGCCATAGAACAACCAATTGAAACAGTTCCAGAAATTGAAGAAGCTCCTCTTGAGTATATTGAACCAATTGAAGAAGTTCTTGAAGAGCAAAAAACATATGAGATTAGGACCACCGACATCGAGGCGGAAGTAGTGATTGAAGAAATTGAACAAAAAGAACCAGAGGTTAGGAAAAAGAAATCCAAGAAAGAACAACCTGCGGTTCTTGAAAAAGACTTTAAAATATCCGTTTCGGAACAAATCGCACAAGACTTAGAAACGCAAGAAGAAAAGCCTGATGAAGTTGTTTTTAGTGTTAAGCCAAAGGCTGCTGAAGAAAAGCCTAAGGATTATGAAGCTGAATTTGTTATTTCAGAACAAAAACCAGAACAAATCACCGAAGCTGAAGTCGAATTTAAACCGAAGAAACAGAAACATGCCAAGGTTGTACAAGAGGAATCGGCTTTACTTCAAGTGAAAGTAACAGAAACCGAAGCTCCAGAAATTGAAGAGGTTGAAGAAGCTCAGGTACGTTTAAGGAAACCTACTAAAGTGGATGAACAGGACGAAGAGTTTTCGGTCGATGTGAGTCTTCCTAAGAAAAAGCAAATCACTCAAGAAACATCGGAGGAAACGGTAACCATTGGTAAGAAGAAAAAACCTGTAAAGAAAATTGAAGAAGCAGCAGATGAACTTCAATTAAAACAAGAAGCTACAGAAGAATATCCAGAAAAAATTGTAGAAGAGCAATTTGAAATTTCTGTCACTGAACAAATAGCCCCTATGGAAAAAACAGCAATTGAGGAAGAAAAGCCGAAGGAAGTAAAAATCAAGAAACAAAAGCCTAAAGAAAAGCCTGTTTCAGAAGTCAAGGTTATTGAAGAAGTTCCACAACATGTTGAAGTTGAAGAAACTCCTACTGAGTATAAAATTACAACCACTGTGGACGAGCCTGAAGAAGTGTTCAAAGAACTTCAAGTGCGTGTCATTGATATTGATGTAAAAGATGTCACTGTAGAAGATATAATTGAAGAAAAAACTGTTACGCAAAAGAAAAAACCTAAACCAGAAGTAATAGATAACTATCAATACACTGTAGAAGAACCAATCGAAGAGCAAATTCCTGAAGAAGAAAAACCAGAAGATGCTGTTTTCCAGTTGATCAAGCCAGAAGAGCCAATGCCTGAGGATGTTATTGTGGAAGTTAAACTAACTGAGCCTAAACCAATTGATGTTGATGATGTTGAAGTAAGTGTCAAAAAGAAGAAACCCAAAAAGAAGCCAGTGGAAGAAGAAGAAGCAAAACATAAGGTTGTAATTGAAGAAATTCCTGAAATCAAAGAAATTGAAAAAGTTGAAGAGGTGGTTCATGAAGAAACCGTTGAAGAGAAAACATATAAAAATTATATGTACAAGCTCACTGAAACACAAGCGGAAGAGCAGATAATTCAGCCAATTGAAGAGATCGAAGAAATTCCAGAAATTATAGAAAAACCTAAAGATATTGTTCAGGAAGAACGCAAAACCTATAAGATCAAAACAACAGATATAGAGGCAGAAAAGGTTATCGAAGTAACTGAAGAAAAACAACCTGAAGAAAAGAAACCAAAAGCAAAGAAGGTAAAGCCTGAAGCGCCTAAACAACAAATTGAAGAGAAAATTATTGAAGTACCAGATCAGGATACTAAAGTTGAAGAAGAAAAACCAGAGGAAGCGGTATTCAGTGTAAAGCCCAAAACAACAGAAGAAAAGCCTGAAGAGTATGAAGTCGAAGTTGTTCTCACAGAACAGAAACCTGAATCAGTTGAAACTGAAACGGAATTTAAACATAAGAAACAAAAGAAGCCTAAAGTACAAGAAGATGAATCCGCTATTCTGCAAGTAAAAGTAATAGAAACTACAGAACCAGAAACTGAAGAAGTAGAGGAAGCTCTGATTACGTTCAAACCCAAAAAGCCTCAAGTAATAGAGGAGCCTGAAGCTGAAGTCACATTGAAGCCTAAGAAACCTACTGAAGACACCACTGGAGAAGCTCTAGTTATTAAAAAGAAGCCTAAGAAGCCAATAGTAGAGGAAGCTGCCGATGAACTCAAGATCAAGGTTACAGAAGAAATTCCTGAGGAGCCTCAAATAGAAGAAGTGGAAGAAATTGAGGAAATCCATGAGGTTCCTAAAGTGCAACCTGAAGAAATTATTGATGAAGTTGAGGTCAAAAAGCCAAAAAAGAAAAAGAAACCCGATGAAGCAGTAGAAGAAGTGCAGGTTAAACTTAAAAAGCCTACCGAGGACGTGGAAGATGTTGCTACTGCTGAGGTTACTTTGAAACCTAAAAAGCCCAAAGAAATTCAGGATGAAGAATTTTCTGTAGACGTCAAACTGCAAAAGAAAAAACAAATAACCGAAGAAACATCAGATGAAACAGTTACACTCAAGAAAAAGAAGAAGCCAGTTAAGAAAGTTGAAGAAGCAGCAGATGAGCTTCAACTTACTCAAGAGGTTATTGAAGAGCGACCATACGAAGTTGAAGAAGAAGAGATAGTCGAAGAAGCTGTTGTTATGCGTAGAAAGCCAAAGAAAACGCCAGAGCCTACTGTGGAAGATCTGGAAGAACAAGAATTTAGTTTGTCTTTTAAGAAACCACGCCAAATCAATGATGGAGTGGCGGCAGAAGGAACTGTTCTAAAGAAACGTCCAGTAAAACCTTTAGACTATGAAGAAGCTGAAGCTGAACTTTCGATACGGCGCGAAGAAGACTACGAAGAGGTTGAAGATATTGAAGAGTTTATTGTAGCACAGAAACCAAAGGAGAAACCAAAACAACTCACCGAAGAACAAGACCAGGAGTATACAATTAAGAAATTAAAGCGTCGCAAGAAGGGTGTCGAAATACCTGAATTCGCTGATGTTGAGAATGTCACATTCCGTGCCAAATCGACCAAGACTAAGGAGGACGTTGACCAAGAATTTAACATTGCTTTAGACTCATATGCCGAAGAAGAAATATCCATGTCCGGTAAAGTAAAACTTAAGAAACCCATTACCAAGACCTACTCCGAAGCCGCAGATGAAACACGTATAAAAATTATACAAGACTACGATGATGGTGAAGGACCAATTATCGAAGAAATACGCGATGATAGCAGCATTGAAGATACCATGTACGATGTGGAGGAGCCCGAGGAATATCAGGTCGAAGAATTGCCACCCGATGTTGTTGATTTCAAGTTGAAACCAAAAAAACAAGCCAAACCCAGATACGAAATACAAGATGAAGAAGAGGAGCAATTCTTAATTGGTATTCGTCGTCCCAAGAGCAACTCCATAACATACGATGAAGATTCGCTGACGTTCAAGAAGAAACGCAAAGGTGTTCAGCAAGTATTTAATGAAGGTACGTTCAGCAAAAACATGTCGAATTTATTTATAAATAGTGCTGCTTTTTTCTTTATATTTAATTTATTTAAATAATAATTCTAATATGTTTTCTTATTTTTATTTGCGACATAAGCCTTTTTTAAACTCGAGAAGTTTCGAATTTTTCACACAACTTCTTTTATACGTATTTGCATACAAACCTACTTTTGCATACCCTATACTATACTATATATATATAGTATAACACATTATAAAAATGCTTATATGATAACAGAGTACCTATGCGAGGTAATTTCGTATAAATGTATTTTTGTTTCTAACCTAAGTTTAAACGAATAATCCATAAACCATTGTAACCAACTATCAATTCAACAACTAGCAAAACATGTTAACAACACGAATCATTTTTTTGTATAAAAGTCATATACAGTTTTATACTGATACTTATTTTGATTTTACATTTAGACGGAGCATCCCTCAACATTACCAGAGAAATGCATATTGAAGGTGAGAAAACCATTTTCTTCATCTTTAAACCTAATTATCACCAAAAAAATCCCTCTTTTCAGAAACTGATGATGAGAATGCAATGTTCTCCATCTGTAATTATATAGCTGATAATGACGAAGCCATCAACTTGGTCGAAGGTGAAAAGGTTTATGTGATTGGTAGGCATAGCTCCGAATGGTGGTTTGTCAGAAAGAACCTTACCGAGGAAGAGGGTTGGGTACCAGCACAGTATCTTATGGAACGTGAAGAGTACAATCGTTATGTACAAAAGAAGCTGCATGAAAAAATCGATAAGCTTCCTGTCTTTGAACGTAAGTTTACATACTGATTTTGTTTTAGTCTTTTATCTAATTGGTTTTCATGTTTAAAACCGAATCAAAGTGTATTTCATCAGACCATTTTTATAAGATATTTGTGTATTTGATACTTTTGTCGAATCTTTATATTAATACAGCCGAAGCAATAACCCCTTGACACAATCAATCTATTTTTTGTGACAACCTTAAATTTTACACACTATAAAACGTTATGAATTAGTTAAAAATAATTTTTTTTTCCAGTTTCAGTTTCACGTCTTAATCGATTTTAAAACTAAACTATTTTTTTCATAATTTTAATGGCACAATTTCGTAAAATCAGGGTGCGTAAAGCAATCAAAATGCGCTCCCGCTCTTCTGAGCTATCTTTGCTATGAGCAGCGTTACCAGACTTATTTTTAAAAAACTGTAAGTTCCAAAAAAAAAACTGTATTTTCAACGAAGAAACTAAAACCCTAAAAAAACTGTTTTTCCAACAATAAAAGCTGTAACCCTAAAAAAACCAAGTAACCAAGTTTAATTTTGTTTGTAATTATTAAAATGAATATAATAAAAAACAATTCATTTACAAAAACATAAACAATAACATAAACAGTTAAAAAACCAACATTAAATAGCATTTGTACTTTTGAATATATCACATTTTGTTTTTGAAATTAGATTTAATTATTTTTCGTAAATTTACTTGTCAATTTTTTTGTACATTTGGTTTGATTTATCAAATTGAATACAGTTTGATGTATTCTTTTTAAGATATCTTTTGTTCTTAGAATTCCACAAAGTGCGGGAATCTCCAAGAGAAGAAATGATTCACTACAATCGCTTTTTTTATTACTAAATTTAAATCGCTAAAATCACTATGACGCAATTCGCGCCATTCATCATCAACTTCTTGAAATTCTTCAATTCTTATTACATTTGCCAAATGTCGACTCAATTTCGATATAGATGGCTGATAAGTATTTTAGACTTTACTTGGAGGCAGAAGTTCCACATCCTTTAAAAATTAATTTTCAAATTCAAATTTCAATTACAGTTTTTGACATAGCTCAACCGAAAATTTTACGCAATGTTCTCTGAAACCGATTTCCTCCGATTGTAGTAATTTTAAGTTTACATCAATGCTATAGATATTTCACTACCTAAATAAATATCTTTCAGAGACTTTAGATTGCCGATATTGTTGATATTAATTTTTTTAATTCATTTACGATAACAAATTCATCTTAAAGTTTTTTAAAATCCACATGTAAAAAAATCAATGAGAACCAAATTGACATATTGATACAAATTCTTTTTGAAGCCTTCCATATTATTACAGACATGGTATAATTGCAATGATGAAATATAATTGCAGGGCTATATTGTTGTCACAGGGCATTTATTTATAAAAAATTTTAATTATTATAAATAAAAAACCAAAAATATTTCAATTTATTATTTAATTTCTAAAATTTATAAAAAAAACTATAATTTGCACTACGAGCCAATTAAGAAAACTGTAAGCCTGTTCAAAAAATTTTAATTTACAGTTAAAACTGTGAATATGGCAACGCTGGCTATGAGCAAGTTGATTAATTTAAGTTAAGTCACTTAAGAGAAAAGTACTCTTTTTTCGCCTTTGTTCAAACCATGACTCAATTACTATAGGTTGTCCATTAATTTGACGTTTACTCACAAGAATGAAGATATACATCCGTAAAATTGAAGAGGAGAGCAAAAGAGTAATTTTTTAATGCCATCAAAGTAATCAGTTGCAGGACTATCATACTTTTTCGCAGTACTAAATATCCAAGGATACATTTCACTGCTGCTTTTTCTACTACATTCTGCACTGCTTGTTTGTCTTGATAGAAAATTTAAGTGAGTTTTTAAAAAACTAATTTCAATATTTTGTTGTGCAAATCTATTCACACCGCTGACGACTTATTGGATCACTGGCACATTATATTTATGAATTTCATCACCAAAATAAACTGTTTTGCCAATACCGCACGTTGAAGAGTATTTTATTAATTACAACTTAACAGTCGCGATTTATATATTAATTGAAAAAAAACGGCTCGCAACAAAATTTGAAAACAATTTTCAATAATAATTATCAAAGCAATAATTATTATAAACGCAATGCACACTATTTTTTCCTGCTAACAGCAAAATATAGAATAACTACTTGTTAAAAAAAAATACACAACAAATCACTGAAACATAACTTTTTTCATAGAAGACCACAAAACCCTGTGGCGACATGTTGTAACTTCACTGTCGAAGCGAACATCGAAGCGAAGTTTTCGATCTGGCAGTATGTTGTAATATTTTCATTCGACAGGCGATTTGGTTTGTTTCGAAGTTATGTTCGAACATTTAACAGCTGCACGCAAACTTTTTTCTGATACTTGGCATGCTAAATAGCGTAAATCAATATTTTTAAAAATTGTTTTATTAATAAAAACTGTCATTTAAACCAAAAATTCTAAATTAGTTATTTTCAACAAATAACATTGTTTGGAAAAAATAAAGTCAACTTAATTTGAATACACTGTTTTAAGGTTATCATACATATATACTTTTATAAAAGACATTTCTTTTATCATTTCACTAACTTAAAATCATTATTTAACACTTCTATGGTAAATAAATAATATATAATAAATAAAACCATGCTTAAATGGATAAATATTTCCATTTATATTTACTTCGCTTCTCGATCACTGCCACCAAAATAAAGTGATATTTTATCGCAAATATCGCCTGTCGAAAGTGTTACAACATACCGACTTTCGATAATTTCGACAGCTTCGAAACTTTCGAAGTTACAACATGTTGCCACTGGTTGTCATTTATATTTAAGAGAGAATATATTTTTTTACAAATTTACGAGTGTTGTCAAACGAATGGACAACCTATAATAATTGAATCATGGTTCAAACCACCGTTACCAGATTGGGCGATTTACCGCCAATTGGGCGCTTTTTTTCTTATTTTTGCGCTTAAATTTTTAGGAAATCGCCTGGCGATTTTTTTGGGCGATTTTTGTGAAAACCACGCTTTTTCATTAACTCATCTAATGTGCTTAAAATTTAAATTTTGATAATTTAGCTACATTCAACTTAAATAAAATTTTAGCGGATAAAAGCAATTATAAAAGAATTAATGACCTTACATTTCATTATAAGTTCCATAAAGAAATTCATAAATTGAGTGATGATATTGTTAAGATAGACATCAAAATGCCAGAATTTCATTATAGTTTTAATCAGAGAAATGTTAAAACGATTACCTAATCATTTAGAAATGTTTACAAATGCTTTTATTTTATGTCCTAAAAGATGTTTAAACCATATAAGACCTTCTTTCCATGAACTTCCTCTTTATTATCTATCTCTTGAAGAGCGACGTGCAGCAGAAATCGAATTCGAATATGCATTTATCAACATCTTTGTTGACATTTCCATGGAGCAATTTTTTCAAAAACAATGTGCCAACTAAAAGTGAAGAATTTTGGGAATCGGCATTAAAAATGAAGACAGCAGTAGGGGGAAAAATGTTTGGCAATATTTGTAAGTTGGCACTGCTTTCCTTGCCACATTCTAATGCATTTGGTCCAACGTTCATACATGGAACGTATTTTCTACGTCATGAATTTGACCAAAACTAAAATTCGTAACAGAATGAAATTAGATATGCTTACTTCAATCATTCGAGTAAAATGCTTCATGAAGGCTCAAAACTGTTGTTGCAAGTCGCTGCCAATATCCGATGATATGATTTCAAAAATGAATAAATGTATGAACTAAACAATACTTCGAGAATTGACGAAACGGAGGAAGAGTCTAATATGGCTGAAGTATTGAATATAATGAAACTACGTTTTTTGTAAAAAAATTTTATTTTTAAAGTTGCATATTGAAAAATTCTAAATAGTTATAGTCTCTAAAAAAATGTTCTTTAACGATGAAAATTCTCGTATAAAATGAAGTAGCTTTTATTATTTTTTGCAGATCTCAATATTATTTCAATAAATATGAAAATAATACATTTAATATATCTAATGCCATTAACATATCTCAGTATTATTTAAAAAAAATGTATATAAATTTTTTTTTTTGCGATTTGGCCAAAATTGCGATTTTTTTGAACACTGGTTCAAACTATCAAATTAGTTGTAATTAGTTGTAATTAGTTGTAAGGTTTTTTTTTCTTGATTTCCTTTCATCCATTCTGACAGTTCAACCGAGCTTCTCTCAAGTGACTTAACCTGTATTAATCAACCTTGGCTATGAGTTTATCATTTTAAAATATTCAAAGCGTATGCGGATCATGATTCAATTATTACAGGTTGTCCATTCGTTTGACAACACACGTAAATTTGTAAAAAAAAATATTGTCTCTCAAATATAAATGACAACCAGGGTTTTGTGGTCTTCTATGAAAAAAGTTATGTTTCAGTGTTTTGTTGTGTATTTTTTTTTTAAAAAGTAGTTATTCTATATTTTGCTGTTAGCAGGAAAAACATAGTTTGCATTGCGTTTATAATAATTATTGGTCTGATAATTAATATTGCAAATTGTTTTTAAATTTTGTTGCGAGTCGTTTTTTTTCAATTGATATATAAATCGCTACTATTAAGTTGTAATTGTTAAAATAACGTGCGGTATTTGCAAAACAGTGTATTTTGGTGATAAAATTCGAAAATATAATGTGCCAGTGGAAAATGTAAAGCCGTCAGCGGTGTGAATAGATTTGCACAACAAAATATTGAAATTAGTTTTTTAAAAACTTACTTAAATTTAATATCAAAACAAACAAGCAGTGCAGGACGTAGTAGAAAAACAAGCAGTGAAATGTATCCTTAGGTATTTAGTACTGCGAAAAAGTATGATATTCCTGCAACTGATTACTTTGATGGCATTAAAAAATTACTCTTTTACTCTCCTTTTCAATTTTAAGGGTGTATATCTTCATTCTTGTGAGTAAACGTCAAATGAATGGACAACCTATAGCAATTGAATCATGATATGTGGATGAAATATTCACTCTACTTTGAACTCCTCAACTGCTTTCCTCGTTCGTGAGTTTGTATGCTGAGAAATTTTAAAAGAGCGGCGTCGTGTTGAGAGATGTTGTTTTTTCATCGCTCGTTCATTTTGAAGTGATAAACTCATTGAATTGCTCGCTTTCATTTGATGCGAAACTTTAGCTAAACACTGCGCACATAATAAATTGAAAGGTTAAAGGACCGGAAAAACAGCCGAATTAGCTTTTTTTTGGAATCCTCTCGAAGTCAGCTTTATATAGAGGTCGTTTTTTCAAAAATTCATTTTTAATGGAGGCCGACCCACTCTAATGTACATAGTCTTTTTTTAAATCGATAAATTTATTCCAGCGTTTTTTTCCAGTTTTTTATTCCTTGCCTTAAATAATAGGTTTTATCAGTGTCCTCGAAATAGGCGTTTGTTTATGTGATAACCTCTTCATTCGGCCCAAATCTCTCACCGCCGAGACAGTTTTTTAGGTTTTGAAACAGGAAACAGTAGCAGGGAGCTAAATCTGGAGGTTATGGTTGATGGGGTAGCAGTTCGTAGCCCAATTTATAGATCTTTTTATAGAATATATAGATTGTCATTGTGGAATGCGGTCAATGCCGTCGTTTTTGCTTCCAACAAATCTGTCCAACAGCTTGGCCGATGATCGTTTTACTATTTTCAAGGTAATCGATGCAGATGACTCCACCTTGGCCTTTTTAGTGCACGTTCGCCGAGAGAAGTCCACTGCTTTGACTTTCCTTCGTCTCTGGTGTGTTGTGATTCATCTACTTCTGTTCAAAATTGAACCGGACTGTGCAAATAAAGCAACAACGGTTGATTATTATTCAATATTTATTGTACCACCTTCAAAATAATCACCATCGGAGGCGATACACATAAGCCAACTTTTTTTTCATTCTTGAAAGCGGAATGTCCTTTAGCTTTCTCTGCGAATTCTCTTTGATGACTTTAATCGTCTTAAAATGTTTTCCACGAAGCGACAGTTTGAGTTTAGGGAATAGGAAAAAGTCACACGGGGCCATATCGGGCGAATATGGAGCTTATTGAAAGATACTGGCATTGGTTTTGGTCAAATGATCGCGTTCAATGCATGAGGTATCAGCTTGTTCATTATCGTGGTGAAAAAACCATGAACTGTCCTTTCGTAACTCTTGACCTTGCGGAAGGATTTCCGAGTGCAAGACACCTTAAGATTTGAAGAAAACAGTCAACATCACCTTAATTTGACGAGAAGAGAAGAGTGGGGTCAGTTGTCAACTAATGTACCAAACAATTTGTGCCACTCAAATGCCTGCATTGGTGATAGAGCAGGCTAAAGGTTTTCTGCAACATTTTCAATGCATCCGAACAAGAAATTTCGTTGCTAAAATTCAATTTCAAACATACATTTTGCTCAACTTTTTTTTCGTTATGAAATTCGCCGGTCAGAACTTGTTTATAAAGCAATAAAAAGCCTTAAAAAAAAGCATAAGCTTTATGAAAACTGTTGTTGTTTCATTCTCACAATCTGGTTAAATTTTGAACAGAAGGTATATACACTAAAGGCACGAACTGAATCTTATTTCTTTGTTTTTTCATATCGAGACTTCATATTCAACAATGTGCCAAACTCATCACTGACCCCATTGGCATCTATTGCAAAAATTTTAATTGGAAAAATTCCATTTTAAGTACTTGGTCTGTTCTTGTACTTTTACAGCAGAAATTCGCAAGTTCTAAAATTTGAGAGAGTAAGCGAAAAAATGCTATCTTTGCGATAAAAATAGCAAAATGTACGCAAACAGGTTTTTCGCAAAAACTTGCAACTTTTAAAGAAATGTCAAAAAACAAATGTTTATTTCTTTTTGTAAAAATTGGACAAATGAAGGATCAAAATAACAAATTGCCTCTCCTGTTTCTGTTAATTTCATTCTACTAAATGTGCCTGGCGAATAGTTAATTTGCAGATATCTCTAAATTTATTTGTGTTGTTTTAATGGCTGATACTCTAATTTGACATTAGCTGTCAAAACACGGCAACTTGCTCATTTCTGCTTCGCCAAATTTGTGAAGCAGAAAATAGCAACATTTGGCAAGAACTAAATTGCTCATTTTCGCTCTCTTTTGTGAATTTTTTGGGTACGGGAACAGGAATTAGCAGAAAATATCACGAATTTGTACGAATGTTCAAGTACGGAAACAGACCTACTATATATACTGAATATAATCATATTTCTATCTATAAATATACTTATTTATGAATGCAGAACTCTCTATCTACGCTCATGCAAAAATATAGGCAAAGTTGCAAAACCAGACCATATATTTGCCAGACGACTATGTTTTTTTTAAACTATTCAAAACTATTTTTATTCGATTTTCCAGTAGTAGACCTGGTCGAGCAAAAACTGATCCGACAGTATCCCAACTTTGATCTCTTTTATATTTACCAAGTGGTAGCATTTAGTTTAAAGTGAATTTTGATCAAGATTACTTTGAACCACCTACTAGAATTAAGCAATATTCAGGTCACATCGAACCAAAGCTCTTGCAAACGGGTGGACTCAAAATCCAGCAAAACAATTTACAGAATCTAAAGGCGGTAACTCCACCGAAGTATCACTGTACCGTTAGAAATCTTGTATTAAAATTGCAACTTTTCTGTAATACATATAAGTCCACACGAGCTTTGGTTTTAAATCTAGTACTTGCAAAATAATGAAATATGATTTTAATACAGCTTTGGTATTAAATTTAGTACAGGCTTGGATTAATATATTTTCTAAAAAAAATATTAACAAACACCGTTGGTCTCGAACCCACAACATTCAGTTTCTAAGTCCACTGCTCTTATCACTGGGCTATTTCGCCATACAAAACAAAAACAATAAACGAACTTATGAGCATATGAATCGAACGCTGCATTCTTGAAGTATTAAAATTCAAATTCAAATTTAGTGTCCAAATGTCTTATAATTAAGTCTAAATTGTATTATAAACTAAAAACAATACAGAATTGTACTTTCATTTAAACCAAAAAGCTAAAAGGAAAGCTTTAATAACTCTTTTGTATTCAATTTTAATACAGTATAATATTAATTATGGGTTAGTGTTTGCCAAAGTTTTAATTTGAAACTTCAAAGTTATAAAAAATTCAGTCAGGTGCGTACAGAAAACATGTTATATGGGGGTTATTAAGTGCTGCTTTAACTATCTGGCATCAGTGAAGTTATCTTATCCAACAAAAATTTAAATTCGCTTCTATAAAAACAGTTCAGTTGTAAGATACACAATAAATAAAAGGTACATAGTTGTTCAGAGCAGTAATATAAATCTGTGACGTTTTATAATAACATCTTAACACGACTTAAGGCAGATCTGTGTTCCTCGTATATAGCACTATAAGCACCCAAAATCAGGAGTTTCTAGTATGAGTGTAGCCAAAGTTATGACACAAAAACAAAACACCTCTTCATATAACTTGTATGGCGATTGAAAACTTTGGAGCAAGTTTTCTAGAAACATGATTTTTACACTTAAGATGTTTTTATATAACGCCACAGAAATAATATGTAGTAGTAGTAGTAGTGAAGTAATACAATAATATAATAATTCATCTTAATATAAGTAAAAGTAGTAGTAGCATGAAGTTGTTTTTGGGTATGATTTAAAGTGAAATAGCTGATAAAGTTGGTTTTTGATATGGCTGATGGTGAAAATGGCAAAAAATGGTGCAATTGGCTTTGATGTGTTCATAATATTGTAAATACATATCAATATATTAAGCAAATTTTAGCAATAAAATAACAATTATGCCGACCCTTATAAAATTAAGGGTGGTAGATTACCCTCTTTACCACCTGTGAGTTTTCCCCCCCGATTGCAGTAATATTTTAGCTGCACTAAATTTAGTCCAATATTTTTAACCATGTACTTTTACGACAATCTTAGCCAGGCGAAGTAAAATTTCTGCAAATGTACTGTAATGCTTCAATTATTTCATTTTTTTATCTTTTTCTTCTAATATTTGTACTTAAAAATGTTACAAAAGCAACGACCTTGAACAACTACAGCTTAAAAATGGTATAAAGCACAAATTGTTCTTAAAAAGCCTTTTTTATATAGTGGAAAAGTGTCTATCTGTTTATTTTATCATTTACAAAGATTTTGGCCTTTAATAGCCACTTTTTGTTAATATTGTAGAAGATGGATTCATAAAAATTAGCTAATTAGCGAATAAAACAGTTTGTTCACTCTCCTAAGAATTTGTATTTTTGTAGATAGACTGTTTTCAATGTAAGCCCTCGATGTAAAGTATTCATTTGACACATTTTTCTATTGGAAATAAAAAAAAAATGTTTGAAACCATTAAATTGTAGAAATTTAAAAAGCACTGTAGCATTGTAACTGTTAATTTTAAATGTAGCAAATTGTCTACAATTGTAGCTAAACGGCAACGCTGCTTAAATCTCTCCTTTTTCTCTCTCACCGAAAATTCCTTATGAGATATGCCTACGTACATTCAGATAAAAAACTTCAAGTAGGGTGAATGCATTTGGTTTACAAAATAAGGCCAAAAATAGTTTTGTATCTGAAGTTTTTGTTTTACAACAGATTATCTTTTATATATCTCTTATATATAGATATATTATCTCTTAGATACATAGCTCCTAGAATGAATTATGTGGGACATAATGAATTTAAATTAAAAATTTAATTTTTAAAACTGATAGAACATCAGAACCAAATGATTTCGTTTCCCTGTGCTTAGAAATTCCCGTTAAGAAATTGTAACCTTCTGTAAACTTTGTTGAGTAACAGTCTTACGGTAGCTCTACCGCAGAAGTTGTTTAATAACAATTTTTACAATGCATGTACTGCAAAACTTGTTGGCTTACAAATTTACAGTAGCTCTACTATAGAAATTGTTGAATAACAATTTTAACTGTGGATTTACTGTAAAACTTGTTAGGTTGCAAGTATACGTAGTCTCACCACAAAAGTTGTTGACTAACAGTTTTTACAGTGTTTCTACTGTAATACTAACAAGAATTCATACATTTTTTTGTGTTCGTTTCAAAACATATTGGGTTGGATACCAGTTCTATATCATACCCCGTAACACTTTTGCTATGTATTGACTTTAGAAATTTTTAGAACATATTTGGAATTTTGTGAAAAACATGTTCGATGAAAAAAGTACTAGCTGCCAACTTTAACTGTTTGAAACTTTAATATTTACTGTCACAATTGTTAAGTTACAATTTTTGCTCTGTAATTTCAAACGAAAAAATAGTGATTGTGCAACAACAATTGTATTGACGGTAAAGTTTTCGTAAATATCGTTTGAGTTTACCGACGAGATTTTTTGTGTGTAATAAACAATCCATAAATGCATTAATAGTATAATATGCCCTTAAATGAAAAACTTTACATATATACAATCTCGTGAAGCAATAAAAATACTTAAGAAATTTTGACATGTACACATTCTGTGTCAAAATTTAGGTTGTCACATTTTTTCCATTGCATTGTGTCATCTATTCTAAACAAATATTAAATGCTCGTACATTTCATGCTGACTTTATGTGACTAACATATGTTTACTTGTTTTTGTCGTCCACATATTCATGTTCATGAAGGTCCTGGTCCTGAGGAAAAACCAATGGCACCACGTTTCATAGAGAAACTTCAACCGATTCATACGCCCGATGGATATACCGTACAATTTGAATGCAAGGTTGAAGGCATACCACGCCCGCAAATTGCTTGGTTCCGTGAAACTGCCATAATTAAGCCCTCACCCGATTTCCAAATGTTCTACGATGAGGACAACGTTGCCACACTGATAATTCGTGAAGTATTTCCCGAAGATGCCGGCATGTTTACTTGTGTAGCAAAGAATGCGGCTGGCTTTACATCGAGCACAACTGAATTGATTGTTGAATCGCCGTTATCCGACCATGGATCCGATGCCACAGGCATGTCACGCAAGAGCATGTCACGTGAATCTTCGCTAGCCGATATACTCGAAGGTATACCACCCACATTCTCACGCAAGCCCAAAGCACAGTATGTCGACGAAGATAGCAATGTTATCTTGGAATGTCGTCTAGTAGCTGTACCGGAACCGGATATAATTTGGAAATTCAATGGCGAAGAGATAAATACAACTAAATCTAAGAATGTACGCGTAGTTACCGAGTCAGATATGCATATGTATTGCAGTGTGGTGCACATTACAAAGGTCAAGAAAACTCAAGAAGGTGTCTACGAAGTAATAGCTATAAATCGGGAGGGTGAAGCAAGATTGCCCATTACGCTGAAGGTGCGTACAAGCGACAAAGAACCCCCACAAATACTGGAACCATTGCGTAACACAAGCATACGCGAAGGTGAGAGTGTGGTGCTTTCTACACAGATTGTTGGAAATCCTACTCCTAAGGTTACTTGGTATAAAAATGGTAAACCAATTAAGGCAAACACTAAATCAGACAAGGATATACATTCGCTTACTTTGATAACGCCCAAATGCGAAGAAAAAGGTGAATACACCGTTAAAGCGGTCAATCCAATAGGAAGTGTCGAGACAACTGCATATCTTACAATAGAGGGTAAGTATTTTATACACCACAGATACACAAACGGTTCAATCAATAAGACACATTTTCAAATAAAATAAACTTATCTTGTTTTAGTACTTTTCAAAAGTTGTAGCTACTTTCATCTGAACGTTTAAGCATGAATGTTCCTAATGGCAATGTTCCATTAAATGTTTAATTTTTTTAAATTTCGAATTTTAAATTTTCCATTTTAAATTTAACTTTTTCCTATTTCTCTGTAGAACCTTCAAGTGGCAATGCAGAACCTCCACTCTTTGTGGAACGTTTCCAGGAACAAAATGTGCCACAACAAGGCACGATACATTTACCCGCAAAGGTTTCCGGAAATCCAGTTCCTGAAGTACAATGGCTATTCAACAACAATCCGCTGTATCCCAGCGAGCGAATCCAACAAATTTACGATGGCGAAACGATTGAACTTATCATTAAGAATGCTAATCCCGAAACCGATTCGGGTGATTACAAATGCATTGCCAGTAATCCAGTTGGAAAGACTTCGCATGGCGCACGCGTCATTGTTGAGGTGGATGAGGTTAAATTCACTAAGAAGCTGAAGAAAAACATTACAATCGAAGAGACGCAATCACTGACACTCGAGTGTGAAACCTCACATGTAGTATCTACAAAGTGGTTCTTCAATGGCAAAGAGCTTAGCGGCATGGATCATCGTGTGGTAGTCGAAGATGGTAAAACACACAAGCTTGTTATACGCAATACCAACCTTCGCGATACAGGAAAGTATGTTTGCAAGGTTAAGGATCAGGAGACGCAATCAACGGTAGAGGTTTTACCACGCAAGCCCGAATTCACGAAACTACTCGAAGACTACGAAGTCACTGAAAAAGATGTTGCCATTCTGGACGTAGAAGTTTCAACCGATGCCGCAGAAGTCGCCTGGTTTAAGGATGGCGAGAAGATTTCTACCGACAATAAAAAGGTTGAATTTGTGAAGGAAGGCAAGGTGCGCAAATTGCTGATACGCAACTCGTCTATACACGACGAAGGCGAGTACACGTGCAAATTAGATGATCAAGAATGTACTGCCGAATTGGTTATCATTGAATTGCCACCGGAAATATTGCGACCACTTGAGGATATAACCGTCACTAAGGGAGAGAATGCTACTTTCGAGACTGAACTCAGCAAGGGTGATGCACTGGTAAAATGGTACAAAAATAACCAGGAAATACAATTCAACGAACACATACAGCTTAACATTGATGGCAAGCGCCAGACGCTGCGTATCACTGCTGCGCAGCCTGAAGATGTAGATGTGTATGCAATTCAGGTGGGCGATCAAACGTCGAAAGCTAAGCTAACGGTTGAGGAGCCAATAGTGGACTTTGTTTTGCGTTTGCCCGATGTAACAATTGCAACCAAATCGAAGGATGCTGAATTTATTGTCAAACTTTCACAACCGGACGTTGAAGTTACATGGTACAAAAAGGACAAGCCTATCAAACCCAATAAGAAACACGAAGTTTTTGTCGAGGGCACCGTTAGGCGACTGGTCATTCACAACGCTGACGATGATGATGCTGGCGATATCAGTTGTACAGCAGCTAATGTTAAGAGCACAAGCAAGCTGTGCGTTGAAGGTAAGCCATAAAAACTAAATATGTCCAAAGACATGGTACCATAACTTTAAGATAATTTAACACCCTGAAGCTATGACAGGTTGATGTACGGTTGTTGAGGACAGAGGCAATAGATGATTATGTAAAACTTAGCTACAGATAAATAATTAACCTTTAAAGCGCCGCAAAAGCTTATATGAAACGCTATTCAAGCGTATTCTCTATGTCTAGCATAATTGCATGAGAGCACATAATTGCAATATCCAATGAGCTGCACTTTATGCTCATTCCACCTTTTGTTTAGCTGCTCTCACATTACAAACACCGGGTTGCATTTCATGAACTAAACTTCACAGCATCGCCGTATACATGGGTTTAAATGTAGCATACATAGCAAATATTGTACTTTTTTTTACTTATATTTTGTTGTTGCGGCGCACAGTGGCCCCAAATGGACTTTTGCGTATCAAAAATCTATAACTTTAGTGTCTCTTGGTATAATTAATCCAAAATTGGAATATATTATCAACGATATTCAATAAATTGTTTGAACTATTTTTTTTTTTTGTCAAAATCCATGTGGTTTTTATTACTAAAATATTATTTAAAGTTAAGAAATATACGATTATGGCTTGACTTGCGCGTTTCAATATTCTCTAACTCTCGTGTCTTTTGCAATAATGAAGCCAAATTTAAAATATATTTTCTATGATATTCAATAAATCATTTAAACTACTTTTTTCCATCCATTTTAGTTGGCTTTAAAAATTCTGTAACTTTTTGTTTCTTGAAATATTTAAGCCCAATTTGGAATGTATTTTCTATGTTGTTCAAAAAATCACCTGAACTACTTTTTTCCAAAATCCATTTTAGTTTTAACACTCATTTTTTTTATTTCAAAAAATACGATTTTGCGTTTCAAAATTGTGTAACTTTTTTGTCTCTTGCAGTAATGAAACCAAAATTAAAATATATTTTTTATGATATTCAATTAATCATAAAAACTACTTTTTTCAAAATCCATTTTAGTTTTTAGTACCAAAATTTGGTTTTAAATTTAAAAAAATACGTTTTTGGCTTTAAAAAATATGTAACCTTTTCGTTTCTTAAAACATTTTAGCCCAATTTGGAATGTATTTTCTTTGATATTTAATAAATAACTTTAAATACTTTTATAAAATCCATTTTAGTTTTTAGTACTAATACTTTTTTCAAGCTCAAAAAATACAATTTTGCATTTTAAAATTGTGTAACTTTTTTGTCTCTTGCAATAATAAAGCTTTATTTAAAATATATTTTCTATGATATTCAATAAATCATTCAAACTCTTTTTTTTCAAAATCTATAATTTTTATTAATACGAAATTGTTAAGATTAATCTTACAAACTGATAGAATTTTTTATAATTTTTGAAATCTTAAAAATATAGTCTTAAATCTAAAATTCAAAGTAAAGTAGTTTGTGTAAAGTGTTTTGTTGTATGTGGTAAAAGTGGGGCACCACATGCGTGAGATTATGGGGCAGACTCCATACTCCACATATATAACCATGATCACGGAAAACAACACATCAACACCGAAATCGTATTTGTTGAAGAATTCTGATATAAACCAGAAAACATATGTAATAGAATAATACGATGCAGGACAAAGGCATGGATCCATAAAAAAATTGAACAGATAGTTGGATTGTGCAAAGTTACCATAAAAACACCAAAAACACTAGTTCAAAATATGTTTAGAGTTAGAAAGGGCAGCAAGGTCCCCCACTGCATTCCTACGCCACTGGTTTTTTCTAGACAAACATGTATTTGAAAAACATGCAGATTTTAACGGAACTATCAATTGCGACTGCATCCACAGAGTTTAATAGAAGAAAAAAAATATAAAGTTTATGGGATATTTTTTTGCCATGCAGCTAGCTACGTTATGAAAATTTAAATTTATCAAAAAGGGCAAAATAAGAGCAACTTATTTTTTTGTGTCTAGTTACCAATACACTAAGGTACCAAATGCACTATGAAAGAAAGCAGCGCAAGACAGCGCAACTATTTAAACCTCATCAAAGATGAACAAAAATTAATAAAAAAGGTTGATAAAAATATATTATATTTATTAAATAAAACAATTTTTTGTTTTTTTTTTTATTTTTTCAAAAAGCTTAAACATTAAGCTTTCCAACGGTGTATAATACTTGTATGATCAATTTAAATGGAATTGATTCATTATTGATCAATTGATCAATTTAAATGAAAAAATTCGATTAAAAAAGTTCTTCATTTCGATGCTTATATACGATCATGTCTTGAGAACAGTTTAGCAAGCCATATAATTGAATCATGTCAATTTTTTATAAAATTTTCATTGCAGTACAATAATTGACATTTTCTTAGATTATTTTCACAATGATACAGGCTGCAAGATTAATTTTAAAAAAAATCATATATGAAACGCAAACGTCCATTTGGGCCCACTGTGCAGCGGTGCAGTGATTGTATATTTCCTATTCTTGCCGTGTGCAACGGAATATCCAAGACCTAGAGAATACCCCTATTGTTTTTTGCTGAAATTTTGGATGTAGTTTTAAATTAAAGTACTTGCACAAAGAATATAAAATGGATGTGGTTTGACGAAAACTATGCCCCGCCCATTTAAAGTTAAAACTTTTTCTCATTATTTCCTTTGTTGGTAAAGCGGTTTCGCATGCAGTTTTAGTTGTAGTTTTACTTTTGTAGTAATTGTGCGATGCATAGAAAATGGGCGTGGCCAGACAAGAACTACCTCATCGTACAATACAGTAACTCGTACAATTGAAAAGTGCATCCCCTGTGCATGGTATACCTTAAATTTGCGCAAAACAGATCTCTCATACAAAAAACTTTTTAAAATTTTCAATTATTCAAAAATAGGATTTTTTTTCTTATTTTGATAGGGTCTAACTTATTTTGTAGTAAAAATTCTTAAAAAAATATTTTCAGATAGATAGTTTTTAATGCGTTTGTGTGATTTTTTTCAAAATTTCTCAGGTTTTAGTTTTGAAATAATCGAAAAACCACAAAAACTTTTTGAAATATGCATTTAAAAAGCCAAAACTTAGGATTTCATCGTTTCTTATGTTTGTTTATCGATCCTTAAAAATCAACATGATCGGAGACATGATATATAAATCGTGACCAAAATGGCATATATTATTTATCAGCATCACCTCCTCTAGTAGCCATATCCGTCTTGCTATCTCTCTGTCGACTCGATTACAGCCATAATTTTTTAGCTAACACAATAGAATTATGTAAAAATATAACATTTTATCTAAAAACTGAAGATTAAGTTAAAAATTAGCCAAATCAAATGAAAACCACGTCTACATACTATAAAAATATAAAATAAATTGACCATTAAAAAAAAAAAGCAAAGAACGTTTGGTCTTTGACCTGAAAGGAAAGGGATAGATTATTAAAGGAAGAATTGATTGGAACTAAACGTTAATTATCGATTAGGCGGAACAAACGTGAAAGACAATTTGAATTCCTTATAACCGAGGCTAGTGTTATGCCTTAACCTCGGCAAGCATTTCCAGCATTCAGTTGTTCCTGTTCTTTAATTCCACATTTTCCACAATTTAGTTGTGGATTTTTCTGTTTCGATAATTCTTAAATGCAGTAAAGAACAAAGAAAGCGAAAAGAACCATGCCCGAACCCGGATTCAAACCAGGGATCTCTGAGTTGATAGTCTAGCACACTCTGTAGTAGACTACAAAGGCTGACCATTTCAGTGCTTGGAAGAGTTTTGACCGAATTTTCTATTGATCAATTGTGTTGTGTGTGTATTTTAATGTTTGAACACAAATGATCGAGAACTGAACCTACGAGTTTTATGCTGACTCCGAGCGGCTTATGTTCTCAAGAAACTTCCCAGCAGGCCAAAGCCTATTATATAAAAAAATAAACTGGCCATTTCAGACCTTGGAAGGACTTTGACCTAGCTTCTATTGATCAATTGTGTTGTGCGTGTTATTAAATGTTTGATCACAAATGACCGAGAACTGGACCTACGTGTTTAATGCCGATTCCGAACGGCTTATGTTCTCAAGAAGCTTTACATGGCAATTTTTACTCTCTGAGGTTTGCCATTGTCTGCAGAGAGGTGACGACAGAACAGAAAAATTAATTCAATTGAAAAAACTTTTCTATCTGCGCTGGAATTGAACCCGGGCTACCACGGTTCTTTAGCTTAGGGGCCACGCACTCTACCCACTAGGCTACGGCCGCCACTATTACAAGCCTATTACAATTATGAAAATTCCCAGTGGTTAATGGACACATGACGTAACCAATTATATCATATATATCATGTAGCTGCGAAGCCTCCTCAGCCTGTATACAATTCTGACTTACATTTGCTTGGGCATACCGCTAAAACGCTGATGACATCTACCTTACCCAGTTTGCAACGATGGGAGTAGTTATGCACAAGATAGAAGAGAACAAAAATATTACGCACAAAATTGGAGAGAATAACAAAAAAATTAACGGAAATACTCTCTATACCAAAAACACAACGAATTCGAAAGAGAACACACCGAAAAGAAGCAATCAAAAGCAAATGATGTCACAAAATATTTTGACAATAATTAACGTTTACAAAATAAACGAATCAAGTACCTTTTATAGAGCATTTCAGAATTTACTGGGCGTTCCAGATGCTACCGGTCTCCAAGTGACGGCCTCTTCAAATGCATGACATTTTTTACGAGTGGCAACCTTAACATGTTAATGAATAGTGACGCTACATAGTCCTAAATTAAACAATATTATAGTGAATCTGGATGAAGATATTGAAATTCAGAGTTCAAAAAAGGTCAAATCAGCACAAAAAATGAGCACGCCGGGGGAGTACCAAAAACACTGACAACTCCAAAATGTATTGGAAAAAGCCACAATTTCGTAATGGACAATCTGAAAGTAAAAGTGCGTGAGATAGCTACAGCCTTAGGCATATCAAGTGGGTCGGTGGTTAAAATTTCACATGAACATTTGGGTCGCAAAAAACAGCCTCATTTATCGCTTCCTTATCCCCTATATTCTCCAGATAAAAGGGTGGCTTCAAGGAAGTAGATTTGCTACGAATGAACAGGTCGAATTAGAGACTGAATCGTATTTCGTAGATCTTTAGAAATCTTACTATTCAATGGGCATCAAAATGTGAGAAAATCTTTGGAATAAGTGTATCGAGCTGAAAGGGGACTATGTGGAAGAATAAACAGTCATTTTGGCCAAAATCTAATGTTTTCTTTGACAGGCCGGCAGCAACTTGAACTCCATGTGCTACACTGAAACCCATGTATACCGTGGTGCTATGAAGCATAGTATATGAAATGCAACCCTGTGTTGAGAGAGAAGAAAATGAGAGATCAGCCAAACAGAAGATGGAATGAGCCTGAAGTGCAGCTCATTCTAGAGTATTTTGAGCTGCTGATTTTACTATGCTTCGCTTATACAATATGGAACTCTCGGATTACAATCCGTGCTCTCATCTAATTATGCTAAACATAGAGAATACCCCTAGTAATAGCAAGTATGTAGAAAGACACATGGTAGAAGAATACAGGTATATGCACCAGATGAGAGCATACTGCCGGAATTGTCAAAACGAAGCAAAACTCTTTCTTTATTTTCTTTTGTTTCCATTCGCCTCACAGCTAGATTTGACAAACATGGCAGTATGGAAAGAGAGCACAGTCAGCGCTGCATATACCTCTATCCTTCTACCATGGAAAGACAAGAACATTAGGTTATTTTTATGCTTTCAGTGCCTTTTAAACTTTGTATTATTGACACAATCTAATCCCAAGACACAAACCTTTTAACCAATTGGTTGAGATCTGCTTTAGGCGTATTTAAGTATATCAGACAATTTTTAGAAGAAAAACGAATACATACTTAATGATGAATTAAACAACTTTGCCTAACATGTTTACCTGGATTTGTGAAAAGAGCATTCTACTTATAATTAAGGGGGCGTGAGTTCGAACCTCAGCATGGTTGGGCATTATTTTTACGTTCTAAAATAATGACAAAAATGCAACAAAATCCATTGTTTTCAATGTATACATGTGTACATTCCTTGCAATTTTCTTTCAAGCATTTCCTACATAAAAATTAATTTTTTTATTACGAAATATTTTCAACTGCTCCCATTTGTGTGTCACTATAGAAATTCAAACTGCGCCCGTCATAACATCCGATAAGGAACAAACTATTAAGGTGAAAGAAAACGATGACGTAACCATGACAATTAAATACACTGGTGTACCAAAGCCTGACGCGGAATGGACCACATCCAAAAAGATTATCGCCAGGACAAAGAGAACAGAGCCTACTTTGGATGAGCAATCGGCAACGCTTACTATTAAAAAGGTTGTGGACGAGGATGAGGGTGAATATATAGTGAAATTGGTTAATCCGGTCGGAGAGGCAGAGGCTAGTCTTCATCTGGTGATAATGCGTAAGTTGATATCAAAACTGGTTGACTGGTTTTCTGAGCACATAATCAAGTTTTGTTGCCTTTTTTAACTGTCGCTTTAGGTAAGCCAAGTGCTCCTGGCACACCACAACCACTTGAGGTAATGCACGACTCTATAACCTTGTACTGGAAGGCGCCAGATAACGATGGCAATTCCGAAATATTGGAATACATCTTGGAATATCAGGATGTTAAAGAGGAAAGGTAAATTTTTTTATACAAAACAATCTATATTAAAAATAAAATACAAAATTAAAATAAAACAAAACAATATTTTACGAAACCCGTTTAATATATTTATAACATCACTTAAAGATGGACTGAAATACGCAAAATACGTGACACAACGTACACAGTAAGCAAACTAAGGATCGACACTGAGTACGTCTTCCGTGCTATTGCCGTCAATGACGTAGGTCCTTCACCACCATCGCCATTATCGCCACCAATACGCTTGGTTTCGGAAATCAAAAAAGAAAAACCAAGTGTTCAAGAACCACTTCAAGACATCTTCACTGAATTGGACAAGGAAATAACGCTGTCGTGTGTTTTCGGTGGTATACCCGAACCAAAGGTTACCTGGAAGAAGAACGGCCAGGTTATCGAAACCACAACAGAAAACATTCGCTACGAGAATCGCGTTTCGAAATACTACATAAAAAAGACAACCATTGAGACTGAAGCAACGTACACGTGCATAGCCCACAATGAAATGGGCAGTGTTGAGACTTCCTGCACGGTGAAAATACAAGAGAAGCCAAGCATTGATATTGATGACAAATATTTGGCGCAAAAACTGCGCTGTGGCAACAAATTAACCATTCCAGCAACAGTACGTGGTTATCCACGTCCAACGGTAACCTGGTACAAGGAAACTACTGAACAAAAGACAAGTAAACGTACCATCATCGAGACCACAGAAACAACTTCGACTTATTCCATTGAGCAGCTAACACGTGAGGATTCCGCACGATACAAGGTGACGGCAACCAATATCTGCGGTACTACATCAGTTGAGTGTACCGTAAAGGTCATCGACAAGCCAAGTCGCCCACAATCCCTCGAAATAAAAGAAATGAAGAAGGACTCCATTACGCTGGAATGGACGCCCCCTGTTGATGATGGCGGTCTAGAAATCAACAAGTACATGCTAGAAAAATGCGATTTGCAAAATAAAGTGTGGATGAAGGTGTCTGATTTCGACAAGAGTATTACTTCGTATGCGATACAGAAACTTTCCATGAATTCACAATATATGTTCCGAGTTGTAGCGCTCAATCCCATTGGTGAATCCGAGCCAACTGAGAGTGAAACAGTAACGATTTCTAAGAAATTCGGTAAGTTTACAAAGATCTCAATTACAAAAAGGAAGAAAAAAGTTTTGACACCTAATGATTTCGCTATTTAAAATCATTTTCCAATACAGAAAAACCATCACCACCACGGGCACCGGTCGATGTCAGTGGTATGACAGAGTCATCATTCACACTTTCATGGGAACCATCGGAAACCGATGGTGGCTCTAAAATAATCGAATACATTGTTGAAATGAAAGAATTCCACGAAACCACATACAAATTCTTTGGTAGCACGACGACCAATATAACGAATATCTTCATTAACAATGTCGTCAAAGATAAAGCTTATCAGTTTAGAATATTTGCCAAAAACGTAGTAGGCCTCAGTGAGGGGCTAGAGACTGATGATAAGATTGTCGTTGGACGCAGAATAAGTGAGTATACTAAGGAAATAAACAACAGTTTGTACGTTAGTAATGATTTTTTAATACGCTTGGAAGTCCTCAAGGGAATGTGTTTAATTATTTCTTACATATTTGCTATACTAATTTAATTATACTAATTTAAGTTTCATTTTTTTCTAACATATTAACTATACAAATTAATCTTAAATTTAGATTGCACATACAAACCAGTAAAACGAAAGTTAAATTTTATGATTCAGTTACAAAACATTCCGGGAAGAATAGCATATTTTTGAAGCTCGCAAATGAACTAATTTTGAATCATTTCAATTAAGCTCTAAAAAAATACTCCAACCTAAAAAAATAAATAAGACCCTAAAATTCGGGCTTTGTTTCATAGGGAAATAAAACCTCACGAAGTAAGGCCACACGATGAAATATCACAAAAAAAAAAGTAAAATAGGATCGCAAAAATGTACAGAAATCTTATCATTAATTAAGTAAGACCCCAAAAAATATTATAATAAAATAAAAAATAGTTTTACAACTTTTTGGTTTCAAAACATAAGGAAATATGTAAGCCACTAACAATCGCGGTCAAAGGCAAATTTCGCACTACTCTAAGCAACGTTATGCAAAGAGCTATTTGCAAACTCGAGCGCTGGGCCAAACCCTGTGGTTTCGGATTAAATCCAATCAAAACAAAGCTGTTTTCTGTTTTCACAAGGAAACACAAAATTTTGTCGCGCACACCAATCATGCTAAATGGGTATGTAATGTCCCTTTCGGAAAGTGCAAAATATCTAGGACTCATTCTTGATAGGAAGTTGAGCTGGAAACTTAATATTTCTGAGCGTATGCTGTACACTTGCAAAAAAGCTTTAGGGGCACGATGGTGTGTTTCCCCCGTATCGTTCACTAGCTATATACAGGGGTCGTATGACCCCTCTATATACGTATGACTCTTCTAGACCTTCGTTCTATATGAAGCAACGATTTGATGGCCATCCTTAAACACGGTCACATATTTAAATCAGCCCCAAAAAGTCCAAAGAATGACATCTATTTGCATCAGCGGTACTCTGAAAACAACACCGACTGCGGCTTTAGAGACCATACTTCGCCTTCTACCGCTCGACTTGGTTGCCTGGCGAATAGCTGCTTGTTATTTTTGAAAATGAAAAATACTTACTTTTTATCTTTTAAGAACCCAGCGAAATCTGACTTTTCTTTTTTTTTTTTTTTTTTGAGACAAAAACATATTCCAAAGTTCTGATTGAGTAATGATTGTTGATTATTTTTTATTTTATTTTACTTTAAACTTAATTTTAAAATTTATGTGAGTTTAAAACATTCGAATTACAAAATAATAACTAGTGCAAAGAACTATTGAATAATTTGACTCTCGAATTAATTATTCATTCATTTGACTTTAAAAGCAGTGCTATCGACTGCTATGATTTTATTATAAACTAGTATAAAAGCCTATCCTACGACAGGTCCTCAGCACACTTTCTTTTTGAAGCCATTTGCCGAAAGCACTTTTTTCTTTTTTTAAAGCTTGGTTTTTTATTCAATTAATTTTTGAAAAATACAAATTTACAACTTTAAATAGCACTTTACGTATTGAAGCAGTATTAAAAAGTGCACAGTTGAAATATTGTAATTTTTTTTACCAGATTTTGGAAACAAGTATTAATTTTTTTTGTAAAAATTTAAAATTATCAGTTTTTTTTAAAAAAATTGTGTAAATCACAATCTGTAAAAAACATTTGGTCATAACTCCGAAACCATACATCCTACAAGATCAATTTATACAACAAAATGTTTGTAATTACTATACCCACATGACTACGTTCTTAGAAATTAAATTGTTTTCAAATAATTTTAACTTTATTTTCACTACTATTTTCACTTATGGTGAAATATATTTCTTTTTTTTTCATCATAGAATGACGATTTATACACCAATGACTGCGTTCTTAGAAATTAAATAATTTTTAAATAATTTTCACTTCATTTTCATGTACTATTTTCACTTTTAGTGAAATATTTTTATTTATTTTTTAATTTTTTTCATCATAAAATGACAATTTATACACCAAAATGTTTGTTGAACCTCTGCCTACAAGACTGCATCCTTGGAAAAAATTTTAAAATAATATTTTATTTTCATATTACCCTTTTGGTGAATTTTTTCGTTTTGTCGACATAAAATTCGCCATAAAATCCAAACTATACATCTGACAATGACGATTCATGCATTTAAATGATCGCCATAACATTTTGCCCTATCTCTTTTTATCTCGTTTAGGAGTTATAGAACACTTTTTGAAAAATTAGCATTAAGGAAAAATTAACATAATTCCCTAAATGGCAAATATTGGCAGTTTTTTTTTCATAAATAAAATAATATATTCTAATCTTTCAATAGACGTCAAAGAATCTGCTGCGGCAAAGCGCGCTAATAAAGAAATGCTCTAAATTTTTTTTACTTTTATTATAAATATGTGATATGTGAATATTTTAAAAGCGAATCGTATTATTATAAATATTTTTCTTCTGAACTAAAAAAAAATATACATTTATTGTAATTTAAAAAAAAACAAATGAAAAAAGTTGAACTATAAGATTTATGCTGAATTCAATTTAATACTAAAATTTGACAATTTTAAAATGCAAAAATTGCATGACTTTTGATGTTTTTAAAAAAAAAACTTTACATTTTATTTTAATTCTGTAAAAGGATTATTAATGCTTGATCATTTCTCTGACGAACACTTTTCTAAGAAATTAACATTTTTTGAAGTTGAAAAACAAACTTTTTTCCGAAAATATATCATAGTGTGTCGTTTTGCGGCTGATACAATTACATTTTTGGTACAATCGGCTCAAGTCGAATCAAAATAATTTCATTAAATTCGTAATAAATTTTTTGATAAAAAAGATGAGAAAAAGAGGTAGCTAGATCAAAAACTTACTATTGTAAAAACCCAATATTGTCACTGATAAGTATTAAACAAATTTTCTGTGCCTACTTTCAGGCTGAACATTTTTGAGAACAGTATGCCTTGTAAAAGTACTTTACTCTCAAAAAATAATTACAGTTTGAGAAATACTGTGTGCGGGCCGGCATGCTTACCTTTTATGTATTAAGATGTGCATGCTTTCAGGCTGAACAGTTTGAGAGATATTGAGCTCGGAACAGCGTTCTTGCCTTTTATATATTAAGATAATATATTAAGATAAACGACTTAAAAAAGTAGGAGGTTTTCAAGTTCGTTTACGGCCCGATTGCCGTAATTTTTTGTCAACAGATAGAGACATTAAACATGGTGGTGCACGTCTAAAAAAGGACGTGGCAATATTAGAAAAAGACTGTAGCTCGAATAATGTGAACAAAAGGGTACTGAAATTTAGTACAGGGGTAGACATAATTATGAAAAATTACGGTCTATAAAGTGGGCGTTATTGGACAAAGGGAAGTGGCAATATTAGAAAAACACTGTATCTCGAATAACACTTATTACACAAAAGGGTAATAAAATTCGTTACAAAAATGAGTAGAATTATAACAAAAAATTTTGAAGAAAGTGGGCGGATTTCGACAATGGGAGTGTCAATATAAGAAAAACACTGTAATATTACTAAGAATATAGAATACTATAGAATACTACAAAAAATGATCGAAGATATTGATATAAAGTTTCTTTTATTGAATTCAACAATTATTGAAGTACATAACAAAATATCTTTGCAACGTCTTTTGCGTATACGTGACGTTTTCATGAAGCGATGCGAGAAGATTTGCTAACAGAATAGCATGATCTGTAATCATCTGCAAAAAAAAATAATATGTTCTTAGTTTTAATTATATTTATGTACTTTCATACCAGTCTGAATCATCCTAATTTTGTAAAATTTTGCGAAAATGTAATCGCTATGGTTTAGTAATAATAATAAATAATAATACCTAATCATAAAAATCCATTATCAAAAATAAATTACAATGTTATCTTCTCATAGTCGTTTAAGCTAAGCTATTACCTTTGAATTTCAAATGAACATGTCCTTATTCTTAATTTTCATAATTATTTTCATTTAAATTTTTATTGTTATGTTAGTTTTAATTTTACACATATCTTATTTGTGCAACCTTGATAATACACTATTTGTAGTACTAAAAAAGACTAAGTCTTATTGTACACCTCAGTTTTAATATAAATAAATAAATAAATAATATAAAAAAAATAAAAATAAATAAATATTTTTAAAGTAAACACTTACGCCGAGGTAGTGATGGTAAAATAAATTTACAGCTCGTTATGTACTCAAATTTACACCCATTTTTAAACAATCATCTTTAAAGACATGTCATTTTCTTTCAAATAAAAATTTTTACAAAAACTCGAAGTCAATACCTCGGCATAATTGTTTACTTAACAAATATATATTTTTTCTTCAGATGATTACAGATCATATTTTTCTGGAAGCAAAATGGTCCTACTCTTCTCACATCGCTTCATAAAAACGTCACACACACGCAAATGACGTCACAAAATAAAATTTTATGGTGTACTTTAATAATTGTTGAAATCAATAAAAAACTTTATATCAATATCTCTAACCATTTCTTTGTAGTATTCATTCAAAAAATGCCTTCAGAATCGGTCATATTACAAAAGGTACCCTTAAAAAGAAGAAATAAAAACTTTTTATAAAAAGAAACCAAAAAAGAAGAAATAAAAACTTTTTATAAAAAGAAACCACTTCAAAATCACTACAAAGTACAAAATAATTTTAAAATTACTTTTCCTATTAATTTCTTGGTCAAATTTGACAAATTATTTCTGTATGTTATTGTATTGAAGATCTTATTATTTTTTTTAATTTTTTCTAATTTGTTTTATTATTATGAATATATTAATTTCTTTATGAATATAAGAACTTTGAAGTCGTCGTGTTATGTCATGTGCTAATCTATAAAAAATGGGTTAAGAAAAAATATTTTAACACCGCTGACGGCTTACCACATCCAGACGAGCATTATACTTTGGTATAAACGGTTTTACAAATACCGCACGTTGAAGGCATTAGTTTTTTAATAATCAAAAATTACTAGTCACGTTTTATATTTAAATTTAAACAAAAATGACTCTCAAAGCAATAAATTTTATAAACTCAATGCACACTTATTTTTTTCTGCTAACAGCAAAATGTAGCAAAATGTAACTCCGTTTTTCTAAAAAAAAATACACAACAAAACTCTGAAACATAACTTTTTTCCGATAAGACCACAAAACCGTGGTTGTCATTTATATCTGAGCGAGAAATGCTCGAAAATATATTTTTGTTTACAAAATGACGGATGTTCTCAAGCAAATGGACAAGCTAATAGTAATAGAATTAAGGATTAAAAAAATTGTATGTTTTTAATTTATTAAATTTAAAATTTTAGCCCGAAAATATTTACAAAATTCATAATTAAAGCTAGTAGTTCAGCGTGAACATTTTGGAGTGGCATAACAGTCTTCGCTAAAATGTATGAGAGGTTATATACAAGGAAATTATGTACAATCCAAGTCTGCCGATCTGGTTTGCAAAATCTTCTACTTACAAATTTTTACAATTCATTTATGAGGGATTTAACATATATATATAGTCTATACCACTTATAAAGACTGTGCCTATTTGCACGACGAATACCCTTAAGTTTTTGACATAAAAATAAAGATAGGATATTCGTGCATTACATGCTCAATAAGTTTGCCAAATAGTTTGCTAGCATTTTTTTGCAAATTTTAGCGCTTAATTTATCAGGAAAAATATATAGTATATGTACTACGGAGAGAAATATTTTTTCAAGAAATTCTTTTGCTTGCTTCTATAACAAGGCATATTAACCAGGTAGGCTCGATAGAAGAGACTTTGAAATCTTGTTCTTCTTCACATTGTGAATTGAAATGCTTGTCACAATCACCTGTTTCACAAAATCAAGATCAGGGTGTCGTGCAGTATTTTGTTTGCTTACTTAATGCCTTAGTTCAATACATCAGGGTTGATAAATTACTTTTTCATTTTGGTATAAAAATTTTGAAAAAATTGTACTAAACAAAAAAATAAAGTATGAAATACCATTTTTAATTTAAATTTTAATGTTTTTATCAATTCAGCTCATAAACAAAAATGACAAAGGTCAATTAAAAAAAGGTCAAAAATTAATAAAAAAGTTTTTTATAATCGCAAAAGAAAGCACAAGTAGTCTATAATATTCAGAGAAAGGTATCACTAAAATCCAGAGCCGTAGTCAAGGGGAGTTTTTCGGTGTTCAAACCCCTCAGAGAATCGAAAATTAATAAAAATTTTATATATTTGCATTCGTATTAAAGATAATGCTTTTGTTTATACATATTTTATTTTATTATTTATTTTATTTCTATACAAAAACTCTCAAAATTATTCACAAAATATATCACAATATTTTTTCAGAAGGTATTTATTTTATAATTAATATTTTAGCTTTAATATGCATAAATTTTAGAAATTTTGGTATTAAGTCAATGCAAGCACTCAAAACCTTTCCAACAATATCTTGAAAATGAAGATTGCATTAGAAACAATGAAGTTATTTCAGTTTAAGTGAAAATAAGTTAAAAAAATTCAAAATAAGGCACGAGAAACAGCATTGTCTTAAATGCTTTTGCAAAACTTTAAAATTCTTTGATGCAGATTGGAAGAGCATTTTCCGGCCTTTAATTTCTGACAATTTTTTTTACAACTATTATACGAGTAAATATATTTACGAAAAACATTATTAATGTAGGTTTTTGCTAAATGGCTTAGCTCACCGGCGGCTATCGTAGCAATCAATATTTTTTGGGAATCTAGACCAAGGTTAATTTTTAGAGAAGTACAAATGCAACTTTTTTCTAATGGAAGTCGAGGCACCTTAATAAATATACTTACATATATAATTAGGGTATTTACAAGGTGTGCTATCATGTCATATTGTAATATTGTCCTAAAATTTTACAACTAAAATTTACAAGATAAATAAATGCAAATAAGAAACAGCTGTTTGATTACGACACTTAAATAAACATAGCTTTCAGAGTTTTAATATTTTAGTACTTTTTTTTATGGCAGCAATAAAATGTTTAAACTAGTGTAAAATCTTAGGACATTATGACATGATAGCACACCTTGTGAATACCCTAAATATATAAAAAAAACTTAACTTGAAAATTAAATGAAACAAGTACTTGTATATTTTAATTTTTTTAATATTGAATAAAAAAATGTTCATCAAAATCCCTCCATGGGTGAATCCTGGCTACGGCCACAATAACATCTATTAAAGCATCAAATAAGCATAAAGTTTAGGTCTTTTTATAATTAAAAAACAAAAATTAATAAAGTGAAAAAAGCAAATAACGTTTACTACAAACGTGCCAATCCAATCCAGCCGAAAAATAGATTTTTAAAAGTGTTAGGTAGTGCTGTTCTATATTAAGGTAACGAAAGAAATTAATGGGGAAATCTTTAAGTCAAGCAATTCTTCATTCTCGGTCAAATTTTCTGAAATTTTTTCTTTTGATATATTACTTCTGATATCAATATTGTGGCATTTTTCGCAGTAGATTTTAAAAAATCGTAGTTTTCATTAAAGAAGAAATTGTTGCAATATGCATTCTCTTTCTGCATAGGATTTATTGAATTTTGAATAGAAAATATTCTTTTAACTTTTGCTGACGAATGAGAAGTTGAAAGAATTCGTTGAGCAATTTTATATCTATATATATAAAATAGGATGTGTGTATGTATGTAACGTATGGACTCCAAAACGGCTGGGCCGATTTTGATGAAATTTTCAGGTAATGTTCATCTTGGTACGGTGGGTAACATAGGGTAACATTTGGACTCGATAGGTGGCGCTGGAGTGGACTTATATCGAAAATTTGAATTTATGAACCAATTTAACTGAAATTCAGAATGTATGTTTGTTTGATCATAAGAAAATAATTTGTGTATAAATGGACACGGTAGGTGGCGCTGGGGTGCACTTATTTCGAAAATTCGATGGCGTGAAAAATATATAAATACTTTTAATTTTATTTTATAACGAGGGGAGTAGCGAAGCACACCGGGTTCAGCTAGTATTTTATAAATTCAATTGAAATATTTTTTTACAGAGTGAAAAAATGTAGAAATAAATAATTTTTCAATTCTGTTTGCTCTAAATTCTGTATTTAGTAAAAAATTTTTGACTAAATAAAATATACTAAAAATGCTTTGGTAGTAGGAAAGTAGGAAAAATGTAAAACTGTACCAAAAAAGTATAATTGTACCGAAAATATCAACCCTGCAATACATGTGTAAATATAGGTTGCCGTGCATACTTTTTGTGCTTAAATTTTAATAGGGGTATTCACGACTCAGTGCACTTGCCAGTGCAGTTGAGGACTTGTGCAGTTAGGTTATCATGAACACCACTATCACTTTTTCAAAGCTGTCAATTTTTTCAACGTTCACAACTGCTGAAGTCCTAAAGTTTAAGGCAATAGTAGAAAAGCATTTGTGCAGATTTTGGACGTATTTTTTTTTTTTTTTTTTGTAAAGTGCACAAGCCCTTAACTTAAATGGCAAGTGCGCTGAATCGTGAATACCCCTAATATTTATAAATACTGCAATGGAAAAGAATTTTTAATGGTTAATTTTCCATTTCTCATTAAAAAAAATTGTTGAGGGTTGGAAAATTGACGAAAGAGTTTTAAAGCTTAGGGTTTTATCTTCATTACTATATGAAATCGTTCGTGGGGGTCCGTTAAGATCTCAGAAACGGTAGCATCTAAGGGCATCAAATTTAAAACATTTATTGTCAAGGCTAATATCTCGAATAATAAAAAAAAATTGCCACACCCCCATTACCGCCCACAAATCAATATTAACGCTATATTTCAGACAAATTTGGTTGTATTGGACTAAAAATTTTGTAATTTAGTTCGTATATTACAATTCCTGAGTTGTGCATGTTTTTCTAATGAAACTGAAACCAAGTGATGGTCACCAAATCAATACCACAAAACAATAAAAATGCTATATTTCCGACAAGTTCAGTTCTACTGGACTAAAATTTTGGAAACTCAGCTAAAAATGGGCGTGGTAGCACTACAGTTATGCCAGTTCAGATATCAAAAATTGTTTTTCCTGGTTGCATGAAAATTCTTATATGACAGTAAGGCGATCTGTGACAAGACAACGTCTGCCCGGGATTAGTAGTTAGAAATTAGCACTCGTTGTGTGATAAAGGTCACTCCTTATTAAAGAGCTAAATGTTTCGTTCTTTAGAATTCTAAAACTTTGCTAATTTTAACATGTTAATTCTATTTTTATACCATATTTGGTGAATTTATACTATAAAAATACCTTTGACATTTGTTTCTTTTTGTTTTTCAGTATGAAGAGTAAATTTTATCTATAATTTTGGGATACTTTGTCTAATATCTTGTGGTATACACAAAAATATATACATTTACATATGAACTGAAAAGTTTAATTATAGCCTTTTTGAATAAGATATTTTTTTTCATATTAATAACGCGACTTTAGGAGAAAATAACGGGTTTATCAGTAATAAAAAGTAAATATAATATGAAATCTCTAATAAAATTAAATATGTTGCTAAAATATATATGGTTTGTATTTTTTCTGACAGATAATTCAACTCCCTTTCAAATAACGTGTGAATATTTAACATCGATTGGTTATTGGCAAAGATATAGATGTTTTTTTTAATAGATATTTTAGAAAAAAAAAATTTAAAAATCGATATATCGATAATTTCTTTCGTATATCTTATTTTCTCATTGAGTACTTTAAAACTGCATTTTCAAATCTTGGCTCTCCGGTAATCGGAATCGTACCTATTGAGTTCTTGCAACTACATATATGATACAAAATAGAAGTGTAGAAGTATGCATACTTAAGTACTAAAGTATAACTACAATAGTACTACATCTGGCAACTATTGGTGTAAACTCAACTTTTTCCGTTTGACATGATTTTGATAGAATTGTAGGTATTGTCGAAAAGGAATCAAAACAAATACAGAATATTAGGGGTACTTTTTAAAGTCTCTCCGTAACGAGCCTACCTGGTTAATATGCCTTGCTTCTATAATATGTCAAACCAATTCAAATTTACTTGAATCGAAATTTTTTTAGAAAAAATTATTACAATGAGTATTTGTTTTCAACCATGAGATTTGTGAGAACCATGGCAGAATAACCAGGTAGATGCACTAGAAATACGCTCTCTCCGACAACAAAACAATAACAAAGGCGTAATTATAACGTCAAAATGAGCTGTTTTGAAAAAGTTATCAATTTTTACTTATTTATTTATTCAGTTTTTGGCAATGGATTATCTGGACTGCCTATATTTTCCTCCCTTCGCGATAATTCGAAAACAGTTCATTAAATGTAAGCTTCCATTCCAGCACGATAAAATTAGCAAACAATCGTCGATTTCATTAAATAAATTTTATGTTTTCCAACAGCAATTTTCACTTGTCAAAATATATTTTGACAGTTAAAATCAGCCGTACATAGCTACACAAATGAATTGGTTACTACACAATCGAATTAAGTAGTTGAATGAAAATTATATTAAAATTAGACTTTCATTTGCTTCACTTAAGGCCAAACTGCAATTAATTATGTATTGTATCTTAAAACACGGCCCATTTTATGAAATTTTTTAGATTTTTGTTTAGTGTTTTTACAATCTGGGAACTCAATTGATTTATACGGTGACAAGTAAATTATACATCCTTATGGCTAAAAGAATAAACATTAATTGTCAATAATGACATTATAGTTACGCCAATGTTTTGCTTTCTCGTTTTTTGCTCTCCGAATTGCATCTACCTGGTTATTCTGCCATGAGTGAGAACCAGTAGCATTCTTTGCTGTCTTAAGCATTCGTGTTATGATATCGGACTTTGTCTATATGTAAGATAACCCTCAACTATGCTTCCCAAATTTATTCCGTTACAACATATTTACATATTATATTATAAGATATATATTTAGACCTTAAAATACCTTTCTTAATATTAATTTTTCTATTTATATGAAACGCTTTTGCTTTTAACATTGTGCTTTAACTGCTTTCCCAGTACGTCCTTGGGAAAAAGTAGGTGAGTTAAGTATTATAGCGGCAATGCTTACACTGTATTTCTGAAGTTTTTTAATATCTTGGCTTTTGTTAGGAAGCATTCACTAACAATGTATTTTACTTACTACCTAGCACCACCATCACCGCCACAAAATCTCCGAACTCCAGACATTACAAGCAGAAGCGTTACGCTCGACTGGGAAATACCAGCAAGCAATGGCGGTTCCGAAATTACTGGTAAGTGTCCTCTGTACTATGAAAACAAAGGCTCTCCATTATTGAACATTGAAACATTTGGAAATATTATAAAGGCTACTGCGTTGAAAAACGTTCTACAACTTCAACAAAATGGACCAAAGTCATAACATTAGATGCTCATTGCCTGCATTATACAGTGGATAATCTGAAAGAGAAATGCGAATACTCCTTCCGGGTATCAGCGGAAAATTCGGTTGGACTTGGTGCACCAGCCGTCACAGAAGCCGTTGCCCTGAAAACACATGCAAGTACGTATATTTTAACTGAAAACTATTTATTTTGGCCTTATTTTAAAAATATTTTATATGGTCAATTTTAACAAAATTTTCGATTTCAAAGCTGTGCCCTCGCCGCCAACTGCGCCACTAGAGACCAGAGTCATCGCTGCCAATGCCCATGTATTCGAATGGGGTATTCCCGAGTCAGATGGAGGTGCGCCACTGCTCGGCTATCACATTGCGATACGAGACATGAAGAAGACAATGTGGATCGAAGTTGGACGTGTCCCGGCTGGAGTCATGAAATTCCAAATCAGAGATTTACAAGAAAACCATGAGTATATGATTCGCATTTTTGCAAAGAACGAAATTGGACTGAGTGAACCCTTGGAATCGGAAGAACCGTACAAGATAGTGACAACTGGTAAAAACTATTATTTAGTTGATAGACTTTTATTCAAATATGTAACTATTGCGTTTGTTTTGTTAAAACTTGTAGGTCACGAAAGTCTGCCAGACGAACCACGCACAGAAATGAGCACATGCAATACATCATCCTGGCTACGTGATCATAACATGGATGCAGATATACATTCGTATGCGCGTGGTAAGCTGCTGCAACGCGACGAATACTTCTTCCGAATTTGGGCTAAAATGCCAAAAAAAAAGAAGAATTCAAAATAAAAGTATAAATCAAAATACTGAAACATGTATATAAATTACCATAAAATAAAGGAATAAAAACAGGAAAACTATAAAACAAAAAAATAATCATCGAAACTACATATAATTAAAATTAATATTAAGTATTTATTTTTACCATTTGGTTATTAGATAACGGTTTAAATCGAATGCATATAAGAATACATACATACATAAATATTTAACTTGTAATAATAATGCAATTTGAAATATTTTCTAATACTACTTGTAAGTGTCAAAACTGCAATTTACAATAATTTTAATGAATGCTTTCAATGCGAGCGAAAAATGAAATGTATATCATAAAATATTTTATAATGACAGTTTTGACATTTTGCGTAGTTCAAAATTACATTATTAATGGCGCGTACATTAAAACGTTAATTAAGTTTATTCTTTTCTGTAAACTGTGATAAATTTTACTGAAAGAACAAAAAATTGTATCGATTCAATTAATGACAAATATTTCGCAAAACAAAACGAACTGTTGTCAAGAACTATTCAAGAATTTTACAGGGAGACGTAAATGAGATTTCATTAAAAATATAGGTGCAAGCATGAATATCAATTACAGAATTCTTGAATATTTCATACACGTATGTAGTTCGTTTTAGTTTAATTTAACGATGTTTACTTACATATTTATGTTAAAACATTGTAAATGAATATTGATTTCATCGGATTCCCCGATCCGTTTGACTTTGATAAACTTTTAAATAATAAATGAATATGAAAATTACTACAATTTGTTTTTTATTCATTCTCCTCACTACTTAAGAGACTTTTCTGAAATAATAGGGGTATTCACGGGTTGTTGTGAAGATCAATATTGCAACTTAGTTATGCAATAAAAATTATATGTCGAATAAACAGTAAATATAAGAGTGGATGAAAAACATCAATTACTTTTTTTAAAAGTGACACGGAAAAATTGGTTGCTAGACACCTTAAAAAAATTCTCACCCAATATGAGCTCTTAACTTTAATAGGAAGATGCTCCGCATCGCAGTTTTTATTTTTTCTCAGTCCAATAGAAAAAAATGCATACCTCATCATTAATTAATTGTGCACAAAAATGTTTTCCAAGAATTTTGTAGGAAATTTAATGCTCCACAAAAAAGGTACCCCATATTTTTTCCGTAAACCTCACCATTTGAATGATATTGAAGATTTAAGTTTGATTATTTTATAACTCGACAATAAATAACTATTATAAAATGCGCAATACAAATTTTTGTGGGAAATTAATTGCTCTATAAAAATGGTATCATATGTTTTGGCGATTAAATTAAGCGTTCAAACTTTCATGTGTACTAATTTTAAGAGTTTTTGATTAGATAATCGAAAAATTTCAATTTATTAACCCACCCTAGTAAATATATTGCTACCCATGGCGTCCACAGGGGGGCATGGCCAGGGGGCACTTTCCCCCCTAGTCAGTGAATTTTTTTAAATATCTTCATATTAAATCAAAAACCCGTAAACTACAGTTAAAAAATTTTACAGGAGAGTCCAAAAACTATCTAAATTGAATTTGAAATTGTATGTTGCGCTCAAACTTAGGGATTTTAGAAATTTTTTACTAAAAACGTCGTTTTTATTTGTAAGAGTGTACAATTTAGCAGGAACATGTATTTTGATAAAGTGCATAAATAATCAATCAAAAACTCGACTTTGAATTTTTTGTAACTTACGGCTTTTTTGATTTTATATGACGATATTTTCATTATATATGTAAATATATTTTGAAGAGAACTAAAAATACTTTTTTTAAAGTATATTTATACATATTATCCACAAAAAAAGTGAATCAGTGAATAACGAAATAAGAATGCATTCAATGAATGCAAAACTGATTTATAAACAAAATTTTTAATTCACATTCATTTTAAAAAAATTATTAATTACTCATTTCAATTATTCATTTTCGTTATTCAGAATAATAAATAATTTTTTTAATTCATTTGAATGATATTCACAAAGAATGCTATATACAAAAAATGTCAGAATTTTCAATTATTCTTTCTTTATTCATTATTCATTTTTAATTCATTATTAATTTGTTATTTATTACTCATTTGTTATTCATTATAAATTTCTTGTTCATTATTCACTTGTTATTCATTATTAATTTTGTATTCATAACTCATTTGTTATTCATTTGCTATTCTTTATTAATTTTAGTCCTAAGCCATAAATAAAAAATTAATAATGAAGAAAAAATGAATTCATTACATAACAATCACAAATGAATAATGAATAAAAAATTAATAATGAATAACAAGTGAATAATGAATAAAAAATGTTTAATGATTAACAAATTAATAATGAATAAAAAATTAATAATGAATAACAAGTGAATAATTAATAAAAAATTTATAATGAATAACACATTAATAATGAATAAAAATTAATGAATGAAAAATGAATAATTAATGAAAAATGAATAAATAAAGAATAATTGAAAATTCTGAAATCCTTTGTGAATTTCATTGAAAAAAATAAAATATTATAAAAATAAATAAAAAATATTCATTATTCTGAATAACGAAAATTAATAATTAAAACGAATAATTAATCAATTTTTTAAAAATGTTAATTAAAATTTTTATTTTTAAATCCATTTTGCATTCATTAAATGCATTCTTATGTAGTTATTCAGCTGTATTTAAAATTCTGAATATGAATGCCGATTTTGCAGCTCTGAAATTTACTAATAACAAAAAAAACATTCTATCTTAGCTGGGGTTTAAACCACGGTTTTTTAGCTTACGGGCCACGTACTCTTTCAGTAGACTACAGCCACCTTGCAATGATGCATTTCCTTAAATTCGGTAGTTTTTCAACAAACCAGGCTGAAAGATTTTGGTTATAAATTTTTTAAACTCAACTAGTACTAAATAGTACGAAGCCATTAGTAAATACTACGAATGCAATGGAAGAATTTATGATGTTATTCTTATGAAAAATTGAGGAATGATAAGGAATGAAATCCTTCGGAGCAACAGATGGTAAGGAGCATTTAAGACAATGATCGCAAATGAACTTGGACGATAAGCGAATTTATGTTTTAAAGTAATTAAACACAAGAAGAAAACAAAGTAAAATTAATTTAAAAAAACTAAATGGTTTCCCAAAAGTCAGCTTAAAAAAAAAAATCGTTTTTCTGTCATAAAGATGATCCAATTTGGATAATTTTTGAATTTTTCGTAAACTTAATAAAACTGTTAACAATCTTGCAGCATTTAAATTTGAGAAAATTGCAGCGATCTAGGCAAGGGAAAAGCTTCTGATTCAAAAGCGAAAAAAATGAAGAGATTCTGAATAAAATTGGCTAATTTTAAATCATGCACTAATGTTTAAAAAATCTGATGGCAAATTCTTTTTAAGAAAACGCTTTTACATTAGAATATCTTATGGTCAAAAGTTTTTTATGACTAAAATTTAAATAAGAAACTCGATTTGAAATATTTATTTTATACTTCTTCAAATTCACTTTTTTGAACAGACGTCCACCCATTTTGAGAATTTGCTGGATTTTTTTTGCGTCACGTGCTTATATTACATCCAGGATTCAGAATCAAGCCTTGCAGGGAGGTTCGAAATACATATGTTTAAAAAATGAATGGAGTCCAAAACCCATCTATACATGTACCTCTTTATATATTTATCAGGGATCGTAATTATTATAAGGGATATCCAAAAACTCAAAGATTAATTATTATTTTTCGATTTTTATTGTATTGCTCAAAAATAAGAATTATGTTTCGATTTCTATTTTTTCCATCAAAAATAAGAATTATTTTTCAATTTTTATTATTCTGTTCAAGAATAAGACTTATTTTTGAGTTTTATTATTTTGCTCAAGAATAAAAATTGTTCCTCAATTTTTATTTTTTTCGCTCAGAAATAAAAGTTATATCTCAATTTTTATTTTTATGCCCAGAAATAAGAATAATTTGTTGAGTTTTATTTTATCGCTCAAAAATAAAAATTATATGTCGAGTTTTACTTTTAAGCCACATAAATCAACAACTTTCGTAGAGTTTCGGAGATTTTTCGAAATTTAACTCAACTTGCTTTTTCATGGGTAAACATTGTATTTTATAACTGCTTAATTTTCTGAATTTAATTGAATTGATTATTTTTTATGGTTTGTGGGATTTTTATAACTGTAGGATTTTTGGTGGGACTTTTATGGCTTTAGGGTTTTTGGTTGGAATTTTTTAGTAAAAATCTCCCACGTGGGAATTTTTTTTAATTGCTGTGGGGAAAAAGGTAATTTTTGTGGGAATAAGAACTGGCAACTTTCCATGTGATAATTCTTGAGCGCATGTGTATGCTTCTGAGAATTATTAACTATTTGGCCTGCGCTTTATTACGACGAGGGGGTTAAAGGGATTTTGCCCTCCCGTAATCTAATATCATACCAACTAAAACTAATTATAAAACAGTTTTCAGCTAACTTGAAGAAGGAGTATAGCTAGATTTAAGTAAAAAAAAACTAAATATTACATTAAATTAATAAGTTCAATTTCAGTGGATTGAAATGGGAGAGAAGGACAAATCGATTTATCTATTTTTGTATGAGTTATCGATTTGTTTAATACAATATTTGTCTTCATTGATACCCTAAGGAAACTTTCTATTTGTTTTCTTGCTATATTGGTTAAGGAATCTTTTTAAAGATAATTAAATAAGCTTTTACAAAAATGTTAAGTCAATAAAATCCGTTGAGTATTTCACATTTCATAGCTATTTGTATGTATATGTATGTAAAATTTTTGTGTACATAAAACTGTTATTTTCTCAAAAACTACCGTTATTAGTATAATTTTTGAATTATTTAAGCTTGAAAATTTATCTTTGGTGTATACCATTTATGAGTGATCTAATTTTTATGTTGTTTTTTTAATGATAAAATGGTTTGCCTTTATACGGAACTTTTTTCTTTCAAGCATATTTATTTTTTATATTTTATTTTAAGGCAAAATTAAAGCTGTAATATTTATATGAATTAATATTTCCAGCCAGTGAAAAAATTTTATACTTTTAGCTGATCATTTTTGGTCAACAGCTTTTATTTTATTAAATCAAATAGTTTATCTTTTCAACAAACATATTGTTGAAACCGACACAAACATTGATACAATGTAATATATACTTGATTTTCTTAATTTTATAAAATCAACTTAACGATATTTCAATTGTTTTCTAATATAAAAAAATGAGATTTTTGTCATTATTAAAAATAAAAAATTCATTTTTCTGTTCCTAAAAATCAGACAAAAGATAAAAATAAAATTTGGTCTTGCAAAAATATAACAATGTTCATATAAACGTTTTGTTAAGAATCAAGGAATCAATGTAAGTATACTTTATACAGTCTATTTTTAAGGAGTTATCGAAAACAAGGTCCTTGCACATACATGTACCTTGCATGGCGGACCACGCGAAATGATAGCTTATTTACGTCGTAAGTTTTGGATCACAAACCTGCGCCGGGCAATTCACACAAGCAACTCACAATGTATTGCATGCACTCGACAACGACAACAGGGGATACAGCAGATGATGGGCGAATTGCCCGCGGACCGTGTGCGGCCGTGTCGACCCTTTCGTCATTCTGGCGTCGACTATGCTGGCCCGTTTCTTTTAAAAGCTCGAGGAGGCAGATGCAACATTCTCGAAAAAAAATATGTTGCTGTTTTCGTGTGTATGGTTACTAAGGCAGTGCACATAGAATTAGTTGACAGTTTATCTACTGCGGATTTCATCCAAGCTTTTTTATGTTTTACAAGTATTCGAGGCGCATGTACACGTCTATGGAGAGATAATGGAAAGAATTTTACGGGCGCAGAAAAAGAGTTAGCGAGAATGTTACGCAGTTGGAATGGCATGAATATGGCCAAAAACTTACAAGAATATGGCACGTAATGGCGGTTTATTACTCCAACGGCTGCGCATCAAGGCGGATTATGGGAGGCAGCAATCAAATCCATGAAATTTCATTTACGTAGAATTGTTGGTCCCCATAAACTAACCAGTAATGCTTTCAGAGTGATTCTAGCCCAAACAAGCGCAGTAATGAATTCTCGACCACTGTCAGCACAATCTGATGACCCAGATGATCTATCTTTCTTGACGCCAGCACATTTTTTGATAGGTGAACCTATAATTCAGTCATTTGGGGCAAATGTGCAAGAAATTCCAAATAATAAATTGAAACTCGCGGCTCAGGTACAGAAAATGACACAATCTCTATGGAAAATATGGTCGCAGGATTACCTGAATGAGTTGCAACAACGGCCAAAATGGAATAAAGCCCAGCCAAACCTGAAAGTGGGCGACCTAGTGTTGATACGCGAGGATAACATACCACCAACACTAACATACCAGATATTTGCAGGTTCTGATGGACTTGTGCGGAACGCACGTCTTAAAGTGGCAACATCCGATTGGGAATTCGGCGGAGTACAAAAAAAGAGTAACTTTGGAGAGACCAGTACAAAGATTGTGTCGGCTTCCAGTTGATGTTGAAGCAGAGACTTCAAGGGTGCAGTGTGTTGAAACCGACACAAACATTGATACAATGTAATATATACTTGATTTTCTTAATTTTATAAAATCAACTTAACGATATTTAAATTGTTTTCTAATATAAAAAAATGAGATTTTTGTCATTATTAAAAATAAAAAATTCATTTTTCTGTTCCCAAAAATCAGACAAAAGATAAAAATAAAATTTGGTCTTGCAAAAATATAACAATATTCATATAAACGTTTTGTTAAGAATCAAGGAATCAATGTAAGTATACTTTATACAGTCTATTTTTAAGGAGTTATCGAAAACACATATTTAACTTACAGTTAATTCGAAAAACTAATATTGATTTTGAAATTTGATTGATTGATGAAAGATAAAATATTAGTCTTTAAATATCTAATTTATTTTTTGTATTTTAATAATGGAAATTTTTGAGAAAATAACGGTTTTGTCACAACTGAAAAGCAGCCATAATATAAAACTACTAATAAAATCAATTTATTGCTAAGATTTTTTTGATTTGTATTTTTTTCAAATAGACTATTAAATTATCTTTCATATGACATGTTAATCTTTTATATCTATTAAAAATTTGTAAAGATATAGATATTTTATTGAACAGATCTTTTACCAAGGCTAAAAATTTTAAAAATCGATAACTCGATAACAAGTTAAGGTATCGATTTTTTGTTCTACCAAATTAATTTGTTTGTAGTTCTGAACAAAAGATCTAATTAAAATTATGGCGCCCGAGTTATCGTAATCGTGCCATATGTTAAAACCCCCCAAACACACTTTTAACGTACGCACACAAGGCACACTCAAGGCGAGCATGCGCCAGCAACAACAAAGCTGTGTGGTGTTTTGAGTTTTATATTTGAGGAAAAAAAGGAAAACTCGACACATAATTTTTATTTTTGAGCGATAAAATAAAACTCAACAAATAAGTCTTATTTCTGGGCATAAAAATAAAAATTGAGACATAACTTTTATTTCTGAGCGAAAAATATAAAAATTGAAAAACAATTTTTATTCTTGAGCAAAATAATAAAACTCAAAAATAAGTCTTATTCTTGAACAGAATAATAAAAATCAAAAAATAACTCTTATTTTTGAGGAAAATAATAGAAATCAGTGAATAATAATTAAATTCAATTTTTATTGGTAAAACTCAAGAAATAAAAATCATTTCTTATTTCGATAGAGCATGCATTAAGCAGCATAATGAAGTAATCTAAAATGTGCTCCGACAATTGGAACATGTTGATTTTTTTCGATTTAGTTTTTGGAAATAATCGTTATTTTCTATCCCTGATATTTATTCATACGTTTTAAATTAAAAAAAATTTTTTAATAGTTCATATAAAAGGAATGTTTCCAAACTCGATTTTGGTATCTTGCATGCTTCTAGAACTGATGCATATTGAAAAAGGAAATAAGTCTATTGATGTCCATGCGGGGAACATTTCAAGAATAGCGATTTTTACCTCCTAAATCCAAATTTTATAAATTTTAGGCCGCTCGCAATTGGTTTATGAGTTATAGGCCTCCAAAACTGGAAAAAATTGTCTAAAAATCTTGCTAGCAATTCTTGCATTCTTATTTGAAAAGAGGAAAACTTGGGGGCTAAGTAGTAATTATGGGATTTTATTTAGGGATAAAGGAGACCTCAGATTTTTTAATTTACTAAGAATATTTGTTGAGAAACAAATGTTTTAAATTACATGAAAAAAAATTATATTTGAAAATGTTTCGGGCATGATACGAGAAAGATTTTTACCCTATCTTTGGAATATATATAATTTTCTTATGTGTACAAGCGTGTGTAAGCCGGCGTATCATAATAACAAAATTAGTACTCAAAATCTCAGAAAATATAATTATATAGGTTACATTTTCTTTATGTGCATTCTAGACTTCTTTATGCCTTCCCCCCCCTAGAACAAATCCTGCATACGCCCTTGTTGCCACCTCATTTCAAAATCACAAAAAGTTATTAGAATCAACGTGCAAACTTAACCTTTTTAAAGTTTTACCCAGGTGGCAACTATGTTTGAGAACAACCAAAACATGAATCAGCTGTTTACCATCACTGCTTGTGCGTTCTCGAAATAGGTTTGGACAGTGCGTAATTCAAGAAGAGTTGCAAAATTGCTTCCAATGTGTTTGTTGTTGGAATGATGCGAAAGTTCCCAATCTTGCATTTTCGCATCGTCGCAACTGTGTTTCGCATCAACCCGTGAATACCCCTAACACTTTCAAAATAATTTCGAATACATTTAAAAGCATTGGTTTTCAATTGGATCGAAAGTATCTGGGTAAGGAACGTTCAATGCCTTCAAATCGAAAGATTAAAAGTTCAATTACCATTGATGTCTTCAATAGATAATAATAAAAAAATCCATCTAAAAACTTAACCTTTAAGTGGTGTCAAGAACTTTTTTACACTACCAGCAGCGACTGTCCAACCGCATGTGAAATACTTAAGTTATTTGCTGACATTTTATAAATATTTACATAATATTATGTTGACTTTATATGATTTAAATACAAATTCTAAATGTTTGATAGTTTAAATCATACTTGATTTTAAATACAAATTCTAGTTGTTTGATAGTTTAAAATTGTTTATTGAGGTTTAGGTCAGGTTAGAACAATTAATTGCTCTAACGAATTTTTCCAAAGAAACAACAACAAAAACAACAACAACGTTTTCTATATGAAAAGAAAAACATCACTAGCTGATTTTATTGCAATTTTGGCCCTGCTACAGGCTTCATCAGAAATCTTTGTGATACGCCGTGCAAGCGCATTTGGGGATTGGACTCCCTACTACTCACAAAACTCACATAAAAATTAACTTGAACGTATTATGGGTAAATGAGTGTAATATAGAAAAAAACAGTAACATTACAAGATAACGGGTCATTGATCAGCTGTAAAGTTCTTGGTTGAAATAAGCTGACATTGTTTTTTATTGCTTTATTTTTAATTGTTATAAAACGTAAAAAAAATATAAAAATAAACTAAGCCATATTTGATGAGTTAAAACATCAGACTAACAACCTGCATTTATATAATTTTGAAATCCTTTTTAATTTAGTTGTCAAAGCTTCTAAAAGTTTTTGTAAGGTGCTGGTTGAAATAAGCTGTGAGCCACTGTACTAAGCAAAAAGTAAAAATTTTTTGTCTTCCATCGGACATGTCCATCCGCCTTGTTTTTTTTCACACAAACGATACTACATGTGTGATGACTTGACAGGTCGGATGGACATGTAATTACGTTTGAGGGGCCCTATACATGTTTTTATTTTTAAATAATTAACCGTGGAAACTTATTCATTCAGCGCTACCAAACTATCAATATATTACTAAACGCAGCTCACTTCTTTACAACGCTAGCGCCCTCTAAACGGTCAACCAGTAAGCTTTAATGTCGGTAGTGTATGGCGCTGCGAGCGCATATTTCTTTTGGAATTTTTCCATTACATAAAAAATACAGTTTGTGTGCCTCAGCTTTTCTTTACTCTACTCTTCTTACAGAAAAGTAAGAATTTTGTACATTTTTTTCAAGTTTACAGCAATTTTAACGCTTTTAAATAATAAAAAAATTATAAATAAACATACGTACTAAAGTTTTATGCAGAAATCAGTGCTCCCAAAACGTTTCTAATGCTAAAAAAGCTAATTGCTATCTTGTAAAACTGCTATAGCGCAAAATATTTGTGAAAACGCGCCATTTTGTATTTTGATTTTTCTACCTTTTGTGCGTTTTGCTTTTGTGTTGTCGCGAACGAATAGAAACGAACGGCAACGACGACGTATTTGTGAAGAAAATTGTATAGATAAAAAAGAAAATATATCACAATAATAAATAATGCTGTCTCTTGTGTTGGAAAATTAAAACTAATTAAAAATTCTTGATCTAATGTAAATTTTACCTTAAAATCTTAATCAAAATTAAGAGATTGTCTTGTTTTATTGTTAAATATTTTGTTTTGCATTTTTCTTTGTTGGTGCTATGTTGAAATGCAACTCTGTCAACGCCAGCGGCTGTCATTTTTCTTCGATGTTTTATGCTTTGCGTTCTGCATTTTCATTCATTAAATAAAGTTCAAGGACTGTGTGTATTTGTGAAGAATTTTTCAAACCAAATATGCCATAAAAGAAATAAAATAAAGTGCTTCTTTGGCTAAATATTAATTAATTTTCCAACTGTAAACGCTGACGAAAATATTCAAATGTAGTAAAACGTCTATATTGTCGATCTATAAGAAAGAAAAAAGTTGGAAAAAATAACTTGAGAACTGTGAAGTAGTGCTGAATTGGCAGAAAAATCGAAGAAAAAGTACTTATGGTCGGGGGACAAAACGAAATGCTGAGAAGACTGCTGGCGGGTGTCGATCAAAGCGACGATTTTGCCTCCAACTCCGCTGTCTGCTCTGCACGACGCATTGAATTTTGCTGCGCTGTGCAAAGTTTTTACCCTTTGAACCATTTGAGTTAATACATCAAGAATCAAAATTAAATTTCTCATCGCAAGTATTCTGAAACAAATGCAAAAGCAAATAAAAATATAAACAGAACAGAGTAAAAAAAAAACATTTGTCGAATGACGTCATAACCATTTATTATTCAAGGTCTTTAAGTACATCACAAAAATTTTGTTTTTTATTTTATTGTTACGCATTTTTGAACCCAGAGATGATTGGGAAAAAACTACTCTTTATCCAAAACGTCAGCTGTCATTAAATAAGTAACTAAACAAATAACATTAAAGGATTAACTTTAAAAAAGCAAATTATTTACATACCTGCTTTCAGAGGCGTTTCGACACATTGGGAGGTACAGGCGACACTGATTTTCACAGCCCATTTATTCACTAAAATAACACTGTGCAACAGTCAACAAAATAACAGGATTCTGAGATTAGGCTCGATACTATGACCAGAGGTGAGTAAAGCCCTAGCTGGGTTTCGGAAGTTTGGCGAACGTTTTCTTTTTATGGTCCCCTATATATTGAGGGTCTTAGTGATTCTGAGAAAATATTGATGTCATTAATTCTTGTTCAACAGCTCCTTCAGATATGGAGATATCAGTTTATTTTCGTTGGCAAAGCAGTCATTGTAGCTAACAGTAATAAGAAACCTTAAAAACAAATCAAATTTCAACAAAACACAAATTATTTTTTCAATATTTTTAAAAAAAAAAGCGAAATTTGTTTGCATTTTTTCGTCATTTTGGTCATAACTTGAAGGGAATCCGTATTTTTCCTATACTATCTTTAACAAAATTGTAGCCAAAAAAAATTAAACTATTGTGAACATATTTATGTGATTTTAACGTGTCTTAACTAGGGCGTATCATAAAATTTAGATCGTATTCTAAGAGGTCTCAAAGGTGGATAGGGTGGTCAAGATCTCCCAAAAAAAATTTTAGGAAAAAGTGAGGATGTCTTCCTCTCCCACAAGGACAATGTGGTGGTTCTTTAAGAAAAACAGTAAAAAATCACGATTTCAAAATGCTTTAATTTTTGTACGAAAAACTACATATGTATTAAAGTAAAAGAAAATAAATACTTCTACTAACAATATCCTGCCAAACACGATGCCACTCTCGATTTTTATCCACAAGGTTCTGTGTGAAGGATATTCGAATCTAAAGGTAGAATCGAGGTAGCACGGAACTTTCTATTACTAGCTGATTGTCTAAATGTTGGCGATTTTAATTATAGTATTGTGGTTTTGCTGAAATTTGGCGAATTAAAAACTTCTATATATTTTGCATATGCATTTTCTTGTTTTTGAAAAATGTATACTTGAATGCAATTTTTTAACTTTTTCAAAAAAGTGAATATAAGGTTTTATATCTCGGGCACCAGAAATGATACCGAAGATAATTTCCTTAATTTAGATTCTTAAAGTATTTCTGAACAACACCCTGTCCAAGAGTATCAGTTCACACCACCAGGTTAAGACCACGATTTTTTTCCTATTTCGATTTTTAATTTAATTTTCCTTCCCAGTATGAATTTTATTATTTCGTTAAAACACCTCAACTCAGCATTCACAAAAATGTTATACTAAAATTTTTAGTTTCTGAGCTTGCCATTCGATGGGTATCACTCAATTGACTTCATAATTGTTGTTAAGTGTTTTAATGGACTCTTCGTAGAGTCGGTTGAGAGAGGACGTGCAAGCGAGACTTTAGTCGTTTCGATGTGCATTTATTGTTCGACAATTTTTCGTTTAGTTTTGAAATTATCTTTTTAATTTATTTTCTTTTGGTTAAAATAAGAGAAACTGATTCTTTAAAAAATTCTGAAATCTAATAAAAAACAAAAACTTAGCGAGTTTGATGCTCGAAGCTCAGAAATAAATTGTGGTAAAAACAATATAAATTATGAATTAACTCCAAATAATACAGGAAAAGGCCTTGATGGCAAAAGAAAATGTAACACTCAAAGTGATACAATGAATAAACGGATAAAAAACAATTATTACGCAATTCTTGACACCGAAGAAGATTGCAATCAAGAAGTCTTAAATAAATTTATAAAACATGTGCAGGTACACAGAGATCTAACGGCACAAAGTAATTGCACAGCAGTGAACAATACAAATAATGGCTGAGTTCAATAGACACAAAATTTACTCAACGCGTTAAGAATCAGTTGCCGCTACTTTGTGTGCCTTCTGAACGCTATGTTAAATTTTCTGTCAACACAGTGGTTTCAGAAATTGTTACAATTTGGCGCAAAAAATAAAGAATATATATTTATAACGTTAATTTGGGCGAAATAATTGATATTTGTATAAATAGAGGATTCACAACAGTAACCAACTCAGGAGACTTAGCACATTTGCTGAAATATTCATTTAAGAATTCCGTGTTTTAAGGAATTACAATGTATTAAATTTTTAAAAATGTTGTTTTAACTGAATTTACCACATTGAAGCTTCATATGCACCTCTTCCGTATCTGTAACTTGATAAATTCAATTTCCAAGCGTGTAGTCAATTTTAACCATCTTGGGCCTACTCATTTCTTCAATAATTATTATTAATTAATTAAATTTTTGTTTTCTTTACTTTGTTTCACTTTGCGTGAGCTAATCAGAAACTGATCAGTTGCGTTCAGCAAGAACATACTCAACGGTTGCGCCACAGTTGAGTAAATTTTGTGTCTTTTAAACGCAACCAATGAAAATAACGTAAGTATTATAAAGATTTTCAGAGATTACAGACATGCTAATTTTGAAAGAATGAATAGACTCCTATCCTCAGTCCCTTGGGACTCTCTATTACTAGATGGCGATCTCTTGTCTATCTATAATATATTTTACAATGTTAGTATGGAGGCCGTTAAACAAACTCAGTGTAATGTTAATCCGCCATGGTTTAAGAGAAGATTGTCCAACTTAAAATATAAAAAGATTAAAGCTTTCAAACGTTTTAGAGATAACACTGCGAACCCGGATTTAAGATCCGATTATCAATATACTAAACAACATTTTGAGATACTTAACCAGTTCCTTTATCACATTTACATTATTTATACTGAGGATAGTCTTTAACAAAACAGTAAATATTTTTGGACCTTTCAATAACGAAAAAAAATCAAATGGCCTTCCTATCATGCTGTCCTACCTAAACGTTATGACTGACGATATACGCACTATTTGCAACTTATTTGCTGATTATTTTAAATCGGTGTATACTTGCAGTCTCCCAGTTACTTGTTCTACCACTCCTAATCCATTTTTGGACGTCAGCTCCATTTACCTTAATGAATCGGAGGTGTTTGTCGCACTATTGAGCCTGAAAAGTAATACAAATGAGGGCCCTGATGCTATTGCACCAATCTCACTTAAGAATTGTGCGTCATCGATAGCACTACCACTATCGCTAATCTTCGCTAAATCACTATCATCAGGAGTTTTCCCTTGATACTCAGAAATTATCCCTCTTAGTACCTATCCACAAATCTGGCCCTAAACATGATATCTTTAATTACAGACCTATCTGCAAGTTAGCCGCTATTCCGAAATTGTTTCAAAATAGTTAGATAATTTATTTTCCTTGTTAAAAATATTATGTGCCCCTTCCAACATGGCTTCATGTGTGGAAGCTCCACAACCACCAACATGGCCCTGATCCTAAATAATATAATTAATAATATGGAGAATCACTTACAAACAGACGTAATCTTCGCAGATTTTGCTAAAGCCTTTGATATTTCAAAACTTTCGGCTAATGGATTCCATTCCAACGTGCACAACTGGATAAAATCTTATTTATTAAATCGTCGTCAATGCGTTCAAATCAATGTCATTACATCTTACAGGGACCGAAAATAACAGTTATTTCCGAAATTTCTATTCAAAAAGTCAAATGGAATGAGTAAGTCTAATCGATATTTGAATATAGCAATGTAATGCTTGTTAGCTAAGAAATAATGATCTTTAATGATTTTAATTTTTCTGATTTTTTTGAAAAAGTCAATAAATTATCGTTTTTTTTTTACCAATTTTATTTCGATCAAAAAGAAAAGTTAAAATTTGACTTTTATTTTTTTGATCAAATATTGTATAAAAGTTAAAATTTCACTTTTATTTTTTCGATCCAAAGTAAAAGTCTTATTTTAATTTGTATATCATATGCTTGTAGCCACTATCTCAGTCGTTTGCGAAGTGAATGAAAACACAATGTGCAAAGATAAGCAAATAAGCGATGTCATTTAAATAACGATGTGCAACGATATTAAGATCGATAGTAATGTTTTTTCTATTTGCAAAAATTTTACGAATAGATATGTAAAAGAATAATAATTATTAAACTATATGATAAATTTAATTATATACATATTTATAATTAATTAATAATTAATTAAATAATTAAATTAAATTTTTTTGATAACGATCCAAAATAAAAATTATTTCTTATTTCAATAGAAGTCATTGATTTTTTTTAACAGCCGCATATTGATTTTTTTTTAAATCGAATAAAAAAAGTAAAATTATAACTTTTATTATTGATCGAAAAAATAAAAGTAAAATTTTAACTTTTATTTTTGATCGAAAAAATAAGTCAAGTTTTATCAGTTATATTGATCGAAAAAATAAAAGTCAAATTTTAACTTTTATTTTTGATCGAAAAAATAAATGTCAAATTTTAACTTATATTTTGGACCGAAAAAATAAGAGTCAAATTTTGATTTATATTTGTCAAATTTTAACTCTTATTTTTGATAAAAAAAATAAGTCATATTTTTACTTTTATTTTTGACCGAAATAAAATCGGTCAAAAAATAACAATTATTTGTTGACTTTTAGGAAAAAAATCATAACGGTTACGGTGCCTGGATCTTACCTCATTAATGTAACTTCTGGTGTACCACAGGGGAGTCACGTTGTCACCTTGGCCCGTTACTATTTAAGTTGTTTATTAATGATCTCCCGCGAGTAATTAAATACTCTTGTTGTCTCTTCTTTGCTGTCGATCTAAAACTATTTCTTCAAAATATTTCGGAATTCGACCGTTCCCTCCTCCAAGACGATCTTGACGCAATTTGCACTTGGTGTGAAGCTAACCAACTGTCTCTCAGCATCTCAAAATGTAACTATTTAATTTTTGCAAGAATATTTACTCCTCTTTCAGGTAGCTATCGCATTAATTCTATACAGCTAGAAAGAATTTTCACTAAAAAAAGATTTAGGAATTATTTTAGACCCGTATCTTCACTTTGGTGATCATATTGATTACATTGTTAATAACGCAAATTCCATGCTCGATTTTCTTATGAGGAATACCAAGTAGTTCAATGATCCATACACTTTGATATTGCTTTATTCATCGCTGGTAAGGCCGCACTTAGAATATTTGTTGTGTCTGGAACCCTTCAACAAATATGCATTCTGAACGTATCGAAAAAGTTCAACGAAAATTCACCCGATTTATGTTCAACCAACTAAGATTGAATCTCGCTACTTCCCCTCCGTGCAGTACAAGGATTGCCGTGATTGGGTTAAGCACTCTAAACTGTAGAAAAAGGGCATCGTCAATAATTTTTCTCAGAGATATTCTTCACCATAACTTAGATTGCACGGAACTATTGGAAAAGCTTGACCTCCACATACCCTCAGGATCTCTTCGAAGTCACTTCCATTTTTATGAAACTTTTCATAGAACTGTATGCACAAAATGAACCCCTGGCGCGTTGTATCAGAGAAGTTAATAAGGTAGTAAACCTAATTGATATATTTGAAGATATCTCTAAAGATAAATTTAAATTTTCTTTGTATAATATTCTCATGTGCCAAGTTACGTAATCTTGCTACTTGTGTCATCTTGTAGTCATTTATAAACAATTTGTATTGCATTCGGAACATAAATTTTAATTTAACTCTTACATTGTGATTTATTATTATACATAATAGTCATTAACTGTTTTATTTCATACCTTGATATATTTTTCATAATTTTGTATTAATTATTGCATTTTAGTTGAAATTGTAAATTTTATAGTAGTCTTTAAGAGCTGGTATTCTGATTGATGAAATGAAATAAATAAATTAGTAAAGAAAACACTCATAACAATAATCAAAATAAAAACAAAAAATTTCCACCTATAAACATACTTGATGTTGGATGCAATGAACTCATTGACTTTATTTAAAAATGGTATTAAAATAAATGAATTTAAAATTAAAGAACTGAATAAGAAAAAACTTAACGTCTATATGCGATTCAAAGCTTATTTGAAAAAAAAACAACAAAATTTATGATTTAGAAAATTCAGCTGAACTCAGTGCCTGAAAGCGAAAGAGATAAGCTGTATTGCGTACTCTGCAGTAAATATGGTCATCCAGCATCATATAAGGGCTGTTAAAAATAGACAGATCTGCAACAAAAGCTGAGAGCCAAAAAACATGAACTTGCTCAGAGTAGAGTACTTAAATCATCGACAAATATTAATGATAATATGAGCTATGCTGATGTTTTGCAGAACAATACTCAACAGAACACAAACAGCGCAAATCCAAATCACCTTGCATTAAGAGTGTTGAACAACTCCATGCTAAACTTATCAAACCAAATTATCAACTTGCAGAAACAACTTCAGATTCAAACATCTAGAGTAGACACATTATTTTCAATGTTAGATAATTAAATTATGACCGAAACAATTATTAAAATATTAAACATATTAGCAATTAATGTTAACTCATTAATTAAATTAAGTAGACGTTATGATTTATGCAATTTTATAAGTAAATATAACCCAGATATAGTTCTAATAAGTGAAACCAAACTAAATTCTAGACACAAAGTAAACTTTAAAGATTATATTTATCTGCGGAATGATAGAACCGATGTAAAAAGAGGAGGTGGAACTGCAATATTATTAAAAAAATTATATTAAACACAAATATTATTCCAATCACATTATTAGATCTTTTAAATGTTTAGAAACATGCATTGTAAAAATACCTTTATATGCAAATAAAACTTGGTAATATCAGCTTATTATCCAACGGGCAATAACAACAGTTATTTGAAAACCGAACAGCAACAACTAATAATTGCAATTACAACAATACAAAAGGGAATATGTTAAAAGATTGGCTAGCTTGCAATGATATACATTTTAAATGCAGTTTATATGCTTCTGTTGACCCTTCATTCCCTCGTTGTAATTCTTTTATAGATCTTTGCATAACAGACAGTCGTTTACAAATCCATAAAGAGAACAATATAGTAAACTGTCTTAAAACCCTTGATTACGATAATGATCATGACGCTACACAAGTTTCAGTTTTAAATAATGACAATACTCATCCAGTCTCATTGTCAAGAGAAATACCGGATTTAAAATATAATTATAAAAAATAAATTGGGAAAAATTTGCATCTTGTTTCCAAAGTGATAGTAACAACAACGTTATTATTCCGAACAATAGAAACCTTACCAATTTCGAAATAGATATTTATTTACTTAAACTTAACGATATTATTACTGGGGCAATAGAAAAATCTGTCCCAAAATTTAAAGAGTATGATTCAACTGAACAACTCTGCAATCTTACTATAAAAAAATAATTTTACGGTCACAGATCCTGTTCAAATATTGAATGTAATTGATGCTTTTCTAGAGTCAGTTCACTCTTACAAAGAGATTGATCGTGAGAATAGCTTGCATTGTGATGTTGAAAACGTTTTAACCAGATTTTTGGACACAAAAACTGAGTATGAGTATGAATCTAACCAACTACTACAATATTTAATAAAAATAAAAAGGCCAATGAACTTGACGATTCTATCGCAGAAGGCTATTTCGTTGCAAAAGAATCAATTATATATATTTTTAGTAAATTACGAAAAAATTGTCTTCAGGTTTAGATAACATTCCAAATGTAATCTTTAAAAAACCTTTCAGAGTCAAGCGTTCTAAAATATTGCACTCTTTTTAATAATATGCTCAATAACTCATATTTTCTAGTTGCTTAAAAAATGCTAAAGTAGTAATTTTGTCCAAAAAAGATAAAGACATAATTAATCCAAAAAATCTGCGTGCAATAATGGTGCCCCCAGACTATTTGTTTCATACAGATGACATGTCAAAAGAAATTACATACCGAATTTCATCTGTGTGTCAAAATTAAGTTTTTGTCAGACAGATTTTTCTTTTGTCTCCACACTATCTAACACGTCATTTGAAAATAAAAAACAACTTTTGAAATTTTTGTAAACCATAAAGCTCTAAAGTATCCTCCTGGCCATTCAAGCTAAGAATAAATTCATTATAAATCAATTTATTGAATAAATTTCTTAAAATTTGCCTTTTTTCCATTCTCACATAAACAATTTATCAAACTGGCATTTTGTACAGATGGAAAAATATACGAAATTAGAGACGGTTCTTATTCAAAAATTTACAGACGCAAATACAAACGACATTTCAAAAACACATTTCCATATGTTACACACTATCTGTAGCTAAAAACCATTTGTAATTTTTGACGTGTCATATGTATGAAACATATAGTGTAGAGGCACTTTAAGCTTACTACCAAATATTAGTAAAGTTTTCGAAGCTTGTTTAAATAACATAATAACACAATTTTGGAAAATAAAAAATACCGTTCCATTAAACATAAAGAAGAATATTGTCAAAGCTGTTATGACTCGCAAAAGTACAGATTCTACAGCAAGAAGATTTATAATTGATAAAAAAAAATTGTATTCAACTCTGCACTAAAACATAAGTTGAAACTTTTGATCTGACGTATGATTTTCTTGACAAAAATATTGATTTATGGTCTACTGATGACAGTAGTAATGAAAATAAAGAATTTTTTGCACAATTGAAAGTTGTTAATGATGTGTCAGAGCGAGGTGTCGCATTAGTAAGTGAATATAACCAATGCTTAACAAAAAACGAAGAGCAATTTCAATTTTTATTGCAAGTTGTTAAAGAGCATCGAAAAAATCACCCTACTTGCAACAAAAAATTGTTTGAAAATTAATAACTCATTTGAAAATTGAAATAAAAACCTTTTTATAACTAATTGGGGGGGTATAAACCCCATGTTTAAAAAACGTAATGGGGAATTTTAATTTTGTCACTCCGTTTGTAACGCCGATAAGGAGGCGTGGCCGGTATAGAAAAGTATATATATTCCTGATCAGCATCACCTCCCGAGTCTATTTAGCCATGTCCGTCTGTGTCCACGATAGCAGCCGTAATTTTTGAGCTATCATAACGAAATTCAAAACATAAGCTTTTTTTAACAAAAATGGAGGTCAAGTTCGAATCTGAGCAAAATCGGATGAAAACCACGCCTACCTCCCATACAAATGACTTAACCAAAACGGTAAGATCTCTTTAAATTCCACATAAATCAATTTAATGACTTCAAATTTCGCACAGTGTCTTAAATATTTAATATTTATTTTGAGTATGAAATTTGTAAAAATCAGATGAAAACCACACCTACCTCCCATACAAAGTGACTTAACCAAAATGGGAAAATCTCTTTAAATTCCACAAAAATCAATTTAATGACTTCAAATTTCGCACAGTGTCTTAAATATTGAAGATTAATTTTAAGTATTAAATTTGTAAAAATCGGATGTTAACCACGCCTACCTCCCATACAAAGTGACTTAACCAAAACGGGAAAATCTCTTTAAATATATTTAACAGTTTGCTTAAGACTTTATATATACTTTAATTCGGCCGTGGGAGTATTTTAACTTCGGCCCAGTCGAAGATAATTCCTTACTAGTTTTTTTCTTAAACTGAAACATATAATATATTTATAATGAAAACTTTGGTTTTTTTTTTTTTGTTGTTAATAAATAATTAACTAAATGATAAATAATGTACAATTTATTTTTTAAATGTAGACAAAGATACACATAAAAAACTAAAAATATTTCGAAGTTTCTCAGTTGATAAAAACTAAAATTCGTGTAAATTTTCTCAAAAACTTATAAATTAAATTGAAATTTTTCGATTATCTAGTTAAAAACTTTTAAAATCAGTACACATAAAGTTTGATAATGAATATCTCTTGAACGCTTAGTTTATTCGCCAAAACATATGATACCATATTTATAGAGCAGTTAATTTCCTACAAAAATTTGTATTGCGCATTTTATAATGGTCATTTATTGTCGAGTTATAAAATTCATAAACAAAAATAAAATATGTCTTAAAATAATCAAACTTAAATCTTCAATATCATTCAAATGGTGAGGTTTGCAAAAAAAATGTAGGATACCTTTTTTGTAGAGCATTAAATTTCCTACAAAATTCTTGGAAATTATTTTTCTGTACAATCAATTAATGATGAGGTATGAATTTTTTTCTATTGGACTGAGAAAAAAACTGCGATGCGGAGCATCTTCCTATTAAAGTTAAGAGCTCATATTGGGTGAGAATTTTTTTAAGGTGTCTAGCAACCCATTTTTCCGTGACACTTTAATAAAAATAATTGATTTTTTTTAACCCACTCTGATGTACGTACTTCCATTTAGAGATCTGAAAGTAGTGGCTACACAAAATATATATCAAACAAACTTTTATATAACAAAGCTTAAGTAAGTAGGATAGATAATTTCATTATACATTTGAAACCACATAAAAAAACTTTGAATGCAAAGAGAATAATTTGATTTTGACTCCGTATTACGCCAATGATGATTATATATACACATCATCACAAAACGGATTCGTACCACCTGAGGCCTTTTTGTACTTAGATAGCAAGGGATTTATTCAAAATGAAAGCGGCATTCCTATATTTTATAACATTTATAGACGAGCCAATAAACTATCTGTATGTTGCAAAGAAATTACAACTCAAAATCGCAGAATTTGACGTAAGCGTCTACGTTAAAGATAAAAATATTAATCGAATCTTAAATATTAAAAAGTATTGGCTAACTGAATAACTTCATTTAATAATTTTATCCCTTGACTTTTACCAACAAACCCTTCTTAAAATATTTAAGTATTGTTTTTCCCAATTTTTCTTTACATTAAACTATAATTATTACATATTTTTATAATGTATAATCATGTTATGAAAATTTTAAAAATTTAGTATTTTGTATAAATATAATTAATGTACTTGAGTGTCCGAATATGGAACAGTGTATAATAATTTTAATATTTGTTTATTTATTTATAGTAAAAGAATATGAATTTTGTTCATGTAAACATATTAAAAAAAAAGAAGTGTTAATGAAATAATAACCATAAAAGAGATATGAACAAAATGATTACATTTCATGCTTGAAGTAACTTTTTATAAATATCAACATAGGAAAAAAATCGTTTTCTTTTGCTGCTGTTTTAAAATAGATATTTTTAGACAGGGACAATAATATTTGCAGAATCCGAATTGAGAAAATTATCTTCGGTGCCACTTTTGGTGCCCGAGATATAAAACCCTATAAGTATTCACTTCATTGAAAATGTCAAAAAATTGCATTCAAGTATACATTTCTCCAAAACAGGAAAATGCATATGCGAAAAATATGCAAATTATTAATTCGCCATTTTTATTTAGACGTATATTTAAATTATTCGCCACCAAAATTTAGACAATCAGATAAAAAAAATCTGTGCTATCTCGAGTGTACATTCAGATTCGAATATCCTGTTCAATTCAGATTCTATTCTTACTTAAAAAATTAAAGCATTTGAGATTGTATTTTTGTATAAAATTTTTTTGGGAGATCTTGGTAACACTATGCAACTTTTTAGACCTCTTAAAATGTGAAATTCGAAAAAATTGTAATTCGATACGTCCTAGTTTACACTACTTAAAAAGCTCAAAAAGATTTTTTTATGTGAAAAATACCGGTTTTTAGATCTGTTTGTTTTCGCAGTTTTTCGACCATATCTGAAACTAAGCCCAGTTATTGCGACTAATTTGTAGCCGGAAAGATTGTGAACAACTCTTGAGAACTTACTTTTTTGATTTGAATGTGTGTCTACATTAATTAAAAAGATCAAAAAGATTTTTTTTTATTTGAAATATATATTAGTGATAATATATGTGTTTTGGAGCCGTTGCCAAGCTTACCTCGAATAACCAATAAATATATTCTATATTTTTATAAAAATAAGACACACACTTTTTACAGTGGGAAGAGTTTACAAAAACCCACTTTTAGTCATGTAATATTTGGGATAATTTACCTTAACCAGCAAGGTCTTACAAGTCTTCACTTCTCGAAAAATCCTCATCACATCATTACATATGCTATTCATAACATCAGTGGCTATAGCTGGAACTAGAATCAAAGTGTTGTTCCAAAAACATCGCATAGAATTGAAATTTCAAAAGTACGTCATTCTGTCAATTTTTAAAATTTTTTTTTTTAGTGCCAGCCATAGCTGCACTCATAATGATTAATAATATTTTTGTTTTTTATTTTTCAAATAAATAGAAAAGTCAATATTTTAACATTATAAAAAATTCCTAAAAATATCTTAAATTTTCGAGCGCTAGACGACAGGCCTTGCCTTAAGCGGGGTACACATTAACGATCCTGAGTGACACTCAAAAATTCAACCACAAAAATTTCTGTGGTTGACTGTTGAATCTGTTTGTTTTGAAGGTACACACACGCGAACCTGCGTAAAAAGAAAGAATTTGAGCATGAGTGTCAATCATGATCGCTAATGTGCACCCCGCTATAAGTGCCTGTGAACATTCATGTCTGAATTAGCAAATAAAATTCGTGATAAATTTCACCCAGTTTTATTTTTTAGCCTTGTTACTTTTGTTGTTTTGGATAGAATGCACAAAAATTTTAATAGATTATTATGATCTGCTTCACGCATTCACATATAGGATAGCTAATGCACAATACTTTTAGTACATTATTGTAATCTGTTGCATCATAGCTTCACGCATTCACATGTAGGATAGCTAATGCACAATCCTTTTAATAAATTCTTGTCATCTACTGCAACATAGCTTCAGTTAATACTTAATATTAAATGAATCACATTTTCTAACAGAGGCTTTGGGATTAGTGGTTAGCGTGTGGAACTATCGATCGAAATGGTGCGAGATCGATTTTCACTGCTTGCTTACAAAGAAATATTTTTAATTTTATATCCTGTTGTTGTAATTAGTGTCCGACCGAAGCCGGAATTTTGGCCGAAACCAAAACCGAATATTCGGCCATTTTATAATATTCGGCCGTAACGAAACCGAAACTGGTTATTAATATAAAAATGTAAGTTTTTACAAATAATTTTTTTATATTACAAGGAAACAAAAGTGCACATAAGAAAGAAATTTAATATACCCAGCAAAAAAATTATAAATAAAGTATTATTTGAATATTGAAGTTATAATAATTAATTGAAGTTTATTTTTATAATAAATGAGATAATTTTTTATTTTATTTTTTATTACAAAAGCATTGCATACTTTATATCTTCAGTACACACTCAAAACAGTATGCAACTACAAAATACATTTTTTAAAACTACAAAACAAAGTATTTTTTTTTTTTGTTCAAAGGCTTACTATTATAAAAATAGAAATATTTAATTTTCTTTTCCTCTATTCCGCACACACAGAATTCGTTCTTAAGTTAATAATCAATTTTTGGCTTCAGTACCTATAAAACTTTAATATTAAATGCAATAAAGATGATAAAATCGAAAATAATAGTATCGAACGCATAAAAGTAACCAAAATGTTTTGCGTTAACACAAGAAATAAAATTATAGACGGATTCATAATTATTGTTTTGTACAATGCATTGTAAATATTTTTATATTTGAATTAAATGACTGGTGCAATAAGTTTTTACCAAAAGTTTCAATATGGCCGAATAGCCGAAACTGACAAAATGGGCCCAAACTGGAAGTAACCGAAACCGAATATTCGGTCCGACACTAGTTGTAATACACGCAAGTAAAAAAAACAACAGTTCTAAAAAGGATGTATGGAAAAAAGTATCGTTTTTAAGATTTCACTCAAGCAAATCACAAAACAAGGCGTAAAAAGCTTCGCTTCAAGAAATTTCGCTATTTTTTAAAAAAAAATTTTGAAAAATAAATACTTTATGATATTGTTTTGTTTCCAAGTTTGTTCATTAGACTGTTAGCTACAACTTTGGCGAAGATAGTAAATCAATATCTCTATATCTGAAGGAGCTGTTGATCAAAACTTAATGACTCTATTTTTTTCTCAAAATCACTAAGACCTCCAATATATAGGGGGCCATAAAAAGGAAACGTTCGCCAAACTCGCAAAACCCAGCTAAGGTTTTATTTACCTCTGGTCATAGTATCGAGCCTATATAGCAGAATCCTGTTATTTTGCCAAAATGTGAGTTTTGAGTCGCAGTGTAATTATTAATTTTTCAAACTTTTTGTGAGTTTAAAGGGAACTTAAAAGTAATTGCTCTATTAAATTATTCGTGAATCGAAATTTCAATTTTATTTTTCTATATGTATAAAGACCTTCTCAATCCAAATCTGAAAAATTGCAACCTGCTCTCAATTTGTTTAGAAATTATAGGTGTCCATAGTTGGGAAATGGGTTTTTTTTTCTTTTACTTTACCAATGAACTAAGCATTGCTGGTATCTAACAAAAAGTTTGGATATTGCCTATACCATGATTTACTAACCATTAAAACCATGCATGACTTTAGAATATGTATATACATCAGGGTTCGCAAAAACTCTCAATTGAAGAGAAAAATTGCACTCCTCCTCATCAATATTATTCAATTGACGAACGATTCACTTTGCTTTCCTCATTTGTGAAGAAAAAAAAATTGAGCACTCTTATGTTAAATATTCAGAGTGATCAAAACTTTTTCTTCGCTCTTTCATAGTATTCGTTCGTAGATTGTGCTCCTCAACAAAACTGAGTTGAACAACGCCTTCCATTTGTTATTCATTTATTGTTTCTCGCTCGCGAGTTTTTGCAAAGATAAACTCATGTCATTGAAATTTTTCGTTCGCTCATTTATTGAATCAAAGAGTGATATAGTTAGTTAAAAGTAAATTCGTGTTTAATATTTAAGATCAAAAAATAACATTTTTCTCCTCTAAGAATCACCTCAAGGGGAATAACATCTATGAACTGTTTTCGGCAATTTTCTTTAGTTATTGAGTTCTTTGTACGGATCCCAAAAGGCTGAATATGTTTGGAAAAAATGTTGATAAGATTAATAATAGAGTCAGCTCATACATTTTACTCCTCTCGATGTTAATTCAGGAAGGATATAAACTCCGTTGGACAAATTTTTGCAAAGCACTTCTTCCAGTTAACCTCCGGAATGACAAAGTTTGTTTTAATTTTTATGCTGCAATAGTAATAGTTTTTGAGTTCAAGTACACAAACTTCACCGCTACAAAAATGGCAATCGAGTACTGTCATCTACGCTTTGCGTCCTTAATGTTATGATTTCTATGTCAAATCTACACTACAGTGCCTTAACATACGCAAAGTTAGTGTTAATTTTTGTTCACTGCTTTTCAGACAGTTGGTCGATTTTCGACCACATACGAATTTTCATGCTATTCGGAAATAGTTTGTTACCTATATTTTCTAAATCGGTCCAGCGGTTCTCGCGTGATTGTCAAGCATCCGTGCAGTGTCAAAATGCCTTTATTTAATAGTATAGATATGCCACGACCTCTTTTGCAATCTCACATATATTTTTTGTTTTTGATAAATTGTATATAATGTCACCTTTTTTTTAAATTTGATGGTTTTAGCTTTCATAATTGGCAAGACATTTTACTTTTTCTGTGTTTATATATGGGCTGCTAACTGGACCGACTATTTTTAGATTCTTGAAATTTTTATAAAAGCAATTTCATAGCATTTAAATTCCGGGAATATTAACATAATATTATTAATACTACTATTATTATTACATCAATTAAATCATTTATTTCTTCCCTCTTTTAGGCAATTAAAGATGTAAACTAATTTTATTGTCACATTTTTATAACTGATTAATATACTCCGCATTCATTGGATTTGCAAATATTTTATTTCAAAACCCGAAAACGTACAAACATCTTCTTTTCGTCAAGACGAAGCCAACCAGCGTCATATTTTCGATTAAAGTTACTTTTGGGATCAAATACACACGCACATCCAAATAGCTGCCTGCTGACACATTGGCGGCTGTGGCGTCGTCAACCGTCGTCATGTCAGTGCAACAATTCTGCTTGCGTTGGAACAATCATCAACCGAATTTCATTTCGGTCTGTTCTTCGCTGCTGCACAATGGAACACTAGTCGATGTTACATTGGCGGCCGAGGGCCGTCAATTGCAAGCGCACAAGATTGTCCTCTCTGCATGCAGCTCATATTTTCAAGTAAGTATTACCGACTTTTTTGCACTGAGTATAACTGGACTTTTTCCCAATAGGGCTGTTCACATTTCAAACCGCTCATCAAATCGTTTGTTAAATCTAATAGAACAACGTGGGAATTCCATGGAAATTTTATGAGCGATTTAAAATGTAAACAGTCCTAATAACAATCACCACAGTGTTTGTTAATCAAATTCAAGAACAACAATTTTGAAACTGACTGCAGAATATGCCGATGCGGCAAGAATTAATCATCAGATTAGGATGAACAAAAAAGTGAACTAGAAGAATGTGCCTAAATTTTGGTTTATTGATAAAATTTAAATAATAAAAATTAAATTATAGCCAGTCATGAGAATCATGATTTTTAAAATTTTTCCGTAGTCTGATTTACCTCAAAATTTTTATAAATAGACTCCGAATAAGTGTACAACTGAAGTAGAATTCAAGCACTTTAATTTTTTATGAATTGTGTATTGGGATTTTTTTCAAAATTGATAGTGAAATCTTATATATAAAAAGGAGTGTACATTTTGATGTAGCCACTAACTGAAAAAACGGGTCGACCGATTTATACCAAAATTTCAGGGTATGGTCCGTAGATGGTTTATGTGAAGTTTGCATGAAATCGGTATAGTGGTTCCGGAGATATGGTATTTTAAAAATTTTCCCATATACTCTCATACAAATCGTTCGTGCGGGTTAATGTCTGTTGAGATCTCAGGGGGCATTAATTACGTGATGCGTTTAGGGGGGCGGGGGATTAAGCCCAATCTTACTCACTCTCACCGCCCTTTTACCGCCCACAAATCAATAAAAACGCTATATTTCAGATGAATTCGGTTGTATTGAACTAAAATTTTATAATTTAGTTTGTATGGTTACTCTTGGCAAATCAACCAAAAATGGGCGTGGTCGAACTTTAACTGCTCCCACTTAACATAAATCATTATTATTCCTGAGTTGTGCATGTTTTTATAATGAAATTTGGTGTATTTGTGCTATGAGACCATGTGGGGTAGCTATATACATAAATGTTGCCAAGCCTACTTTTACCGCTCCTTCTTTACACACAAAATCGTTTGTGCAGTGTCTTTTGAGATCTCAGGAACGGTAACAACTTAGGCCACTAAATTTACAACATCTGTTATCAAGGCTTATATCTCAAATAATAAAAAACGAAAGTTGCCACACCCCCTATTACCGCCCACAAATCAATTGAAATGCTATATTTCAGACGAATTTTGCTGTGTTAGACTAAAGTTTAGTAATTAAGTTTGTATGGTTACTCTCGGCAACTCAACAAAAAATAACCTCGCCCACTTTTCAGAAACGATTACACTTTCCGAGTTGTGCATGTTTTATAATGATAATTGGTGTATAATATGGGCATTTCCACAGAAAAGTCTGCAGTGACCAAAAAACTAAAACTTATTAAAAACGTATTATTTGATGATATTATCTAAGAGAAACGTTTTAATCTTATTAACTTAAGCAATTTCTACATAAATTTATTTACGTAATTAATTAATCAATGTATATCTTAAATATAAAAAGAAGTGAACATTTTGATGTAACCACTAACTGCCAAAATGGTTCGACCGATTTCAAATAAGATTTCAGGGTACGTTGGGTATAGTCTGTAGATGGTTTTCGTGAAGTATGCACGAAATCTGCCCAGTGGTTCCGGCATTTTAAAGATATTTTAATTTTATTATGTTGACTTTAGAAAAAAAAACTTTGATATTTTAATATTTAAGATCTTCCCATATACTCCCATACAAATATTCTGTCTGTCTGTGTGATACCTACAGACTCCAAAACTACTAGGCCGATTGAGCTGAAATTTTGGCAATCAATTTGTTTCAGGTAAGAGATGGTTAAGGAAAACAAATTTGCCACACCCTTTCTTTATTTCAGACGGTTTGTGTCGTATATGACAACATTTTATTGGTAATTTACTTTGTATGGTAACTGTCAGTAACTGTACTAAAAATGGGCTTCCACGCCCCTATTAACTGCCCACAAATCTATAAAAATGCTATATTTCGGACGGTTTTAAACGTATTAGATTAAAATTTGGAAATTTAGTTTATATGGAAACTGTCGGCAACTGCAGTAAAAATAGGCGTCAACGCTCCTTTTTACCGCCCACAAATAAATTAAAATTCTTTAATTAAGACGGATTTGGTCGTGTAAGACTTAAATTTGGTTATTTAGTTTGTATGGTTACTTTCGGCATTTTTTAGTAAAAATGGGCATGGTCTTTTGCTACTCTCAATTTTTTCAGAAATCATAAAAATTGACTACTGGGCCGATTGAGCTAAAATTTTTGCTTAGTTTGTATGGGTACTGTCAGAAACTGTAGCAAAAATTGATTTCCACGCCCTCTATTACCCCCACAAACCAATAAAAATTCTTTATTTCAGACGGTTTGGGTCGTATAAGACTAAAATTTAGTAATTTAATTTGTATGGCTACTTTCGGCCGCTGGACTAAAAAGGGACGTGGTCGCACTATGTTTACGCATTTTTTCAGAAGATAAGCGTGGAGTAAATCAAAGTGAGCCAGGTATAAACTTAATTAAGCTGAAATTTTGGCAGTTAATTTATTTTAGATACGAGATAAACAATAATGCTATATTTTTGATGGTTTTGATCGTATTGTACTAAAATTTGGTAACTTAGTTCATATGGTTACTCTGGGCAACTACACTAAGAATGGAGTATATATACAATTTTTCTTGGAGTATATATACAATGTCTGCCGGAAAATACTATTTGTTATATTTTTTCAAAAAACATCCAAAATATTGACATATAAGTAAAAAACTGATTCAAAAGTTGTTTTTGCTGTAAAAATTAAACCAAGTAAAAATTGCATTTTTGACTACCTTTCATATAGTATATTATTCATTTGCAAAAATTCTTCCAGTTTTGCGCAAAAATTGTTTTACCCCTTCCCCTTTTTCAACTAACGTAAATTTTTTATTTAAATACGTTTTACAATAATAAATTCTGGCCAGTTTAGTTTTAACAAATTTCTTTAATTTTGATATGAACAACATTCACATATCTTCAAAATTGGCAACATTTTTAGTACAATGATTTTTTTACAAGTCATCGTAACTTAAGAATGAGAAAAAACGGAATTAAAATCAAAGTTCTGACTTTCGATGCAAATATCTCTGCTGCTTCAAAATATATTTAGTTAACATTTTTTGTTCAAAAGTTAAAAAAAAGCTCTTCACAAAAGTTTTTCGAACTGTCCAAAATATATACTTTTTACTCAAAAAGTAACTCAAAAAATATTTTTGTTGTAAAAATAAAATCAAGTAAAAATTGCTTTGTTTGCAAAAATTCTTCCAGCTAAGCGCAAAAATCGTTTTACTGTATCTACATAGAAACGAGAAAAAAGCGGTATCTACAGACAGATACTGCGTTTTCCCTTTGTATTTGTAGTTAATGCTTTGTAAAATGCTTTTCACTTCTTTATTTTTGTGACAAAAACAAATTTTTAAATATTGATTTTTTTTAAACATAGCATATTAATTTTTTATTAAATATCCTTGTGCAAGATATGATGGTTTTAAAATATATCATTTAAATATAACAAAAAAGCTTTTTACTATATAAAACGTACATTTGATATAGATACGACTTTTTGAACTTATTTAAATGTATAAAACAAACAATAAAAAAGTAGCAACTACAGTGTTTGTTCCACAGTTTTGTTCCACATAAACATCTACTAAAAAATGAAGTTATTTTAATTTTGAAAGTTTTTGTATGAAAATAAAATAAAAAAATCATAAAAATATGTTTGAAAAACAGCATTGTTTTTAATTCGGCTGCAAAAATTCAAAACTTGTTGATGCAGATTGGAAATGATTTTTCCGGCTTATAATTTCTGACAGTTTTTTTTACAACTATTACACCAGCCAATATATTTACGAAAATCATGGTTTTTTGAGGTTATTTCAAAATGGTTTAGCTCACTGGCGGTTATCATTCATTACAGTCAAAATATTTTGGGAATCGCCATGAAATAGATCACGGTTCATTTTTAGTCGGTGGCATTGATAACCTTAATATACATATATGGTCTTAACTACAGGAAAAATAAATAATTCATATTTTTCCGAAACATTTCTTTCCATTTATTAAACATTACTTTGAATTACATTTAGTTTTAACCAACATAAACAAGAACAACAAATTCATCACTAAAAATATCAACCGAAAAACTATTATACAAAACAAAATTTGTTTTTGAATAATTTTTATTTAGAAAATGAAATGCTTTAAAATAGTTTTGTTTCTACTACTGTGTAAAAGGAATTCTCGTCTATACTTACGATACTATTTTTTTTTACGTGCAAAACAAAAACAAAAATTAATACACCTATACCAAATAGGATTATTAATGCTATCCGTATTTAATAGATTTTAATAAAAATATAAAATTTTAAACACAGGTGCCGCACTTGTATAATGCTACAAAATGTAGCTTATGGTGGCTACAACAGCTGCTGTCATTTAATTTTTTTAATTGATTGTTTGCATGATACAATCATTATTAGGTAGCCTTGACAGCTACCTATTTTCTCACGAGCTGCGACGATCGAATGTGAAACAAAAGAAAACAAAATAGAGAGCGTGAGTCACATACATTGACCGCATTCAGGGGAGTCAACAGTATCAATTGCAATTAAATTGTTTATAAAACTACATAATAATAATCAGGGGTGTTATGGAAACCGATAATTGTCAGAATCGATTTTGAAATTAGCACAGATTTAATTTTGGTGTCATAGAAACCGATTATCGATTAAGGAACACAAAACCAATTTCGAAAATGAAACCAATTTCTAAATCGATAATCGGTTTCTATTACACCGAAGTGTCAATTTCAAAACCGGTTCTGACAATTGTCGGTTTCCATAACACCCCTGAATAATTTAATTAAATAATTTACAACTTTTCTGACATTTAGAGTAAAAACACATTCAGCGAAAAATAAAGTTTACTAACGTATCGCTACCATAAAAGTTCACATTAGTGGACTCCTCTGAATTCGGCCAATGTGTGTGACACACGTTCTTTATTTTGTTTTCTTTTTTTTTACATCCGATTGTCGCAGCTAGAATCATGATTGTTTGAATTGAATTTTGATTGCAACGACTCTACGAGTCGTTTTTCTTGCCGTTCCTTTCAGAAAATTTGTTATCGGGATTATATTAATTCGAAGGGAACGCAGCTATTATCTTATTTTTGTATTTTGAGCTTTATTTGATAATGAATCAACACACAAAAAAAATTAAATAAAGCCCTAAATTCAAAGTCATTTAATTTCTTTCTTTTTTTTTGCGTGAATGAACCAAATTCTCAATAGTAGAAAGTCCCCTCACAATCAAACAAATTATCTATTTGAACTTTATCAACTTGTATATTACTTTCTCACAACGCTGCAAGTGTTGGGAGAACGTAATTCCACAAAACCCATTCAAATATAAGGTGTAAAAGCATTATAAAAATATTGAGGACCATATAATCCAATCTCCCGTATAATCAAATCTTTCAGCTTCAGGACGTCTTATAAACTACACATACAAACATCTAAAAAAAAGGGATAATGACACGGCAAACAATTTCATAAGAAAGGTACTGACGATCAGCGACGAAAAGTTCCATAATGACAATATAAGGAAGATAAGAAATCGTCGGCCTAGTGCACACTTGTATCTCCATTTTTCAAAATTGATCGGGAGAGCGAAAATAAGTTTTCAAACATCGGTAACACGACAACGAAACAACATGCCACTTTGCATTTTTTACGAATTGTTTCTTGAAGATTTCTTAAACAAGTTTTAAATATTACATATCTGAGAAATTAAGTTTGTAAAGAAGATATCTACTCCATTTCTTAACCGATTATGACGGTTGATGTGTCAAACTTTTCCTTTTTTTAAGTCAATGTTCAATTATAAATTGCATTGTTCATAATTGCATCAAATTACATTTGCCGGATTACAATATTACCGCAATGAGGAGTCTCTATAGGTGCAAGGATCCGAAGAGCTATGCCGGTGGTAGCGTTGCTACTGGTAGGGCCTCCCTTGCCGGTAAGGACTTCAAGGAGTACTGAAGCTAAAAGTAATCTACAACACTGTTGCGTCTGTTTTTCTAGTTCTAACGGGAAGGTGTGCCCATCGAACCTGAGCTTTATAGTTTATCAACTTTATCTCTGAAAAGCCATCTGCGTATGGCATCATAATCACCATAATCATCATAATCACCATAATCACCATAATCACCAGCTCACTGGAAAATCCTACCATATCTGGATCGGCTGTAGTAAACAGCACATCGAATTTAGGGGTGCGGCATATTTCATTATCTCGCGTCAACCGAGACGTAACGATAAGCGAATCTATGCCCCACAGGGGTTAAAGGAAAAAGAAGAAGAAGAACCAAGTTAGTGCGTCAGTCGAAAACTCCCCTCGATTGGTGAGGCGGTTATTGGCCGTTGATGAATCTTGGCAGGTAGTGGCGGCTGTGGAGAATTAAGTCAGATGTCAGGTTTTCCTAAAGTATGTACAAATAAGATGAAGAGTAAATTCTAAATAAAAAAAAATTACCACTTAAAAAATAATTATTTTTTTGTTTATTTATTTAATAAAATAACTCTAAGTAGAAATAAGTTTTATTAAAAAACACAAAAACTTGATTTAGACTTAATCATCATTTTCATTCAGCTCACAATTTTCTTCCTCAACCCAAACAGCAACATCATTGATTTTTTTTATGAGGTTTTTGAAATAATTCCTTTTTTAAAAAAGTCATAAGATCACTTTTTGCTTCTGATATTGGTACTAATTTTCTGTACTTTCTTTGACTCAACACGTCGTAATTTTTATTTTGATTATTAACAATAATTCGACGAAAGTCTTCGTCAACATTGTATTTGAAAAAAATTTCGGATGGAGATCCACGAACGAACCGAATTCACTTTATTTTTAACCATTTAACTATATTATTTGAATCATCCTTGGAACGATTTTTGATTATTGCTTGAGCTAGCGCCTTAACATTATAAAAATCTTGATATGTAAGCCGGTTGACTTTGTAATGTTTGCGTATCCGTTTCCATTAGAAGTGCGTACTCGTTTGTTAAATAAATTTTACAATTTGTCCGAGCTTTTTCTATGGTTGAATGCAAAATATCGCATTCAAGGTAGCTATATCCTGACTCCATATATTTGCGGTCAAGAGTTTGAATATCAATGTCTGTGCTGTTGACAGCTTGAAGAAGGGGCTGCTACAACGAATTGATTCCAATTTTGTCCAACGCATATATCACTATAGAATATAACATGTTTCACAGCAGAATCTAAAGTTCGTAGATAGTTAAGCACTTCATCCCAAACATTACATATTCCGTTTCGGTTGTTATCGAAAATAGTTAAATTGAAAACAAGCAGTTATACCTATAGTGGCAATATTCACAAATCATGGTATTTATTGATATAAGCTTTTCCTGCCAAACGCTTTTTTGCCAAAACATTTCTTGTCCATGATCTTGGATCTCGCCTACTTACTTACTTAGTTGGCGATACAACCGTATGTCAACCACGATACAACCAGGTTTGTGATGCATAAACTAGAACGGGCACGATGAGCGATTTATAGAGCGTGATTTTCGTTCGTTGAGAGAGGGCTCTGCTTCTCAATTGACTACTGAGCCCAAAGTAACACCTGATGGCAAGAGTTATTCTTCGTTTGATTTCAATGCTAATGTCGTGGGTTGAGTTTATGCTGGATCCCAGATTAACGAAGTCCTTTACAACCTCGGAGGAGGTATTGTCCACTGTAACGTGGGTTCCAAGACGCTGGGACTGTTTGTTTGTTGACACCAAGTATTTCGTCTTATCTGCATTCACTGCCAGACCCATTCGACTTGACTCTCTTTCTAATCTAGAAAATGCTGCACTGACTTCGCGCGTATTATGGCCAATGATATCGATGTCATCAGCATACGCAAGCAGCATAACACTCTTGTAGAGTATTGTGCCACTACGTCTCAGATCAGCAGCTCGGATGATAAGGAATCACCTTGTCTGGAACCTCGTTTGGTAACAAATGTAACAGACATGTTGGAGTACAGGTGCTTCCTTATTGGGCTGTCGAAGGCGGCTTTGTAGTCGACAACAAGATGGTGGGTGTCGACTTGTTTTTCTTGAGTCTTCTCCAAGATTTGTCATTTGTCGTAGCGTGAAAATCTGATCGATGGTGGACTTTCCAGGTCTGTAGCCACACTGATAAGGTCCGATCAGTTCGTTTACAATGAGCTTCAATCTTTCACATAAAACGCTCGACAGGACCTTATATGCGATATTAAGAAGGCTTATCCCACGGTAATTGGCACATATAGTGGGATCGCCTTTCTTGTGGATTGGGCAGAGCACACTGAGATTCCAATCGTTCGGAATGCATTCTTCCGACCATATTCTGCATAGAAGCTCGTGAATGCATTTAAGTAGAGCTTCGCCTCCCTTCTTAAACAGCTCAGCAGGTAAGCCATCAGCTCCCGCGGCTTTGTTATTTTTAAGCCGAGCTATAGCTGTCAGAACTTCATCATAGTCGGGCAGCGGAACTTCGATGCTGTCATCCGAAATTGGGGTTTCCGGAATATCATCTCTATTGGCGGGATTGTTGTCAGCGTCGCCATTTAAAAGTTTAGAGAAGTGTTGCCTTCATAACGTCAGTGTACTCTAGACATCTGTCACTAGATTCCCATTTTCATCCTTGCAGGAAGAGGCCCCGGTTTTAAAACCATCGGCAAGGCGTCTTATTTTTTGGAAAAATTTTCGGGCCTCACTCCTGTCATCATATATCTCAATCTTCTCCTGCTCGCGCTTTTCTACTTCTCTTTTTTTCCGCCTGAAAAAAAGTCTCTCTTCCCTCCTCTTTTCTTTGTATAGCTCCTTAGCAGCGCGCGTTACAACCGACTGCAGGGTGGCTTTGTAGGCGGCGTCTTTCTCTGCAGTGGCGTCGCAACACTCCTGGTCGTACCACTGGTTTGGGCGAGGGCGGTTGTAGCCAATCACCTCTTCAGCAGCCACACGCATGGAGTTGGAAACGTGTGTCCACTGCGCGCATATATCATCGATTGGAGGAGTGCTTTGAAGCAGGAGCGAGAGTCGAGTGGCGAAAGCATCGGCTGTCTGTTTCGATTGCAGCTTGTCGACGTCTAGCTTTCTCTGTGTAGGGTTGCGTGTATTCTTAGCTGCGCACAGACGTGTATGGATCTTGGCTGCAACAAGATAGTGATCCGAGTCAATGATTGCACCACGGATCGTACGTACATCCAATACACTGGAAGAGTGCCTTCCGTCGATCAAAACGTGATCAATTTGATTTTTTGTTTTTCGATCAGAGGACATCCAGGTGACTTTATGAATATTGAGATGCTTGAATCTAGTGCTACTTACGACCATGTTTCGTGCTGCGGCGAAGTCAATCAGCCTCATTCCGTTATCGGAGGTGTTGTCGTGGAGGCTGAACTTTGATCAATTTGATTTTTGGTTTTTCGATCAGAGGACATCCAGGTGACTTTATGAATATTGAGATGCTTGAATCTAGTGCTACTTACGACCATGTTTCGTGCTGCGGCGAAGTCAATCAGCCTCATTCCGTTATCGGAGGTGTTGTCGTGGAGGCTGAACTTTCCGACTGTTGGACCAAAAATATTTTCCTTTCCCACCTTAGCGTTGAAGTCACCAAGCTCGATTTTTACGTCGTGACGGGGGCAGGGCTCGTAAGCATTTTCAAGGCGCTCGTAGAAAATTTCCTTGTCTTCTGTCGGAGCGTGCGCACATATTAGGCTTATATTAAAAAATTTATCCTTGATGCGGATTATGGCAAGTCGTTCGTTCACAGGTGTGAACCGCAGGACGTGGGGCCGTAGTCTCTTGCCAACTACAAATCCGCATCCAAACTGCTTCCAACGTGCTTCTCCGCATGGCCGCTGTAGTAGATATCACAGGGTGCATGCCGAATGCAGCCCAGTCCCTTCCATCGCATTTCTTGGATAGCAGTGGTATCAGCTTTATATCTTTCCAAGACATCAGTCAGTTGGATAGAGGAACCTTCCCAATTAAGGGTTCGGACATTCCAGTTGCATATCCGTAAATCATTATCAGTTTTTCGTTTGCGGAAGTCGTAATCAGATTTGGGGATCAGTTTTCTTCTTTTCTTAATTGTTTTCATTGAAATGGGTTTTTACGGGTGGGCTTCAAACCCAACGCACAACCTATTTTAAGCCTAGGTTGGCCCGCCGCTCAGATTAGCCGCCAAACTAACGGTTGTCAGTTTTGACGTTGCCCAGGAAACACCACGTGGAGGTTTGAGTCGACTTGAGGCGATTTCACAAAGATTATGCCGGCCTCGCCAGGTTAAAACAGTCAGACATGTTACATTGTAAAGGTTCGCCCCCCAGATTCCCAATCTCGCCTAACACTTTTAAATTTCGGTGACTCAACTTTGATAGCACCTTATATTATAAAAACATGTAAACATTCAATAAAAATAAACTAATAATTAGCATACCATAACTTTCATTATTCTGATCAATCATCATTTAAATTATTTATTGGATTACTAATAAGATATCTATACTAAAGACTTGCTTATCGTCCAAGAAACTGACAACTTTTTGTATGAAAACTGAAAAAATAATTTTTTCGTACAAAAAAATGGAGAAACAACATTTAAACAGCATCAACAGCATCAAATAGTCAATTTCAAAAAAGTATGGAGATACAACAAGTGTGCACTAGGCCGACGAAATACTCTCAACAAAAATGAATTCCCCAAAAAAACGACAATGGATTTATTAAAAAAGCATAAAAAAACATAGCAACAGGTCACGCGTAGATGAACCACCAAAAATCTGCAAATCGATGACGTTTGTGTACCAGGAATATCGGAAGACTTATTGGATCTAATTGCTAAGACAAAAACAAATAAAAAATCGCTACACGTACAGATAATATTCTTGGACAATTTTATAGCAATACAAAGATTAAAGTGGATAAGAACGACAAATCAAATGTAATGTATAAAATAACATGCAACGGAAACAGCACACTAATATGCAACAAAGTATATGTGGGTACTACAAAGACGAAACAACGGATTAAAATGTCGTCGCACAGATCGGAACACAAAGCACGCACCAAACCATTGAAGCAAAAATCACATTGGCGGCCCACTGTGCAACACTTGAACACTGTCCAGACTTTGGCAATGTACAAATTCTACAACAAGAGATGAATAACGTCAGACGATACATGTTGGAAATGCTACATATTATAAACATAACACCAAAACAAAGAATAAATTTCAAAACAGACACAGAAAGATGCGCTCAAAGCTACCGACACCTAATTACATAACAAACAACAATATAAAAATAAAATAAAAAACAATATAAAAATCAGAAGACAACGAAACGGCGAAATCGCGGGTGCAATATAGTTTAAGGCGTTATCCGTTCGTTTTGTGTCCCTGCAAAGTCTACCAAAATTGTTAAGTGTTAAACTTTATGTTTAGTGTTTTATATGTAAGTTTTTCAATTTTATTTTTCATAATGTTAAAAAATGTAGTATACAATTGCGGTGAACTAATTAAGAACATTATGGCAGTAAATATTTTTTGAATTTTTCTATTAAAACGAAAAAGATAATTTGTGTTTTTTGTATATGCATTTATAAATTAGATATTAACTTAACATAAACAAAGATATTTTCTTCCTTTAATACATAACTTTTCGTTTATGTTCAAAACTAAATTATTCCTTAGAAATATTAGATGGCGAACTTAATAAGAACGATTAAACTTTTTTTAATTATAATGACTTCAATTGAAAAATATGGTAATATTTTTGCCAAGCTCGCTGGGCAATTTCATAAAGTTCATCTAAATTTCCAATTTTGTTGTTTGAAATTTCTCTTTTAGGCTCATTCCAGAGGTTTTCTATAGGATTCAAATCCGGCTGTATGATGGCCATTGATAACATTAACATAATTTTGTTGAAACTATGATTTAATTGATCTGGCCGTATGCTTTGGGTCATTGTCCTGCATAAATTTCCATGTAATTGGCAAATTCTCCTCTGCATATGGTAGCATAACATTTTTAAAATGCTTATGTACTTCTCTGAGTTCATAATGCCTTCTATGCGGTACAAGGGCCCAGTTCCTTTAAATGACATACAATCCCAGAGCATCACACTTCCTCCTCCATGCTCCTGCGTTTTTTAGCCGTCGTTTTTTTGGAAATAATCCAGTCTTTGTGCTCCTTTGCAAAATCTAACCTATTTTGTCTGCTCTTTTTTAGAAAGCAATGGCTTTTTCCATTTTTCCAGCCAAAGAGCAGATTTTCATTTAGTCTTTCTCTTATAGAATACTGATACAGATACTGCATTGGGGTCCTCACCAAAAAAAAAGGCTTTGTATTTCCTCAGCGCTTAGAAATGGGTTAGCTTTCGCAGGTCGAACGATCCTGCGTATTCCTCTTGTGCCAGGATAACGGTTCTTGTTCTTACCCATTTTTTTAAAAAATTAAGACAATTTTCTTTAACTTACATAAATGAAACCTATTTCAATCTTACGTACCAAAAATTATTGAATACCTCTGTAAATATTAAATGAAATTTATTGAAAAATTAATCGTTTTTAATTATACCGCCGCTCAAATATCGATTGATTTTGTAAAAACTGTTTTATTTGCAAACAAACAAACAACAGTGCATTCGACTGATGCAATTTTTAAGAGTACAGCTCAAGTCTAAAATATAACGGGACGCTTTCTTGGGTTGCCACCTTTTAAAAAATAATTATATGGAATTCATTGTAATTTTTGTCAGTGTTCCTAATTATCTCGCCACAACTGTATGTATATTTTTGTTGAAAACAGTGTACTTGATAATGAACTCCGGCGGAGTTCGAAATATTGGACCAATTAAAATTAATAATAAAAAACTTTTTCACCTTTTATAATTTTTTTGTTGAGACTTAATGCTATAGGTTTAAACTACTGTTTAAAACACAAAGAGGGTCACGTACTGTTGATACCAACCTGCACAAACTTTGAATTTTGTATCGAAAGTGTAAAAATTGAGTAATAGATACGAGTATACGATATAAACTATTGATCTCAATTCGTTTGGCAACCACTGTCACTACGAAATATTATGAAACATTATTCTTTTACAAATCTAAAAAGAATTATTCGAAAAGTTAAATTCATAATTTCGAGTTTACAAAACAAACATATAACATTTTTAAAAATTACAAAATTCTTTAATTATTTACAGACACTTTTTACAACGAATCCATGTCAACATCCCATTGTTATACTGAAAGATGTTCAATACGACGATCTCAAAACAATGGTAGATTTTATGTACTATGGCGAGGTAAACGTTTCTCAAGAACAATTACCGCATATATTGAAAACGGCGGAAATGCTTAAAATCAAAGGACTCGCTGAAATGCCCACCGATCCGGCCAACTTGACTAAATCCGATAGTAAATCCTCGAATGAACATACCGAGCTAGTTGGCAGTGCCGCTGGCAACGGTGGTCAAGGTGGCCTTGGTAGCAGTGGTGGAGGTCTTGGTAGCAGCACCGGTGGAAGTGGTGGCAGTGTTAGCGATTCTCTTTGGGCTAGCACTGAGTCGCAGTTTCAGCAACAACAGCAGCAGCAGCAACATCATCACCATCAACAGCAACAACAACAGCAGCAACAACAACAGCAGCAGCAACAACAACAGCATCATCATCACCAGCAGCAGCAGCAACAACAGCACCACCAACAGCAACAACAGAATAGCCAAACACAAACTACTCAGCAGCATCATCAATTAAGACGAACACCATCACCGCTGGGCGCTGGCGCTTCACCGGCCACACGAAGAAAGCGTTTACGAAAATCTTCAAACAATGGTAAGATTGGCTATGAATAAAAATGTTTTATTTAATTGTATTTACCATATACAATAATTTTCTGTTCAGGTTCTGGTGATCGCAATAACTCTGAAGATCAACACAGCACATCGATTGATCCCAGCAGTACTGCTGGAGGCATCAGCTTATCGCAAATGAGTCAAATGTCGTTTGGTGGAGGTGGTGGCGGCTCTCTTGCTAGCTTAGGCGGGCATTCGTTGCATACAGCCAAGCTTTTGAAGGAATCAACTAGTACCGATCTTGAGACGCACCCACAGGACTCCGACAGCCTTGACGATGGGCACGGACATATGCACATGCAAATTGTAAAATATTTACTTCTTTTTCAATGCTGTTTTTTCTAACAAATTAATGTTTGCTTACAATAATGCAGAAACCTGAAGTGGACATAAGCGGTGTGCAACAATCGATTCCACTGGATATATCTGGAGCGACAACGCCTTCCGACCATGATGCTCCCAACTCTCAATCAGCACATTCTGGTAAATACAACTCATTTATTACACAACGTTATCGTAATTGTTCGTTAGTATTTCAATAAAACGTTGAACAAGATACCGACTTAAAAATATATCATAATAAGGTATATCATAATTCATTTTTTTTTTAATTTCTTTATTTATAATTTTTTTTAAATATAAAAAAGTTATAGTTTATTAAAAATGCAGATTTATCTTAGTCCCAAAATCAGATTCAGTCTTTTCAGTACTATTATGCTGCACTGAAGCCTTCATTCTGCGCCTGGTCAGTGCGATTGTTTTGCGTTAAATATTAATTTTTATTAAAAATTGCATGATCTTTCTAGTCGTGGAATCGGCTTTTTTTAATGACTTAGTATACTAGAAATGCTTGCCAAGATTTTAGGCCGCGTACATAGTGAACGCTTTTGCTGAGCCGAGCTGAAGTGAAACTCAGAAACGCATTGGGGCAAAAGAGATGTGATGTATGACTTGCGTTCTCTATTGCTCCAATATGTTTTACGACTCGGCTCAGCAAAAAGCATTCACTATGAGAAAGCGGCCATAGAATGGGACTTACAGTGGCTTAGGAGATAAAGTATTTTATTTTGTTATTATTGTTTAAGATTTTATTATAGTACTTAAAATACTGATTCTCCTAAACAACAAGAAAACCCGTTCTAAAACTTGCCAAGCATTTTTAATATATAAATAAAAAAAAATTAAATTAAAAATGTTAAGTGTTCATCGAACTGACATTTTTTTATCCATATATGAGGAAAATAATTTTAAAAATCAATAGCTGACTTATATAACAATATTATCAGATGACAAACTTTATTTGTATAAACTGCGAAGTTAAGTAAATATATTCAGGCAAGTTCTGCATTTCATTTCCGAATAAAAGTGGAATTAAATCATAATTGAATTCGAATGCCTTTTCAATTTTCACCAGTATAAAATTATAAAATTTAACAGCAGCGCTGCTGGACACAAAAAAAATTTGCAATTAAATTTGTTTTATCGACCTGTTAAAAAACAAACAGGAGATTAACATAGATAATGCTCGTTTTCTGAATATCTTAAAAGTATGTTAAAAATTGATTTGGGTTACGATTTGCATACGTTTATATCGCGTCAAATAGATTCTTAACGCGCCTTCTAACGTCAAATAACTTATAACTTATCCATCACAAGGAAAGAAAATTAATACTTAAAGTTTGCCTTACCATACAAAAACAAAGAAATGATATTAAGAGTTAAGAAATAATTCAATAATTAAAATTTGTTACTGATTCAAACTAAATTTTTTCACAAAACTCATCCGATTGTTACTTTTTTTTTTAATTATCTACATAAAATTCACTTAAAGCCTTATCTATTTTGGTTTTACTATATCATCGGCGTCTGGTTCGTTGGATCCAGTGAAAACAAGTATTGCAAAAAAAAACAATTTTGTGAATTTGCATAGCGCTGGAAGCTGAAGAGTTAGTTTTTGTTTACTAATGATAACATCAAATTCAGAGGAAAATTTTTCGTGGGAAGTGGTTGATCAAGTTGATTTATGACTAACTTTAATAGCCTTACATAAGCAAACGTGAGAATCTAAAAAAATTCAGACAAAATAACGGTTTTTGCCATGAGCTGTCTCAGTTTTTGAGATTTTAAACTGAAATTTCATGATTCTTGATTCTCTTACTAATTCCTTTCATAATTTCTACCGCGTGCACAGATCACAAACACTTTTGGAATGTAACCCATCTAATGTACACTTACAACATTTTTTGGTTTCATGGAATATTTTCGATGCATTTGCATAAATATGAGTTCGAGTGTAACGTTATAGAGAAAAAATTTACCATATTAAGGTTGTTTTGTGTTATATTTTATAAATAATATGGATTGTTATGTTTTAAATGTTGCTATATTTGAAACTATTCAGTAAAAGGCACCTTTTCGTGCGTTGGAAGATGCAAGTTGTTCGATGATTTCATCATATTGAATTTTCAATGTCATATTTAATCGAAATCGAAGTGGTGGCCGTGGCCTACTGGTAGAGTGCGTGGCCCGTAATTTTAAGAACCGCAGTTCAAACCACAGCTCAGAATGTTTTTCAAATAAATTAATAGACGCATTTTTTCCAACATCCAAATCCGATTTCCATACAAACAAAATCCTGCTATGAGTTTAGATTTTGTGAACTTGTAGTTTGAAGCAATAATCTTTAATTTAAAAAAACTTCTTTCAGCTGATGCAACCGATATAGGACTTGTTAATACAATTCTAACTATATGTATTAACAGGTTTTGGTGCTAATTTCGTATGGAGAATACCTTTGGCTTTAATGTCATTAAGAACGTCGATGACTCGAACAATATTACACCTTTTCACCAAATCTTAGAAGAACAAACCATGCAGCTGTGCAATGATTAGTTATTTTTAAATATTAAGATTTATAGTGAAATTAATCAAATATATGAGATGAGTCTATTTATTGTTCATGATTTGTGTGCTCCTTTAGAATTATAATCTAAAATTACTTGTAATAGTTAGTTCTAACTTCTTTTTTTAACTTTTTAATATTAAAAAGACATTTCTTTAGCGCTTTTTCAATTGAATAAAAAATTTATTTCATTACAGTTTGCGCCTTATGAAAAATGCTTACAACATTCAATGCATAAATTCGGAATAGGTATTCTTACATGTCCTCAATATTTCGTTAATATTTATAAAATCTCCGCAAAAAACTAGTATTTTTAAATAAAATTTATTATTGGGGCACAGCAACGGTCTGTAAATGCGTTTGGACAGGCTCTGATGTACAATTTATTTTTCTTCTATCTTATTTCGAAAACATTGTCCTTGCTGGTTTGACCCGAAGAAACGCTTAGCTTTACTTTAATATGGACCCATTAATGTGCAACAATATTTAATTTTTGTTCTTGTGTTTATTAGACTCGTTTCCTCTCTAATAAAATTATAATAAACCAATTAACAGATGGAAATGAGCGACAGTATAAGGCACAAAGATATTCGTTTTGGTCAAGGCCGTAGCCAAGGGGGTTTTCGGAGTTCAAACCCACCCCACAGTGGGTCGAAATTTTAATAAAAAATAATGAATTTAAATAATTATTTCATTGAATCACTCTAATATGTTATAAAAAACTTAACAAATCATATACTGAAGTTGCGTTTACGTGAAAAAAGTCTTTGTTATGAGTTAAATCGTGTAAGCAACAATAGTGAAAACCATGCATCGTGATATATCAGACCAAATGTGATATATTCACAATTACCATCAATATTGTTTTCACTACCCTGTAGATGATGGTAGTGATGATAACAGTAAGCCAACAAGAATAACATACACATCCCAAGTAACATTGTTGGAGTAACTAGGTGCGAGTGAGCTCTAAAAGTGTTTTATAGGTGTATAGTATGTGGTTAAAGCTTTACCGCAGCTTTGTTTGCTGCTAGTTGGTTTTTATTTTAAAGAAAATGCTCGATATATGATTTTTTTAGCATTTTGAGCTCTAATACTTTATACAGCTGTGTAAAGGATTTTATAAAATCTAAAAAATAGCAGAACTCGAAAATTTACTACTTGCTCTGTGTAAAGGCTCTTTGAAAGTAATAAACATAACTATAGAGCTGTTTTTAAACTCGTAGATTCAGTATAATGTTTGCTTTAATATGTATTTATGTATTTATGAAAAAATGGCGATCTTATAAAAAATAGAAAATCTTGAGAGTTGAAGAAAGCTAAATATTATAGTTTATAATAATATTTGAAACAAAATTGATGATTTCTATGATACTTATATTTAAGAATAAAGTATAATTTTTAGTTGATTTTAAAGAATGTTAAAAGTTTTCGAACTATTATTAAATAATTAACTTAACTTCTTAATTTTAATTATTTTTTAAGCCCGTTGTAGTTTTTTTGAAGTACTACATTCACGTTTCCGATAAATTCAAAAGCACACCGAAATTCGTAGCATATAACGAATACACGAACATTAGTCTGATATAATAATCAGGTTATTATTATTTTTTTTTTTTTTTGATTTATTTGTCATTCTAATCATTACAAGCACTTGTAAAATTTTTATATTTATTGAGTTTATTTTTAACATATACATACTTAAACGAATAAGAAGAAAAGAGCTTTGCAAGAGCTCTTATTTGGGTTTAACAGGGACAAAGTTGACAGCTACTTCTATTCTTCATATGAAGCAAAGATAGTGCTTTTAAACTCAAGAAAGTAGCCCTATATATTCTCTGCAAGAGCTTTAGTAGCGCGACTAAAGCTATAGTGGAAGCTTGCTGCTATATAAGATAGCACTATAAGCTCTGCAAGAACTAATATATGGCTAAAATTGTTACTTGGGATGTATACTGAAAAAAAGTTTCTAAAGCGAACCGCCTAGTCAGATTTTAAAGAATACTTCTGCCAACAACTGATTTTAATTTTCCCTCGAGCGGTTCTCGAAAATTTAAATTTCAGCATCCATGGTTTTGTCGCTGGAGTTGGTTGTCTTACTCCAAATATGCTAATGAAGCTTATTGTAAGTTCTGCGTTGTCTTTAGCTCTGCTTATGGCGGCATTGCATCACATCCTCTTGTAACTTACAAAAAGTTTTTATTAAATAAATTTTTCTGCCCCTTTCATTGTGACTCTTTTAAAGTCAAGATTTTTAAAACAAATCATTTTCGAATTAAAGATATGAGTCTAAACCTGGTTTAATTTTTGAGGAATGTTTGAAGTTACTCATGAGTTATAAAAAGTTTACGTATATTTTTCAAAATTCTGACCCGAGGAAAAGTTTGACGTCAATCGTTTTAGTAATTTTGTGAATTTTTAGGTTTTAAGATTTATGAAGCTTATGTAAAAGTTTTTCTGTCTCTAAAATTGTATTTATTTAAGATAAATGAAATATCGTTCTCATCCCTAAAATTTCTTAAAACACACCTCCGCAATTCAATAGGCGAGATCCGTTTGAACGGATGTGCATTGCTCAGTATACATAGTGATCGCACAGTAACAGAGCAGGACGTGTTGGTAGAAATGGCCAAAAAAAAAATTAGGCCTCTATTACGAATTCATACGATACACGATAAACGCTTGCATTCTGTTGTGCGGTATTACGACCTTGCATTTGTCGTATTAAATCCGACAGATAGCGTTTATCGGAAACAAATGGTATTACGAAACTATACGTATCGGAGATCAGCTGTTCAATTTCATACGCTTGCAAGCGGCTAAATATTCTTGTACGATATATTTTTTCGAAATATGTTAGTATTAAAGTGATAGAAATAAGTTTTTGGACAGGATTTGAGCAAAATCAATGCGATCTTTTCTGGCCAAGAGTTGTGAGCTCGAAAAGTCAACTGGAGCGTCTTGCTACTTCAAATGGAGAAAAAGCCAAATGGAAGCATCCCTCAACTGCTTTCCTTTCACAGCATCTATGCTGTGCAAAGAACTCAATGGAACGTCGGAAACATATTAATGTTTTTTATTTTTGAACTTTTAATATCTTGAAGTGAAAATTTAAGTTGTTTTTTCTTGAATTCACAGTAAAATGTAAGCAAAAATCACTGTCATTCACAATAGCATATCTATCGGGCGTATGAAAACGATATTTCGAAAGCTTGATTTTTACGATACGCTTGCAAGCGTTTATCGTCTATCGTATAAAAATTCATAATAGGGGGGGGTAAATTTTTGTTTTTGTTTATTTCCATACAAAAGCTTTCAAAATTCAAATAACTTCATTTTTTTTTTTAATTTCTCACAAAAATTTGTGAAGAAGTTGTTTATTTTATAATTAATATTTTAGTTTTAATATGTTTACATTTTAGAAAGTTTGGCCATGAATGCAAGCACTCAAAACCTTTCCAACGATATCTTGAAAGTGATGATCGCATTAGGAATAATGAAGATATTTCTATTTTTAATTTTTTTATTATTTTGTACTTTATATAATTTTTTCAAGTCAAATAATGTAAATGAACAACCAAATCAAAAAGTTTAATTAAATATTTTAGGAAAAAAGATTTATTTATTAAAAATTAAGATGTAAAATTATCATGAGCGATGAAAATATACAGTTACCGTTGCTAGCGATGTTTGTTTCATTACGCAACAAAGCGTTGAGCATTGAACATTCATCATGTTCCTTCCATTGATCGAAAATTTGGATTGAAAACTGGACTTGCGTAAGAGTATAAAAACAAAAAAAAAAATTTTTTAAATTTCATCCAAATGTCGAAAAAACTTTTTTAAATTCTTACATCAGATTCAAAAACAGCGATTAGCTCATATACAAAGAGTTTAAAACAAAAACACATTTTTACGGTCTACCGCACTAGTTTAAAAAAACTTTTTGAAATTCTATCATCAGATTACACTGTATTACACACATTTGCTGCAGTATCGATTTCTTAAAACTTAATTGAAATAAGGATTCTCACGTATAATTTAAAGCAGTGTTTGGTACGCCATAGGCACGCGTGCTCGGCACAAATCGTTTTTTTCACACATACATACATGATTGGCAACGCACACAAACGATGCGGCGTAGCAGAGAAATACTGCATAGCTGAGGTGTAAGAAGCGTTCAGTCTATCTCTCAGCAAACGAACACAAGCACACATTACGTTTGTTTGTGTGCGCTCATGTTTGCCAAACACTGATTTAAAGCAAACACACAAATAAATAAAAAAGTATGCCACGCATGGTAGAAGTGAACCTTCAGAAAGCTGTAGAATTTTTTGGAACAACGACGTTTTCATAAAATATAGTAGCCTAAGAATGAGATAAAGCTACTTGAAAATCAAATTTTTTACTTTCCATGTAAATATCTCCGCTGCTTTTTAATGCATTTAATTAAAATTTTTGTTTTATTCAAAAGTCCAATAAAGAGACTTAACAAAAATATTTCTTCATTGTGTTTTGTAATAATTTTACCCATTTTTGTATGGAATTTTATGACCCCAGTGTCAATATTTTTTGTAATGTCCGCGCCCCTTTATTGAATAACGCCCACTTTCTTGATCGTAGCTTTTAATAATTGTGGCCACCTCTGTACTAAACTTCAGTACCCTAATGTCAATATTCAAAATACAGTGGTTTTCTAACATTGCCACGCCTCTTTGTCGAATAACGCCCACTTGACCGTAATATGTTATAATTGTGCCTATCCATGTACTAATTTTCAGTACCCTATTGTTAATATTATTCGAGATACAGTGTTTTAATAATATTGACACACCCTTTGTCCTATAACGCCCACTTTATTGTCCGTAATTTGTAATAATTGTGCCTGCCTACCCCTGTACTAAATTTTAGTACCCTTGTGTCAATAGTATTCGAGATACAGTAGTTTTTAGGCTAGTCAAATAAAGCCTACTTTATGCCCCTATCACCGTCTGCAAATCGAATGCTTCACTCGAGTCGAATCATTTGGAGAATTTTTCTTTTTGTGGTATCACTATTTGCGAACCTACTTATTCGCCTCAGATACGGTGCTGCCAAAGCAGAAAACATAAAAATTCGCTTAGAAAAGTCAAACCTCAAATTTCAACTAAGCCGCGATAAATACAAATAAATAAGCAGCGTTGAGCTATTTTTTGCGAGAAAATTGTTGAAACGGAGGTGGATTATATGGACAAATATAATCCACCGTAAGTTCCTAACCACCTGTGATAATTTTAATCTTCCCTGTTAAACTTTAGCCAAATAATAAAAGTTTTCGCTTAGATTTCAGTCACAAATTGTGTTTATTATTCTTAAAATACAAATTTTGAAATGATTAGCAGTACAGATATATTTTTTGGAGATTATGAAGAACCTGAAACTTTGTGTAGACTACGATGTAGACAGTTGCAGGAGACAGTCGCGTGTCGACTGTGTTGTCGCCAAAACTTAGCCCATGGAGGGCAGCAACATGCCTCAAGTTGAGGAGAGCATCGACGGCCTGCTCCAAGGGTGAAAGGCTGAGCTGTCTTTTGGGCCCTCCACCAGTCTCGGTTGCTTCCGTCCGAAGTGCTGAAAATTTTTTTTCTCTTCAGCTTAAAGTCCAACCAAACCTATTGCTTCTCGTGTCTTTCTCATCGTTGGTGTGCTGCTTCGTGATACAGAATAGGGATGTGCAACTGCCAGTAAAAGTCGACTTAGACTTTTTTAAGCGTTAAAAATGTAAAAGTCGACTCATCGACTTTTTGAAGTTTTAGAAGTCGACTTTTCAACTTTTTTCGACATTTTTTTATTACTTTTGTACCGCCATTGTTGAGCAGTTAAGAAGCAAATAATTCAATATGAAAAATGTGTTTTATTCTTAAAAATAAATTGAGCATGGTACATCAGTATATAAATAAAATAGCGAAAACAAAATATTGCAATTTTAGTTTTTGTTTAGAAAATATCGAGCCCTAACCGCCGAATTAAGGGGGCACAACTAGTTGGAACGTATAAGAATAGGTCTTGTTTAGGATTTTTTTTTTGCCACATTCAAATAATTAATAACAAATTATGATGATTTTATATGATTTGAATAGAAATTCTAAATGTTTGATAGTTAAAATCATACTCGATTTTAAATACAAATTCTAGTTGTTTGATAGTTTAAAATCGTTTATTGAGCTTTAGGTCAAGGTTAGAGCAATTAATTGTTCTAACGAATCTTTCTAAAGAAACAACAACAACGTTTTTCAATATGAAAAGGAAAACATCACTAGCTGATTTTATTACAATTTCGGCCCTGCTAAAGGCTTCATCAGAAATCTTTGTGATACCCGTGCAAGCGCGCACTAGCGCACTGCACCACAGAGGTGATGAGATTTTAAGCGTCAATTTCTCAGTTTTTCTCCTATTTCACATTCTCACATTTGTTGTTGTATTTTTGCTTTACTTTAGTCTTTATGCTTATGTTATTATTATTATTACAACTAGAATTTGTAATTAAAATCAAGTATGATTTAAACTATCAAATATTTAGAATTTTTGTTTAAATCATATAAAATCAACATAATAAATAACAAGGACATTTAGAAAAAACTGTTGTTTAATAATTTTAGTATTTCGATATCGTTCGATATCAAGCTATTCGATATCTCAGATTTGGGTTTTATGGTAGGTGCCACGCCCCCTTGCCCAACGCCCTTAAAATGTTATCAGTAAAACGACATGTGTAAATTAAGCTCGAATTCCGAGGCTACGATGTCTATAATCGCCCCCTAACACGCCCCCTTGTCCAACGCCCATAAAATGTTATCAGTAAAACAGCACGTGTAAATTGTCGTCGAATACTGAATTCCGAGGCTGTGCGAATTATAACGCAAAAGCTATACAAAATCTCAAATTTGGGTTGTATAAAAGGTTCCACGCCCCATTTCCCAACGCCCATAAAGTGTTATCAATAAAACGGCACATGTTAATTGTGGTCGAATACCAAATTCCATGACTGTGCGAACTATAACTCAAAAGCTATTCAATATGTCAAATTTGGGTTGTATGGGAGGCGCAACGCCTCTTGTCCAACTGTCCGTAGTACGAATAAAACCTGCGCATGAATGTGAACAAGCAATTTGGAAAGTTTCATCGCGATCGGTTGAACATTAATTTTTATATATATAGATAGATTTAAAATTTAGATATAAATATAATATAGATTGTTTGTTAATATTCGATTTTACTATGTCAAAAATTATGCCTTGGATTTTTCTTCCTGCGTATTAAATGTATAACTTTGAACTGTTATGCTATAAATGATCCTTGAACTTATTTATCATATGTACGTCATTATTTTGCTTTGCCATAATCAACTCTGTAGCTATAGCAAAATCTCCTCTGAGACAAAAAGAGAACACTTAAGAATTTACAAGCGTCATTAAACTGAATTTTAGATTAAAAAATTATTTTTTTTTATGCATTCAAAAACATTTTTATTTTTTTCATTCATTTTTCGAAAATGCTTGTTACTCGTATATTGTTTCGTACATTTTTTTTAGTTTTAATATTGCAACTTTGTACTTTGTATGCGTCATTGTATGTAGCTCTGAACATTCATTTATTTTATTCAAATCAATTGTCCTCTTTTTTTATATAAATGTAAGCCGAAAAGAATGAATGCTTAAACCTAATGAAGTACAAAGCTACATATTGTGTTTTCTTTTTTAAAGCTTCAGTACAGTTGCATTTTTTTTTTTTTTAAATTTATAAAAATTATATTGTCATAGTGAAAACATGAAAAAAATGTGAAAATTACCAACGTCGTTCCTGCGGTACTTGGGATCAGGAGAGAGCGGTAGCACAGAGTCTTGATTTCAAAATTCAATATTGGTTATATAGTAAACACTATGTTCTTCTAATTTAAAGTAATTTATTTTTTTTTAATTTGTATTTTGAAATTTTTTTTTTCTATATAAACTTAATTAATTTATTTAAAGGAAAAAAAAAATTAATTATTTCTCTATAATCGGTCCAAGTATTTAGCTTTTAGCATTTTCCTCTTAGTAAAACGTAAATTTTCTTGTAATGAATTGATTTGAATTTGATTTGATGCACATACAAACAGGCTCTCTTCTATTAAACAAACTCTCTTCTCTCTCTCTCTCCACTCCCCAGGTCTGCAATGGACGGTCGTTGATTCAAATTATTCACGTTTTTCGCTATCGTCTTGCCAGCCGAATCTTATCGGTAATGGTAACCCGAACACAAACTCTACTAGTAGTGATCAACAACAGCGACATCAGCAGCAGCAACAAGATCCCAACGGAAATACCAATAGTCAGCAACATCAGCAACAGCAGCAGCATCATCTGCAGCAGCTCCACTTTCAGCAACAACAACAGCAGCAACAACAACAACAACAGCAGCAGCAAAACGCCACATACACATCACAGATAATATCAGTGAATAGCTTAGTCAGTGGTTATGCAGCTGCGGCAGCAGCACAGAACCTCTCACCGAACTCACCGAATGAGTCAAATATAGTGCAATCTGTGTATAGTCAAGGTCCAACGCCAACGCAGTCGCCAGTGCATCAGTCGGTTACTGGAAGTGGAGGGGGTGTGTCCAACGCCACAAATGCTGGAGGTACCACATCAAACATTGTGAACGCTGCAAATGCCATAGTATCGGCAGTTGGGGGCAATGGCACAACGAACGCTGGCAGCGGTAATGTGGTTAAGCGAAAACGTTCCGTGAATCCACAGGGTGATGAAAACTTTATACGTGCGCTTGAAGCGGTGCGATCAGGTGGCATCGGCTTCTGCAAAGCGGCACGTCTATACGGAGTAAATAATCGAACGCTGTGGCTGGAGTACAAGAAGCGCGGCTATCCCGTGTCTCGACCCAGTATTAAGTCGCGCATCGTCAAGCAAGAACCGAATCTCTCGCCTTCGCCGACACCGCCAAACAATGCCACTGATGATACAACCAATGAAAACTATGAACACATGGCTGCAGCAGCTGCAGTTGCTGCTGCACAAACAGCAGCACTCAACATGCAAATACCACCGACATCGGACACGCCCACACCATCGTTAATGTGTGCGCCGCATCACGGTGGTACGACCGGTAGTGCTGGTGCACATCCAGCCATGGGTGTTATGAGTTTTCTCGATACGCGACACATGGACTTCCCTGCCAGTCTGCATACAATGTCTCGACAGCGTTATATTGATGCCACTGGTGCCGGCGGCAGCGGTACCGGCGCTGGCACCATCAATGTCAATCCGGCAGCTGCAATGAATTTACAGAGTATTAACTTTAATTCAATATAGAACTCAATTTCGACCACAAATTCAACATCAGCCGCTACAAATGCTATGCAGCAGCACACTCTGGAACAGCACACAGCAGAAACACTACAACAACAGCACCCAACGTCCAACATTGCCGCAGCAAGCATACAATTGCAGAACTGCATTGTTTATAAGTAATTTTGTAACAGTTCCTCCGCTGACAGTTGCAGCAGCTGTCACGGCGCCATCCGCTTCAGTGGTAACTAATAGTGGTGCTCAGTAGCAGCAGCAGTGATTAATAGCATCAAAAAACGTATATATTTGAATTCGGAAATATTGTTGAATACCAACCAGTTAATTACACGACGAACGACTCAATAAATCTTTGTTTATTAGGGGTATCACTCTTAGAATTAAGCAGTCGGAAGATCAAAAATACTGAGTAATAAGTAAAATTTTAACATTGTATATGTTATTCTAGGATTAAAAATATATATATATATATATATACTATATTTTTCGTTTTGACTGCAAAAAAAAATTATTAAGACGTATGTTTGATTACTTGGTAAATTAATTAAAAACGACAAACAAGTTTATGGTGGTAAATACGCGCAACTTCCGCTATCGTTTGTTCTTAGATAGTCTTCAATTGTAATCTCGAACTGTTTTTTTTCCGAAAATTTAGTTGGATATACTCAGTGAGTGTAATTCGATAATACCATAAATTCGGTGTTTTTTGTTTAATCTCGTAATTATTTTAAATCTGAAACTTCTTTAAAAGAATATTAAAAACTCGATCATTTTTTAAACTACTTATAAACTATATGTATTTACAACATCAAGAGTGTGTAAAATTTATTTTATTCACTAGTGGTCGTATAAAATAAGCCAAATAGTTTTTGGTACACTTGCAGGAGTGTATTTTTTACACTAAAATTAGGTTAATACATGAAAAGCACTAACTTTTATGAATATTTTTATATCTAATTATTTTTCTCTATGGGCATTTGAACATATAAATTTAATACAACTCAAAAGTTACTTAAGCTCGCGTATATAAATTTATCCTTACTGTACTGGAGAAGAGTTGCGAGCACCATCTTATTATTGGTATCTTGCCTCTTCTTTCTTCAGTTAATTAACTTCAACGTGCGTCTTAATAATTTAATTGAACAGCATATAATACAAAAGATTCAACCATAATGTAAAAAAAAATTATGAAAAATATTTTGTCATCTAATTATTATTTTTTCAATAATTTTTGAAAATTTTTTTACAATACATATTATATAAATATATATATATATATATATATATATATATAAAATTCACATTTAAGAATAGTTTAATAATCAAGTGTTTTAATTTTCATTATGTTGAGAGAAAGAAACAGAATTTGTATAAAAAGTGTTAGAAAATAATTAACATCTTTGATGAATGCCATTTTTGAGAATTTCTTACACGTAATCAATCATATACCATGCAAAGTTTGCAAGTAGTACTGTATTATTATATATTGAATCAGTTTAAGTTAAACATTATTTTATTTAATATCTTTTCTTAAAACTATTTTATTACATCATCATAATGTTTTAAATTTAAAGTGAACACTGTAGCAGCAAACAAATGTATCAAAAACTAAAAATTTTATATATTTTCATATAACTTATATTTTTATTTACTCTCTCCTTTAAATTACAACTACAAAAACAACATAATTGTATTATAAAGGTCTACTTATGTCATAGTTAGTATTTTTATACTAATCAAAGTCACAGTTTTTGAACTATCGGACTATTTGTATACTATAAGGCAGTAAAAATCTTAAAATAATTTGTGAAAACGAAAATTTATCCAGAACAAAAACAAATAATAATAAAGTTCACTTAGTTGTAGCAAAAATAAGTACGTACGTAATATTAAACTTGTATATACGGTATTGCCTAAAATATTATATATTAATGTAATACATACCTTCTTTTGAATAAAACACAATAAAACGCAATGAAACTGTTTTTTACGTAATCCTATCAACTAAACTATTAAAACTATGTTCGTTAGTGTAAAGTAATATTGCGAACAAATTTTAAAAAAATAGTTACAACTACATGCTCTTTATAAAGCATTCTTAAGATTGTATGACAAAATAAAAATAATAGTTTTAAAACATTTTTACGTTCTGTTTGCATTTGTTCTATTTTTTTTTTAAATAAGTTTATATTTTATAAGACATAAATTATGAAATGGCGCGAAACAACTTGCAAAATGTGTACAAGCAAAATACTAAAATTATGTATTTGTAGTTTTCAATGTTTAGTAAACAAAAATAAAATATCAAATATTATAAAAGCTGTATGTTTAATCATTCATTCACTTGATGCATTATTAAGCGACAAGGTATGGCATTGTATTTTTTTTAAGCTTATAATACAAATGTCCACAATTTTCTTTAAAATTTAATTATAGCGTGCGATTTCTTCAATAATATATTTTGATAATACAACTATACGATATTTTTTTACACTCACGAATATTAACAAGTTTACGAACAAGTTTACATTCAAAATTTCCAGAATGTTCTTGAGCTGTATCTTAAAATTGAAAACTCACTTTCCGATTCCACGTGAAAAATTATTTATGATAGGGCTGGTTATTGTGAACTGCTTTATATGCACCAAAAACTTTTTGATGTGTATTTCATACACTAATAGGTATCTATCAGGTCTATTTTCGTACTCGATTCAAGTAACTTGAAGTTGCTTGAAAGCGTTATTTTGCAAATTTTTGAAGATCGAGAAAGAAGAATAACATGCAAAATATCCCTCTCTATTCTTTTGAAGTGGCGGCCGTAGCCTAGTGGGTAGAGTGCGTGGCTCCTAAGCTCAAGAACCGCGGTAGCCCGGGTTCAATTCCAGCTCAGACAGAAAGTTTTTTCAATTGAAATAATTTTTCTGTTTGGTCGTCACCTCTCTGCAGACAATGGCAAACCTCAGAGAGTAAAAATTGTAAAAAATGTAAAAAGCTTCTTGAGAACATAAGCCGTTCGGAGTCGGCATAAAACACGTAGGTCCAGTTCTCGGTCATTTGTGATCAAACAATTAATAAGACGCACAACACAATTGATCAATAGAAGCTAGGTCAAAGTCCTTCCAAGGGCTGAAATGGCCAGTTTATTTTTTTTTTATATATTCTTTTGAAGTTAGTACTGAAACAGACCTATTAGGTTACTATTATTGAGAAAAAAGAATTTCAGGTAAAAAAAATCAAGAAAAATTTGCAAACTCACACATATATAATTTTTCCGGATCGGATAAGAAACACCAAAGATATAACGAAAACATCAAAAAGCACCATAGGGACTATTTTCATCTTCGTATACTTAGCTTATAAAAAACGGAACTACAATTAGAGTAATCCTTCATAGCTAGGATCGTTCGATGGACGATTTGCCGCAATCCTGATTTTAAAAATTTTTAAATTGGGTTAAAGCTGAGCTGTAAAGTTTTTAGAATTTTCAATATATAAATACCTGTTAATTACAAATACAAATTATTTAAAAAATAAGCATCAAATACAAATACTAGGTATTTGTACTTAATTGCTCGAATATGAATTTCAATTACCAATTCTTTTGTCAAATACTGTAAATACTTTCAAATACTTATGTTAAATACTCAGAGTGATAAAAACTTTTTCTTCGCTCTTTCATATATTCGTTCGTAGATTGCGCTCAAAAAACTGAATTGAACAACGCCTTCTGTTTGTTATTTGTTTCGCGGTCGCGAGTTTTTGCTAAGATAAACTCAGTTCATTGGAATTTTTGCGTTCGCTCATTAATTGACTCAACGAGTGATCGTGTTAATTAAAAGTAAATACGTGTTTTATGATAAACTATATTTTTTGCATTTTTTAATGAAATATTAAAGTACTTAATAAATTTTTAAATTGTTGTTTCATTTTGTTTATTTATCTCAGTTTCTTATAATTTCATAAAAAGTAATGATTTTTTATTTTTTTTTTATTAAATATATTGTTAAGGAAAATTTTTAATATTATTGATTTAAATCATTTCAATTTGCTATGTGCGAAGTGCTAAACTAAAGTTTTGCACCAAATGAAACCGAGCGATTCAATGAGTTTATCATTTCAAAATTCACGAGCGATGAAAAATCAACATCTCTCATCAACACGACGCCGCTCTTTTAAAATTTCTAGCATACAAACTCAAGAGCGAGAAAAGCAGTTAAGTAGGGTTGCCAACTCATTTTATGGTTTTTCTCGCAGTGGTTCTCAAAACTGCTCGATATAGATTTTTTAATTGAACATTACAATAAATAATGTAAGGATTTTATAAATTTTATGAAAAGACTTCATTTTGACAAAAAAAAAAACTACACCAAAATTTAAAAAAAAATTTACTTTAAAAAAGGAAAATATGTTTTCGAGTCTCGACTTCAAACTTTTAAACTACTATATGTCAATGGCCCGATTCCAAAGTATGTTAAGGGTGGTTTTATGCAAACAATTTTTTGAAGATCTAATTTCTTTACATTCAATTATTGTCGTACAACTATTCAAAAATATGTAATCATGTTTCATGTGAAGAAATTTTTGTGAACTTTTTTGCACCACTATTTGTACTGCCCCCCCATTTGTACTGCCCCCCCAGATGAAATTCGCTTCCGACGCGCTTGCCTTTGTCTTTCTAAAAAGTCTGAGATAACTGAAATCAGTCGAAAATTGGAAATATGGCAGCAGTTTTAATGTGTTTTTTTTTAAATTGCCAATCACCAATTTTTCTTATATGCGTTCGCAGCATACAAACTGCTGCAATTTAACCAAATGATAACGGATTTTGGTCAATCTATGGCTTGCTTGAATGCTCAGACTAAATGCCACATTTTGCGATTTTAATTTTTGTAGAAAATAATAAGGGCGATAAGAAATGACTGCGAATAATAAAAGTTTTATTAATTTTTTGGGATAAATGTTAAAATTTTGTTTGAATATAATATGTTCTTGTGTGTGTTGTGAATTGTGTTCATGTTGGTGCTCTTCACAACACCTCATCCGTTGCCAAAAACTAAAGGCTTGATTACCCAATCGTAACGTGAGGTGGCGCAGCGGGATGTAGCGTAGTGCGACGTTGCCTCGAGGATAAGCGATTACCGAAATCGTAATCCAACGTAGTGCAGGCGCCGTAGTGCAGGGCACTTATTTTATTCTAGTAGGCTTATTTACTTCTCCTCGTCAATGAAAGATTGCATTCTTTCTTATATAGCATTAAAATTTACAATAATGTGAAGTTAAACAAATTTTTTCGCTTGTAACACAGCTGTCGAACTGTCAAAAATCGTAACGTCGCGTAGAAATCTATTTTCTACAGACTTCTACGCTGCGTCACGCCAAGTTACGATTTCGGTAACGACTTGTACACATTTATCATTTAACAGATTTTAGCTTGACAATTGGCAACGTCGCGCTACGTTACCTTACGCTTGGGTAATCCAGCCTTAAGTCTGCGGACAGAGTAAACGCTGATGTGAGCAGGCAGGCAGGCAGGCGAGGTACCTGCTCAGTAAATAAGCCGTGCAGAGTGGATGCGAGCAGGTCAGATCAGTGCAAGAAAAAGTTTGTTATTTGTTTTTTTCAACTATTGCTTTCTATTTTGCATCCTCCGCTTATGGCGTTTATTAAAGTTTTTATTTTCTTTACATAAATAGCACACTCTCTCTTCAAAAGAGCTACAACTCAAAAAATTTAATTTTTGGGAAGAGCAAAAAACTATTTTTTCTTCAAGGGACTCTATAAAAAAAATGAGACAAAACGATTTTTTTTTAATTAAAGACGAAGAATATGTGTACGAAATTAAGATAGCCAATGTATATGATCACTGCAAATAGTCTTACACGAAAAAGTATATATGTAAACATTTTGAGTTGTGACTCTTTTGAAGAGGGTGTGCGATATGTTGTGCCACTAGGCCAGCCCAGAATTGCACTGAAAATTTGCGTTTCCTTCAGTGGCTAGAAATGTTTCATTGGCCAATAAGATAATTGTCCAGAAATTTTATCCAAATCGGACACCGATAAAGTAAGGCTCATTGCGATTTAATCTCATTACATTGGTATAAAGGGCGAAAATGAGGTGTTTCGTTATTAAAATGTATATCAAAATTCTGTAAACTGATTAATTCTATACTTTTTATCAATAAAAGGTTAAAATACCTTTACAACGTGTCATCAGTGAGAAAAATCGGATAAAAATTACCAGAGTTGTGATATTTTACTTTTCGAAAAAATTATATTTTATTTCTTGTAATAAAAAAAAAAATCGTAAAACTCAAAATTTTAAAAAATTGCAATGAAATGTTGTTAAAGAATTTTCTGAAACAACACTTAATACAAATACAAAAAGTTGTGTCATTAATTTGCATAACTTGGTCGTTATTGAATTTTTTATTAGAAGTGTACCCTTTTTAAAATGTCGAGTTTGAGTACTTTTACGAAAAAAATTCTCAAAAATGCAAAAATGCAAAATGTTAACCAATAACAATAATAATGCTTAGTCTTGAGCTATTTTGTGCAAAAAATTAAAAAAAAAACCAAAATCCTAAGAAAAACGTTATAGCTGGTGAAACTTGATTTTTCTTTTTTCAAAAATCCGCAAAGTGCCTGTTTCTGGCATTTCGAACACAAAAATTATAGAAAAATCAATAAAACCTTATATGTATCTCATTTGAAATGATTTTAAAATAAATGTTTTTTAAATACTTTTGATTTTTGTATTACAAAAATGTTGGAATTTGAGGGCTGCCTACATCTTAGACCCTGGTTTTACTGTTCCAAATATTAAAAAAAATTGCAAAACCAAGCAATTTAATTTTTTATTGTTTTATTTGTTTTATATGTATTTCTTTTTTTTTCTTACATGACCAACAATTGATCATTCGATCAATCTATCATTTTCGAGTGCACAACTTATCACCAACAACAACACAATCTTAATCGACGTTAGCCAAATTTGTCAATACCCACCAAAAACAACCCTCACACTCACATAAACATGTGCGCGGTCGCTGAAACAACTGTTGTATCATAGATTTTTGTTTTCACTTCGGTCGGCAGTCCCGTCATTAGTATATTTTTTTTGTTTAAAAAATTTTAAATCAAATTAAATGCTGAGCGCGATAGTTTGATAAAGAATCTTGGTCATGATACAATAACTACAAGGTAGGAGTGACTGTTTTTATTGCAATAGCAATAACAGCTGATGCGGAATGGAGATAGCAAATATGTTTTGGGTCACACTCAATGGCCGCATTCAGCGGAGTCAACAGTTAGCAACTGTTATGTTAAAATTCGGTGAATATTACAATTATGGGAGCGCTCACTAAATCTGACATCGTCAGAGGGTCAGTAGCAGAAAAAGGGAGCTAATCTTCCTCTCTAATCTCTAAGCAGCAGAAAATGGGTGCTAATCTTCACGAATTTATTAATAAAAAAATTAAGTTGCATTCATTTGAATCATTCATTTAGATTGAATACATGATTATATGGCATACAGAGTACGTTAAATTAGTTCTGAAATTGTATTAGACAAAAGAATTTTTCAATTTGATGTTTTTTAACTTTGCTAAACGTTCTTCAATAAAAGCAAAAAAAAAAGACAAATCGGTTTTGATATGATCGAATTTCGACCACAGGCGATACTAGTATAAATAAATGGCAAATTTGGTTGTATTTTGTAAAAATTTTCACTGTCTGCTAAAAACTTTGAATGTCTCTTTTGGAAAATCTATTTTTTTAGTGTTTTTTTAAACTCTGCAGCACAGAGTTTATTCCTAGGTGCTTAGGGCTAGTTATTAAAGTAATGTATACATTTTCAAATTTGGATAGATAGAGAGTTACTTCTGGCCAGGGTTGTCCAGTAATGATTACTTTCGTGTCATGATTACAAAAAAATTACTAATTACAATTAATCATACACAAATTTATTAGTTGATTACTTAAAATAAATCATTAATAACTTTAAAGTATTCCGTGATTTTTTTGAGAAATCAGTAATCATGCAAAAGTAATCAGTGATTAATTTAAGTAATCAATCACTTTCGAGTAATGAATGAATTATTCAGATTAAGAAATTTATCAGTAATCAGGGTTAATCATTCGTTGATTGCAGATTTTTTCAACTAATATATTGTTATATATCTGTTTTGATATATGTCGTTGTATATATATGTCGTTCAACTATAAAACTGAGACAAGTAAAATACAGAAAAGGTTTCTGAGCACTATTGTTACCAGTAATTCCATGCTACGATTACTTAATTTTTTTAAAAATCATATTATCGCCTTGCATGATTACTTTATTTTTTATAATCTCATGTAATTACCTTACCATGATAACTTAATTGAAAGTATTTTTATTTGGTTTTCAATGTGATTTTTCTGAATATTTAGAATATCATAATCAGTAATCGTGATTTGTAATCATGGCCATCCCTACTTCTAGCGTTGTTACTATAACTAACCACCGTAAAGAAAACAGCTTATTGTAGTATAAAATATAATAACCAGGGCTAGGATTTCGATGACATGTCATCTTTTTTCTGCTGCTTTTAAGACATTTCCTGGTTATTTAGAACGTCCATATATATATCCTAAATTCCAAATATCAAAAGTTTCTGTCATTTATTTTTAATTTTTCATCGTTTTTTATCAGTTTTGGTTTTCAGGTAATTTTTACTAGATTTAGTGCATTTTTTTTTTTAATTTTTAGCGATTTTGAAGTTATTTTACTGTCATTTTTAGACCTTTTTAATTTTTAGAGCATTTTTCAGTTTTTTAGGTAATTTTAGTGTTATTTTAAAATATTTTTTTGCGTTTTTTGTTACTACTAAAAAATGTAAAAATTAAAATTTTTAAACATATTCCTTTAACAATAGAGTTCCTTCAATCAAAAACATTACCTCTCGAAAAAGGAGTAGCTTTATTTATAGACTTCGATGGAAAAAAAGCTATGCAAGTGCTGAAACTGACGAAAGTGTATGTAGAAAGATGAAACAAGTGTTAGATAAAAACGCAGGATATGCTAGTTTTTATTAACTCTATTTTTATGCACTATTGCTGAAATATTAGGGGGTACAAATTTTAGTACTATTAAATTAGTAGAGAAACTTACATCCGATGAAATACCGTCTTTTAAATATGTTCTTCTCGTCAGTGCAGAAGTAGAATTAAGTTTTTCTGTTTACAAAACATTTTGCCAGACAATCGACGTTCCTTAATTTTAATAACTTAAAAATATACCTTATAATATACTTGCTGTGTATGCAATTTATATAAAATAAATTTTAAGTAGTATTTTATTTTTAAAGCTTTTTTTATGTAATTAATTGCGTTTTTTACGTCATTTTTGTCAGTTTTTAGGTCATTTTCTGCAGTTTTTATGTAATTTTTTAGGCCATTTTTGTTGGTTTTAGGTCATAAAAATCCGAGCCCTGATAATTACTCATTACATTACATTACATAACATTACATTACATTACATTACATTACATTACATTACATTACATTACATTACATTACATTACATTACATTACATTACATTACATTACATTACATTACATTACATTACATTACATTACATTACGTTACATTACATTACATTACATACAATATCACTGCATACTCTATCGGAATGAAAGTCAATTGCCAAAAAATAACTAGTTTAAAAGTACTTGAAAATAACTACTTTAAAATTAGTTTAAAATACATGCAGCATGCGTTGGTTCGGTCTAAATTTTCATTGCTATTGTGCTTTTCTAATTCTATTTCGCATATGTTGTTTTATTTTCATGTTTCTGTTTTTTCATTGCTTCTTTCTTGTGTAGTGACAAAAAATAAATAAAACAAATACAGACCATAATAAAATTTTACATTCAAGAATTTAATTTCAAGCCAGCAAGTTCGGTGCGAAGTACGAGAGTTCAATTAAATTAAAGCTGTGAGTTATAAAAAGATAAAATGAACAGTGGTTACAGCAAAAGAAATTTAAAAAGATTATTTAAGAAACAGAAATTGGAAAACTGATCATAGTTGCAAAAAAATAAACTCGAAAGTGAAGTAAAAGAAAGTAAACGTGAAGAAACAAGTGCATGTGCATCGCGGCGATCAGAAAATCAAAATATTAGCCAGCAACCAAATGAAGAGTTTTTCATATATTGAATTTCGTTACGATAGCTCTAAAATGACTGCTGTTATCGTGATCACAGACGAACAGACAGACATCGCCAAATCACTCAGGAGGTGAGGTGATGCTGATCAAGAATATATATATATACCTACCACGCCTCTTTACCGACGTTACAAACGGAGTGACAAAGTTAATATACCCTCACGCAGCATGTTTGTAAAAATAAAATTTTTTAAAATAAAGGTATGCAGAAAAATTTTATATGCTAAATAAATTTCATAAATTGTATTTTTTCCGTGGATTGAAGCGGTGAAGTCTCTAAAGAGGGGGAACCTAAGGAAAAACTAATTTCAGTTTTAAATGAACACCGTTGGGACCCACGGTTAAAAGAGGCTTAAGAACTTCAACAACTTTTACCCAGCTTTAAAAGGTAAACATTTATAAGAAAATTATTTTATTTATATACAAGAATTTATAATTTTTTTCTTTCTTTTTCCTTTCACTAGACGCCTTCTGATCTATGGAAGAGAAAGACTCTAAAAGCATTGTTCGAAGGGCTTTCCAGGCTTACAAAAAGGATATTTTTCACGCAGAGGGTCTTTAAAGAAAACAGCGCTCAATTTGGAAATAAATGTTGTTTTTTTTTGCATTTATTTTGGAGAAAACTTATGCACAAATGAAATAAAAGAGTCAAGTTATATATATATAAATAAGTCCACAATATGAATTGTTTGAAGACTATTACTTTTAAAGTAGTCAAGTAGTATAAAATTAATAGGCCTATTACGGTTCACAGCAATACACTGCTGTATCTTATTTTAAGTATGTATTAGCAATGTACACAATAAAAACAGATATTACTGTTGTGTTGTGAACCGTAATAGGCCTATAAGCAATTTTAAATAATTTGAAAATAAGGTAGATACTTTTAAAGAAGTTGACTTTAAACTACTTTTAAAGTATTTGAAAATAAAGTTTACTTTTAAAGTAGTCGAAAACACATGCATAGTACGACAATTGACTTACTCCAATGACAACTTCATGTTAAGAAAGTCAGTTGGTGACAAGAGCAAAAGTTAGAATTTCAACTAATTGTAGTTGAGAAAAAAGTGGTTTTAAACTACTTTTAAATTAGTTTATTTTCCTGCAGGGTAACTACTCATATTTACACTACGTTAACGTACTCGTAATGCATAATTTTAAAAAATAACTTACCGATAAAATTAAACAATTGCAAAACGGCAATTCAAATTTCAATCCTTTTCATTATTACAATGGGATAGACAATATCCCTTATCGACCGTGGAGCCACTGTCTATAGGCGCCATAAACAAGTTTTTCTATACAGTTTTACGTAATGGTACAAGCAAATACTAATAGATGTCACCGTAATGACCCAGTGTGTCAAACGGATCCGTTTCAAATTCGAGATGGACTTACTTTTCGTATTTTTTATCCACAATAAACGCAATCCGTTTCGCATCCGGAACTGATCCTTTTTCGTATGAAATTCCTCTCAAAAATACGAATCGCTTTTCCACTTTTTCGGATTCGGCACGGACTTCATATACGAATCCGTTTCGGACTCTTTTTTTTAAAAAACAATGCGAATTCGCAAAGGACTTGTTTTTTTTTTAAATAGTTCGGATTCAAAACGGAACAAGTTTCAGATTCACTTGAAACAATAAAATCAATTAATGCAGCTAATTTTTCAGACATATTCGAAATCTTCAAAAAATTTTTGGTCAAATTTACAACATATGTTCTTGACGTTTGATTAAAAGTGGTAAGTTTTTACTAAAAAGCGTTCCAGTACTTTTTGCAACTTTTACAGCTCAGAGACAATTTTTTTTCTTACTCTCTCAAATTTTGTAACTTGCAAATTTTTGCTACAAAAGTACGGAAACAGACCTAATTTTTTAATTTTTTTTTTTTTTGTTATATAACGGGTTCTTATATTCTTACATATTATATATAAAATAAATAGGGACATGAAAATGTATTTTAATAATGATATAGGCACGTGCCTAATGAATTAAAAAGTTATTTAAAATAAAAAATAAGTACACAATTGCATTACGGTACCACTGAAAATAAAATAAAAGATTTTATAACAAATTTAAGACTGCCTTTTATGTTAACGTTGCAACTATTTTTTTGACGGATTCGTAACGGGCTCAAAACGGCTCCGTCGAAACATAAGAAAGCGAAATGTGCACAGACGGACTCGTAACGGGTTCGAAACGGATCCGCATCCGTTATTGTGCACATTGGGGATATACAAACAAACAATTAGGTGATTATCTCTACTGACTACCAAGAAGAAAAGAGTTAACTAATAACAGTGATCGGAATTTACTCTCTGTAGAGAAATTATAAAAGTTCAACGGACCGTGGAATTGATTTTCCAATGAAATAAATAAATTTTAAATACTCTTCGATCCGTATGAGTCCTTTGTTATGTCACATTTTCATGTCTCACTTCATTCTCCCATAAATTAAATCTATGTTGAACTGATCTCTCACATTTAAGCAATCGTATCAAATGATTTTGCCCTTTACAGATAGACATCCAACTGCAGCGGTAGAAGAAGATTACCCCATTGATACCGCTGAATCAAGAACCTTAACAGCTACTACGTCGGCTGCACTGCAACCAATGGGCAGCAAACGAAATCGAATATTAACACGACAGCCACGCATAAAGCGCGACAGCGACAGTTTGACAGCTAATCAATCTTCACCGGATCCAACATTAGTTGCAGGCGGTGTAGAATTTGAGTCCCACACCAGCGCCTACTCACATCATCATCATCATCATCACCACCTGCTTACAGTACCACCGCGAATCGAGCGTCATGCATCAGAACCGGCACCCAGCCTGACTCCTTCTTCCCCACATCTACTTACTGTGCCATCATCGACGCCATATCTTATAAAACAGCACTCGGATCCTCTGCTTCCCAGTCAACATTCGGCGGCAGTGAGCGGAGTTGGCGGTGGCGGTGGCGGCAGCAGCAGTAGCTATGCATTTAGCTCTCTGTATCGTCAATACTCACATCCGCTGTCTGGCTCGCATAGCGGCAGCTCAGTTGCTCACCATCCGCATCACATATCAATGCCGGAGACTTTGTATGGATCGTGTTCGACAACGTCACCGCCTCCTACTGTTGTTGGCGGTGCAACACAGTATGTTGTCCCAACAGTTGCATCGTCTGCAACGTCATCAACAGATAGCGGTATGCCATCGGCGCGCTTATCGCCATGCTCAAGTAATAAAACGTACGCCCCGTTGCCCCCTGTTACGACAACACAATTGACTTTGCCAATCTTTACAACTATGCCCAGTAAATCCTCCGCCTCATCTAGCTATGCTGCAACCACATCTCATCGTGGTATTCCAGAAAGTAACTGCGATTATATGGTAAACTCTAAGTTTAAAACTTCAAAATCCAACCCGTCAACGATGGTTTTAATAACTGAAACAGCACCATCTGTCGGCACAAGCAGTTCGTTTGAAAATATGCCAACATTGCGGGTGAGGAATGAGGAACTGCAACGATCGGTTTCGTCCCCACAAGTAAGTGGTTTTTTTTGCAGCTATTATTATCTGATTATACCCGCTAGTGCTGGTCTAACGCAAGGCTTGTTAGACACATCCTTTTTAATTTGCCTATAATTAAGATCCGTAAACTAATTATGGGCGAACTTTGAAGAACGATGCAATAATCATTAAATGTCTTTATAGTATCTTTTTAAATTCAATATTTTCCAAACTTTCAGACTTCACGTGAAATAATCACTTTGGAAAATCCTCGTTCAAGTCATTGTCCTGTCATACGACCAGGACCAGCTTTGGGCTGTAACTTTTGCTGGAATACAATCGATGGACATAACAGAATATTACGTCGTAAAACTAAGTATCACTGTCCCGAGTGTCAGACAAACTTATGCATCGTTCCTTGTTTCCAAGAGTACCACGAGCGACTAAACAATGAGGCTGCAGCGACGAGCACTGCTAATGCATCGCCGCGCAGTGACAATCAGAATAAACACCTTACCACCAGTACCAGTGCCAGCGTCAGCAGTGGCGGAGGAGGCGGCAGTGGTGTGGGAAGCAGACACTACCACAAAACTGAATCAATATGAAGAGATTGTTGTTTGTACTCGGCGTTTTCACATTGATAGCAGATTTTTTTTTTGGGAACTCGGTGTACTTTTATCATAACCGAAAAAGTGCAAACGACTAAGTCCCAATTTTTGGAAAAAAAAATCTATTGTGTGTAGTTAGAAGTTTATAATATTTAAAAAAAAAATTGGTACAAATCGTCAAAAAAGAAATTAGGCGATTCTTTGTAAGTTGCTTACTCAGACTGGTGCTGAGTAGGTGCAGAATACAATAGGCAGAGTTACAAGTAACCTGCGAGTTTTGAGAATTTTAATTAATGGTGTTGCCCTTTTATAAAGGGCCTCTACAACTTATTGACAGAACCAGATAACTGATAACAGAACAGAAGCTAAAAAGAAATAAATATTAACAGAATTAATAAGGAAACTTGCCTACCCACAAACAAAACGGTACAAGAAACCATGATTCTAATTTTTATTAAGAGTGGTAGGATCTATAATATTTAATTATTGATTATATACTTTATCAATTATTGTACTCTTGCCCCTCATAGAAGAGTTTCTGACTCTTGCTCATGGGAAACTACTAACTTAAAGTCGTTGTTTTTTTTTGTAATTACGAAACAGTTTTTGTAATTTATTATTTAGAAGTTACTTCGACCACACAACAAATCAAAGATTTCAAAAACCATTTGCAGGGCTTATTGCAATGGCATGATAAACCACATTATCAAAAAAATTGCTTTTTGAATGCTCAATACATAACTTAATGAAATGCTAACACCTACTGAAGAGATTTCGGATATTTACAACTAAACTTCAGACCCATTTGTAAAAATTTCCTTGTGCAATTCCATTTCTTTACACAAAAATACATTTTTTAAAACCTTTAACGCCCAACCAATTTATGCTTAAGCAAACAAAAGTTTGAAGGCCCAACCAAAATAGATGATTTGCTCCGTAACGGGTAAAAACGTAAGTGTTTGGTTAAATACATTTTAATGTTGTTACCCAAAATGAGCAAACGTAACTGAACGAAACTAAACGAAACAGTTTGACATGACGTATTATTCCGTAAGAACCGAACTGCTAGCGTAGCAAACTCATCAACAACAGCTGTGCGGAGTGCGTTTTTATTTTATTTCCATAAATTTGTTTCAATTTCACCATTATTTCACTCATCGTTCACAAATCTTTATATAAAATTCACAAATTAAATAAATAAATAGCACTCGATTGCCAACTGATCAGCTGATTCAGACGAGTTAAGCAACTCGTTTCATTTTGGGTTAAATCCGTAACGAGTGCAGACTTTCGTCTAGTTTCGTCTATTTTGGTTGGGCCTTGAGATCAAAACCACACACTTACACAGCAACATTTGAAATCGCCCAAGTTTTTGGTCTAAGCATTCCTTTCGTTCATTTTTTCAACTTTCGTTTACTTTTTAAAACTTGAGAGTAGGGTTGCTAACAGTATTTAGAGTGTGAATTGTAATATTTGTATTCCAACTTTTTCAATGAAAAAGATTGTTTTTTTTTGTGTACATTTAAGCAAATTATGGAAAATGTGTATGTTTTTGCTGTGAAATTTGACGTTCACCACAGCTTATAAGCCAAGCAGCATAATAAACATGTTTTTTGTGTTAGCTGATGGCAACCCTTTTTTACATATGCATACAAATTTTTTTTTATCCGTGAATTGAAAAATTACGTTAATTTATTGATTCAAAATGAATGCAGATCCCAATTTTGTTGAAAAACTTATACAAAATGTGCAAAAACATAAAAACATACATGAAAAAACTGACAACTTCAACAAATTTTTTAAAGAACTTTTGAATTTTTTTATTATATTTTTGTCAAGATTTTATAAACTACTCACATTTTGTTAAGCATGAAATCTGCAAGCTTGGTCGACTTTTCTACTTAATCATACTTTTTGGCAACTTTCCTCTGAGACTTTTGTTTGCTTAAGAATAACTTGGTTGGGCCTTTAGAGTTGATTATTTGAAAACATTTTATATGTGGCATATCATGTTCTTGCACTAAGCCCTTCATTTATTTTCTTCAAATATCTGTGGTCACAAGGAATAACGACTGAACTCAAAGTATCGTAAAAAACCCATTTTTTAAATATATAAACCGTTCGTTACAAACAAAATATGTGCAGACATACGTGATGATCAGTTCTGGGCAAAAAATGGATATCTGCATTCTTCCAAAAATTGGCAATAAAGTAAATTCCATATCGCTTTTTTACGATATTTTGAGTTTAGTCATTATTCCTTGTGACCACAGATATATCTCAATAATTTTATTTGAACAGGTTAACTTTATTTTAAAGTTTACATTATTACGTCTAATTTTGCTATTTCAATTATATCAAAATGAAGACTTGTTTTAAATGTATCTTTTTTGTTAATCTTTTTTTTAACCTAGCTTTACTTAGAAAGTCTAACAAAGAATGTCGCGAATGCACTGAGTTCTAAGATACTTAACCAAAGTTTTTAAGCTGAGCGTTAAGTGATTATAATGTCAGACTATAAAAATTGAATAAGTCATTACATGCACTCTGTTTCTGAATTATTGATCCACTTGAAAGTTAAGCGTTTCTGCCATGCCTCTACTGAATGTTGATAAGTCTTTACCCAAAAAAGTTTTACCATAAACAATTGAAAAAAAAAACAATACTAACATTTAGCTCAGATCGTGTAACATTGAAGGTATTTTAAATTACTTTAAACCTTTCATGATCTTAATTAATTGAGGCAAGACTGTAAAGTTACTGAATTCTTACGTAATTTCTTTAAAACTTCAAAAATTACCAATCGGAAGACGTGAGTCCAAACCCTTCGTGTGGATCTCTTGTTACTTGCATGCAAACAAATTGCAGGAAAAGTAATGATAGTGTTGAAGCAATGAAAATAAAGATGTGCGCGTTTCCATAAATGTATGATCTAAAACAGGACCACAAATGACAAAGACATCGAAGCAGTATAGTTTCTCCATTCATCGCAGTGGAACGCTCCAATATTATTCTTTGTATGCTACTTTTTCAATGGGTAAGCTGAAATACACAATTTTGTCCACAACAATGAACATAAAATACTCGATATTAAATCTTGCATATTTATAAATGCACTCCTTAGTTCAGAAAAAATATTTTAAAATCGCAACGACTCGAAAAAATAATTTTCTCATAAATAAAAAATATTATTTATTTCAGAAAATGTTCATCAAATTAACTCGATTCGGCGATTAAATCATTCAGCTCTTCGATTGTTTTGTGGACGAAGGTCAGCATTTTAATTAGATTCTCTAAATATTATCCATCGTAATTAATAGCAAAATATGCTGCGAATCAAGAAATTTACTCTTAATCTTTGTTCTTTTTGTGAATAGTAACATTTTCTAGCTTAAAAACACACCTAAGTTGAGTCGTTCGCGGCCAGGAGATTGTTTCTTTATCTAGGAGTTTTTATCGGTAATCCATCTTATACCAAATACTTTATTTTCGAACAACTATTATTTATTGATATGATTTTTCCATAACATTTTAACTTCTCTAAATAGAATACAGTAGAATCGCGGAAAAGTTAACTAGCGCAAAATTTAAACGCTCGGTTAAGTCAACCGAATTTCAGCGTGCACGTACCTCTCTAAAAAGTTAACTTTTCTGAGCGTATGAATTTTTCAAACCAATCGTTTGTTTGGCAAGTGCGACCTCTAATTTTGTTTATTGGTAACCCCCGTATTTCTTTTCTGTTTTGAGCTGCAAAAATATGTTCACCTTCATCGTCGAGTGACTGTGAACTTTAAACCAGTTCACAAACTTAAACTTAAGTATAAGCTCTGAAAATACGTTTCATCAGCCATACTTAAGTTCAACTTAAGTATGGAAAATCCGTGACCTCAGTTATACTTAAGTCATCGACAGCAAACAACTGATTATATTTTACAAAATAAACTACTCGTAATCAGCAAAAACTAATTGGTTAAACTTAAGTATAGTTGGTGAAACCGGGCCTAAGTCATTGAAATAAATTGAACGTATTATTTATAAAAAAAAATATGTTTATTATTGATTTTTTTAAAATTTTGAAAAATGATTAGAAAAGTTAATACAGTACAATCTGAATACAGTGAATTAATGTTTGCAAGGCGTGCTCATTGTATCCAGATTGTTCGCATTTTTGAGATAGAATTTTTTGCTTAACTTTTTTTTTATTCTTTGAAATATCAGTTACTATTTAGTGAATTTCGGTTGTTCACTACTAAGAGTAGTCCGTGTAAAAGAAAGATCACTATTTCGAGCTGTTAAGGGTTCGTTATAACCAGATTTGATTGCAGTTCGAAAAAGTTAATTACCCTTGGGACATTTCGTTTAACTTTTTCGATATTGTACTGTAATTGGATCTATAATTTTGAAACTGTTAACTAAAAGAAATTTTAATTCCAATATTTTACCGTTAGTTTTCTGAGTAAGTTTCGTTTTTTTAACGATTTTTTAAAACTTTTAAAAAATTTATCGACGTTCCTATGCGTCATGGTAAAAACAGTTGATTTTTTAGTGAATCCATAAATTTGAAACAGACGGAATATAGTGTGTTTCACATTTTGTGTGTGTTCTTATTCGTAGTTTTTGGGTTCATTGAACAACAAATCTTTTTAAGAAATAACAATAAAACAAATAATTACAAAGTAAAATAAACATAAATTAGAGAAATTTTACAATAAAATTTTAAGCAAATGTTCGTTTTTTGGTATAAGTGTACTATTTGTATAGTGGAAATATTATATAAATACATGGCCATCTTCTACTTTAAGCTTTTGTGTACATTTCTATATGCTAAAAAAAGTTTAAACGTAACTTAACACTTAAATTAAGCGAATTTATATAAAAACCAAAAATATTTCAAAAGTAATTATTTTCAAGTCACATATATTCCATTAAGTTTCCAAAAATTTCAATTACATATGTTTTCATATTAACCTTTTTTTAATAAAATGTGCTATTGAACATAATTTGTGTGTATTGGCTGTAGAATGTATTTCGAAAATAAACTTGGTTGATGCCAGAACCGCTCCATATTCGACTAAATAGATATCACGAAATTGTGTTTGCATGTTTACTTTAATCTTACCTATACACAATTACGAAATGTCTGCAAACTTAACTTTAACGTCTAATGTTCTGTCTCTTAAGGTACCTGATAAGCCGATTTGTGCAACTTCTTTAAAAGAAATTTATTGTATTTTATTTTATTTTATTGTGTAAATGTAATTGAACTCTAAGCTGAAGAATGTAATAAACAAATTTAATTTTAAATAAACTTACCATCAACATTTTAATGTGAAAAATTTGCAACACATTGTATTTTAATTGTTCTAAACTTGATTTTATTTTATATTCAAGTTACTACTATTCTTTTGTTTTTCCTGAATGCAATAACTTATGCTGTAAAAAACACAAAGTGCTAACGCATCTATTTATTTCTTTGGAGCCTTGGTGTCGACAATCTCTGCTGGTGGATTTGCATTGCGGAAGTTGGGGAATTGTTCCCATGGAGCTGAAAGATCAAACTTACGAAATTCTTGTGCCAATTCCAATGGTTCGCAAACTACGCGTTTCTTCTCGTCGTCATAGCGAAGCTGATAAATCACTCATTAAGATTTTAAGTATTACTTTAATTTTTTTATCATCAGTTAGAACCCACCTCGACATAACCCGACAATGGGAAATCCCGACGCTGTGGATGCCCTTCGAAACCGTAATCGGTAAGTATGCGACGTAAATCAGGATGATTGGCAAAGAAAACACCGTACATGTCCCACACTTCGCGTTCGTACCAGTTAGCACCCTGGAAAACCTCACAGGCTGAATCGAGTGGAGTTAACTCATCAGTATAGGTCTTAACGCGAATTCGTGAATTGTAACGTAGTGACAATATATTGTAGATAACTTCGAAGCGATATTTGCGGCTGGGTACATCCATTCCACCTATATCAACCAGATTTGCAAACTGAGCATTATGGTGATCTTTGAGAAATTGGAGGACTGGCACGACACCCTCTGGTGCTATCAGCACCTCAAGCTCATCACCAGCCGTAAGCTGCACCTTCTGAACGTACTTTGGCAAGCATTCAGCGACGTACTTTCCAAAGTCAGTTAGACTAGAACGGGCAGCTTCGTCGGGCTTGCGAATTGTTGCTATATAATGTACACCAAAATAAAATGAGTTAGATTGTTAAAAAATATCTATTAGATGCAATCATACGCTGATCGGCTGCTTGTCCTGTTGCTGGGGCACTGAAAAGTCTTATTGCTCGAAGTGAAGCCGCTGGACCTATGTATATAAAATTAATACGGTATAAACTTTTATTATTCTTAGATCGATACCAATGTTAGTGGCATATCCTGTGGTCAGTTTTTTCCCCAAATTTCTTATTAACGCGGACATTTTCACGTAATTAAAGCAAACCCCAAAAATAATTGAGCTGCGATTTGACAGTTTATGTAATATGCAGCAGTCAATTTGACATTAAAAATTGTGGACTGTACAGCGGCTTAAAATTACTCGGAATCTAGCAGTGTTGCGAAAAAAGTACTAATGAATATATTGGAACACTATTTTGTTACTCTTATGTTTATGTTATAGCCCTTTCATGATTGGGAAAAAAGCAGCTTTTTTGTAAAACTAAACTAACTAAACGCAACATAAAAGCAGCTTTTGGAATATTTTACCTTTAGCTAAAATGAAATGTTTTCACTTTTTTTCGTGGAACATATGTATTAAGGATTTCTAATTCCAAATCTGAACAATTCGCTCTCATCTGGTTTAGAAGTTATAGGGGTCCAAAGTTAAAAAAAATGGGTAAAAAAAAACTTGCCATATCTTTGCTATATAAATAAACAAAACTAAGCAAAATGGGTATTAATAGAAAGGCTATTCTATTACCTATTCAATAAGCTATTAATCATAAAATTCCATTAATTACTTTCTAAGATATCACTCTTTTTATGAACCAACTATTTTGCATCCAAATTTTAGATGCATTTTAGATTCAAATAAAAACGACAAAAATTAATTCCATGAATTCGAATGTAAAAACGACAAAAATTAATTCCATGAATTTGAATGTAAAAAATTAAGGATAATTTAAAAGACAAGAAAAATTGTTATTAAAATTGCGGCTATTTTTAATAACAATTTTTCGCCTGCGGGGCTTTCTTTAACCATCGTTAATGTTGCTATATAATTTACTATGTAAATATTTAAAAAAACTGTTATTAAAAATCGCCGCAATTTTTCTCCTGCGGAGCTTTATTTATTTACCGTTTAGTTAACAGTTCCAAAATATTTAAAAAATTCTTAAAATGTTTTTTATATAATTTGGATTTCCAGCCTAATAGTGTTTTGCCCTTGTACGGAATATTGTTTTTAACATTACAAAACGAAAATATTAAAGTATAAAAGAAGTTATATCTTTAAAAGTTATGCATGGATTTTAATGTTTGGTACCTCGTTGAACAGGTGCTCGTATTACCTTTCTTTTAATACCCATAATGCTTACTTTTCTAGGAAAATTAAAAAAATGACAGCATGTTTTTAAGGCCATTTTTCCTAACTTTGGACCCCATAACTTTTAAACGTCTTGAGAGCGACCTCTAATTTTTTTCACTATTCGCTTTTTTAGCTCTAAATACACATTTTTAAAAAAAAAATTTTAAAAAGTCCATTTTAGCTAAAGGTAAAATGTTCCGAAAGCAGTTAATCTAAGAGGCACTGGCATCGACTCCGACAACAATGTATATTTGCATGAGAGTATATCAGCTGATACGCGAAGGGTTCTGCAGGCAGCGATAATATGCAAACGAAAAAAAGCATATTTAATGTATTTACTTTGCAACGCTCTGTTTATATTAGAATGCGAAAGAGCGGAGAGAGAATACGTGTTAACAGCATCGAAGAAATGTAAAATACTATCTGCGCTGCGGACGTTGTATGCATGATGAAGCTTAGTACTGCTGTTTCTTTTCAATTTATTTTGTTTTGTGATATTTCATTCATTAAGATATTTCAAATATTAATTTTCTTATTTTCTATGATCTGTTCATACTTCTTCTTTTCATTTTCTATATACTTATTCACTTTCTTTTATGCCTTTGGTTGTATTTGTAATATAATTTTCTATGGGTTCTACTAATAATGAAATCCAAAAAATTCTGTTCAGCGTTCTGTGCAGGCAACACTCTGGACTGCACTTTGTCCACTTTAATGCGAGAAGCCTTAGCGATGTTAAGCTTGATATTGTTCGACATTGCTTCGAAAATTCAGCCGTTGATATCATCTTTTTCTCTGAAACCTGGTTTCATAAATACATTAATAATATCTGCTTAAATATTAATAACTATAAGCTTTATCGAAATGATCGCATAGATAAGAAAGGCGGGGGTGTTGCAATTTACTGTAAAAATAATTTAAATGTTAATCTCTTAGGAATGTCGAGTAGTTCTTAGGTAGAATTTCTCAACATTGAAATCCGTGTTAATTGTGTTAAGATCTTTGTGTCGTGTGTATATAATCTTTGTCGTAACTGTAGTTTGGATCACTTGTTTTCTACGTTGTCCAATTGTGCAATTGGCTACGACTATAATGTAATGTATGGTGATTTCAATATAACCATTTTATGTAAAGACAATTTTGTTGGACGCTTCTTAGATATACTTACTGAAGTTGGGCTTCAAACAGTTAACACTGTATACCTGTATATACAGTAGACCTACGCGCTATGTAAATAATGCTTCTCCGATGCGCTATGCAAATAATGCTTATTAGATATTTTTGTTGTCTCAGATATATCTTCTGTTCTGTTTTCTGACCAATTGTCCTTTAATTCTGACCATGACTTTATTTTTTGTTCTTTAAATGTAAATATGTCACCAAATGTAGTTGAAAAACAGTCTCTTTTAGAGGTTATAAATGTGTTGACTATAACCACGTTTATCCGACGCTTCATGTCGATTCAAACCATTGCGTAAACTGAACTTCAAACCGTCTTTGAAAATTTCAAAGCGATTTAATAAAATCAAATTTCAATTCGGTTCTTAAATTTTAAAGTCGCTTAAAAAGTGCGCATAAACAAGAATTTATTTTTAAACCGTTCCGAAAATCAGCTATTTTGCTTTCATTGTCAAACTTTATTTGATTTGCTGGTTTGAGTTGTAAAATTTTCAAAACGCTTCCACAATCTTTTTCACTGAAGCCGATTTAGTGCTTGGGTATAAACACACTGCATTTTACTGTAATGAGTCAAAACGATGTAAGAGAATGCGCTTTAACGTGCCGGATAATCGTGGTAACAGTTAGTTTTGAGACATCCTACTTTGTGATGCCATATGGCATCATCGTCTTTATTGGGTTAAAACAATACTTATAAAAGAAATATAAAATTGTCTTTTTTTTCTTTTGCTTTGTTTTGTTTTGGAGCGCCACTCTGCATTTATACGTATCTCACTTTTCGCCTTGCTCAAGGCTCATTTATAAGGTTGTGGCACTCGAGAGCGAGATCGGTCGAACTGTCAGAATGGATGAAAAGAAATGAAGAAAATGAATGCTTAGAACAAAGAAAAGCACAGTGACAGTTCGAGCAAAGGCGGAAAAAGAGCGCATTTCTCTCAAGTGCCACAACCTTATAAATGAACCTTGGCCTTGCTCAAGGCTTATTTATAAGGTTGTGGCACTTGAAAGCGAGCTCGGTCTAACTATCAAAATGGATGAAATGGATAAAAAGAAATCAAGAACATTAATGCATAGAACACTACCTTATAAATAAACATTGGCCTTGCTCGAGGCTATCAGTTTTTTTTTTGTTGCAAACAAACATGTCAAACGTTACAAACGTTTGTAACAAACATGTTACAAACGTGTCAAAATACAACGAGTAAGCAATGCGTCGCAACTGCGATGATTTCTTAAAAAATTCAATACCTTAATTAAATATACTTATTATTAAAATTTCGAAAGACAAATACCCCTAAATAAATCTGTAGCATAAATATGATACCTTAAAATATTTATCGTAAAAATCGGCCCAGTACTTTTGGAGTAAAGTCATAACTTTAAATTTTCACTTCAATTTTATATAATAGTATTGATGGATAAAAAAGAGATATACATTTCTAAATTATGGTATTTTGTCTAAAAACCAATTCGTGTAGCGAAACTTTGCTGTTGCCGTGCTAGGTTGTAAGTTTTTTTGAGTGTATGTTTCCATAAAATAATTAATTCGCTCTTATTCGTTGCTCTACGGTAAGGCCTCGTAATGAAATATTGCAGATATTTTTTTTTGAGATAAAGACTGCATCAGAAAAAAATATAAAATCAGAACTTTTTTGTCAAACTTTTAAAATGAAAAAATAAAATCAAAAACATATTTTTTATAGATAACTATAAACTATTCCATGGTTTCGAATACCCAAAAACTTCAACAGATATTATTTATTTATTTAATGTTTATAATATTGTACACTAAGACTGGGTCTTTTATAGTACATTAATATAGTACAAGAATCATAACTGAACTAGCTAACTTAAAATTACACTTATACAAATCAGAAAAAATTTTAAAAATTTTAAAAATTTATTATCAAAAATATTTAGTATGAAACATCAGGAATGAAAATCTAAAATAACTTAACTGAATAGAAAAAAAAAGATAAACAACCGCAAGAAGAATTGAATATAGTGGAGGGATAAGTTTGTAAGAGATATATAGAAAAATAAAAGAAAACGATAGATAAAATAGATTAAAAATATACATTAAATTGTATATCAAAATTTTTGAACTTAATAAATAACTTTTATTCATTTTAAAGTTTCCTTAATTACTAAGTAGAGATAGAGTTAAAACAGAGTTTAACGGAAAAAATTTAAATAAGTAGAAAAACTAGATTAAAATGTATAATCATAGTAGAACTAGAAAAGGTAGTGTTAGGGCTGAATGTGTTCTCTTTCTTAGTGACCATAACTGTCAAATTCAGGCATTTTGGTATTTTTGCCAATTTTTGCTTTCATATTGCATTCTCATTAATTGCAGATTTTTTATGAAATGTCAACTTCATTTTAACAGTTTCAGTCACCGGCTCTCTGCCCTAACACTACCTTGTCTAATTTTGCCATGTGTATAAGTAGAATTAGAATGTGTATTCATTAGAGGTAATGAGTCCCATAGTTTAATGGCGTTAATGAAAAACAATCGTCTAGTACATAAGCAAGTGAATTTGGGGATAGCTAAATTGCAGGTTCTTGAGGAAATCCTAAATTGAAGTTTTCGATATAAATTCTTTGATATAAAGTCTTATTATTTGTCAACTTTTGTAGGAATAGGCAATTTCTTACCTTAAGATAAGTGTATCCTAAAAGTTCTTTGCTCAAAATCGAGACATGTTCAAAGCCTCTCATGTTGTAAACATATCTTGTTGCATCATTAAAAGCAACACGTATTTTATGAGCAGAATGTGAATCAGGATCACTGTATACAAGCTCAGAATAGGTTATGAGCGGAAGTATTAGCTGAACAACGAGCCTCTTCTTAATTTCAGTAGGAGTACACTTTGCAGATATTCTAAGGCACCGCAATGTGCAATAAATTTTTCTAAGAACACTGTTTACATGGTCGGAGAATGATAGTTTTGAGTTTAAATGAAAGCCTAAGTTTTTTACTTTGTCAACAATCTTAAGTTAGTTACCATTTAAATTAATAGGGGGAAAATCATGGAACTCGATTTTGTTTTAAAAAATTGGTAGAATATACGATTTATTAGCATTGAGACCTAAATCATTATTGGATGCCCACTAAGATACCGCGTCTAAATCTTCATTTAACCTGCAACGTAAATCTTCAACAAGTCCCACATGGTTAGAGAAGTATAAGTGATTGTCATCAGCATAGGCATGCATTTCCACATCCTTGCAAACGCTAAAAATGCCATTTATATATAAACTAAAGAGTAAGAGCCCAAGAATTGTGCCTTGAGGAACACCTGAAGGAATGTTATTATAGTCAGAAAATAAATTATCTATCTTAACTCTTTGCTGTCTACTATCAATATAACTAGATATTAAGGTAAGGGAGCTATTACTAAAACAAAAAAAAAACAAAAAGCTTGCAAAAAGTAAGGAATGATAGACAGAGTCAAAGGCTTTTGAAAAGTCTATAAGGCGTAGAAGAGTAACATATCCTTCATCATAGGGTACGCAAATGTCATCAATAACTTTAAGCATAGCAGTTGAGCAACTATGTTTAGATCTAAAATTTATCAACATCACGAAACTGGCGACCACTTAATCATCTACACCTGTAGTAGAATTGAATAGAAAATAATTGTTCAGAATATTAGGATCAATTGCACACTTCTGTTTATCTCTACATATAACACCAACATTGCGAATATTATTCCAAAGTGTTTTGGTAGGAAGTGAACAGTCCATTTTACGATGAAGAAAATGTTTTCTTTGCGTGTCTGATTATAGAAACAGCTTCATTTCGAGCCAGCTGGTAATGCACCCAGTTAAAGTTATTATAAAAGCTTATTATAAAGCTTGTATAGGTATACCAAGGATAGGATTTATTGACAATAACTTTATAACGGAGGGGAACAAAATTTTCAAAAGTATTAGAAATCTAAGAGACAAGAACATTTAATTTATCGTCAACAGACGGACAAGACCAACAGTCATTCCAACAATACTGTTGGTACTGTTATACAATTTTTTTTCTTGACCCGAGGAATCAGCCAGCGCCGGATTGAAATGTTGATCTGGGAAACCCTGTATGTGTATTAGTGTGAAACAAATTTTTAACCTCAATGGCTTCATATATTTTTGAAAACTCCTCGTTGAATCAAATTTTATGTATGCTTAGTTTTTTCTGCGACATTACCTTTGACTTTGCCCGAAGGTTTTTATATTTTAGTGCCAGCGTAATTGGTTTTTCTTGATCAGAAGTCGAAAAATTTACGTCCCAATTTTTTTGATATAAACCTCTTAACTAAGGCATTATTAACAATCTTTCAAGCGTTGCATATGATATTATGTACATACGTACAAGAAGACATTCGGGTTCAAACTTCATAAAAACTAAAATATGCTTATAGCAATATTATAGATCAGATAAATATCTTCAAAAATGCCTTTTGAAAAATACCCCTACAGTTTTAACGTAAAACCAAACCGGAGCGGGGTTATTGGCAAATAACCGATTTCGGTGAACTTTTAACCCGAATATCTTCTAGCGCCTACATTGTATCAGAGCTCTTGACCGGTTTTTTGTTATGCCTTAATTAAGAATTTTGCATCAAAAAATTTGGTAAGTATATTTTTCGTCTTCAGATTAAAAAAAAATCACCCTGGCAATGAAATGAACAAAAACCCTCAGGTAAAGTCAAAAGTTATGTCGCAGAAAAAACTAAGGATGTAGAAAAATTTGTTTCGACGAGGAGTCTTAAAAAATATATGAAGCAGGTGAAGATTTTTTGCTTTCATTCATTTCGTTCCACTCTAATGTATAATGTAAGTAACACATGGTATATCAGCTAATCAGCAATAAAATTTTTAATTCGAAGGAAAGTAAAATCTTTAATTTTTATCTTTTACTCATTAAGGTCAGATACAAATGAGTGGATGAAGGTGACATGTCGCATTTTCGGTGTTAACGCATGGATGATTGTCTTATGTGTATATAAACCATTTTAAAACTTAAAACAGCCATGTTTGTGCCTATTTTAGAAATAAAATACTTCACAAAATTTGATTTAGTATAGATTTCAGTACAAATATGAAAGCGACATATAACCTTTATAGACTCATGCCTTCAAATATGTATGTGTATAATTATATCCAAAACTATTTACCAGTATCATTCAAAAGTCCCACATAAATTGAAAAAATTTAATAAAATATCCTACATTAGTTCATAAATCTTATTTGTGGGGAAAAAATCCAGTTGCATCAAAAAATCTCACGGGAACATATCTCAGAGTACAAAAATCTCCAAATAAGACGCTTCTCACAAGTCTGGCATCTATAAACAAATTCTGTCACAATACAATAGGAGGTTTCGCATGGTCCAACATATTGGACCAACGTGGCAGATTGGAAGACATGTAGTACCATGCGTAAGCTAAAACGACAGTCGATCCAACATGTTGAATGGAAATCAAAAATTTTCGAATTTCATAATTTCAATTAGCGGGTGAAAAACAACGACGCCAAAAAATATTGTAGAAAAATTAGTGAAAAACGTTCCAAAAAATTAATTTAGATATAATTAATTAAAATTTATTACAATGTTAATCAATTGTGATCTATTTAAATTGACATGAATTTAATTGCGAGCTTTAGATAAAGTAATTAATCAAATTAATTAAATAATCTAAAAAATAATTAATCGATTTTCGGTCCAGGTCATGAATAATTTAACATTTGGTTTTGAAAATAGCCACTCTTCAGTTAAAAGCACTAGCTTCTATCGAAGCAAAAATCGTTTCAATTCTATGGTGCATTTCGACAGACTCGTCGAACTCCAATGAATATCAAAATAAATAAGAAGCAACTAGAACAGATGACAACCTTAGTAGAGTTGACAGCCTTGATCTATAAAAAGCTTATGCCCATATTACACGATGCTCGTTTGCTCGGCGAGCAGATAATTTTATTGTTGCATCCAATGCGAGACTTTCAAAATTTTTGGAGAACACAACAGCAACCATATTTCACGGCCATGTGCTCGCCGAGCAAACGAGCATCGTTTAATATGGGCAATACTGCTGTGCAGTTAAGGACTTGAGCAGTTGTTCAGTTAGGTTTTCGTGAACACACCACTATCAGTTTTTCAAAACTGTCAAAATTTTCAATGTGCACAAGTACACAACTGCTCAAGTCCTCAAGTGCTCAAGCCTTAGGCTAGAGTAGAAAAGCACTTGTGCAGATTTTTGACGTACGTATATTTTGTTTTTGTAAAGTGCACAAGTCCTCAACTGCACTGGCAAGTGCACTGAATCGTGAATACCCCTAATAATTCTTATAGCGAAATTACAATACAGCTGTGGTAGCGGAATCTGGGGGCGATGTAACAATGTAACATGTCTGACTCTCTCAACCTGGCGAGGCCAGCATAATCTTTGTGAAATCGCCTCAAGTCGACTCAAACCTCCACGTGGTGTTTCCTGGGCAACGTCAAAACTGACAACCGTTGGTTTGGCGGCTAATCTGAGCGGCGGGCCTCCCTAAGCTTAAAATAAGTTGTGCGTCGGGTTTGAAGCCCACCCGTAAAAACCCATTTCAATGAAAACAAATAAGAAAAGAAGAAAAATGATCCCCAAATCTGATGACGACTACCGCAAACGAAAAACTGATAATGATTTACGGATATGCACCTGGAATGTCCGAACCCTTAATTGGGAAGGTGCCTCTATCCAACTGACTGATGTCTTGGAAAGATACAAAGCTGATATCACTGCTATCCAAGAAATGCGATGGAAGGGACAGGGTTGCATTCGGCATGCACCCTGTGATATCTACTACAGCAGCCATGCGGAGAAGCACGAGTTTGTATGCGGATTTGTAGTTGGCAAGAGACTACGTCCCCACGTCCTGTGATTCACACCTGTGAACGAACGACTTGCCATAATCCGCATCAAGGTTAGATTTTTCAATATAAGCCTAATATGTGCGCACGCTCCGACAGAAGACAAGGACGATGAGATCAAGGAAATTTTCTATGAGCGCCTTGAAAATGCTTACGAGCGCTGCCCCCGTCACGACGTAAAAATTGTGCTTGGTGACTTCAACGCTAAGGTGGGCAAGGAAAATATTTTTGGTCCAACAGTCGGAAAGTTCAGCCTCTACGACAACACCTCCGATAACGGAATGAGGCTGATTGACTTCGCCGCAACACGAAACATGGTCGTAAGTAGCACTAGATTCAAGCATCTCAATATTCATAAAGCCACCTGGATGTCCCCTGATTAAAAAACCAAGAATCAAATTGATCACGTTTTGATCGACGGAAGGCACTCTACCAGTGTATTGGATGTACGAACGATCCGTGGTGCAAACATTGACTCGGATCACTATCTTGTTGCAGCCAAGATCCGTACACGTCTGTGTGCAGCCAAGAATACACGAAACCCTACACAGAGAAAGCTAGACGTCGACAAGCTGCAATCGAAACAGACAGCCGATGCTTTCGCCACTCGACTCTCACTCCTGCTTCAAAGCACTCCTAGGTTAGGTTAGGTTAAAGTGGCTGCCTCAAATTGAGACGCACTTAGGCCAATAAGGCCCATTGTGGTACCACAGGGGTTGATCTCCCTTCTCTATTCAAACCAGCTTGAGCTGTTCACAAAGCTTAGGATTCGGTATATCGATATTTCCGAGAGTTCTTCGAGGTCTCTGAAAAACCAGTTGTTTAGGTGAAGAAAACGTTTTTGAGCCAGCGCTGGGCAGGTGCAGAGAAGGTGTTCTGTAGATTCCACCTCCTCCTCATCTCTACAGCTTCTGCAGAAGTCGTTGTGGGGTATGTTTAATCTTTGAGCGTGCCTGCCAATAAGGCAGTGCCCTGTCAGGATCCCTATCATGGTGCCAATGTGATCTCTACTAAGAGATATGAGTTCTTTTGAACGCTTCAGATTGAGTTTGGGCCAGATTTGCCGTGTTATATTACAAGTGTTACCTGCTGACCATCTTTTGTTGGTGTTGATACAGGATAACTCATGTGTAAGGAGTTTACATGTGGTGAGAGGAATACCAAGGTTTGTCTTGTCTGAAGATAGTTGTTTGGTAGTACCTGTGCGAGCGAGTTCATCTGCTCTGCAGTTACCTAGAAAATCCCTATGTCCAGGAATCCAGCATAGGATAATTTTGAGCTGCTCTGCCATCTCGTTTAGAGATCTGCGGCAGTTGAAAACTGTTTCAGATGTTATTTCAACAGTTCCTAGGGCTTTCAGAGCGGCTTGACTGTCAGAAAGTATGCATATATCCATGGAAGATATATCATTCTTCTGAAGCCAAGTTAACGCTTCATGTATAGCAGCGATTTCAGCTTGAAATACACTGCAATGGTCAGGGAGCCTGAAGGCTATATTGATGCTTAATGTTTCTGAGTAGACTCCTCCACCTACTTTGCCATCTAGTTTTGATCCATCCGTAAAGATCTCAATGACATTGTGAGGTGAACGGTTTTCTTGTTCCCACTCTTCTCGAGAGGGAATGGATACATCGAACTTCCTCTCAAAGAGTAGTTTTTGTGTGATGTAGTCAATGGACCTAGGTAAAGGAGGGAGAAATTTTCTGATACAAGAATGTCCTAGTGTACCTTCTTTCCACTGGGAGGTGGCTACTAGGCGAATGGCTGTATTAGCGGCCATCTGTTTAGCTAGGATATCAAGTGGTGTAAGATGGAGCATTGTGTCTAATGCGTCTGTCGGAGTGGTTCTTAGGGCTCCGCTAATGCACAGTTCAGCTGATCTTTGAACTTTACGGAGAAGGTTATGGTGAGTCTGTTTTTCGAGTGCATGCCACCAGACAATAGCACCATATAGCAATATTGGCCTTACAACTGCTGTATAAAGCCAGTGAGTAACACTTGGCTGTAAACCCCATTTGCTACCCACCGCCTTTTTGCAAGAGTATAGGGCAATGTTCGCTTTTTTGGCTCTTTCGAGCAGATTGGGCTTCCAGTTTAGTTTCCTATCTAGTATAAGGCCCAGGTATTTTGCTTGATCTGAGAAGATAAGACTTGTATTTCCCAGTTTTGGAGGGCTAATTTGAGGTACATTGTGTTTTCTTGTGAAAACTACTAACTCAGTCTTATTAGGATTAACGCTGAGCCCACAGCTGATAGTCCAGTTGACAAGAGTGTTTAGGCAGTTTTGCATAATGTCTCGGAGAGTAGATATATATTTTCCAGAGGTAACAATAGCAACGTCATCGGCATAAGCTATCACCCTGCACCCCTCTAGTTCTAGTTTGCCTAGCAGTTCATTCACTGCTAAATTCCAGAGTAGAGGCGAAAGAACCCCTCCCTGAGGGGTTCCTCTTGGTACAGATCTTAGCGTGGATGCCGCTCCAAATTTTGCACTTATAATCCTGCCAACTAGCATTTGGTTTATGAGTGCTATCAGCGCGGCATCCACCCCAAGCTCCGTCAGCGCACTGATGATGGCCCCTGCCTCGACGTTATTAAAGGCTCCTTCTATATCAATAAAAGCTATCATTGTATATTCCTTCAGATAGAGGGATTTTTCAATGATGGAGATTATGGAGTGGAGAGCTGTTTCCACTGATTTGCCTTTGGTGTAAGCATGTTGAGCTAGAGATAATGGCTTCTTATCTATCATGGATATCAAGCACTCCTCCAATCGATGATATATGCGCGCAGTGGACACACATTTCCAACTCCATGCGTGCGGATGCTGAAGAGGTGATTGGCTACCAACGCCCTCGCCGAAACCAGTGGTACGACCAAGAGTGTCGCGACGCCACTGCAGAGAGAGACGCCGCCTACAAAGCCACCCTGCAGTCGGTTGTAACGCGCGCTGCTAAGGAGCTATACAAAGAAAAGAGGAGGGAAGAGAGACATATTTTCAGGAGGAAAAAAAGAGAGGCAGAAAAGCGCGAGCAAGAGAAGATTGAGATGAATGGTGACAGGAATGAGGCCCGAAAATTTTTCGAAAAAATAAGACGCCTTGCCGATGGTTTTAAAACCGGGGCCTCTTCCTGCAAGGATGAAAACGGGAATCTAGTGACAGATGTCCAGATTACACTGACATTATGGAGGGAACACTTCTCTAAGCTTCTAAATGGTGACGCTGACAACAATCCCGCCAATAGAGATGATATTCCGGAAACCCCAATTTTGGATGACAGCGTTGAGGTTCCGCTGCCCGACTATGATGAAGTTCTGACAGCTTTAGCTCGGCTTAAAAATAACAAAGCCGCGGGAGCTGATGGCTTACCTGCTGAACTGTTTAAGAACGGAGGCGAAGCTCTACTTAAATGCATTCACGAGCTACTATGGAGAATATGGTCGGAAGAATGCATTCCGAACGATTGGAATCTCAGTGTGCTCTGCCCAATCCACAAGAAAGGCGATCCCACTATATGTGGCAATTACCGTGGGATAGGCCTCCTTAATATCGCATATAAGGTCCTCGCGATCGAGCGTTTTATGTGAAAGATTGAAGCCCATTGTAAACGAACTGATCGGCCCTTATCAGTGTGGCTTCAGACCTGGAAAGTCCACCATCGACCAGACTTTCACGCTACGACAAATCTTGGAGAAGACTCAAGAAAAGCAAGTCAACACCCACCATCTGTGAATTGGATATTCCTGCAAAACTAATACGACTTTGCAGGATGACACTGAGCAACACCAGCAGCGCAGTTAAAATCGGGAAGGACCTCTCCCCACCATTTATTACCAAACGAGGTTTCAGATAAGGTGATTCCTTATCGTGCGACTTTTTCAACCTAATGATGGAAAAGATCATCCGAGCTACTGATATGAGACGTAGTGGCACAATATTCTACAAGAGTTCTATGCTGCTTGCGTATGCTGATGACATCGATATCATTAGCTGCGTTCCTTTCGCCTTAATATAATCGCTTTAACAAATTTTCTCAAAGGAACGGCAAGAAAAACGACTCGTAGAGGGCACTACCGTTGCAGTCAAAATTAAATTCAAACAAGCAATCATGATACAATAACTATTAGGTGTCATGAGAACGTGTGTCGTTCAAAACTGTTGTGAACTGTTATGGTAGCGATACCTTAGAGAACGATGTTTTTCTCTGAATGTGTTTTACTCTAAACGTCAGAAAAATTGTAAATTATTTAATTGAATTATTAATATTATGCAATTATATAAATAATTGAAGTGCAATTGTTGGCTCCGCTGAATGCGTCCAGTGTGTGTGACACAAGCGGTTTGTTTTATTTTCTTTTGTTTAGTATTCGATGGTCGCAGCTCGTGAGAAAATAGGTAACTGTCATGGCTACCCAATAGTCATTGTATCAAACAAAGAAATAATTCAAAAAATGAAATGACAACTCATAAAAATATACAGGAGCGACACCTGTGTTTCAAATTTTTTAAAGGCTATATCACAATTTTATATGAATAGCAAAAATAATCCTATTTGTTATAGGATTATTATTTTTGTTTTTGCTTTGTATGTACAAAAAAATAATCTGGATTATTTTGAAACGAATGGAACGCAGCTTTTGGCCATAATTCGCGCGAAGTCAGTACAGCATTTTCCAGATTAGAAAGAGAGTCAAGTCAAATGGGTCTGGCAGTGAATGCAGATAAGACGAAATACTTAGTGTCAACAAACAAACAGTCCCAGCGTCTTGGAACCCACGTTACCGTTATCAATACCTCCTTCGAGGTTGTGAATAACTTCGTTTATCTGGGATCCAGCATTAACTCAACTAACGACATCAGCATTGAGATCAAACGAAGAATAACTCTTGCCAACAGGTGTTACTTTGGGCTCAGTAGGCAATTGAGAAGCATAGCCCTCTCTCGACGAACGAAAATCACGCTCTATAAATTGCTCATCATGCCCGTCCTACTTTATGCATCACAAACCTGGACGCTGAGCAGTTTAGATGAAAAGACTTTAGGAGCATTCAAGAGCAAGATTCTTCGTAAGATCTACGGACCAATCTGCGTCAATGGCGAGTACCGAATACGGTGGAATGATGAACTGTATGAGCTGTACGCTGACATCGACATAGTCAAGCGCTTTAAAATCGAGCGGCTTCGCTGGCTTGGTCATGTTCAGCGCATGAAAGACGATGCTCCAGTGAAGAAAACATTCGATTCGGTACGTAGTGGCGGTCAACGCAGAAAAGGACGACCGCATCTTCGTTGGAAAGACCAAGTAGAGGACAACCTGACGAAGCTTGGAATTTCCAACTGGCGCCAGCAAGCGAATGGCATTGGCAGTAAATTTAGAAATAGAGCTAACCTCAGCAGTACTGCTTACAGCCGCTGCTGTTATGTGAGACTTACCCTTAAGTAACATTATTCCTAAAATAATAGCTGATCCCTGCCACTGCCACTGACGCTTCCACTGCTGCAGTGTAATTTCGCTTATTTGTTCGAATAAGTGTAGAATCATATAAGACCTAAACAGTGGGTTGATCACAGCTTAATCACTCAAGACTGCTGAAGAGGCAATGTAGCGATTTCCGAAACAGGCTGTATAGTCAGCTGTATGATTGACTATGCATAGAGTTGTTGTTGTTGTTGTTGCCTTCTTCAAGAACTTACTTGATCTAAAGCTCGCAATTTCGTTCATGTAAATTTATTACAATTTCTATGAAATATGTAAAATTACTACTCAGTTGTAAGGGCATCTAAAAATTGCTTAGCTATTAGGTAAGAATTATAAGATGTTCTCATCCCATGACATTTTTCAATATTTTTCTGTGACATGCTGCTTTATTTTGACAATTGAAAGGGTTTCATAAAAAAAATTTCAAATGAAACGCCAAATTAAGGTTGCCTATTTTTTCCTGATATTTTGAATTAGAACACCTTATTATGATTACACGATGATGCAGATGTGTTCTGCTTGAGATTTTGCAATTAATGATGTTGCTTCACAAGTTGGATAGTTCGAACGCTCAATTAAGGCGAATTTACACGATTCACTATCATTGTTCACTTTGGATGAATCATCTGATTTGAAAAATGTGAATAGAGTTTCATCCTTAAAATGCAGATGATTGTCATTCACATTGAACAGTGAAAGAAGTAGAAGGTCTTCCTACTTTTGATGAAAGTGAAAGCAAATCGAACTGATGTGTCATTCGTACTGAAACACAATTGAAAGCAGAAAGTTTGTATTTTTTGTTATTTAATTGCGGAACGGCTTTTATTTATTTCATTTTCTTAAGCGTCAATAAAATTAATCAGCCAACGAATATATTTTGGCATCCAACACCGAATCATACACCAAATTTTAAATTTACCCTTCGAATAATGTAAATTAAAAATTGATTCACTGTCATCGTTCAACGTTCACTATCATCGTTTTGAGTGAAATGTGTAAATTCACCTTTAAATTATCTCGTTAGTTTTCCATCCGACTTATCGTACAACATGTCGTCCAATATGTTGGACTATGGAAAACCCCCTTATGTAAACAAATTAATTTAATGAGGTGGCAGCTCTGAGTTCGTAGATTTCATTTTCGAAACGTTGCATGCAAGGGAGTGAAATCATTGCTGCCAGTTTTGTAGGAGATTTTAAAAGCAGTGGGAAATGGGAACTCCCATGGGATTTTTTAATTCCATAAAGGATTTTTTTCCCACACACTATTTTTGTTTCCTCATATAAATATGAATAAATAATAACTTTAAAGTTTTAAGAAACTTATAGGTTTCAGTATTATAATGCGAAATTCGTGCATTCTGTTAATTAAGGCGTAGTCTCAATACACTTAAGTATTCAACACTAAAGTTTCAACACTTACGATTGCTGAGTTAGCTTTATTAAATATGCATATTTTGCGAATGCGCAAATGAACTCACCCATAGAAGAAAATTAGAGCAAATACAAAATTAAAAATTGCAAGATTTTTATATTTATTTACCTTTAATTTGTTCCTTGTGTTCGAATTGCGTTGATGTGTTTTTTGGTTTTGTGCTTAAACTGCGTTTTAAAGAGTGATAGTTTTTATGGTTTGTGGGATTTTTTTATGGAACTTTTTAATGGATTTCGGTGGGATTATTCAATAACTGGAGTTTTTTTGTGTGAATTTTTATTGCTGCAAACATTTTTTAATAGAATTAGTAGTAGTAGTACTATATTGAGTCTGTAATGAAACGATATTACAAGATGTAAAAACATTTTCTTATTTGTTAACTTAGCGGCTGTAAAGTATAGCCTGCTTAATCTGTTACACTATCAAGCAAATTAATAAATCGAATGACTCATTGATACAATATTATTACAGGCTATTTTACTCCTGCTCAAAGAGTATTACAATAGTTGCTTTTGACGATTATCCTAAAATATAAGGGTGAAAGAGAAAACGAGCACCTGTACACGGCGAGCCATATACAGGCACTTAAACTACTATATACAATGACGTGTTACTTTCATATATACAATAATGCAGTGTATAAATGGGATATAGAGATAAATAAATGCATACATTTTGACATCATACACATTTTACGTTTAAAAATTTAATTTTTTAAAAAGAACAATCACTATTTAGACAAAATATTAAATAATCAATATAACATTTCACAATAATCACTAAAATATTCAGCTATCTAGTTGAATCCAATTGCGGTGGCTAAGCGGAAATATGCAGTACCAATTCAAATTCGTTTCAAATCATTTTTTATGTCGTCAAGTATCTTCCTTTGATAAAAATGCTACACAAGCCATGTATAGGCTTAGCAGCGTCAAAAAGGAACCATGAACTCAAAGTTCATATTGTAGCTCCCAACACTTTTTGTTAGAAAAAACTTACTAATGGCGTTTTATTTTCTCGAAAAAATTCTGCATTTTTTCTGCCCTCTGCATTTTTTCCGTTCTTTTCTCGAAAGAAATTGTGACCTCTAAAATAGAATCGTGTTCTTTTCTTGAAAATGTTGACCTCAAAAGCAGAAAAAGATTTTGAAATTCTGCTACTACCCCAAATGCTACCAACTTAATGAACAAAATAGTGACATGTTAGGAAAATATTAAACATTATCATTGACATTTCATTACAGTTTCCTTATCCAATGATGAAGATCTAATGATTCTCCATTACCGAGAACAATATAATGAAAGAAAAAAGATTATTTAATTCTATTATTTACTTTTCTTCGTAAGATATTTTCGAAGTTGTGCACATTCGTTTGTTTTTTAATTTAATTTATTTCTCAATAGTAAGCAACAGTGCAGCCAACACAACATCTTTGAAAAAATTCTGATCTTTTCTTGATTAATAACAGGTCAAAACATCTTGAGTTCAAGCTAAAATTTAAAAAAATTTTGCACTCTCAGAGGGCAGTATCTTTTGCCGAGAAAAGAAAACGAAATAAATTTTCTTATAACTGTTATTTATATAACTGTATTAACTAAAAACAGCCGCACATGGGCGATTTTAATTATACATGACTGGTTGCACTTCACAACCCAAGTAACAATATTAGCCATATATTCATTCTTGCAGAGCTTATAGTGCTATCTTATATAGCAGCAAGCTTCAACTATAGCTTTAGTCGCGCTACTAAAGCTCTTGCAGAGAATATATAAGGCTACTTTCTTGAGTTTAAAAGCACTATTTTTACTTCATATGAGGAGTAGAAGTAGCTGTAAACTTTTAAAATAGTCCCTGTCAAACCAAAATAAGAGCTCTTGCAAAGCTCTTTTTTATTATTCGTTTAAGTATGTATGTGTTAAAAATAAACTCAATAAATATATAAAATTTGACAAGTGTTTGTGATGATAAGAATGACAAATAAATTAAAGAAATAATAAAGTGATTATTATATCAGACTCATGTTCGTGTATTCGTTATATGCTGCGAATTTCGGTGCGCTTTTGAATTTATCGGAAACGTGAATGTAGTACTTCGAAAAACTACAACGGGCTTAACAAATAATTAAAATTAAGAAGTGTTAATTATTTAAAAATAGTTGGAAAATTTTTAACATTCTTTAAGATCAACTAAAAATGATTTAAGTACTTTATTCTTAAATATATGTATCATAGAAATCATCAATTTCGTTTTAAATATTATTGTAAACACTAATATTTAGCTTGCTTCAACTCCGAAGATTTTCTATTTTTTATAAGATCGCCATTTTTTTCAAAGAAGCTCTTTATCAGATTTTTTAGTCACTTGTTATTCCCAAAAAATTTATTGCATTAATTTACAGTATTTTATATCTATTCGCTTTAAAAATGCAATACAAAAATACACATTAAAGCAAATATTATACTCAATCTACGAGTTTTAAAACTGCTGTATAGTAATTTTTATTACTTTAAAAGATCCTTTACAGAGCAAGTAGTAAATTTTAGAGTTCTGCTCTTTTGCAGATTTGATAAAATCCTTTACAGAGCTGTATAAAGTATTAAAGCTCAAAATGGTAAAAAAATCATATTTAGAGCATTTTATTTAAAATTAAAAGCAACTAGCAGCAAACAAAGCTGCGGTAAAGCTTTAACCGCATATTATACACCTATAGAACACTTTTAGGACTCACTCGCACCTAGTTGCTCCAACAATGTTACTTGGGAACCTCACCGTTGAAACGATGCAAGTCGAATCGAAAATTTTTTAGTAAAATATCCCACGTGGGATTTTTTTGTTCAATTGCTGTGGAAAAAAGGAAAATTTGTGTGGAAATATAAGCTGGCAACTATGAGTGAAATTGAAGATTTGTGTGAAACTGAAGTAGTCTACAAAATGAAAAATTTCGTTTTCAATTAATTTCATTTTGTGCGTTTCAGTGAAAATAAAACAAAACAAAAATTATTTAGCTACATATCATATACGAATATAAACAAATATCTAAAATGAATCATCTAAAATGGATGGGACATCAATCAACCATATACGACATACAGAAGGGTCTACGCAACGACGCACACAGCTGCGAAGTCACGCTGGCAGGACGTGGTAAGTCAGTAAAGGCACATCGCTTTGTCCTATCTTCCTGCAGTGATTTGTTGCGTGGACTACTTGCGGATGTGCCAACAGGACAAGAGTGCACCATCATGTTGCCGGACATAAAAGGGTCGCTATTGGATAGCGTGCTTGCTTTTATTTACATAGGTGAGACATGCCTCAATTCCATCAATTTGTCGGAGTTTTTGGAAGCCATCAATCACTTGGGTATTAAGTCTGCTATCAGTTTCGAGTGCAACACCGGAATGGTAGCAGCTAGCAGTTCAACAGACAAATCGATTAGCACTATGCAGATTCAAGCAGACGAAATAATTGAGGAGGAACAAATTGCTCCGTCCCCCAAGATGGAGGTTGTTATTAAAAACTTTTGTTTAAATTAAAAATATGTTCTAAATACCAGTATAACTATTTTCTTAAAGGAACACACTGTAACTGATGACAGTGAACATCAGAGTTCTCGTGATCTCGAATTCCTTGATGTCTATAATGAGCCGGAACCAAAAATCACTTACTCTATTGAGCACATGGCAACTGCATCCGCCAATGAATTCATTTTAACCGAAAACTCTGGTACATTTACTTTGACACAGAACACAAAACTTGGAGATGGAAGTGTTGCTGATAAAGTGGAAATCGAGCAAGAAGATGACGATGCTAATGGTCACATAATGGAAGAGTACAGCTCCGCTGCTGTCGTTTCCGCTGAGCCCATCATCGAAATTGGCAACACTAACGACGTTCAATCTTCTACATCAAATCCTGCACACTCTGCGCACGTCAAAACAAAAGTAAAAGTAGAGAAGCAGCAACGCAATCCCATGAATGTCTTAAATGATAGTCAGATGCGTGACGAGAGTTTGGAACTTGCTGTTCAAGGTGTTCTTAACGAAGGAATGAGTCTTCAAAAATCTGCTCAAAAATATCATATATCTAAAACGGTTCTTTGGCGTCGGGTCCGCAAGCACCCCATGTATATGAAAACAACACGAGAAAACCCAATGTTAGAAGCTGCTTGTAACCGCCTTCGAAATGGTGAATCCCTTAAGGCAATTAGCCAGGCGCTCGACATACCGATGTCCACATTACATCGCCACAAAGTTCGTCTTGCTCAACAAGGCCGCTTGCCCGATTATATTTCATTTAAAAAGCGAGGTTCCTTCTCAAAAGAGCAATTGAAGGAAAAGCTTTCAAAAGCAGTGCAGGCTTGCTTACACGAAGGCATGTCTCAAAATCACGCTGCTAACATGTACGATATACCCAAAAGTACGCTTTGGCGGCACCTACAAAAGAGAATGAGTGATGCACAAATGCAAGGCTTGCTCGACGAAGATGATGTCATCAAAGAGGAAATTATATTATCTTGAATCAATGTATAGATTAAGTTTACGTACTTTAATTAGTTTTAAAAACATTTCAAAAATTTAATAAATACATATAGACCTATCCTAAGAACCAAATTTGGGACATTTTGTTTAATTTTTCATTTAATTTTGAAGACGATATGCTGCTTCCGAAAAAAAAGAAAACAGTTATTCTCAATTATTATTTTTCGAAAACAACTCAAATGCCTAAATCAAGGATTTTTGTATTGCTGAACATGAGGGCTTAAAGGGAATAGTAGAAATGCACTTGTGCAGATTTTGTAAAGTGCACAAATCAAATGCACTGGCAAGTGGCACTGAATGGTGAATACCCCTATTGCAGAATGTTCAAGTTATAACCAGCGTTGCCGCTTTGGTTGAATTAAACAAAATGTTGTTTTTTAAATCGGCTTCTGGTTATTTGATAGATTCATAGAAGTAAAATATAAGGAAGCGGTGTAGTTGAAGTGAAATGAAGTATTTTACAAACACAGTGAAGTTGACACAAACACAGAAACCTTCAAACGGGGCCGCATTCAATTATGTAGTAAATAAAGGCGTAAATTATTTTTTATTTTGTAGATGTATGCTTACTATGCAATTTTCATATACCACCGTTATATAATATGTTGCGTTACCAATTTTTTTATAGAGAAAAGCATTGCTAAAATAATGTAAAAGACGTGAACTCAGAATGAGACTGAAACGACAAAAGTTACTTTTAATGATTTTTAAAAGTTCATTTCAAAAAACTATTTTTTATAAACTATTTTATTGATATTAAAATAACACAAAAACTAAAGAACTAATACATACCAAATTAAATTCTTTTAAAATAAATAGTTATGTGTAGTTTTTCCGAACTGTGGGCTTTTAATTAGTTTTTTTATATATAAAAATACCTAGTTATAGCTTGTAACCTTAGGTTGCTAATCCACTTTAATTTCATGTCAAGTTTTCAAAGAAATTGTAAACAAGTAAATAACTATTATAGCTTATCCCAATATGAAAAAAAAATTAAGGCCCTTGCCACCCTAAATAATGAATGCGCTCATGAAGCAGAACTTGTGTTTTGACAGATGCTCTTCCTCAAAAATAGATTTTTTTTTTGCTCGGGAAGGGCTTATGTCAAATAACGACGCTCTATCTCTCTTCCTTCCTTCTACACACGTATAGTGTGTGTGGCCCAAAATACACTGTAGTGCTCAGTCTGCGTGAGCAGTCAGTTATTCAAAAATAAACTGTACTGGTCAGTCTGCGTGAAACCAGTTTTGTTTTGTGTACATGAACTGTGAGTGATTGTATTGGTGTAGGCATCCCCTAAATAAAATATGATTACTTCGCTTTTGTGTGCGTGTCAATCCATCGTCACTACAGCTTTTTCTGTCTTTTCGCGCACCTCACGTCGCCTGCCTCACCTCCCTTGCCTAAGAAACCCGGTTTCACGCAGACTGAGCACTACAGTGTATTTTGGGCCTGTGAGTATAACACCACTTCCTTACCTTTTATTTCTATGGATAGATTGTTTTTCAATGTAGATTTTGCAATTTTGTAGACATTGGCTGCGTTTACAGAACTAAATTTGTTGCAACTGTTGGGTAAAAGTCTTGTGAACGGCAAGTTTTCTTTCCGCTACTCACAACATGTTGCCTATATTCCGCCACGCTTTATTTTTCCGCTGCATTTACTCAACAACATGTATTTTTCAATTGCAAAGTTTGACATTTGGAAGTGAAAGTATAAAACGTCGAAAAACACAAAATGAGATGAAAAGTAAAATTTATCAACATTTTAATTAATTACTACTTTTAATTGAAGAAATGAGTGAAATTTTTGCCAATTTTTGTAACCCTGTTGACAGAAAATGAAAATCACCGTCCACAAGACACACAAAGTTTCGAAAAGTGATACAATAGGTGTGTTTCCGTACTCTACACTGTGTAAGATTTGTGTAACTTCTGGTTAGCTCGAACTGAGAGAGTAAAAATGAAATTTGAGAATATTAGCAAAAGTACGGAAACAGCTTCAAGCAAGTTTCAAGCACAAAACAGCTGATTCTGACAGCTGACGAGTCAAACGTAAATAGCGCCAATTGAAATTGTCGTAATTTTGTTTGTGAAGTAAATTTTTTTAAGCTATAAAATCTTTTAAGCTATGTTTTAAGTTATAAAATTACTTCAAATAATTTATTTATAGTTAAAAATGGAAGATCAAAAGAAACTGCATTAGTAAATTTATTTTTAGCAGCACAATTTGTGAATATTTTTGAAAAACATAAACAAACATTTGACATTTGCTTGTTCTTCTTGATGCTTCTTCTTATTGATGCTTGTTCTTAACTTACTCGAAGTCTTGAGTTCTAGCACGCTCTGTGCACATTCTGTGCTCGAGAGAGCGATTTTATGCTTGTTATTCTTCTCCCATTTCTTACACAAAAAGTACGGAAACAGAAAATAGCGACTCACAAGTCACACAGTGTGAGTACGGAAACAGACCTAATATGTATTTCTATGTGTTCATTGTAATTTTTGTTTTCAAATCCATGAAATTTGGTTTTGAAATCAAAAAATTACAACAAAACAATATTTCATGGTATTGAAAACAAAAATTATAACAAACACAGAAATATTAAAAATACTGAGTAACAATTGTCGCCTTGCCATAATAGGGCTGTAAAAATGTTTTCCAAATAAAACTCTTACAAATTATATAAAAGTGGAAATCATACCATTTGGTTTACTCTGTTAAAATGATAAACATTTTGTAATCCTTCCCAAGTATAATTTTTTTAACGGTTTATTTTGACATTTAATACAAAATCTGCAGCCAATGAGAATGCAATATGAAAGCAAAAATTGGCAAAAATACCAAAATGGCTGAGTTTGACATTTATGGTCACTAAGAAAGAGAACACATTCAGCCCTAAGACTACCTTGTCTAGTTATACTATGCTCATGATAAAACAATTATTAGGTAGCCTTGACAGCTACCTATTTTCTCACGAGCTACGGTCAGCATAAGTCAAACAAAAGAAAACTAAAAAACATTTTGACACAAAATATTTTTGATATCTCAATTTTGCATCAGCTGTCATATGCCCATATTACACGATGCCCGTTTGCTCGGCGTACAAATAATTTTTATTGTTGCTTCCAATGTGAAACTCAAAATTTTTGGAGAATACAACAACATCCATACAACAACCATATTGTACCATGAAACAAAGATATACAGATAGTTTACTCCGTGCGCAAAAAATTAAATCTTCTGCGCACTACGTCACTCGGGCTTGTCAACTGTAACACGTAGTGCATACATACAAAAGAAAATGTGAAAAAGCAAAAAGTAAACACAAGCAGCACAATTGCAAGCATATAAGAAATTTTGCATCCCTTTAATTCAATTTGTAATATTGTGCACTATTGTAATTTTCAATTATATTTTATGTAATTAAAATTAGTACTAAAGTTTTAGATGCTTTTCATGAGAATAACGATTTTAATTCGGGCGATAAAATTAATTTACGATTTTTTCAACAAACGAAACAACAAACGAGAAGAACAAGAAAATGAAAAAGAAGCAATCAAAGTGCTGTTAAACACATCAAGTAACGTATTTATAATGTAATTTATTTAATTTCAATGAACCAAGTTTCAATTGAAAATTTCGATATTTCCTCATCGCTATAAATACATTATCCCTTTTAAATCCATTTTAAATATCGTAAAAAAAAGGTAGACTGGCTTTTTCCTATCGATCGTCGATGGGTAGTTGTCAAAATTAGCTGTTCATGCAATTAATCAAAGAAATGTGAAAAAATAAGCAACGACTTAAGACTTGATTACCCAAGCGTAACGTGAGGTGGCGCAGCGGGATGTAGCGTAGTGCGACGTTGCCTCGAGGATAAGCGATTACTGAAATCGTAATCCAACGTAGTGCAGGCGCCGTAGTGCAGGGCACTCATTTTATTATAGTTGGCTTATTTACTTCTCCTCGTCAACAAAAGATTGCATCCTTTCTTATATAGTATTAAAATTTACAAAAATGTAAAGTTAAACATATTTTTTCGCTTGTAACACAGCTGTCAAAAATCGTAACGTTGCGTAGAAATCTATCTTATACAGACTTCTACTCTGCGTCACGCCACGTTACGATTTCGGTAACGATTTGTACACATTTATCATTAAGCAGATTTTAGCTTGACAATTGGCAACGTCGCGCTACGTTACCTTACGCTTGGGCAATCCAGCCTTTAAACATAGCTAGTCAATCACCGCAAACTAAAAACATTCCAATAAACTTCGCGAACAAATTTAATGAATCAAATAAAAGTTAAAAATAAGCACATAGCTAGTCAACAGCAGCAAACTACAACTCTTTAAGCTGTTTTTGACAACTACCAATCGCAAAAAAACTGTCACAGCTACCTTGTCAAATAATTATACCATGCTTCAATAGAGATATGTGGCATTGTTGTTGTTGTTGTTTCTTATGCCTTTTCCACATGGAGCAATTGAAAAGTAATGCAACTGCAACGCAACAGCTTAAAAAGTTTCAAAACACTTCAATTTTAAACTGAACTGCAACCTACGCTTTCAGATGAGCTAGTCACGTCGCAACGCAACATTTAAAAATTCACAACAAAACAAACACTTATTTAATGGAAGCTTTGTTAAATAGATATAGAAAATTAATTGAGGATAATAAAGGATATTTCTTCACTTCTTGCACTTATTTCATATTTATAAACTGATTAATTATTTTCATAGCACACAACACAAATCGGAAACGTAACAAATCGCTGATTCAAATTGCAGCACGCCGTGTTGCATGGAACTGGTTGCGAATGCGTTAAAAACTTGTTGAGTACAAGTTGTTTCATGTGAAGGTTTCGGTATAAATACATTGGTTAGCAACTTTTGTTGCAGTTGCATTAGTTTTCTATTTCTCCATGTGGAAAAGACCTTAATTACTCTCTCGAACTGATAACCTGACCAAAATCATGGTGTTACAGTGCACCCTAAACAAGTGCGCGTTGCGCTGCGCTTCCTAACGCCACGCAATTTTATTTTACGCTTAACCTAAACAAGTGCACTGCGGAAAAAACTGCTGCTCTCGAACCAGCTCAGTCAGATGGTTTAAAAATCTTAAATAAACTTTAAGTATTGTGTAAAAATCTATTATTATTGCAAATACTTCCATTTGCAATTGAGATTAATTAATTAATAGCAGCTGATTCATAGTAGAATTAGAGAAGGTATATGCATTTCGGAGAGACAGACTGCCGGAACTGTCAAAACTAAGTTGACAGCTCATAGAAACTCTGAAAACGATGAGAATGCGATAAGAAAGCAAAAATAGGCAAGAATAGCAAAATGCTTGAGTTTGACAACTCTGGCTATGAGAAAAAGAGATCAGTTAGAAATGCATATACCTTTACTAGTTCTACCATGAGCTGATTGGTCTTTGTTCTAATACTTTGGTTTCATGCAGCCAACTTCACATCCGCACGCATTGTCAAAATTGGAAATTCGATTCATGTTGCGGTAGTCCGGTGCGTGTTTCAGTAGGCTTCATACAAAATGTATGTGCATGAGCCGATTTTGACAGTTAAACCACGCACGCGCACTTGTTTAGGTTGGACTGTTAGTGAGTTTGACACTTCTCTCTCAAAATGATAAAATTATGTTTCCTCGCTCTTGTCAAAAACAGCTAATGAAAACTAATTTTTTTAAATTCGTGTCTTTCTGCAATTTTATAAGATTTTTACTGAGATTAAAGTGTTAAAGGGAAAGTCTTGTATTCCATTCCTTCCACTTTCACACCTAGAAGGCATTCTTTTAATATATGCATATCATTGGGAGGAATGATTTCCTTCGTCTGGAAGATTTCTTTCAACCCTTCAATGAAGGGATTCTAGTAGAAGTGTTTCAGGAGAACTTTAAAGGTCAGTTTTACGACTATTAGTTAACTACTGACCATAGGTTAATTTAAATGTTAGGTAACTAACAGCTGATTACTGTAATGGAGAAAAAAAATAAAAAACTGAAACGTCAAACAAATATTGACACGTCCGTCCCGCATTCTGGCAATTGTATTATGCTTAATTTTTTACCGAATTTTTTGCAGCCCTTTTTCATAAGGAAATAATTGCCTTCGCCGCAAGCAGTTTCTCGATTATTCGCAAGCATGAGGGGGTTGGTGAAAGTCCCCTTTCAACCCGAATGCTTGCGAATAATCAACGAACTGCTTGCGGCGAAGGCAATTATTGCATAATGAAGAAAGGCTAAAAAAATAGTTTAAAGCAAATGTCAAAAACTTGTGTTATATGCTGTGCTATATACAGCCATATTTTCTTAACAAAATTGCTATTAGTTAACTAAATAATTGTGAGACCCAAATCATGAAAAGTTCTATTTAACTAACAGACTTTAGTTAGTTAACCAGTTGGTTATCCGGCGTCTCGACAGGCAATAATCCATTGCTTACCATCTGTCAAATTCCATTGCAAGCAATGGCTATATTACAAGGGTGGGTTTTCTCATGTCATGAAATCAATATATAATTTTAAAATTTATTATATAAATTAATTGTTTAATAAATTTCACGTTAGCGCCACTTCATTTTTAAGATATACGCACTTAAAATTTTGAAGAAAAATACAAAATGGCTGTCAAACAAGAAAAAATATAGCTCATTGCCAACTCCATCAACGATAGGGCTGTTCACATTTCCAACCGCTCATCAAATCATTTGTCAAATCGTTTGACCACAGAAGTGTTCAGACTCATAAAATTTTTCGTCAAATTTCATTTTATTTTGAACACCGAAGTAAGCACATCGCGATGACGGAAAAGTTTTAATACCACTTGTTATTAAAATTGTATTGGAAGAAGAAGAAATTATTTTGTAAATTATTATAAATTGCTTGCAACAGTTGTTTATTATTATTTTGTTATTATTTTCTTCCGCTCCCTCTTTTGCCGCAATGTGCTCAGTTTGAAAACTTTTTTGAACTGACAAAATCGTACTACACAATTTGACGAGTATTCACACTGGTCAAATCGTTTGTCAAATCAACAGAAAAATCAAAAAATATTGATTTTCATCAAACGATTTGATGAGTGTTCACACTCGTCAAATCACCATCAAATCCATAAGGGCTGTTCACATTTCAAACTGCTCATCAAATCGATCATCAAATGATTTGACAATTGATTTGACCAACAGAATTTGTATGGATTTGATGGCGATTTGACGAGTGTGAACACTAGGGCTGTTCACATTTCAAACCGCTCATCAAATCATTTGTCAAATCGTTTGACCACAAAAGTGTTCAGACTCATCAAATTTTTCATCAAATTTTTCATCAAATTTCATTTTATCTTGAACACCGAAGTAAGCACATCGCGATGACGGAAAATTATTAATACCACTTGTTATTAAAATCGTATTGGAAGAAGAATAAATTATTTTATAAATTATTATAAATTATTTGCAACAGTTATTTATTATTATTTTGCTATTATTTTCTTCCGCTCCCTCTTTTACAGCGATGTGCTCAGGTTGAAAACTTTTTAGAACTGATAAAATAGTACTACACAATTTGACGAGTGTTCACACTCGTCAAATCATTCGTCAAATCAGCAGAAAAATCAAAAAATTTTGATTTTCATCAAACGATTTGACCAACGATTTGATGAGTGTTCACACTCGTCAAATCGCCATCAAATCCATACAAATTCTGTTGTTCAAATCATTTGTCAAATCAGTTGATGATCGATTTGATGAGCGGTTTGAAATGTGAACAGCCCTACTGTCAATCACTTTGATGAAAATCAAAATTTTTTGATTTTTCTGCTGATTTGACGAACGATTTGATCAGTGTGAACACTCGTCATATCGTGTAGTACGATTTTGTCAGTTCAAAAAAGTTTTCAACCTGTGCACATCGCGGCAAAAGAAGGAGCGGAAGATAATAATAACAAAATAATAATACATAACTGTTGCAAACAATTTATAATAATTTATAAAATAATTTCTTCTTCTTCCAGTACGATTTTAATAACAAAAGGTATTAGAATTTATCCGTCATCGCGATGTGCTTACTTCGGTGTTCAAGATAAAATCAAATTTGACGAAAAATTTGAAGAGTCAGAACACTTCTGTGGTCAAACGATTTGACAAATGATTTGATGAGCGGTTTGAAATGTGAACAGCCCTATACAAATTCTGTTGGTCAAATCAATGTCAAATCATTTGATGATCGATTTGATGAGCGGTTTGAAATGTGAACAGCCCTTATGGCAATTGAGTGGTCTCCATTACAGGGTGTCTCGTATCGCCAATAGGGGTGTTCACATTTCAAACCGCTCATCAAATCGTGTGTCAAATCCAATAGAACAGCGTGAAATATCCATGGAATTCCCACGTTGTTCTATTGGATTTGACAAACGATTTGATGAGCGATTTGAAATGTGAACAGCCCTATAGGAGACCACTCAACTGCCGAATTTGGCAAGAAATGACATGCAAGATTGCAAGCCATAGATTGCCAAGATGGAGTTGGCAATAGGGCTGTTCACATTTCAAACCGCTCGTCAAATCGTTTGTCAAATCCAATAGAACAACGTGGGAATTCCATGAAAATTTCACGTTGTTCTATTGTATTTGACAAACGATTTGATGAGCGATTTGAAATGTGAACAGCCCTAATGAGCTGTATTTTTTCTTGTTTGACAGCCATTTTGCATTTTTGTTCAAAATTTTTAATGTGTAAATCTAATTAAATTATATAATAAATTATAAAGTTATATGATGATTTAATAACATGAGAAAACCCACCCTTTCAATATTGCCATTGTTTGCAATAAGGGGTGTTCACATTTCAAACCGCTCATCAAATCGTTTGTCAAATTCAATAGAACAACGTGAAATTTCCATGGAATTCTCATGTTGTTTTGTTGGATTTGACAAACGATTTGATGAGTGTGAACAGGGCATTTGATGATCGATTTGATGAGCGGTTTGAAATGTGAACACCCCTAATTGCCCTGTTCACTCTTATCAAATCGTTTGTCAAATCCAATAGAACAACGTGGGAATTCCATGCAAATTTCACGTTGTTCTATTGTATTTGACAAACGATTTGATAAGCGTTTTTAAATTATTTTTTAAATCTCAGTTTGAAACTAACTTGTTTATATTACATTTGATTTTATTTCCTATTTTCAGGTCAATTTTATATACATTTCAGGTCAAAGTTCACAAAAATATTCAGTGAACTCCTTCTCCCTACTCTGATTTCATTAAAAAAATATCAAAATTGGTTCAGAAACACGGAAGAACTATTTCTCCCACACATTTTTCTATATATACCGAAATGGCTTAAAACCTAGATTTCTGCATATAACTTTGGTGTGGTTTGAAATATTTTAAATTTTTTTTCAGAAATTATTTCTGGAGCTATAGAATTTTGTAAAAAATGTAAAAACAACTTTTTGAAAAATTTAATTATCATCAAAAAAAATCATAGGGAGTAGCTCATGAATTTCGATGATGGAAACTGTTTATTGAATTATGGGTAAAAATGAGGCATTTTTTGCAAATAAATGATATGTCATATAAAAGAGTGTGAAAAATAAAATGTAATAAGAAAAAAATTACAACAACAAAATAAATGTTTGTCTTCTTTTTTCAGCAAAATCGAAATATTTTAGAGGTTTTTTTAAACTATATAAAACATTGAATTGATGGGATAACGGTAAATACTTTCTTATTTCTCCTAAGTCATTTAATTGATCTTTCAGACAAAGAATATATGTTGAAAATAAATTAAAAAATGGCTGAGATTTTGCTTGCAAAATCAAAACTTGAAATTTCAATAGTTTTTTCTCATTCTGAGGCGATGGCCTTGCTTCAAGGAAATACGTTGCACTAAGAAGATATAAACTTTTCGAGATATCTAAATAATTTTATTGTCATTTTAAGGGGATTTTTTAACATACTATCAGTGGAAAATATTACCCAGAAATCTTTCCTATACCGTTATATTCCTCAACCAACGACTTTTCTTACAAAAATACGTTGTACTGAGAAAATATATAGTTTTCGAGATATCGCTATAATTTTTATGTCAAAATAACGAAAATTTTTCAGACTTTACTATTTGTAAGAAATTTCACCATTACAATATATATTCACTATTGTTGTATAAAAAAATGCTTATTGTAGGGTATCCGTAAGAGATGGCGCAAAATGTCGGAATTATTTTTTGCACACTTTATCAATATCTAAAATTCGCTCTTACATTATATTCTTCCATCTGTAACAGTTTAGCTTTTACTTAATAAATGCTCTTTTTACGCTCATATTTCAGGTCGAAGGTCACCAATCTCATGATTCAATTACTACAGGTTGTCCATTCATCTGACGTTATTCAGAAGAATGAAGATATACACCCGAAAAATTGAAGAGGAGAACAAAAGAGTAATTTTTTAATGCCATCAAAGTAATCAGTTGCAAGAATATCATACTTTTTCGTAGTAATAAATACCCTAGGATACATTTCACTGCTGCTTTTTCTACTACGTTCTGCACTGTTTGTTTGTTTTAATAGAAAATTTAAGTGAGTTTTTAAAAAACTAATTTCAATATTTTGTTGGGCAAATCTATTCACTTATCGACTTATTGGATCACTGGCACATTATATTTTTAAATTTCATCACCAAAATAAACTGTTTTGCCAATACCGCACGTTGAAGAGTATTTTAGTAATTACAACTTAACAGTCGCTATTTATATATTAATTGAAAAAAAAACGGCTCGCAACGAAATTTGAAAACAATTTTCAATAATAATTATCAAAACAATATTTATTATAAATGCAATGCACACTATTTTTTTCCTGCTAACAGCAAAATATAGAATAACTACGTTTTTTAAAAAAAATACACAACAAAACACTGAAACATAACTTTTTTCATAGAAGACCACAAAACCCTGGTTGTCAATTAATTTTTGAGAGAGAATATATATTTTTTTACGAATTTACGGGTGTTGTCAAACGAATGGACAACCTATAATAATTGAATCATGACCAATCTAAAATGTTATCATACTGTGGAGTCAGATCTTTCATTTGATACCTCATTCACCATTCTACCTCTTCCCATCGTAGAAGAATACAGGTATATGGACTAGATGAGAGCATACTGCCGGAATTGTCAAAACGAAGCAAAACATTTTCTTTATTTTCTATTGTTTCCATTCGCCACACAGCTAAATTTAACAAACATGGCAGTATGGAAAGCGAGCACAGTCAGCGCTGCATATACCTCTATCCTTCTTCCATGCCTCTTCCTAGCCCTGAGACTCCTAACTTAAAATAATACGAACTTTCAAAGTTAGTATTTCGGGTCAGAAGTCATAAATTTAGAATCTAAAATGATTCTGCACATATAGGGTGCAATACCTTTCGAATGATATAAGTTTTATTGCCCTTATTCTAAAATTAATATCGAAGAAGTGTACGACAGCATTTCATGTTTGCCTAATAATATATAAGATGCGGAAATTGTTTGAAATTGGGGAAAAAATCCCACAAGAATCAATAAATCCACTGGGAACTCCCATTTCCCACAGCAAGTAAGATTTGCCACAAATGGTAAATTTCACACAAAACTGGCAACTATGGCAGGAACAAAAACGACACGAGTTCATCGCCTGCTACACCTTCGTTCCGTTCATTCGAAAGTCGAAACATATAAACGTCGTCGGTTCGTAATAAAAAATTTTCAGTAAGTTTTTTTTCAGCAAAAGCGCTCGCAACAAGTTTTATTTTCGGCTGTGGTTAATTTTTATTGTCGTATGTCCATCCAGAATTTAAATACATTTGGTAAGTGGCATTTTAACATACAGTTTTGCATAAATTCAAAGTGAATATGACCATCAAAAAAGTTGTAGAAAATGGCTGCCTCTCTTCAGTAGCAGAGCAGGCACTGCGCAGTCCAATGAAAGCCACATTTTTCAATAACTTGCTGTGCGAATTTATTTCTCCGTTTTGTTTGGATGATTTCTATTTGATAATGACGAATAGAATATGCAAATATATATATATTCCATGGCACAAGAAAAATGAGTCAGCATTGATTCTATTCCAGAATTTCAAAAAGTTTCCGTGTACAAGGATACGGCAGCCACACAAAGGAAAGCATATAGTATCGAAAGCTGCTAAGAACAACTGTATGCTGAAGCTGAAGGTGCTCCGCTTTGGCGCTGGAATACTTTATTACATGATGATAAAATTTTAGTTGTCTGCCTTTTAATTATATGTATTTAAAACATTCCATTGCATGCCACGACACGTGAGTGCGTTTACTCGCTCAGTACTGTCAAAGAGTTCGTTTGTGTGTATATGATTACATTTACACGCCCATTCCTTCATCTGTTTTATTCTTTTTGTGCGCATCCGCCCTACGTCTTAAATAAAAATCTCGGTTGTTGACAAGTCTTAGCAAATCCTTGTGATGTCATTCTTGAATCAAAAAATTAAAATTACAAAGGGGCAGCTCAAGGATTAAGTTTGTTCAAAACATTTGTTGATTAAAAATGATAGGAAATTATTGTTTCCTATATCTTGTAATACACGGAATTTACCAGTCTGAGGATTATAGTAACTCATAAAATACAAAATAAATAAACTAATTAAATATACATAAGCTAAGTTATACAAACTTTATATTGGAAAAAAAATGTTTATGCTTATTAGATTACTTTTTCACTTTCAGACCCCTTTGCTGATGCAATCAAGGGCAATGATGATGATGTCCAAGACGGCCTTGTGCACATAAGAATCCAACAGCGCAATGGTCGCAAAACACTTACAACTGTTCAAGGACTATCAGCAGAATATGACCTTAAAAAAATCGTACGATCATGTAAAAAGGTAATCAGTAAAGTATTTCTTAATTTCTACGTATATACGACATATCTTTACATCATCAGGAATTTGCATGCAATGGCACTGTGATTGAGCATCCCGAATACGGAGAAGTTCTGCAACTTCAGGGCGATCAACGTGAAAATATTTGCCAGTGGTTGACAAAGGCGGGTTTGGCTAAGCCCGATCAACTGAAAGTTCACGGCTTCTAAATGTTTTTTTTATATCATAATTATAAAAATAGGATTTCTTTAAAATCATTTTAAAACACATTCGAGAAATTCAAGCCTTTAAAATAATTGTTAACAACAGCTGAAAAAATCAGTAATAAGAAGAAATAATCAAGAGCAAAATTTGTGTTACTGAATGCAATTGTTAATGTTACAAAAATAGAACAAATAATATATTTATTACAAAAACACCAACCAACAACAACGTTCATTATCTAATTGTAACCTAACGAATAGAGCAAAACCAACCGGATTTTTAAAATTTTTATTTAATATAGAAAGTTGACAATATCATAATATTGTTACATCTCGTTGATTTTTTCAACAAATTCACATTTTAAAAAATTAAAACTACCCAATATCTTGAAAATAATAGAAAATTCTTTGATGTCTAGCGTAAATATCACCAATAGAATTGTCAATAAAACACGTAAAAACTATGCCTGGCGCAGAAAAAGAGCAAAAGGGAAATGAGCTAGAATAAATGAGTAAGACTATTATTTTAAAATATAAACAAACTATAAGAAAGCAAAACAAATTCTTTTTCTAATAGGATATAAATATTAATAATAGAACTAAATAATAAAATGTAAAATGAAATATTAATAAATATCTTTTTTCTTAAAAAAAAACAAGAAAAAACAATTTGATGTTTAATTGTAAAGTGATGGTCAAACGTTAATGTTATGGAAATTTGAAATCGTGCAACTTAGATAAGATCAAACTAAGAACTTTGACTTCAGAGAAGTGCTTCTTGTTTTCAGGCTTTCTACTCGCACTTTTCAAACATTCACGCAGTTCAGTCATTCTTTAAGTTTTCAAAAAATTGTGTTAAATGACTAATATTCATTAACTTGGTTTATTAGTTTTGTGGTTAAATGATTTCTTAAAAAACGTAACACTTTTATTTTAATAAATATACTTATTTTTAAAATTTGTCAAGAAAAATACCCCGAATAAAACTAGCACAAATATATTTTAAAACTTTTTCAAAAAAAATCAGCCCAGTACTTTTGAAGTAAAGTGAAGGGTGATCCAATGAGAGTTTCCTACTTTGTTTTCTTAATAAAATGCATAAAAATCATTGTATTCACCCAAAAAAACTCCTGTAGTAAAAGTAAATAAAAATTTATTTAAAACAAATGTAAATTAGTAACTCACCGTCCATATAAAAATATAATTATTTTTACTAATTTCAATTATTAACTTTTACTACATATTTTTTAACTACAGAAAATAAATACGTTTAACAATAAATACATTAAAATTAAATGTGTTTTCAACTGTTTAAAAAACTGCAAAATGTTTTCTGCCAAAGTTTTACTAAAACTAGTTAATTTTACTACATTTATATTTAATTTTTTCTGTTATTATTTTTTAAAAAATTAACAATACATCTTAAGTAAACATAAAAAACTGTAAAAAGTGTGTGTTCCGTGGTCTATGTTGCGAGTCTTTTTTTGCTGCTGCTGCCCTTTTTTGCTCCATGGTAGAATAATACAGGTAGCTTCGTGGTTAATCGTGATATCTTTGACAATACTACCAGAATTGTCAAAATCAGTTTTTTTAAAGATAATAGAGAAAAATTAAATTAATCCAATTGGATATTTTTGTGTTGTGTTTAAAAACTTGAATTAAAGTGAATTACTTATTTTTTTTTAATTAAAATTAAGTGCGTGTTGTGCCAAAAAAATTTGGGCAAAGAAAATGGGGTGAGTTTTCGTGATGAAACATGGCATGCGCCAAAAATTTTCAAAAAGGTGCTCGTGTTTGCCACGAAAATGATTTTTTGGAACCTCATATAAATTACTTCAACAACAACAACAACAAAATCCTATTTTAATTGATTGATCAATGAAAAATTTAAAAAGCAAAATAGTTTCAGCCGTGACAGATTCTTATTAGTTTTTCCGTTCTCATCGCATTCTCATCGCAGATTTTGTATGAGCTGTCAGTTGTCTCTTGACAGTTATGGTAGTTCGCACTCAGCCGTACGACTACCTCTATACTTCTACCATGTACAGCTCCAAAATTTTTCTGATTTAAATTTTATATTGAAAATATATAAAGTAAAAAACAATGATTGCTTTTATTATAAAAAAATCAAAGTATTTTTGTATAAAAAAATTCATAGATTAGATAAGTACATAGAAGTATGCTTACCACAGTTCTTCATCACGAACCTTTTATACTTATTTTAGTTTAAATAAATATAATTGCTATCAAATACATATTATGCCGTTTATTTTAATGTAGATATTCTTTATTTAAATAAATGTATGTAAACTACTACTAACTACATGCAACTACTTCGTGTAGTATTAATTATTTAAATGTAAGTTCAGTAAAAATATATTGAATAACTGCATCTGTATTTAAAAATAAATAAAACTACATTTTATTACTAAGTATTTTTTTGAGTGTTGATGCAAATCTTTATTTGTAATGATAGTTCGGTTCCTATAACTCAATGTTTAAAAATTATTTCGTTAAAATGTTGCCCACGACTAGCTCTTAAATGGCTCATTCTGTAGGTCCAATTTTCCACAACTCTTTCAAGCATATCGACCGGTATTCCTTGAATAACACGAGTTATGTTGGTTTCCAAAGCGTCAATAGTTTCGGGTTTTTCGACATAAACAAGTGATTTAACATATCCTCAAAGAAAGTAATCCAATAACATGAAATCACACGATCTCTTGGTGGCCAATTAACAGGACCATTTCTTGAGATGATGTTTTCATCGAACGTTTCCCTCAATAAAGCGATTCTTTATCCAGCTGTATGGCATGTTGCGCCATCCTGTTGAAACCAGAAGTCGGCTACGCCAATATCCTGAATTTTTGGCAACAAAAGATAGAACAAAAGATTTTTGTCGCCAAAAATTCATTGATCATTGCTCTGTAGCGAGCACCATTGACCGTAACACGGGCTCCAACCGTATTTTTAAAGAAATACGGTCCGATGATGCCACTTGTCCATAAAGTACACCAAACAGAACATTTATCGGTTTCTTCTTATGGTTGTTAATCGGCCTAAATACGGCAATTTTGCTTGTTAACGGAGCCGTCCAACCAGAAATGAGCTTCGTTGCTAAACACAATTTTCCGATAAAATAATGGATCAGTTTGAAGTTGTTGTAAGGCCCATAAAGGCCAGCTTCAATTCTTGTACGAGCTATATTTTATAGGCCTTCAGACCAAGATCACCCCTCAAGATAAGCCACAATGATCCATAAGAGACGCCCAAAGCCTGAGATCGGCGACGAATCGATTGTTCACGGTTTTCACGAAAAATTACGGGTATTGTATCTTTTAGAATTAGGGTTAAATGCTTTTTTTAAATCTAGTAATAAAACTAATTTTCTGTTTGTTTGCTTGACCTTTATACAAATCTAAATGGCTCAACGGACTCCGCTCAAACTAGGTATACTTATTAAATGTATCCTAGATAGATAGAAATTGTTACATACTTCGTTTTTGCTACGCCTCCTTCGAAATTTTTTAACTAACGGTAATTTTGTTATTATGATACTTTTTACCATCGGAGTTTTTTGTGTATTTAAATTTACAAAATTTTTGTTATTTTGACATCAAAAAGACTCTCATATCTTCAAAATTGTAGAAATTTTTAGTACAATGACTTTTTCCTTAAACATCGTTACCTAAGAATGAGAAAAAAACGACATGAAAAATCAAAGTTTGGTCTTTCGATGCAAATATCTCCGCTGTCCATTAATATATTTGATTAAAATTTGTTTTGCTCAAAAGTTCAATAAAATCATTCATAAAAATGGTTTGAACTGTATCGTTAAGTCAGTGTATATGAGCCTGTCTACACTGGCCTCACTCAACCGACTCACTTTGCCATGAAAAAGTTTTTAAATGTTCACACACATAACTTGCCTCACTTTGAGTCTGCATTTGCTTTTGTGCTGCTTTTATAATAAAACATTTTAAAGCAATAAAAAATTTGCGTTAGCTTGAGTGTGTGCCTCGTAGCTGCATATAGATATAGCACTGCAAATTCAGCAGCTATTATCGCATAAAAGAAAAAACACTCAAAATGACAAATGTCAAATCGAAGTGAGTCGCAAAATTTTTAGTTTTTGAAACTCTTGCCTCACGGCACATTCACCTTCCCACTTCCTCATCTCAGCACCAGACATCAAAGTGAGTCGGTTGAGTGAGGCTAGTGTAGACAGGGTCTATAAGTAACAATAAGGGCATCCCTTTTGATTTTTTTTCGCGAAATTTATTTTTTCCAAAATGTTGGTTATTTTTTTACAAAAAGTCAAAAGATTTTTTACAAAAATCTATTTTTTATATCATTAGTTGCGTTCCTTTACCCTCATATAATCGCGATAAATAAGAAATAATTTAAATGCAATTGTTAGCGGCCGATGTGTATGGCACAAGCTGTTTATTTGGTTTTCTTTTGTGTAAGATTCGGTGGTCGCAGCTCTTGAGAAAATAGGTAGCTGTCAAGGCTACCTAATAGTAATTGTATCATGAAAGTAAGTAATTAAAAAAATGAAATGACAGCTCATAAAAATATACAGGTACCAAAGAAGTAAAATATAAGGAAATGTTATTGCTAAGGGGCGTGTCACACTAGCGCGGACACGGACAAATTTGTTGTTGTTTTCGCGGGAAAAATAAGAAACTGGAAATTGAGAGAGCTTCTTTTACCCGTGAAAACAACAAATTTGTCCGTGTCCGCTACGTGTGACATGCCTCTAACACATACACTGTACGTGAACTGTCGCACCATTCGTAAATTGTGCGAGCGAAAAAGAGTGTTTTTTGACATTATTGAGAACCCTGGCATCTGATTGGAAGACTCCTCAGCAAAGTAGTTGAAAATTATTCAATTTTTAGCATTTTTCACTGCTTAAAAGGCGACAAAATCAAAGAAAAAATCGGTTTAAAATTGTAAAAATTTTCGAAAACTTCAAAACAATGCGCTTTCGTTCCACAGGTAAATATGTACATACGCTTTGAATTCTTTTAACAAAAGTACTTTATTTAGTTTCTAACGTAATTTTTTTAACTTATTTGTTTTAGAAATGTATATATTTCTAATTAAAAATGGTTTGAAAATGCATATTAGACCTCGTTGATTTTGCGCCTGTTTGATCAAACCACATCTGTCAAAACACAAACACTGCTTCAGGGACGCAGTCATTTTTCACAGTTGAATATATTTTGGGGCGCTCTAGTTTTCAGTATAGTGAATCAGATTTAGTACCTGTTTGTTAAACTTTTCTGATTTCTGCACAACAACTAGGCAGAAACACCCAAAAAATAGGGATTTTAAAAAATTAATCTAATTTAATTTGTAATTAAAGTTCAAGTTTTGAATTTATAGGCCTTCAAATTAAAAAAAAATACCTAAAAATCCTGCTGTTTTTCTAGTTTTTCAACAAAACTAAGCTTTATGGGTATTCAAATAAAAATAATGCGCGTATCCATTCAACGAGGTGTCAAACATAAAATTCCATGGATATCTTTTCAAGATATATTTTTTTATAATCAGGATTTGTCTGAAAAACTAGAATTTTTAAAGTTTTTTCTTATGCATTAAAATTTTAGAAACATTTCAAGAATAGCAACAACTCTAATTATTTAAAAAATTTTTGATCGCTCGCAATTGGCTTAGAAGTTATAGGCTCCAACGTTGGAAAAAGTGGACTAAAAATTTAGCTGAATTTTTAAGTTTTCCAACAAAACTAAACTTTATGGGTATCAAAAGAGAGATAATACAAGTATCTATTCATCAAGATATCAAACATAAAAATACATGCATTTAAGATACAACCCTTTTTTTACTTAAAATCGCGAGGTTTTTCCAAATTTAATAAAAAAAAAAAATAAATGTATCAAAAGGATGCTGCTTAGGATTTACAAACCTCAGTAAATACCACACAGGCTTCTCTGTCTACAGCAGTTCTGAATGTAGTTATCTTTTTAATAATTCTCTTTTTAATGTATTGCTTTCGTAAAAGATAAACCACTAGTCTTTCAGACAAATTCTAATTATAAAAAATTATATATTAATGAATTCTTATGGAATTCTAAATTTGACACCTCGTTGAATAGATACGCACATTACCTTTGTTTTAATACCCATAAAGCTTAGTTTTGTTGAAAACCTAGAAAAACTGCAAGATTTTTTAGGTAATTTTTCTATATTTGAAGGCCTATAAATTCTAAACTTCAACTCTAATTACAAATTATATTAGGTTAATTTTTTAAAATCCTTATTTTTTTGGGTGTTTCTGCCTATTTGTTGTGTAAAAATCAGAAAAATTTAACAAACAGGTACTAAATCTGATTCACTATGCTGAAAACAAGAGCGCCCCAAACATGTATTCAACTGCGAAAAATGACTGCGCTCCTGAAGCAGTATTTGTGTTTTGACAGATGTGGTTTGATCAAACTGGCGGAAAATCAACGGGGTCTAAATTGCATTTTTAAACCATTTTTAATAAGAAATATATACATTTCTAACACAAATAAGTTAAAAAAATATCGTTAGAAACTAAATAAAGCACTTTTGTTAAAATAATTTAAACCGTATGGACATATTTACCTGTGGAACGAATGCGCATTGTATTTAAGTTTTCGGGAACTATTACAATTCTTAATCGCACAACTCATATTGCATTTGTTTTAGTGTTTTTTTTTTCTTTAATTTTGTTGCTTTTTAAGCACTGAAAAATGCTTAAAATTAAATTATTTTCAACTATTTTGCTGAGGAGTCTTCCAATCAGATGCCAGGGTTCTCAAAAATGTCAAAAAACACACTCTTTCTCGCTCGCACAATTTACGAATGGTGCGACAGTTCACGTACAGTGTATGTGTAAGCAACACCATTTCCTTATATTTTACTTCTTTGCAGGTACGCCACCTCGTATTTCGGAAGTTTCGACGAAATACAGGGTGATACATACAAAAAAGAGAATAAAAGTTGCATTAACTTGGTTTTTTTCTAGTAGGGGGATTCACGATTCAGTGCACTTGCCTGTGCAAATGAGGACTTGAGGACTTGTGCACTTTACAAAAACAAATTGTACGTACGTCAAAAATCTGCACAAGTGCTTTTCTACTATTACCTTCAACTTGAGGACTTGAGCAGTTGTGCACTTGTGTGCATTGAAAAATGTTGACAGCTTTGAAATGGTGATGGTGGTGTGTTCACGAAAACCTAACTGCACAACTGCACAAGTCCTCAAGTCCTCAACTGCACAGGCAAGTGCACTGAATCGTGAATACCCCTAGTGTTATTTCACAGTATGGAAAAAAGCTGCTTTTGTGTTGCGTTTAGTTGCATTTTACAAAAAGCTGGTTTTTCCCCCAGGATAAACAGGCTATTACACTTTTTTAAATTTTGATTGTTGGTAGCTCACACGACATGCCAATCTGCGTTTGACATTTCTTTGAAATACACTACTTTTTCTCCTCCACTTTATTTCGTACTATAAAAACATTTCGTTTTCTGTTTCTTGTTTTCAAAAATACACTTTCTTGTCGGCTTTTTTTTGTTTACTTCATTAATTCAATTGTTAAGAATTAAGGCCCATTTCCAATGACGCGTGAGATGCGTTGCGTTCAACGCTGAGGAAGCTGCGAAAAAAATCAATTTCCAATGGAGCGTGTGCGTGAACATATGATTGCCGAACTTCTGCTTAGCGAAGCATAATTTTAATGTGTAAAAGTTTTACAAGTTTATTCAAATAAAACGCACTGATGCTTTGTGTTAAAATAATAACATATAATAATAACATAAGCATTAGGACTAAAGTCAAGGCTCATTTATGAGGTTGTGGCACTTGAGAGAAATGCACTCTTTTCTCCGCCTTTGCTTGAACTGTCATTGTTCGTTTCTTTGTTCTATGCATTCATTTTTCTGATTTCTTTTAATCCATTCTGACAGTTCGACCGAGCTCGCTCTCAAGTGCCACAACCTTATAAATGAGCCTTGACTAAAGTAAAGCAAAAATACAACAACAAATGTGAGAATGTGAAATGGGAGAAAAACTGAAAAATTTACACTTAAAATTTCATCGCCTCTGTGGTGCAGTGCGCTAGTGCGCGCTTGCACGGGTATCACAAAGATTTCTGATGAAGCCTTTAGCACGGCCGAAATTGCAATAAAATCAGCTAGTGATTTTTTCTTTTCATATTGAAAAAACTTTGTTGTTGTTGTTGCTTCTTTCGTGTTTAAACCGAGCGAACGAACGAGTTTTCTTTTGTTCGTTCAGGCGGTCTAAGCCCACAGTTATAATACTAAATACTACAAGTTCAAACACGAATATTCGCTGCATTGAAGCGCTTAAAAATTTATTTACTAACGGCCCTTTATTCGTTCCAGGAGTAACAGGGACAAATATGTATAGTAAATGCACTAAATGCGCATTTATTTATTTATTTTCTTTTTTATTTATTTTATTGGTTCTTTTGTAATAAATAAGCTCTATTGGCCAATAAACATATTACAAAGCATATTTCATTCGAGTAAAAACTAAAAAATTATTGTGTGTACCTAAAAATACAAATGTCTTCCCTTATTTTAAAAAAAATTAATGCAGAATCTAATAGCCTAGAGATCGATCCCAAAAAGGCAGTGATTATAATTTAAACCAGTTGAAAATAGCTTACATATTAATTTTAGTAATTTATAAGGTTGCTCTTGAAAGTTTTAGGAGTAATTGAAAAAGTGTGTAAGTTTGCAGGCAACTTATTCCAACAGCGTGCCGTTCGTACTAGAAATGATCGTTCATATGTTGATGATGTGATTTTTGATATGATAATCTTTTTGTTTCGAGTAGAACGACTAAAATTAAATCTGCTAACTTTGTAGCGTGGTAACTTTGTATTACAGCAGGGCCGAATTACAGCATCCGTGATAGAGCAAAATTGTACAAGATTGATAGGCGCTTGTCTCGTCGTGCCATTCGTAATTTTGCTCGATCACGGATGCTGTAATTCGGCCTCAGTTTAATGTTTTTAAAATTACGAAAGGAGCTTTTAAGGAATTTGTTAACATACATAAGGGGTGCTCACGTTTCAAACCGCTCATAAAATCGTTTGTGAAATACAATAGAACAGCGTGAAATTTCCGTGGAATTCCCACGTTGTTCTATTGGATTTGACAAAAGGGGTGTTCACATTTCAAACCGCTCATCAAATCGTTTGTCAAATTCAATAGAACAACGTGAAATTTCCATGGAATTCTCATGTTGTTTTATTGGATTTGACAAACGATTTGATGAGTGTGAACAGGACAAAACCATTTGATGAGTGTGAACAGGGCAATAGATACATGATCATATTTTTTTAGTCCATAAGGGGGTTTCAGACGATCCGACTTGCCATCCGACGACGACAAATTAACAGAGAAAATTTCTTTGAGGTTGCGAACAGTCCGACATACATGACGACTTCATTCCATTGCAGGCTCTCAAACTAAACACATTGGCATAATAGCTAAAGGCCGCTTTAGATTATCCTACTGTGTGTTAACACATGTCAAAATTTTCATGTGTGATAGAAAGTGAGATGGTGTAAACAACGGAAAGCAATGTGTGTTCTGATTTTTTTGGCATGTCGTACCACATTTTATTTTTTGGTTTGTTTCTAATTTCATCACACATTCTATCCCACCAGAGATGCATTTTACCATAAACTTACTTGAAATTTATTATTTAAGTGAGAAAATTTTAAACTCGTAATGTATTTTCAAATGGAATAACATAAGGAAGCAGTTTTACAGCTTATTGAACTTTGTAGGGTCTTTAAATTCATTAAAAACCGATTCATTACTCAAATTTTCACATTTTAGTACAGTGTAAAGTATAAAAATGTGGTGCGACTCTGTGAGATAGTCTAAAAGCGAAAAATTAATTTCTTCATACAAAAATGAAAAATGACAGCATGATGAAATTCAATAATACTTTCTATCTCACATGTGGTAACACACAGTAGGACAATGTAAAGCGGCCTTAAGCAATTTTTAGATGCCTTTATAATTGACCAGTAATTTTCCATACTTTTGAGAAATTTTAATTAATTATATCCATATCCATAACGTTGTTCATATTATTTTTCTATAAAATTTTTCCGCTTCGTCGCTGTTCACCCGCTGACGCTTTTATTGAAATGAAAAAAAAACAGCAAGTCGCATCGACTTCCGTTCACATGCCCAACATGTCGGTCCGACCGGCAGAAAAATCAAAACTTTTTGATTTTCGTCCGACATGTCGGTCCGATTTTCTTATTAGGGGGGTTCACATGGTCCTACATGTTGTCACGCCTGGTAGGACAAGCCTCGTATTTGACCGTTCGAACGCTCGATACAGCCGACTGACAACATGTTGGCTTGAGTTTAAAATTTTTCAAATTCAAGGTTTGATGAGCAGCCATCCTACCAATGTGAACACGTGTTAGAAGAACACGCCAAGCATCGCCATTTAAAAAATAATGGTGGAGACAAGATAACATAAAAAGTTAAGTGTACAAAAATAGAAATGCGAAAAAAAGCATAAAAAGTGTTTTTGGCTACTGGAAGTAGTACAGCAAGTATTACAAAAATGTTGGTAGTACAGCTGCTGCCAAATCTACGACATGTTGTCTACACGAAATTTTTTAGCCAAATGAGGTTTGACAGCATGTGTGATCGTTTGGCCGCTAAGCAAAATTTACAGTTATTTACATATCACGCCAGGCGTGACAACATGCAGGATCATGTGAACCCTGCTATTTGCTTTCGAATAGGGGCTTTCAGACCATCGTACATGTGCGATGACTTGGGCATGCTCGACGACATGTACGATCATTCGAAAGCAAATGAGACCGTCGGACCGACATGTCGGATGAAAATCAAAAATTTTTGATTTTTCTGCCGGTCGGACCGACATGTACGATGTTATGAACGCAAGTCGGTCCGACTCGCTGCATTTTTTCATTTCATTAAAAGCGTCAGCGGGTGAACAGCAACGAAGCGGAAAAAATATTAGAGAAAATTAATATGAACAACGTTTGAAACATTTTATAATTGTTTATAATTAATTAAAATTGATAAACAATTCTCTAAATATGAAAAATGACTGCTAAATCATAAGGTCATCAAAAAATTGTTCAGACATTACGCCGATGTGCTCTATTTGAGAGCCAGCAATGAAATGAAGTCGTCGCACATGTACGATTGTTTGAAAGCTCAACAAAATAGTCCCGTTAGTTTGTCGTCGTACATGTCAGCGTACAAGTACGTTCGTCTGAAACCCCCTAATGATCCGTCTTGTCGTTAAGCATACCATATCTGTCCGACATGTCGGATCATCCGAAACCCCCTATACACAAAGCGGACGATGTTATGAACAATTGCCCTGTTCACACTCATCAAATGACCCTGTTCTCACTCGCCTTAAAAAAGGCAGAGTAATGGCGTCATGTTGACACTATGCATCTGTCAGGTGTTCTTACTACCGACTTTTTTAAGACCGCCTTATTTTGAATTCCGAGAACAGTCAATAAAATGCGCTGTTAATTTTCGGAAAATTCATTACTATGTATGTCTTAAATTAAACAGCTACTTAGAAATAAGTAAAAGTGAAAATCCAACCAATGCAAAACAAAATTTATTTGTGCTAAAACATCAGAGAACCAAGAGGAAAATGACAAACAATGAAACTTCAAAATAACAGACTCAAATAATTGCAAAATTTTTAAAATGCTGCCTTACGTAACGTGTCACTTTCCCACTTCCCACCTTACCTGTATACGTCAAAATTAATACGATGCTCCACCTAACGTAAGGCGCGTGAGAACAGGCTCAATCGTTTGTCAAATCCAATAGAACAACGTGGGAGTTCCATGGAATGTCACGTTGTTCTATTGTATTTGACAAACGATTTGATGAGCGGTTTGAAATGTGAAGACCCCTATTAGGGCTCTTCACACATCAAATCGTTTGTCAAATCCAATAGAACAACGTGGGAATTCCATGGAAAGTCTACGTTCTATTGTATTTTAAAAACGATTTGATGAGCGGTTTGAAATGTGAACACCCCTAATCAGCTCAAGACGTTTAACGTTATATGCCGTAAAACGTGTGCCATAGTAAACTTTAATGCTGTACGTAAATTAATCGCGAAAAATTTATTGCAATAAATTCTTCCTTCGGAGTAGTGTTTAGACCGCACAAACATCAGTGGCGAACAAACATTGGCCGCCATCTTGTAAACTCAGGTGTATTCACAATCACTAAAAAAACAATATATTAAAATATTAATATTACATTCACAACAATCACTAATAATATTCAGCTGTTCAGTTGAATCCATTTGCTGCAGCTAGCCGGGCTGCATTTTGCATGTTCGTCAAGTATTCTTCTTCTTTTTATAAATAAATACCATTCAAGCCATGTATAGAACTAGCAGCCTACAATTCAATACTAAACAACAAACATCGCATTACTGATGAATTCAAATAGTACAGTTCCTACTGCAGTGCAGTTTTATTGCTACTAAGCGTAAAACATCAAGAAAATGCAACCGTTGTCCAAATTGTTTTCAGCTTTGGGCCGTGAACATTTTTGTCGGTTGCCTGAAAATTTTTGGATGACTGAGAAGCTCTCTCAGTTTCCAGTTTTTTTTTACCCGCGAAAACAACAACAAATTTGTCCGTGTCCGCTGCGTGTGACATGCACCTCACCATGGTATAATTATTTGACAAGGTAGCCGTGACAGTTTTTTGGCGATTGGTAGTTGTCAAAACCAGCTAAAGAATGTTGTAGTTTGCTGCTGTTGACTAGCTATGTGCTTATTTTTAACTTATCTTTGATTCATTAAATTTATTCGCAAAGTTGATTGAAATGTTTTAAATTTTGACAACTACCAATCGCCGCTCGTGAGAAAAAAGCCAGTCTACGCTACTACCTTGTCAGTAATTGTGCCATGCACCTAACAAAGAAGTCTCTTATAAAAACGAAGCTACGAAATTAGTGGGGTTTTAATACAATAAATAGCATTATGATTTCAAAGGAACTCTGTGAAATGAGAGAAAAGTCTCATTATGTGTGGTCACCAGAAGAAGATTTTTAGATTTAAATTGAGATTTTTTTCGCCATCTTCGTTATAGGCAAAAATGTAAAAACCTGTTATGTTCTAACAGAATAATATCTTTAAATTGCATCAGTCGACTTCGATCGTATTTGACAGCTTTGATTAGGAAATATTCAGCCCATCATGCATAATTTTTGACGCGAAATCGGAAAAGAGAGTTTTAATTTTTAAAATAAAGCTCTATAACATTTCGAACATTTTTAAGTTATTTTTTCGTAAATGTTTTTTTCCTTGTTAAGTTTCTTGAATGTTCTTGCGGTGTATCTTAAAAATTAAAACTCTCTTTTTCGATTCCTCTCGAAAAGTTACTCATAATAGGGCTGATTAGGTCTAACCATTTTTGTAAACAAATTCTTTTTCATCTTTTGTTTTGAAGATAATGGCCTTTAAAAATCATAAATTTTAAAAGTTTTTCATAATAAAAATATTTGCTACCGTGAATTGTCTGAATCGTAAGAATATCGTTTGTCTTTGAAGTTTAAGCATACATTCTTCCTTTGGAAATATTGCGGATAGTTCCAGATATATTTTGAAATAACGAAAATTGACTACTGAGTAGCTCACTGAAAAATTAGGGGTTTCCATCCGCTTAAAATTGCTTCCAATAAACTTAATAACATTTTCGTTTCTTTCACAATATGTTTTTCTAAAACGTAAAAAGATATCAGCAAAATCTTTAAATACAATTCAATAGTTTATGCTTAGGAGCAGTTAATGGAAAAATAACTGTATCATATTTTTTCGTAACTCCTTAACTTGAGGTGACGGTGAAAAAGTTTCCTTATATTTAAAATCAGTGCCCGCAGGTAGAATTGATATCCTATATCTGAACACAAATGTAGATTCTGATTTTTAGTTATTAAAAAGATTATTAAAATTTAAACTTGAGAAAAACAATAATTTTTTAAAGCATTGAATGCCATATATTTGTATTTATTCATTTACTTTCTCAAAATCAATATTCATTGCTAATGAATTTTAGTTCCTACTTATTTAAAAAAAAAAGATAAGGATCTCATTTTTAAAATACCATTAATTTATAATTTTTTGTTTTGTGACAAAAAAAATTAAGTTTATCTGTATTTACTACTTATTTGTGATTTGGGCAATTCACAGTTCATTGTAATGTTTTAATATATTAATATTTTAATGTACTAATTTTTTACAACCGTGAGCACAACTTAAGTGAAAAGTGTTGATATGCAGTTTCAAAACAGCGCTGGAATCTTAAATATGCAGCTCAGATGTTTTGGATTCGATTAAAAGTTAAATAAAGTTAAAATTATTGAAAACTTCATCAAAATTATTTACCAGAAAACTCTTTTTTATTCACGTAAAACAGCTGTTCACGAAATAACACATTAACACTCTACAAAAGCATGCCTTAGGGCATGTACAAAAGTGGCAACATTTAACACACCGGTTTAATTTGTGTTTACATGCAAAACAAAAACAAAAAATTAACAGGCTAAATAGCACATTTAAGAAATAGCACATTAAACCCTTATTAGCATGAACTGTGAATTGCCCAATTGTTATATTAATATAATAAATAAATTTTAAACAAAAAAAAAAGTTATACTTTTTCTATATATGAATTTATGTTTTATTTAATTAAAATAAAAAAGATATACGTCTCATGTTTATAAGTATATGAGTTTATCAATTTTACTTATTTTGTGATTTTTTAGTTATTAAAAATAAGAACTTTGAAACAAACAAAAAAGTAATGCTTACTAAATTTGTTTTACGACTATTTTTGTTTATTAATTTTAAGTATTTTAATGTTTTAATTAAAAAATTATAATTTTATTGATTTTCTTACTGAAAAAAATGTTAGTTTATTTAATTAATTTATATATAATTTTGGTAACTTTTTGATCAAATTTTGGTAACTAAATTTTTTTACAAGTGGCAGCCCTGCCCTTAACTCAAGAATGCAATTTGATTTTTTACTTTCAGACGCTTTGTAAATAGGGCTGTTCACATTTCAAACCGCTCATCAAATCGTTTGTCAAATCCAATAGAACAACGTGGGAATTCCATGAAAATTTCACGTTGTTCTATTGTATTTGACAAACGATTTGATGAGCGATTTGAAATGTGAACAGCCCTAATGTTGGAGACGAGAAGCCAATTGCCCTGTTCACACTCATCAAATCGTTTGTCAAATCCAATAGAACAACGTGAGAGTTCCATTTAAATTTCACGTTGTCCTATTATATTTTACTAACGATTTGATGAGCGGTTTGAAATGTGAACACCCCTAATTGCAACAATTTTTTAAACACGCTTACTTCAACGCCCTGTAGAAAATTAACAACCATACAGACAAAAAAAAAATTATTTTTTAATTCCTCATGAAGAATTCTTCATTAAATAAAAAATTTTAATCAATGCATTTCATAATACTAGGTGGAAAATTTAATGAAAAAGGTGTTTTTTTGTAGCTACACACTCTAATAGTGCCTTAATACTACTTTCGAAGCTGATAAAATTGAATGGAATATAACAAAAGAAAAATATATGAAAAGTTATTTATATTTACCTCAGTGTGAATATAGCATTTTTTGATATTACGATATTAGGTCTGTTCGCGTAGTCGCATGCTAACGAAATATTTAAAAAATTTTTACTAGAAAGTGCTTGAAAAGCGTTCGTTTACTGAGATGTGTAATAGAGAGGAAATCACATTTTCTCTCCGTTCAAGTTTTTTAAAGTTTTTACAAGAGTTTTCTGTTGTAAAAAGATGAAAACTGTCAAAGGCACATATTACACGATGATCGTTGATCGGCGTTCAATGAACACTTTTTTACGCTCTTTTACATTTTGATCGTTGGTAGGTCACATGATGATCGTTTCATCGCGATCAAGTCTTGTTTTTTTTTTATTCCAGTAAGAATTCTTGTTAAAAATAAGGGTTTCATGCAACTTTTTTTTAATACCTTTCAGTCGAAAAGCAGTACTTCTAGTACTTTTTAGCTGCTAAAAGTGAACACATCTTAAATTTTGCCACCCAGCAACACTGTTTCGATTGTGATTGCTGTCATGTACAGCGTTCAAAAATGAACATATCTTGATCGCCCTAACAATTGTTCATCCGCTCTGGCTCTCAGTGTTTTTTGACAGTTTCGCATTGAAAGCAACAACAAAAATATTTTGAACGCCGATCAACGATCATCGTGTAATATGTGCCATAGATGTATTTGACATTTTTCATTATTTTACCAGAAAAGCGTTCGTTTACTTTTAAAGTTAAAGTTAATTCTCTCTAAATTTTATTACTTTGGACGTTTTTCATTTTTTTACCAGAAAAGTACGCGAACAGACCTATTATTCATTCATATTTATAAGGAAAGAATTCAAAAAATCCCATGGGTAATCACATTCCCACAGTAATCAAAATTTTTCAAATGTGAAATTTCCCATAAAACTGGCAACTATGCATCAGAGACGATTCGATTTTGCCTACGTATACGTGTGAGCGTTGTTTGGCCTTACGTGGTGTCGCTAGACTTGCAGATTTTAATCAAAACGCTTCCGAATCTCGTTTGCTGATAATCTTGTCGAAAAATTAAAGCAGTCAGTACGTAACCGACTTCAACAAAACTAACCTAAAGTGATCGTGGGTGAAAAAGATTTACTAAAATGAAAATTAATACATTTTGTCGTTTGTTTGAATGTGTGCGTTTGTGTCTCGCATAATTAAAAAGTCAAACGGAATAGCGTGGTATGCGAAACGCCAAAGAATTGAAACGTAGTAAAATTGACAGTTGATTGTGGATATAGTTTTATCTCGCTTTCGCGCATTTGATTAAAAATTTAAAGCGAATTTAAGTGAATCTGAGTTTGAAGCAAAGCCGAGTAAACGTGTTGTTTTTGTACTGCTAAAAGATGAAAATAGAAATTTGTTTCTGGGCTTTTAATAATGCACTTATATATATAAAAAACCGCAAGAATAAAACGGCTTAATAAAAGCTGAAATATAAAGTATAAAAAGTAAAAAAATTGCCGACTTTTTACAATTGCTTTATTTCAATTCCACGAATTATCAAAGAACAATCTGGGAACAAACTGATTTGACATTTAAATACAGTGAAGCAAGTGGTTAAATAAAATTATTTGTTCTCAAATTGCAAATCCTGAAAACTAACTTTATTCCTGACAAACATAAATAAAAGACAGTTTTATAATTTTAATAATTTAAACTTAATACAATTTCGGAACTTATGCGAGAAATTGTCAACGTGTTTTATAATGCTAATATTCTTAATTGCAATTTGCACTAGAACACATTGAAAACAAAACACAGCACCTTAAAAAGAAAAACACGTTTTTAAAAGTGAGTATGAAAATTTGTTATTTTATTGTAGCTAATTACTAGACGTCAGCCTTTATTTAAGCAAAATTATTTTTCTCCTACGTTAGATCGCATGTCTCGTTAAATGAAAATATCGAAAAGGTATAAAAAATATATGTATGTACATAAGAGTGGAACGAAATGTATTGAAGCCGGCTTCATATATTTTTGAAAACTCTGCGAAATAAAATTTTGCATCCATAGTTTATTTTTCTGCGACATAAAGGCGCGTTTATAATACCGACCTATGGCCTTATTTTGTGAAACGAACGCAATCTCTTGCGTTAGATGTTTTTATAAAGGAAAATTTCAGTGAGACACAGGGTTCGTTCTTTTCACAGTTGCTACCTCAAATTCTCACGAAAAACCTTTTTCCCACAATAACAAAAATTAATAAGCACGAAAATTTCCATGGTATAAAATTAAAAAAAAAATCCAACGCAATTAAAAAAACCACAAAAATACCACGAAAATCCCATATAAATAAAAAAAAACAAGAAAACAACCATAAAAACTCTCTCTTCTATTATAAATTACCACAATAAATACCACGGACATAACAAATTGTCAAAACTGAAACAAAAAAATTTAAAAAATTAAATAGAACAACTAGTATATTTCTTTTGGAATAGTTACAGTTTACGGCCCACGCGTAAATAATTTTTTCTTATTTTTATTAAACGTATTTGGGCCTCTTGAGTCCCAATAAAATGTCGGTCTCTAATGGTTTAGGAGATAAAATTCTTGAAAACTTGAGAAATTAAAATTTTAAGATTGTTTTTAAAACTCCGTACAAGGGCAAATAATTTTATCTGTTTAATTCCAAATTTAATGAAAAAACTAACTGTATGCAGTTTTCTCTTTTTAATAGGCGGCATTCGGCCGCTGCTTAGGGATTACTACCCTCAGTAAGTCCAACACCGGCTTCGCTGTCTACAGTGTTTCTGGATAAAATTCTCGTTTATATAATAGGATTTCGTATATAATATAATTATTTTTTTTAAATTTTGGGCTACATTTAATTTTTTATTTTGGGCTTTGTTCCGCACACTTCATAATTTGCACCGAATTTTGAAACTTTCGCGAATTTTAACTCCTAAGCCATTCGAGACCAACATTTTATTTTTGCACTTTTGGACTAAGGAGACTAAAATACGTTTAATAAAAACAAGAAAAAAATTATTTATGTGGGCTGTAAACTGCACTTATGGTTTTTTTTAGTAATCAGACTTGTATAAAGTTTACAAAAAGTTCTAAATTAGTTTTTTGTCTTTAAAAAGCAAAACACAATCAGCCCTATCAGTAGGGATGCAAACGATGCATCGATAGTATCGTCATCGACGATATATCGTTCATAAACATCGATGTCAACATCTATGTTCTTATGAGCGATACATCGTCGATACATCGGTCTGAAAAGGAAAAACATCGATATCGTTTGCTCATTTTTAGCAGATTCACAATTTGACATCTGGAAATACCACAAAAAGCTAACACACAATAACACAAAAAATAAATATTCTGATGCATATTCAATAGCAAATGTAAGCGAAACAGAAGTGCAGATGTACCTGTCTCCTATTATCCCAATAAAAAAAGATGCGATCGAAATTTGGGATGACATGAAATCTTTATTATCAAAACATGCGAAGATTGGAATGTTATATCTGTACCCAGCGAACGCTTGTTCTCGGAAGCTGGAGCTAGTGACGAGGTTATCTAAGCTTATTTTCCTTAATTCAATTTCCAATTGATAAACTCCAACAAATAAATGTTTTAAATTTATGATATGGGAAAACATGTTTTCTATTTGATATAGATTTTATTTTGGTAGGTGGTCTATAGGTATAAACATCATCCTGCTGGTGCAATCAAGTGATGCCAGCAGATTACCCGTGCTATAAAGTAAAGATAACTATCGAAGTTTACCACCGAAAAACATCGTTTTCACAAACAAAAATTTTTCATACAAAATACAGAAATTTTGTCGATTCCTATATTTTTCGAATCCAATATTAGGCCTAATACAAAAATTAAAACATCGTAAAAACATCGATATATCGGTCTTATTAACGATGTTTTTAAACATCGATAATTGTCAAGTGAACATCGATGCTTTCAAACATCGATGTTTTTTAGAACGATGTTGCATACCTACCTATCAGACTTATTTTCACGCGAAATTGAAAAAGGGAGTTTTAATTTTTAAGATAAAGTTCAAGAACATTTGGAAAATTTTTAATGGAAATTTATTCATCAATGGTGGATAAACAAATTTGTATTAAAAATTTTCCAATTGTTCTTTAACTTTATCTTAAAAATAAAAACTCTCTTTTCCAATTCCGCGTGAAAAATAAGTAGCGATAAGGCTGAATTACAAAATTCTTATCTTTTTAACAATTATTCCTCAGCACGCACCGCATCGAAAGCAAAATTCTATTCGACTGAAAATCGGATGAACAACGAACATTTCGTTAGGGTTTCACTGCTCATAATAATAATTTGACGTTCGATACTCGTTCGATAACCCGGCGTCTCCACAGGCAATAGCTTATACCTTGATACTTATGTCAGACGACATATTGTCAATGGAGACCGTTCATTGCTCATGAAGAGCAATATATATCACGATAAATATCTTGACAACTATTGCCTTCCATGAACTGTCAGTTTTGTAGTTTGACAGCCAATTTTTTCATTTCGTTTTATTTTCTTAGAAAAATTAGTGTTTTTTCCTTTTTTGCTGCTCTTCAGCAACTTCTTGCAATTTTTTAAAATTTTTAAGCGCTTCAATGCAGCGAATATTCGTGTTTGATGCTTATATCAAATGCTTATTTCAAGATATGAAATGCCCACACACAAAACTTTGTTTTGATATGGCTTATATCTGTCTGGCAAACTGACAGCTGATCGGCAAAAATTGATTGCCTGTGGAGACGCCGGGTTACTAGCGAAGATTACGTTGAAAGCAATTTGTAATAAGTGCCAATACACAAAATCAATTTTAAGATATACCAATGTTAAAAATGTAAAAAAGTAAAAAATTCACTGAGACATATTTTCTAAATGCATGTAATTATGTCAAGAGTGAAAGAACTTCCCAGCAAAGCAAAGTAACCGAAATCTTAACGAATTCGTTGCAAAAATCATAAAGATTGTGGAAAGATTTTGACAATGAACAAAATATGAAAAATTACACTTTTATGTATATATTCATACATATTTTTTCTGAAAAATAAATATAAATCCTAAATAATAAATAAATTCAAAACAACCAAATCCCACAAAATAAAAAAAATTCTACGTGAATTAATAAAACCACACTCAATAAAAAAATTCCATGGGAATTCCCATTTCCCACGGCAATTAAAAATAACCTCAAGTGGGATTTTTCCCACAAAGGTGGTAACCGTGGTTCTAATTCATATGGAAATGGAATTGCCAGACCTAAAAACCCCAAGTGAGGCGGATTGCGTGCGTTTTATAAAATAAGGCCATTAATGGGGGACACTCAAAAATTCAACCACAAAAATTTCTGTGGTTGACTGTAGAATGACGAATGGCCACACACGCGAACCTGCGTAAAAAAAGAGCGCATATTCTCTCGACCGTGGCGTCAATATCTGAAAATGCAATTTTGTAGTTCTCATAGAGTTATCGATTTTTAAAAAAAACATTTTACTTTACGAAGTCTGTATAAAAATTTGGCTATATCTTTGTTAATAATAGACCGATCTTCGGGTACCATTCGAAAAAGAATTTAAATATCTTTAAAATCAAAGATAAAATAAATCATTTCTTTCCAACGTGGTCACGCTACGGGCGGTCTTTCTGCATATTATTATTTTTGTTTGAATCTCTAAATCCTCTAAAAATTCCGTTATTAAGGGTAAACAAAAGCATCATATATTAAAAGCTGAAATATTGACCTTTCGTTTGATATGTTGAAACTTTTTTCTCCATTGTTGCTGTATTTTTAATATTTTTATATATACTAGGTTGAAGAGAATTGCGTGAAGATAAATTCGTAAATTCGATGCTAACTTAGCAAAAAAGTTAAATTCGTACTTTTTGCTAAGTACGAATTTAACTTTTGTGATGAAACTAAATTCGTTCTATTTGCAAAGTACGAGCTTAACTTTTGATTCAAATTTAGCTTTTGGCACAATTTTGAGTGCACAATTAAGACTTTTGCCATAAACATTTTTTAAAAGTAGTGAAATTGGCGCTTATGGTACTAATGGTACTAATTTTCAAAGCAAAAATTCTCAAAATCTGTGCGTTACATATTTTTGTTGAGCCAACTTCACTACTTTTAAAAAATGTTTATGGCAAATATATATCGTTATAAAGGTGGTTTAGTAACCTTTCTAATGATATGCTTAACAAAAATATGTAACTTTAAATTAAAGTCCTTATTGTGCATTCAAAATTGTGCCAAAAGCTAAATTCGATTCAAAAGTTAAACTCGTACTTCGCAAATAGAACGAATTTAATTTCCTCCCAAAAGTTAAATTCATATTTTGCAAAAAGAACGATTTTAATTTTAGGAAATTTGCTCCTAAAATTAAATTCGTACTTAGCCAAAAGTACGAATTTAACTTTTTGCGGATCAAAAATTTGGTTTGAGTCTTTGCTAAGTTAGTTACAATAATATGGTTTTTTGTTTTTAACTAATCCTTCATTTTGAGAATGTAGGTTTGATGTACTCATGGTCAAAATAAGATTCACTGACGGAACTATCGATATATCGATTAATTATCGATGTTTTTTATAGCTAAATGTTCTGTTTAAGTAAACCTTTATATTTTTGTCATAATAAAATCGATTCAAAATATTGATGTGACGTTTAAAGGGTAATTAAATTACCTTTAACAATATATGGTATAAATCTTTTGCAAGAATATGATATTTATAAGCAATTTTATATCCAAAAATTGGATTGGATGGTTATAAGCAGAGCTCGGATTTTGATGACCTAAAAAACTGCAAAAAATTCCTAAATGACCTAAAAACTCACAAAAATTACCTAAAAAACGCAAACAATTACATAAAAAAGAAACAAAAAATAAAGCTTTAAAGAATAAAAAACTTCTTTCTACTTCTGCACTAACGAGAGGAACATATTTAAAAGACGATATGTAATAGGATGTAACTTCCTCTTCTAATTTCATAGTATTAAAATTTGCACCCCATAATATTTCAGCAATAGAGCATAAAAATGGAGTTAATGAAAACTAGCAAATCCTGAGTTTTATCTTACACTTGTTTAATCTTTCTACATACCCTTTCGTCAGTTTCACCACGCCCATTTTTTTCTTCGATTTCTATAATCAATGCTTCTCCTTTTTCGAAAGGTAATGTTTTTGATTGAAGGGATTTTATTTGGAAATAAAGGAATATGTTTTAAATTTTGTAGTAAAAAAAATAAACGAAAAAAAATTATTTTAAAATTACACTAAAATGATCTAAAAACCGAAAAATGCTCTAAAAATTAAAAATGGCAAAAAATTTAAAATGACAATAAAATAACTTAAATAAATAAAATACTAAATCTAGTAAAAATTACAAAAAAACTAAAACCAATAAAACACGCTGAAAAATTACGAAAAATGACCTAAAAACTTTTGATATTTGGAATTTAGGAAACATAAATGGACGTTCTACATAACCAGGAAATATCTTAGAAGCAGCAAAAAAACAAAAGATGTCATGTCATCGAAATCATAGCTCTGGTCATTAGCTAAAAAAAGAGAACATAATACCACAATAAATTTGATTATAACAACATTCCGTACAAAGGCAAATAAGTTTTCGATACGACATTTGGTTATCAATAAAAACGACACCCCGTTTGCCTTCTCATTTTTAACCGACTTCAAAGAGGTTCTCAAGTTGGTTGTTTTTTTTTTTAAATGTATGTACATTGATAGCTCCTAAAATACTCGCCCGACTGCCACAATTTTTTGTCAACAGATAGAGATATTAGACGCGGAGGTGCCCGTCTAAAAAAGTGGGAGGTGCTCGACACAGGGGCGTGGCAATATAAGAAAAACTTTGTATATCGAATAGTATTAACACTAGAGTGCTGAAATTTAGTAAAGGGGTAGGCACAACTATTAAAAGTTATGTTAAAAAGTGGGCGTTATTCGATAAAGGGCATGGCAACATTATAAAAATGCTGTAACTCGAATAATATTGACACTAGGGTAGTGGAATTAGGTACAGGGGTAGGCATAATCATGGAAATTTACTGTGAAGAAAGTGGGCGTTGTTGGACAAAAGGGCGTGGCAATATAAGAAAAATACCGTATCTCAGTTGATATTGACACTAGGGTACTGGAAATTGGTACGAGGTTAGGAACAATTATTACAAATTATGGTAAAAAAGTGGGCGTTATTCGATTAAGGGCGTGGAAATATAAAAAAAACGCTGAACTCGAATAATATGGACACTAGTTTACTAAAATTAGGTATAGGGGTAGGCATAGTTATGAAAATGTACGGTCAAGAAAGTGGACGTTATTAGACAAAAAGGCGTGGCAATATCAGAAAAATACTGTTTCTCAGTGGCAATGTAAGAAAAATACTGCATCTCAGTTAATATTGACACTAGAGTACTGGAAATTAGTACAGGGATTGGAACAATTATTACAAATTACGGTAAAAAAGTGGGCGTTGTTCGAATAAGGCGTGGCAATATTAGAAAATCGCCGTAACTCGAATAATATTGATACTAGGATACTGAAATTAGGCACAGGGGAAGGCATAATTATGAAAATTTACGGTCAAGAAAGTGAACGTCATTGGACAAAAAGGCGTGGCAATATAAGAAAAATACTGGGTACGAAAATTCGTTACAAGAATGGGAAAAATTGTTATCATAATCTCAAAAAGGAAGAAATAAAAACTTTTACCAAAAAAAAAACCAACTTCAAAACCACTACAAAGTAAAAAATAATTTTAAATTACTTTTCACATTAATTCTTGGTAAAATTTGATTATTTATTTATATATAGTATTAAATTGGAAATCTTATTATATATTTTTTTCTATTTTGTATTATTATCATAAATATATTAATTTCTCCATCTATAAAAAAACTTTAAAGTCGGCGCTTATATAATCAGACTTTTATAAAATAAACGCTCCGGCTTTAAAGGTTTTTTATTCATGGAGAAATTAATATATTTATGATAATACAAAATAGAAAAAAATTATAATAATAAGATTTCCAATTTAATACTATATATAAATAAATTATCAAATTTGACCAAGAATTAATGTGAAAAGTAATTTAAAACTATTTTTTACTTTGTAGTGGTTTTGAAGTTGGTTTTTTTTTGTTAAAAACTTTTTTACGTACCCATTTTCATCGCTCTGGGAGGGTGGATAAAAAACATCGAAACATAAAAAAATACGGAAAAAGTTAGAAAATTACGTCTTCATTCACGGAAAAAAAGAGTTGACAAATTGATTAGCAATTTTTAAAAACGTTATTTTTGTGGTCTAACCGCAGGTCATACCTTAAACATTAAAAATTGTTTTTCCCGTGATAAAAACATTCAGCCGTATCGGGAATAATTTTTCACGCAAAATCGGAAAAGGGAGTTTTCATTTTTAAGATAAAGCTCAAGAATATTTTGAAAATTTTTAATGCGAATTTGTTGTTGAAAAGTATTTTTATATACAACCAAAAGTTAGACACATATTAAGTTTACACTGAACATAAAGATTTTTCAAATACGTTTTAATCAATGGAAAAGGGGCAAATAAAAAGGGAACTGAAATTTGTTGCAATTAAATTTCTTTAAAAATTTTAAACATGGAATTATTACTATTATTGGTTTTGGAGTTGGAAATATCCAAAATGTCTTACAAGTTTCGTCTAGACAATATTTTGCCTAATATTGACAGTTTTGTTAAGTTATGAGCTTTCGTTTACAATTTATAATAAGAAATCTTTACAGTCGTCAATAAATTTACAATTATCAATCACCAGAAAAAGGCTATTAATGTAAAATAAATATAACACAGGCCCGTAGACAAGGGGGGTTTTAGGGGTTAAACCCCCTCCCCCTTAGGGTCTAGAAAGTATAAAAATCTAATATACTTATAAGCATTAAGGCAACTACAACGTAACCGCGTAAAAAGTTGCAAACCACTTTAATTTTTAACTGAATAGAGACCTATGCTTTCAGATCATAGATAATATAAAGACTTCGGCATTCGGCGATTTTATGTTCGGGCAGGGCTACGATGGTGCGGCTGTCATGAATGGTACACTACAAGGAGCACAAGCGTATGTAGCGGAAGAAGAGCTACAGGATGTTGTTATTAGAGCTTAAGACATCGCAACCGAATTTCGAAATACCACAATATCGTCTCTCGCATTTCAACTTTTAAAAACAATAAAAACTTTTGATTTTCAAATTGCTATTAATGTGGTCGCAGTTCCAACTAAATTTGTGATCAAGATTGTCCATTCACATTTTTTATTTTTTCCCCAAAAATTAATAACTAGAACAGAAAAATTTAATAAGCTTATTAATTACTAGTTTTAGTAACGTCAATTGAAATGTTTAAATTGTAAGTTATAAAAGGGATGTTGTCTAAGGGATGTTCAGAGATATACAACGATCCAATCCAGGAATATCAGTTACCACCTGTGAACAGATCTCTAGAAATACTCTCGCAAACAAAGCTCGAATGGGCAATCAGTAGCTTCAAACCATTTAAGTCACCAGGACCAGATGGTATAGCCCCCATTGAAATCCAAAAGTCGTATGGCATCATTAAGGAGCGGCTTTTGCTGATCTACCAAAGCTGCCTTGACCTAAACCACATTCCCCAGCGATGGCGTAATGTGAAGGTTATCTTTATACCTAAGGCAGGAAAAAGCTCACACGTAAACCCAAAAGACCTTCGACCAATTAGTCTCTCATCTTTTCTTCTAAAAATCCTCGAGAGATTAATTGATATTCACTTGAGATCCATGATAGAAAAGAAGCCATTATCTCTATCTCAACATGCTTACACCAAAGGCAAATCAGTGGAAACAGCTCTCCACTCCATAATCTCCATCATTGAAAAATCCCTCTATCTGAAGGAATATACAATGATAGCTTTTATTGATATAGAAGGAGCCTTTAATAACGTCGAGGCAGGGGCCATCACCAGTGCGCTGACGGAGCTTGGGGTGGATGCTAGTTGGCAGGATTATAAGTGCAAAATTTGGAGCGGCATCCACGCTAAGATCTGTACCAAGAGGAACCCAGGGTGATAGCATATGCCGATGACGTTGCTATTGTTACCTCTGGAAAATATATATCTACTCTCCGAGACATTATGCAAAACTGCCTAAATACTCTTGTCAACTGGACTATCAGCTGTGGGCTCAGCGTTAATCCTAATAAAACTGAATTAGTAGTTTTCACAAGAAAACACAATGTACCTCAAATTAGCTCTCTTAAACTGGGAAACACAAGTCTTATCTTCTCAGATCAAGCAAAATACCTGGGCCTTATACTGGATAGGAAACTAAACTGGAAGCCCAATCTGCTCGAAAAAGCCAAAAAAGCGAACATTGCCCTATACTCTTGCAAAATGGCGGTGGGTAGCAAATGGGGTTTACAGCCAAGTGTTACTCACTGGCTTTATACAGCAGTTGTAAGGCCAATATTGCTATATGGTGCTATTGTATGGTGGCATGCACTCGAAAAACAGACAAAACAGACCTTCTCCGTATAGTTCAAAGATCAGCTGAACTGTGCATTAGCGGAGCCCTAAGAACCACTCCGACAGACGCATTAGACACAATGCTCCATCTTACACCACTTGATATCCTAGCTAAACAGATGGCCGCTAATACAGCCATCCGCCTAGTAGCCACCTCCCAGTGGAAAGAAGGTACACTAGGACATTCTTGTATCAGAAAATTTCTCCCTCCTTTACCTAGGTCCATTGACTACATCACACAAAAACTACTCTTTGAGAGGAAGTTCGATGTATCCATTCCCTCTCGAGAAGAGTGGGAACAAGAAAACCATTCACCTCACAATGTCATTGAGATCTTTACGGATGGATCAAAACTAGATGGCAAAGTAGGTGGAGGAGTCTACTCAGAAGCATTAAGCATCAATATAGCCTTCAGGCTCCCTGACCATTGCAGTGTATTTCAAGCTGAAATCGCTGCTATACATGAAGCGCTAACTTGGCTTCAGAAAAATGATATATCTTCCATGGATATATGCATACTTTCTGACAGTCAGGCCGCTCTGAAAGCCCTAGGAACTGTTGAAATAACATCTGAAACAGTTTTCAACTGCCGCAGATTTCTAAACGAGATGGCAGAGAAGCTCAAAATTATCCTATGCTGGATTCCTGGACATAGGGATTTTCTAGGTAACTGCAGAGCAGATGAACTCGCTCGCACAGGTACTACCAAACAACTATCTTCAGACAAGACAAACCTTGGTATTCCTCTCACCACATGTAAACTCCTTACACATGAGTTATCCTGTATTAACACCAACAAAAGATGGTCAGCAGGTAACACTTGTAATATAGCACGGCAAATCTGGCCCAAACTCAATCTGAAGCGTTCAAAAGAACTCATATCTCTTAGTAGAGATCACATTGGCACCATGATAGGGATCCTGACAGGGCACTGCCTTATTGGCAGGCACGCTCTAAGATTAAACATACCCCACAACGACTTCTGCAGAAGCTGTAGAGATGAGGAGGAGGTGGAATCTACAGAACACCTTCTCTGCGCCTGCCCAGCGCTGGCTCAAAAACGTTTTCTTCACCTAAACAACTGGTTTCTCAGAGACCTCGAAGAACTCTCGGAAATATCGATATACCGAATCCTAAGCTTTGTGAACAGCTCAAGCTGGTTTGAATATAGAAGGGAGATCAACCCCTGTGGTACCACAACGGGCCTTATTGGCCTAAGTGCGTCTCAATTTGAGGCAGCCACTTTAACCTAACCTAACCTAACCTAAGTTAAAAAACCGTGGTTCAAACCTCAGCTCAGATAGAATGTTTTGTTTTTCGTTATTCGTTAATGTAACAAATGTATTCGTACAATATACGTTTTTTTGTACAAATATAAATAAAATATTTGTAATATGTACCAAATAGGGAAGTCCCGGGATCCCGGACGATTCAAGCCCTTTTAAATCCCGGGATTGTCTTTCCTGGATCCTGGGATTTTTAAATAAAAAAAATTTCTATTACAAAAGTTCCTGTAAATGCAAACATTTAATTTTAAGTTGATATGAATATAGAATTAGAAAAAACTTTTATTGAGGCTGAAAAAGATTGTTAGGACGTTGAGTGTGAATCACTAGAGAAAAGACTTTGCAAAGTTTTAGAATAATTTGCAATATCGGGAAGTCAGCTATGTATTTAAAAATTGTCAGATACTCTGACTTAGGAAATAATTTTGTTTTATGGTAAAGGCAATCGTGATTGAAGCTTACAAATTGCTTACGACTATTGTACAACTATTTCTCCAACTAGCATAGAATCAGAACGGTGCTTCTCATCAGCTGGTTATATTTGTAATAATATTCGAACAAATTTCTCCAATAAAAATTAAACGAGTTGATCTGCTTAATGTATTACTTTAAAATAATTAAAACAAAAAGTTTAATTTGAAAAGTCTTTTCCAACCTTAATTTGCCTTAAACACAAAAAACATAAAGACGGTGTAAAAAAAAGTGTAACATTTATATAGTAATACCTTAAACTGTTCTTTTTTATATTTTTTGTTCTTTAACGTTTTGTTCTTTAATGGCTAGGCTAGACTTAAAAAAAATTTGTTTTTTGAGGTAATATTCCTATCATTTAGGTCCTTGAAAGATGAAAAAAAACATACAATTCATTTAATGCGCTACTTTCGTTTTACAAGCTTGCACAAAGAAAAAATTGTTTTGCTCCTGTTCGGCACAGTTATTTTTTTAATCTTTTAAAGGTTTCTCAACCCTTTAGATTTTAGTTTTTTAAACCCTCTTGATGAAAAAACATAAATTTGATCTTCGTCCCGTTGATTTTTTCTTATAAAATAGGCCAAACAAATTTTTTTTTTTACTTTTCTTCGCCATAATTACTTTCTGATGTGTCCAATATATTGGGCAAATCCACTGAAAGGGTTCAATTAATACAATGTGTTAGTCATTAATATTATTTATGTTTTTTGTATTTATTAACAATAAGAGTATTCACAATTGTGTGGTAAGCAGTATGGTTTTTTTGCCATAGTTGAAAATCACAATATGAACACCCTTTAAAATACAATTTGTGGTTGAGAACCTCCCACTATAGCTTTTTGTTACTATGCAAATAAATTAACTATCCAATTTGATATATTTTACTAATATATGGCATAAAAAAGTAACTTGCATTTTTAGCTTTTTCCATTTTTACAATTAGAAAATTACTGCCAACCAGTTGTTTGACTGCCAAATCAGTTGTTTATGGAACTTTAAAAACCACGTTCCGTTAAACATATCATTGGGTTACTTAAAATTAGCACACTTTTGGCTTTTAGAGATTTCATGTAAAACAAGAAAAAATATAAAAACCGCTTGGTAAAGTGTGGTACAACACCACGGGGGTTTTTAACTGCATTGAAAACCACGCAATTGTGAAAATCCTTAATGTGTTTTGTTTTTGTTACTTTATAAATGAATTAATTTTTTAGTTTAAAGTAATAAATAACAAAAAATTGTATTAAAACATTTTGATCAATCCCGAACTAATCCCGGGATCGAGAAAAACTTCCGGGATTGGACTCCCTAGTGCCAAACTACGCCCAATCTACGAATCCTTTTCGTGACAGAAAACTACGAATAATATTCGTAGAATGGATGCAGTTTTTAGTAATATTTACACACAAAATATTTTGAGAGTAAGAATACGTATTGAAAAGTTCCTGTGAAACAAAGGTAAATTAAATGGTATCGTAACTTATTACTGCGACGGGTACAACATACTATTTAAAACTGCAAGTATTTCTGAGTTCTCTTCAAAATATATTAGCATATATGGGCAAGTCCCAAAATCTTTTAACATTTGGGTGTAGAGAAAAATGGAAAAAAATGTATGGCACATTAATGGGCTTTTGCATACTCAAAAAGCAGCCCATCAAAATAATAAATATAAAAGCGAACACAACATTTAGCGAGGCGCGCGGTAAAGGAGCGCAGTTTAGTGTTTTTTTTAGTTTTTACCCTATAGCCAGGGGCGTACCGAGGCCATTTTGATTGGGGTATCAATGTATTTCGGCCGACTGGATGGATGATCTTAAGTCCCGACTTTTTTTTAAATACCATATATTTGAATTATATAAAGTTACTCATCCGTTCGATAAATATAAATAAACCTTAAGGGGTCTTTTTAATTTGAACGGCTAAGAAAAACACTTTGTAATTATTTTTACTAAAAACTTTTTTTAATGATAAAAAAAGAACTTGTGTGCATCAAAATACACATAATAAAGTATGTTTTGAATTTTTTTGGTTTCGCCTTATATCTGCTCTCTCTTAAAGGTGCCCCCAGACTATATGTTTCATACAGATGACATGTCAAAAAAATTACATACCGAATTTAATCTGTGTGTCAAAATTAAGTTTTTGTCAGACAGCGTTTTTCTTTTGTCTCCACACTATCTGACACGTCATTTCAAAATAAAAAACAGCTTTTGAAATTTTTTAAACCGTAAAGCTCTAAAGTGTCTTCCTTTGGCCATTCAAACTTAGAATAAAATAATTATAAATCAATTTTTTGAATAAATATCTTAAAATTTACCTTTTCTTTCATTTTCACAAAAAAAAATTATGAAACTGACATTTTATACAGATGAACAAAAAAAAAGAAATTAGAGACGGTTCTAATTCAAAAATTTACAGACGCAAATACAAACGACATTTCAAAACCACAGTTTCATATGTTCCACACTACAGTTTCAGCGCAAACCCACATATTGTAACACTTTTCAATCTTTCGATCTTTTTCAAGTAAAAAAGATCCCTTAAACGCAGTTTTCATATCGTTCCCTCTATCAAAGAAAATATCTCTATCGAATCAGCATTTTAAAATTTATTTTCGTTTTTGTTTTAATAATTTATAATTTCAATTTCTTAAACATTTGTTTTTTTAATTTTTTAAATTAATTAAAAAATAGTGTTTTTAATAAAAAAATACAAACTTAAATTTTAAGTATAACATTTAAATATTAATTCTTCTTTTTTTTTTAAGGTAGCCCATTGCTGCGCAATATTATCTAAGTTAATGAGATCAACTATGTCCTTTTCCGATGAAAAGGTTCTTAAATAATTTATAACGTGGTTCTTAAATAATTTATAACTAATTTTAATTTGCTGAACATTCTCTCATTTCCTGAAACAGTAACAGGCACTGTGCACAGCAAACGCGACATTTTGTTAACTGCAGGAAGAGATTATTTATTGCATTCTGAAACAGCTGTACCTATAGAGTTTCTACGCCTTCACATAGATCATAGAATACTTCAAATTCCGCTTTCAATTGAAGTGAATCCAACAAACAATTTTTTGGTAACAATTTTATTGATTTTAGAATTCGCTTTTGGGTCAAGTTAGTAGAAGATAGAATTGGATTAAAGAGTTCATACAGTGGCTTTATTGTTTCTCGCATCAGTGAGGTTATCTTATCCAATACAAGTTTAAATTCTCTTCTATAAAAACAGTTCATCGAAAAATAAACCACGGTGGCATTGTTATCATCCAAACGTTTCGACGCAAGACGACGGCGATGGCGAATTGAGAATTCCTTTTCAGCATCAACATTAAAAGATTTTAACAATGCAACATCACTACTAATTACGTTATCCGTACCTTCAGATTCCGATTTTATTTTTTCTAATGATTAAAGGGCACAAGAAATAAATTTCATAGCATTTAAAATATTCGGCCCAGGAAATAAGGCCCAAAACAAAAACGAATTAAGGCCCCAAATATGGGGCTTTATTTCATTATGAAATAACACCCTACGAAATAAAGCCCAACCTAAAATGAATTAAGGTCCCAAAATTGAGAAAAATACCCCAATATTATAGAAATAGCACCCCAAAACTTATGAAGAATTACCCCACAATAAATTAAAACACCCCAAAATTGTTAATAGTTTTATTTGTAGACATTAATGAATTAATATCTTTAAGAATTCATTAATCTTATACAGAATTTGAAAAAAATAGTATTCCCTTGTACTAAATATTTTTATAAATTTGTAATCCAAATCGTTTGAGCATCATATAAGCTCAATAATAAAATAAAATAATTATTGTTTTGTAAATCTATCTTAATTTACAAATATGTAGTTATTGAGAAAACTTTGTTACTTTATAGAGTCCAATTTAAGTTCCTACTCGTAAGAGATCTTGTGAAGTGCGAACGTCGTTAAATTTTCCTTCCGCCAAAAAGTTAACTCTTGCTTTACAGGTGTCTTGCCGTTATTCATATTTTGTTATAGTTTTATAAGTGGATTTTTTCTATATATCATTTTTTGATCGAGGTTCACTGGTCCTTCTTTTACCATGAAAGTTTTCACGCGGCAAAAATATCAAGACTTCACATATTTTTTAAAATTTTTTCAATTGAAAAATTTGCAATAGATTTTAAATAACAAAAAGCGAAAAGTTGTTATATCAACCGTATCCAAGTCTGAACCTCAAGGAAGTGGAAGTAGCAAAAGCTAAATTCGAATCAAAAGTTACACTCACACTTTGCAAATATAATTAATATAATTTCCTCCCAAAAGTTAAATTCGTACTTTGCAATAAGAACGAATTTAATTTCCTCCTAAAAGTTAAATTCGTACTTTGCAAAAAGAACGAATTTAATTTCCTCCCAAAAGTTAAATTCGTACTTTGCGAAAAGTACGAATTTAACTTTTTGCGGAGCAAAAGTAATGGTTTGAGTCTTCGCTAAGTTAGCGTCGGATTGACGAATTTATCTTCACGCACTTACCTCAAGGGGTGTTGAAATTTTTGGTGGCCTATTTAACAATGAAATAAAGCCCTAATAAAAAAATTAAATAAGGCCGCAAAAATCAAAATAACACCCCAAATAATAATGCTTTTATTGGCTCTGCGCATGGCCCCAAAATTAAAAATGAAAAAACCCCCAAATTTTATATTGAATACAACAACACGAAAAATTGGGGCCATATTTTATTTTTTATTTGGGGCCATTTTTCCTTTTTTGGTGTGGGGCTATTTTTCATAATGAAATCAGACACCAAATTTTAAATTTTTATTGAGATCATTTTTCCTTTTTTTTAATTTGAAGATTCTCTTAAATTTTAACGGTATTTATTTGTTAATGTCATTTTACATTATAAAAACTAGTAAAAAAAGAAGTGGTCGATTATGAGTGTTAAGCAAGCAAGCCTCAGTTGATCAGTGCATTAATTAATTCCTCAATTAAATTCTGTCAGAAAGAATTTGGTGTCTTTTTTCATTTCAGTTTGGGGCCAAATTAAGTTTTATGTGGCGGGGCAATATTTCATATTGAAAAATACCCCAAATTTGGGGCTTTTTCATTTTTCATTTTGTGGCCATTTTTCCTGCGGCTATTTTGCGCAGAGCCCTTTTATTTACTAATATAATTTTTGGGGCCTTATTGCATTTTACTCTTAAGGCCCCATTTTCAAAAATGAAATAAAGCCCCAAAATAGGAAATAGTAAGATAATATTTATTTGTGTTGTTGTCTTGTATAGAAATGTTTTGGGCCTTATTTCATTTGTAGTTTGGGGCCTTATTTCCTGGGGCCTTGTTTCATAGAGCCAAAATATTCAGTTCAACGGCTTCAAGAGATTCAGTCAAGAGTTTCATTTTTACTAGCACATTTTTCATAAAAACAAGACTAATAATAAAGTCCACAGAAATGAGTTGGTTTGATAGCGAATATGCAGCATTTCGAGTCCACTTGACAAATTTTTCAGAGCTTTGGGAAATTTCGTTTAGAACATCAACAAATGAATTTTGAATGCAGATTTAAAAATGGTGTTCTTTTTGCCATCATCTCGAGTTTAAAAGTTAAAACGGACCTTTTTTAAATACTCTGACCTTTTAAACCTTTTAAATTCATTATATATTTATTTATTATTATTGTATTCAAATTAAAATGTTTAGTCTATGAAATTACAGATTTTACATCAGAGTTCTTGAGCTAAGAAAATTTCTTTAAATATGTTGGCCGATTTCAAACGTCATTAAATTTTTTATTACAAATGTTTGGTATTTCTGGATAAAAATTTCAATTTTAAAAAGTTCAACAAAAATGTATTAATTAGGTTTTAAAAAAGGGAATATGTGTGGCGACTGAGTAATCCTTTGCTCGTTTGGGCTTGTTTTATTCCACTTATTTTTTGAACTTTTTGACAAGGTATTTGTATCAGGGACTGTTATCATTAAGCTATATCCAAAAATTTAAGCATTAATCATTATTTTATGATTTTCAAGTTTTTGCTTAGATATAAAAATAGTAATCTGATTTTATCTTTTAAATCTTAAATAAAAATAATTAATATTTTTTTGGTCAAACAAAAATATAATTTTCGGTTCTTATTTTTGGTCAAGGACACGGTTGCACAATTGGACTAAAAATGGTCCATTTTTTCCATTTGGTCCGCTGCTCTCTTTAACTTTGCGTTTAGACCGCCTGAACGAACGAAAGAAACCTCGTTCGTTCGCTCGGTTTAAACACTTTGCCCGAACGAACAGTGTTCGCTATAAATTTATCGCGAACAATGTTTGCCCGGTGTAAACAGTAAATTAGGGCGAACGAACGAAGATTCCTTCGTTCGCTCTGATCGAACAAGCTTCGATCTTTTTGGGCGAATCCGGTGTTGCGCTGTGTTTAAAAACAGAAAAGTAGCAAAGAGGAGTAGCTTTAGAGAATAATTTATGAAAAGTACTAAAATATGTAGTAATTTAGTTTTATGTTTTTAAAAGTGTTCTGTTAACTTTCGCTGCAATATGATTGTGTTGTGTAAAGGGCCAAATGAAGTTTTTAAGCGGAAAACCCTATATTTTATTTATTTGAGGCGACTGTTTATTTGAGGTCATTTTTTTTTAAATAACTATATAACTTTTAATAAAAATTTTGAGTTAGAAATAGAAAATATTATTAAATATGTAGCAATAGAGCTCGTTCAAATAAAAAAAAAATATATTTTAGGTTCTCCTGAAACTTTTTGAGTTTTTAATCGAAGATTTTAGAAAAATGTGGATATTAACCAAAATGGTAGTTGAAAATTCGATTTGTGACTAAAAGCAACTCTTTAAAGTTATAACATAAAAAGGATTTCTCTAAAATAAAAATCGAACGACTGAAAGTATCAATTGTATTTGCTTAATAAATGTATACAATTTGGGAATAATTTTTATTTAATTGACTTAAAATTTACGAAATTTATTGACACACGAAAAATGTGAAAACATTCAATTTTTGTTTGTCGAAAAACTTAAATGGGCCCTTAAGTTAAACACACGTCTTTTCTATAATAAATAATACAAGTAATATATTGTTATGGAGTGGCAAACCATTTGTTGTTGAGAAACGGAGTATAAGTTTTAGTAATAATATAAAAATAAGGAGTTATCAACCCTGCATTTATTGATGTTCGGCCTAATGCACAAATTGCTGTTTACACACACCGCCTGAACAAACAAGATGGCGGCCAATGTTTGTTCGCGAATGATGTTCGTGCGGTCTAAACAGTACTCCGAACGAAGAATTTATTGCAATAAATTGTTCGCGATAAATTTTTCGTTCGTTCAGGCGGTCTAAACCCACAGTAACATTACTATGCATTACTATTTCCGTACTTTTTTAACAAAATTAATACTACTTTTCTGAACTTTTTCTGCATTTTTTCACAAAGGAACACTGGATTCGTTTACAGCAATTCAACGCTGATACAACTTAAAATGAGTTGGCCGACTGAAGTTTGTTTAAGGTACGACTGAAAGTGAATTGGCCGACTGAAGATAGTTTTGGGTATGAATTAAAATGAAATAGCCGACTAAAGCTAGTTTTTGTTATGAAAATGGCAATAAAAGGTACGACTGGCTTTGATGCGTTCATAATTATTGTTTATAAAAATCAATATTTTAAAAATTTTTAGTAAAAAATAACAATTAGGCCGTCTATAAAAAAGTAAGGAGGGTATTCTATGAGAAATAATCCACAGATTTTGATGCAATGGGTATCAAATGATTCCTATTAGTTCAAGGGATTATAATTTCATTATAATTTGACAAATTTTTCACAAATTTTTAAAGTTTCGTTAGTTAATCTTACAAAAACCTTACAAGTCTGTATTTTGTACGTATTCATTTAAAAATTTTAACAATTTTACAGAAACCCAGAATATTAGTTATGAACTGCGTACTCTTCGAGAAAAAGTCAATGGAATCATCCTTTCATCAAATAATCCTCGCTCTACCCTACCTACAGTTAATATACTTAAAAGTTTGTTTTTAGATAAAAACGACTTATAGAGGTTAATATTTTCGATAACACCTTAATATTTTGACATAAAGTTCAGAAGACGAACTTTGTCAAGAGAATTGCGTTTGTGCTCTACTTTGCACAAGGTGTTAGTATCAAAAGTAGGCTTAAAATCAAATCAATATCAATTATTTTTAGCAGGATTGTTGGCATGCTTAACATAAAGCACCATGCCAATTTTTATTATTGTAACATTAAAAAGGCGGCATTAGTTTGACACATTGACCATTTATGATATATGAGGGGTACACGAAGTGATATATCGCAACCTCAGCGATAAAAAGAGTAAAACTTTAATCAAATTAAAATGTATTTAACTAAAACTTACCTAAAATACTCGCCTCACATTTCGAAAAAGATGGAAAATGAGAGTATTAAACACTTGCTCCTTTGGCAGTGTTCCACTTTCCATCGCCTGCACTGGCTTACGCTTTAGATTTGGCTTTTCATCCAGCTTAATGCTTCAGTACAGCTTTTCGTCTAAGACAATCAGATCGTCAGGTGCTGCAGTAAATATATCTTGCAGTGGTGTTCCGGGGCATGGCTTGGCTTGAATTGCATAAAGTCGGGAAGCGTACTAAAGTTAGGCCAAGCCTCATCTGTTGTTGTACAGAGTGCTGCAAGATTTACCTGTGAATAGATGCGACTGGGTGAATGCGTTAGTAAGATTTTCGGATATTTGATAATAGTTTCTTAATAATTCTATATCCAAAAACATTTACCAAAACGATAACGTTCTCGGTCTAGCAGCGCCGTGCGATTAATTCCATTTTGCGCTTCTTCCCGACTGCCAATATTTATTTTATGATATGCTATTGATACCTTATTTCTTATTATGCATTTATTTTAATACATTTATTACACAAAAAAAAACTTATTTGCAAATGTCCGACTTTCGATTAAACACTTGACAGATTTGAGGTGAAAACTCATGTACACAATACATGAGTTTCACCAAAGTAGAGAAAAACGGAAAAACAAAATGAAATCATATGTTTTGACGTCACAAAATTTAAGTTTCCTACCTTTTTATCTCTGGCAGCAACTTCAATTGAAACAATGAGCAAGGATTGCCAACTAATTTTATGGTTTTCCCCGCAGTGGTTCTCAAATTTCCCCCAAAAAAAAATTTTAATGAATTTACTTATAGACTTTTAATTGAATATTACAATAAATAATGTAAGGATTTTATAAATTTTATGAAAACAATTAATTTTGATAAAAATATAACATACTATAAAATTTAAAAAAAAAACAACTTTAAGAGTGGAAAATGTGCTTTTGACTCGCGACTTCAAACTTTGAAGCTACAATTTGTCGATGGCCTGATTCAAAAGTATCTTAAGAGTGGTTTTAGGCAAACAATTTTTTGAAAATCTAATTGTTTTACATTTAACTATTGTACAACTATTCACAAATATGCCAAAAAAATTTATAAATCAATCCCGCTCATAATACAGATTCCCTAGCGCTTAAAACCTGGTGCGCCAGAGTACCTTTAACTAACCAGAGTAACTTTAAACGCGTTTTCCTCGAAACATACTTTTTCAAAACCGAAAAAAACAAAAATGTATTATTGAAAAGTTAATTTGGCAGCAAGGATTTTTTTTTTGCTAATGTTAACTAAATTTTTCTAATGTTGTAAGAAATCAAATTCCCCGCAAAAATTAGATAAAATGTTGAATTCCCCGCAAAAATCATTAAAATTAGATGAATTATTAAATTCCCCGCATATTTGAGCCCATTACCCGATTCCCCGAACGACATGAAATTCACGCAAATCGGGGAACTCCCCACCAGTTGGCATGCCTTCAACGAGCACACATTAACCAGCATCCATAGTATAAGGATAGTGGTAGCTGCAGCGCTGACTGCTCTCTTTCCATACTGCCATGTCTGTCAAATTCAGCTGTGTGGGAATGCATGGCGTAAGAAAACAATGTGAACACGATTTCGTATTTTTGTTGTAAAAATCCAACACTTGATAGCCGATACACATTGACTGCGACTAGCGACGAACACCAATTGTCAAAAAATAGAACGCATGTTTTCTTATGAAGATGTATTTTTTGAAGACGGCACGACAAAGAGAGAACACGACCACAATTGTTGCTGCCGCAGACTTCAATCTATTTCTAATTTGATAGACGGCAAGAGCGAACATAGCAGAGTTTCTTTATGTTTTTTATGAAATGCAGATTGTCGCTGTTGCGTTCATTACGGTGCGTCTCGACAGGCAATAATTCATTGCTTTCCATCTGTCAATTGGCAATTATTGCTAATCGAGACCACTCAATTGCCATGGTTGGCAATTCATGGCGAGCAATATTGCTTTCCATGTATTGCCAAGCAATGAGCTGTATTTTTCTCCAAAATTTTAAATGTGTATATCTATAAAAATCAAGTAGCGTAACATGACATATATTTTGATTTCGTAACATGACAAAACACACCCTTGAAATATTGCCATTGCTTGCAATGGAATTTGACAGATGGTAAGCAATGGATTATTGCCTGTCGAGACGCCAGGTTATAATCAAGTCGTCGAGAATACTGCGACATTTCTCTCTGACGGCAAGTTTTCGTTTTGTCGGTGGACGACTGTCAATGTGTATCGGCTATGAGTTGTCAAACCATACAAAATCAACTTTTCTGTTTCGTTCGCTCATTCACAAGTTTGACAACTTTAGTAAACGACGTCGACGTCGCGTTCGCCTTGGTTTGTCCCGGTTTATAATCGTCAAGAATTGAAGTCAATTCTTACGTATATAATAAAATTTTTATAAAATGAACTTGACTGCGGTACTGTCACTGAAAGTAGAAGAATTGAGGGAAAGTTAGAAGAGTTTGGTTAAGTGACTTCAGTACGAAAGGAAACTTTACAGGAAAGGCTACTTGACCATTTAGGCCTATCCAGAGGTATCAATGTTGAATCCGAGTCTGAATACGAAGATCTGGATTCCAATCGGTCACATACAAGTGGTGCTATGAGATCGCTGTTCACACTGAGAGATATTGAGGATGCGTTATCATCATATACAGGGTCCAATTATCCAGAAGTAGAGAACTGGATTAAAGAGTTTGAGCAGAATGCTATGATTGTTTGCTGGAACAACAAATAAAAATTTATCTACGCGAATCAGCTTTTTAAGGGCGCTGCCAAAATCTTCATTCGGATCATGTCAAGAATAACTGATCGGAATCACTCAAATCGGCTCTTTGAATGAGTTTGGTACTAAACTGTGTTCAGTAGATTTACACAGAATTTTAAAAAATCGTAAAAAGAAATTGACAGAGACTTTTAGAGAATATCTCTACAGCCCTATAGAAATGGAAAAACCGATAAATTTAGATGAGTTAAGCGTAATTAAGTATTTTATTGATTCCAAATTTAATAAGAGCGTAATTTATGAAGCAAGAACCATTATTGAAATGAAAAAACAAATTCGAATTAAATCTAAAAAAATGTTATAGTTATAATAAAACTGAACAGTTCGATGAGTATTTATTAAAAATTCCATGCAGTCGGCGCTATACATAACCTCAATCGTAAATGCATCGGAATTCAAAACAACAGTGCAGCCAATACCAAATGAAAAAAATGTTGCATTGTTTCCGTTCTTTTCTCAGCTCAAAAGAGGTCAACATTCTGTAAATTTCGGTCAGAATCTAAGATATATTACGAAGAAAAGTATATGAAAGAAATAATTGGGCAATTCACAGTTCGTGCTAATTAAGGTTTCATGTGGTAGTTCTGAAATGTGCTACTTTGTCTGTTAATTTTTTGTTTTTGTTTTGCAGGTGTGAGGTCAGTCTATGCTCGTTTGCTCGGCAAGCGGATAAATTTGTTGTTGCTTCCAATGCTAAACTGTAAAAAATTTTGGAGAATACAACAACCATATTGCACGGCCATGTGTACGCCGAGCAAACGAGTATCGTCTGACCTCACTTACAATATTTGATTGCATGCGAACTGTCAAATTGAATTTCATGATATATGTCTCAAAAGTAGACCACTCATATCATGAAATTGTTCATATCATGAAATTTATCTCTTGAAATATTTCTTGAGATATATTTCATGAGATGAGCTGTCACTTTTCAGTAAAATGTGTAAGTGTGTGCATTTTTAAGAACTTTTCAAGCAAAAAATATTGCATAAGCATTAAAAGAGTGAAAAAACATAAAATGGAATGGCGAATAGAAAAAATTATTAATTTAATAAACTTTTACAAACAATTCCAAAATGAAATTTCATGAGATGAAATGCCCACCTAAATATTATAGCATGAAATATGGATATCAGGTAATTCAATTTGACACTTCGCATGCAATAAAATGTAAGTATAGACACTATGTTAGGCATGCTTTTGCAGAGTGTTAATGTGTTACTTCGTGAACAGTTGTTTTACGTGAATCAAAAAAGAGTTGGCTGGTAAGTAATTTTTATGAAGTATTCAATAAAACTGAATATTAAATTTAATTGTTTAACTTTTAATAGAATTCAAAACATCTGAGCTGAATATTAAAGATTTCAGCGCTGTTTTGAAACTACAAATTAATACTTTTCACTTAAGTTGTGCTCACAGTTGTCAAAAAGTAGTACATTAAAATATAAGTATAATAAAACATTGCAATGAACTGTGAACTGTCCAATTATGTTCTTTCATTATGTTCTCGCTAATGGATAATCATTAGATGTACATCATTGGATAAGGACGAAGACATTTCAAGAAACTATTTTTTTAACATTAATTGCAGGCCCAACTGTTGCGTTTTTATTTGCCACATCACAATTTGGGTAATATTTATTTTGTCATCCGTGAAAAAGCTTAAGCTTTAATGAAATTTCAATGATAATGTTTAATATTTTCCTAACATGTCACTTTTTTGCTTATTCAGTTTGCAGCATTTGAAGTCGGAATTTTAAAACCGTCGATCTTGAGAGTGCAATAATTCCCCATTTTTTCTACTTCTGAGCATAATGGAACTAGACAAAGTAGTGTTAGGGCTGAATGTGCTCTCTTTCTGATTGACCATAACTGTCAAATTCATCCATTTTGGTATTTTTGCCAATATTTGATTTCATACTGCATTCTCATTGTTTGCAGATTTTGTATGAAATTCCAACTTTGTTTTGACAGCTCTCTGCCGTAACACTACCTTGTCTAATTTTACCATGCTTCTGAGGTCAACATTTTCGAGGAGAGAACGAAAAAAATGCAAAATTGTCACAGAGGGCAGAAAATGCAGAATTTTTCGACAAAATAAAATGCTATAAAAAATGCCACATTTTGTAAGGTCAGCATTTTTTTTCAGAAAAGAATGCTCTATTGTCAACAAATCTGTGACTAAAAAAGGGCGTGGGCATTTAAATAAGTCTGAATCAGTGCTTATATCATGATATTAATAAATTAATCGGCTGTTTTTTATGATTTTGTTACATAACTTATCTATGTATACCAAGGAAATAATTTATCAAAATACAATATGAGATTTTATGTCGTCGCCAAATTTGAGAATAACATTTGCGTGCTATCATAAAATAAACATTCAGCTCTAAAAAAAGAAAGCAAGCATTTTTTGCGTTTTATAATACTTTCTGCAACTCTGTGCAGTTTTCAATTCGCTGCGTTCGCTTGCTCACACCTTCAGCGAACTAATGAAAATGAAACAAGGCGAAAGCTAAACGGCGACGTCTACTTCGACGACTACTGACTTATTTAATGATGATATGTCAAATTTTTTATTCAATAAAATGAAAGAAGTTTTTCACATGGGAAAAATTAATTATCTAATTTTTTGAACTGCAGTGTCGCGTTCGACTTTTAAAAATATAAAAAAGGTCCAACGTGAACTTTTATTATATATTAAAATTTCTGCGAACGTATGTACAAAGTGCAAGACGAAAACATATTTCGTGGTGTCGAAAATTTTGTCATTTCAATTCTATATAATAATGTTTTGCTGAAGTGTGCAAAAAATAAAGTAAAAGGAAAAAGTTATCGAAAAAACGCAAGAAAAGCAGCCAGAAGCCAGGAAAAGCTATTGAAAAGTGAAGAATTAAGTCATTCGAACGACGACGGCAACGTCCAATGACGATGAAAAATTAAAAGGAAAACTAAGAATTGCAAATTAAAAAAATAATTAAATTCATTGAAAAAAGGAACAAGTGAATTTTCAGCTCTAATTAATTGCTGCAAGTACGTTTGTGTGTGTGTGCGTGTTTGCCTGCCTGCCTGTGCAAAACGGGAGTTTTCAAATTCCGAATACTTGGCCAAAAATGGAGTACTACTTGGGTTCGTACACTTTCACATTCTAGATACGACGACACCACCACGAAAGTGGAGTAGAAATTGCAAAAATGAGCATAAAAGGAAATGCCAGAAATGCATGATAAATACTGCAAATTCTGCAGTTATTAAAAAAAGAGTATAGGTTTTGCTAAAAAATTTAATATCACTATAAAATTTGCTCAAGTTTAGACATTTTCTGTATTTTTCTATACATAATGCATGTAGAGCATGTACGCGAATTCATTTTATTTTTTCTTGCTCATTTTTCTTTTTCTGATTTTCTTTTGTCAAGCAAACGAAACACAGAGAAGTGCCTGCCTTTTTTACGCCTTTCTTGGTACGTTTGTGCCTTCGTTTTGGTTGTCGTTCTTTCGTTGTGCCGCCTGTCTGATGGTCAGTCTTTTCGTTCGTCTTTGAGTCTGACGTTTTCACTTTGTGTTTTTTTAATTACATTTTTTTCCCTGCGAATTATTCGCTGAGACTCGTTAAAGAATCGCGTTGAAGCAAAACCGGAGTAAAAAAATGTGCAAATTTACTCAATGTATAAATATGCTATGATTAAGTAATTTGAGAATTTTGATTAATATACAAATTCAAATGGCAACGAGATTAATAAATTTTATTAATATTGTTGTTTCTCAAGACTTTACGCCTTTGTTGTGATTACCTTAAAAACATGAATAATTTCATTATAAATTTGATAAAACGACCATTGACATAATCTAGTCAAACCCCTGGATCACGACCATTGACATAATCTAGTCAAACCCCTGGATCCAGAGCAAGTTCTGACGACTACAACAATACGAATTGGAAAATTTTGAATTGTAAGATTGTAATGCAATCTTAGTCCCGGTTTATACGCGTCAAGACTTGGCGGTCAAGTCTTGCGTTTGTTTATGAAAGACGCGGACATCAACGTGAGAGAGGTGGAAGTTTAAAAGGGAATGAACAAGAATTGACGTCAAGTCTTGTCGAGTATAAACCGGGACTGACATTGGCCGCATTCAGCGCAGACAACTGTTGTGAACTGTAATGGTAGCGCTACCTTAGTTCACGATGTTTTTCTCTGAATGTGTTACTACCCTACACGTCAGAAGTTAGATTCAATTTAATTATATTTAATTTTTACGTAAATTTAATTCAATAGCAAAGATAACAACTCACTTAAATTTGGTGTGTTCTTTCTGTGTTATTAATTTAACAGCGTCAGTAGCTGCATCTGACAGTTAACCAAACAGTTGTGTTCATGTAGCATAGAATTTGTTCGCTCGATTAAATGGCGTCCGCTGCGTGATCAGTTTTAGTTAGCGCTCCCAAAATTCGACCAGCGAATTTTAACACAACAGCTGCCAACTGATGTCTGCGCTGAATGCGGCCATTGAAAAAATGTTTTCAAATTGACAACTGTGTGCTGTTTTGAAAAACATGTTTTTAAATTTTTTTGGCATAATTTAATAGTGAAAATTAAAATTTTACATTTTTTTTAATTATATGTATTAAAACGTTCTAAGTCTAAATCCGGAATAATTTCAGGTCGATCTCAAGTTGTTTAGAAGTTATAGGGTCGCAAGTTGTAAAAATTGGCATGAAAAACTCGTGATATTTTTGGAATAATTGCACTTTACAGCCCACGCCCCTTTTTTCAAAATGTGTATTTAGAGCCCCTTAATCCAAATCTGCAAAAAAGGTCGGTCTCAAGTGGTTTAGGAGATAAAAATCGTGAAAGTTTGAAAAAGTGGCTTTTTCTATATACAAAAATCTTTACTTTTCAGGCATAAGTGAAGTTCTAAGAATGCATTAGACATGTAAAATTGTGTATTTAGAGCCCCTTAATGCAAATATGCAAAAAGAGTCGCATCTCAAGTAGTTTAAGAGATTTACGAAGTAAGTTAAATAGTTAAATGAACGATTAAGTTTTTAGAAATTTTTAAGACATGTACAGAGTAAAAATAAAAATAAAAAAATAAAAGCCATAAAATATTATTATTTTAATAAGAATTTTTGAAATATTTAGGAACTGTTAAATAAACGGTGGATAAAGAAAGCGCCGCAGGCGAAAAATCGCGGCGATTTTTAATAACAATTTTTTAAATATTTACATAGTAAATTCTATAGTAACATAAACGATGGTTAAATAAAGCGCCGCAAGCGAAAAAATGTTATAAAAAATCGCCGCGATTTTTAATAACAATTTTTCTTGTCTTTTGAATTCTCTTAAAATGTACCAAAATAAAGAACTGTGATCTAAGAGGGTTAAAGATCTTGTATTTTTCGCGGTAATTATAAGCAGTGGTTTTCGTGTTAAATTTAAGTATTATAATGTTACAGGTTAGATAAGCTTCCACAAAAACTTTGCACTGAATTATAGAACTTTGGCGAATTTTATCTCCTAAACCATTCGAGACCGACATTTTATTTTGGCATTTTTGGACTTAGGAGACCCATATACGTTTAATAAAAATAAAGCAAAAATTATTTACGCGTGGGCTGTAAACTGCACTTATGCCAAAACTCATATGGGGGAAGGGGGTCTAGGAGTTACAGGGTTAAATATTATTTCATGACTGGTGCACATTATTGTTTTTAGCAGAAAAACGTAACTCATGGAAAACTTATTTTAAGAAATCATTTGAAAGGCACTGAATTATAGAACTTTGGCGAATTTTATCTCCTAAACCATTCGAGACCGACATTTTATTTTGGCATTTTTGGACTTAGGAGACCCATATACGTTTAATAAAAATAAAGCAAAAATTATTTACGCGTGGGCTGTAAACTGCACTTATGCCAAAACTCATATGGGGGAAGGGGGTCTATGAGGGGGTATAGGAGTTACAGGGTTAAATAGTATTTCATGACTGCTGCACATTATTGTCTTTAGCAGAAAAACGTAACTCATGGAAAACTTATTTTAAGAAATCATTTGAAAGGCAATAAATTGACCTTTCTAACGATGTATCAACGAACCCACCCGATCCATATTCCTAAGCTATGCTCGTGTGAAGATAAAATCTCCATTGACGCTATTAAATTTCAAGCTTAAGCGAATTTTCCATTCACATCAAAATCATAAACATATCTGAAAAAACAAAAAAGTTAACTATACTTAAAAAATTTCACTTCGAACAGTTCCTATAATTTTTTTTTTACCCATACGACTTTTTGCTCAACTCGAGCAAAACTTGACTTTACATTCAACTTCAAAACATTATGTTTTGCTATTTTCTACTTATATATACTGACTTTTTTAAACTAAAATATTACACTTTTACAATGTTAATTATTATGTTGATGCTTAAATGCCCGAAAATGAAGTGATTTTTGCTTTGCAAAACTGTGTTGTTAATAAACATTATGAATATTTTAATTAACTTTAACGTAAGCACGTGTGGCGTTTAAACGCCAAAACCAAACATACCTAGATTTTATTTTAAGCTATTGAATAGATTTTCACCTGATTAAAATTAAAATTTAATTTTGGGCTTTTTGCAATATACGCGGTATTGCATGCACAACGACGATATAATATTAGCATATTTAATTGCATACCAAAATTTGTTTTAAATATACAGGAGTAAGAATATTTCTTGATTTCCAGTTGAAAAATGTTTTAACAATAATGTTTCATTACCAGTTTCCAATTTCTTATTAAATTTTTGTGTAAATTTTTAAAAATTAAAAAATTTTCCGACCTCATGAAATGAAAATCATTCTTTGAATATATCAAGTCATAGTTTTAGCTGTGGCGGCCGTAGCCTAGTGGGTAGAGTGCGTGGCTCCTAAGCTAAAGAACTGCGGTAGCCCGGGTTCAATTCCAGCTCAGACAGAAAGTTTTTTCAATTGAATTAATTTTTCTGTTCGGTCGTCACCTCTCTGCAGACAATGGCAAACCTCAGAGAGTAAAAATTGCCATGTAAAGCTTCTTGAGAACATAAGCCGTTCGGAGTCGGCATTAAGCACGTAGGTCCAGTTCTCGGTCATTTGTGATCAAACATTTAACAACACGCACAACACAATTGATCAATAGAAGCTAGGTCAAAGTCCTTCCAAGGGCTGAAATGGCCAGTTTATTTATTTTTAGTTTTAGCTGTGAAATTATAAAAGATTATTAATCAGTATAACAGTTTCATAGCTATAAGCCGATAGATGGCGCTAAATACCTCACATATTTTTAGGCATAAGTTGAAACTAAGAAGAGAAAAAGCAACATAACAACAATTATATGCAAACTTTAACTCGCTATAACTTAAAAAATAAAATTTTTTAAGAAATAAAAAGTCCAGTTTGCACACCAACAGCTCTAAACCTACCAAACCATACTAAATTTATTAAGATTGGACTTGTACTAAAAAAGCCTTACGCCGGACAAAATTTGCGTTTGCATAATATATATATAAGATTATATTTTGTAACTTAAGGTCTTCCAATTTGAAACTATTCAGTCTTTCTAAATGTGACAATTATAGAACACAGAATAAAATGCACCTTATGCCTGCGCACACAAATTTAGAATATAGATCTATTTAAGACCACACCGACACCTCAAAGACAGAACATCGTATCTAGCATTTCGAACAAAAATTTTTTATTGCATTTTCGGGAAGCTATTCTAATCCGTCATCTCTAAGAAGAAAAAAAATTACCGTAACTTTATCCTATGTGAAATTATGGCTTAAGAACATTTTATCGTATCTACATAAAAATAAAAAGATGTTAGATACGATTAAAAATTTTAAATAAAATATTTTTACTTCACACGCAAAACACTGCATATATACCTGTAAAAGGTACTGAGTTAGGCCAAAAGTAGAAGGCGGTTCTTTAAATTTCCATCTATGTAAGTGAAAGTTTTCTAAGTAAAATTGGTGTTCGTTAAACGGAATTTCATTGAGATATAGTGTGTGATTTATCATAAATAAAAATAACTACTTATTATTTAATCTTTTCTGTTGCAAGTAAGTTAAGACTTACCAATATCTCTACAGTAAAACAAAAACTTAGCCATATCCATAGCCATAGCCATATACTGTTTGTAGTCTTACGGAAACATGTTTCCTACACTGGTGCCGTATAGTGATAGCGAAATCAGCGATAATGATTTTATACCAAATATTTTCGAAAATGATCAACTGACTACCAGTGAAGAGAAGGTAATAGAGGAATGCGTTGGAAAGCAGGGCCATAGGAAGAAGACAGGTGGTAGCCATCGCTTTAAGCGACGAATAGCGAAATGGACTGGTGTTGCAAGAAAGTCCAGCGCCTTTGTTATGCAAATCAAGACAGTGTCTGCTAAAATGTACGAGCTTTACTGCGGAAGAAAGGAAAAACATTCACGAAATGTATTGGGGAATGGGAAGTCACCAACGTCAATGTGACTGCCTTTTGCCATGCACCACACGGAGTACGGTGCGACGTCGCATTTATTCATTTAAATACTCCATAACGTTTAACGGTGAGTCCAAGAAAGTTTGTCGACAGTTTATTCTTAAAACACTGGACATATCTCAAATGACATGATGCTACGCGTGCTCAAATATGAACGTTAATGGCTTTAGTAAACGTGACCAACGAGTCCATCGACCACCTGCAAACAAAACATACGACACTTCTTTACAGGCAGTGAAAACATTCATTGAGAATCTTCCTGTTGTACCATCACATTACTGTCGCAACAATACTTCTCGGAAATACTTACCGAGCGAGTTACGCAATGTAAGCTTTTTGTACCGGAACGTATACCAATCTTATTGTTCATCAAAAGAGCCGCCTTTGCAGGTAGTAAGCTTACTTATATTTCGAAATATATTTAACAATAAGTTTAGCATAGGTTTCCACTATCCAAAGAAGGACAAGTGTGGACTTTGCGCGAAAGTCGAAAATTTGAGCGAGGAGGAAAGATGCATGGAACCGATCAAAAGTGAATACGATGATCATTTAATGATGAAAGACTCTTGCAAGAAACTTTTTATTAAGGATCAAAATCGCAGTAAGGTATGCGACGGGTTTCTTTGTGCAAGTTTTGATCTACAAAAAGTTCTTAATACGCCACATGGTGATAATATTAACTTGTTTTATAGTCGAAAATACTCGTATTACAATGAAAATGTGTATGAAAGTGGCACAAGAAATGTTTTTTGCTATTTATGGGGTGAAAGTGATGGAAAGCGCGGTTCCAATGAGATCTGCACCATTATTACAAAGTATTTAAAAATGGTTGATGACCGTGGGACCATTACCCAAATTGCACTTTATTGAGATAGCTGGAGTGGAGTACATTGATAGCAAATTTAAGACTCAATCCTTTTAATAATAAAGTAGTTTGCATGGACCATAAGGATTTTAAAAACTGAAAGCAGTTAAGTTCAGTGGCAAGAATAGCCATGACTCAATAACGTATTATTTATTTTGATAAGGAGAATGCTCTTATAAAAATTCAAAGCGGATATTTAGATGAAACCTGCACTCAGCAATTATCATTTTCGCAGTTGGAGGGAATACAAAATAGTTCAACTCGTCGCAAACATCCACTCAAAAATTTATAGATTTAGAAAACTTGTGCAAGAAAGATGTAATTCCGCAACACTTTCAAGAAGAATATTTAAGCCTACCCCACAAAGTCGTCTCAGACACATTACCGGAAACGGACGCAGAAGATGCGGATGAAGCACAAATATAAATGCATATATTTTATATCTTATATTAATTTTTAATACTTCATCCTTGTTTTATTGTCTTATTGAGTTATATTCTATTTCTTCACAAAATAACCAATAAAAAACACTTTCTTGCGAGTACGCAACAATAAATCACTTTGTCTAAAGTATCGTAACTACTATTGAAATCAGATAAAGAAAAAAAAAAATATAAAAAACTAAAACATCGTATCTGCAGTTTCTGCTAAAGTAATGCGTTTAGGATTTTAAAAAAGATCACATAATGATAATAACCTCTTTACAGTGCATTTTCAATAAAAATATTAAACAATTTTTCGCTTGCTGAGATATAAAACGTTATTTTCCTTTCCTCTCCTGTAAAATTCATGTTTTGCTAGATACGATGTTCTGCTTTTAAGGTATCGACATAAGGTCCAAATATCAGTTCTAATGAGTGTAAATTTATCTATTATTTTTTCCTGTATCCTGTATCCTTGGTGACTTCGGAGAAATAAACCATCTGAGCCATGCCGAAAAGTGGTGATATGACAATCACTTGGAACAATTGAACCATCCTTGAAGAAAGTCGTAGGATATTCATATTTTAAGTTCTTGCTTATGCACTCTCCAATTCCCTTAAATTCCTTTTCACCATCAACCTTTTTGAGTGCTTGTAATCGAGTCTTGATTACATCATACCGTAACGATCACTATCGGTTATACACTAAGGCCGCTTTCATAGTGGACGCTTTGGCTGAAGCTGATTCATAAAGGTGCTTTGTCGAGCTTTTTTGATCACAGTGAGCGCTTATTCAACGCTGTACAAAGTAGCTTCTTGAGCTTATTGGAGTTTATAGTTTATAGTGTGAGCAAGCGAGATGGAGATATAAGCGCTGAAATCATTCAAAAAGTAGCTTTATGCTCGAAGACAATTTGAGCTTTTTCCATATGACTACACAAAGCGTTTTTCAGCTAAACCTCTCAGCTCAGCAAAATGCGTTCACTATGAACGCGGTCTAAGATCAATAAAGCAATTTTTAAAAAAAAAATTGTATGTTTTTAAAACACGATAACTTCAAAACAAATCTATAGATAGATTTTTCCTTCGGCCATTCTTATTTTTATTGAAAGTACTTCACGAATCTATTGTCAAATTGCGGCGCCCGGAAATCGTAGTCTCCCTCACGTTTCTTACAGTCATGGTATCCTTCAAGCCATGGAAACCCATAGTTCTTTTGAGTAGACTCCTTGTCTGTATAAAAGTATACAACCCTATTGCTAGTGTCGATTGGCAGTCGATAAACGACTATTAAGCGATTATCGATTAGCCATGCTATTGTGAGTGTCGTTTTCTCGACTATTGATATAGCTTTTTGATCGACCATTTGTCGATAGGTACTTTATAATCGAGGGTTGCGTGTGCGTGTTTGGGCTCAAAATTTATGGAAATGGAGAAAAAGTAAGTTGTTTGCGTTGGAAGTCAAAAAAAAAGAAAGATGATGAAAATAATTTCAGTGCAAAGGTTGTAAGCAACAAAAAAACAGACTCCTTGTGAATTCCACTAAACTAGAAGCTTCAACAGCATCCTCCTCGTCATCACTAAACCACAAGTCAACTGAATTTATTATACGATTCTTTATTTTTTATATTTTTTATAAATTTTGCGAAAGTTAAAATTAAAATCTTACAAACTTTTATTTGGAAATAATATTTGCTGTAAATCACGCTGAAAATAAACCAAATGTCAAATAGCTGTTTAAAATAGAGTAAGCAATTCACAATAGTGTGCATTTTTGTCGATAAGGTTACACAATACCAAAACTAAATTAAATCGACGCAATCGACTGCATTCTATTCTACCGCCTATCGATACTCACAATAGGCTGATAAACTTTTTTGTTTCATCGAAGATAGCATGGTTCAGCAGCAATCAGTCCTTGTTGACATAAATTTAAAGTTATTGAGCCTGACCTGCTACCAGGCTCTTCCATTCTCCAATATATCTTAATCTGTCCAGCAGTCGGTGTTGTTTTCAGAGCACCACTAATACATACAAATTTTTTTTTTACACCTTTTTGCGCCGCTCCAAGTATGTGGCCTTATTCAGGCATATATGTCTAATAGATTTAGGTATCAAAATATATCTAAAGTTTTAAAAATTAAAAAAAAAATACTTAAAAAAATAAACATGAAATGAGAAATCATAATACAGTAAAACCCGCCAAAGTACCTCAACCAAAATTGTCAACATTTTGAGGTACTTAAGCGGGTTGGGCACTTAAAAAACCCCGCTTAAGTACCTCAAACTGGGTGCTTAAAAAAACCCGCTTAAATTCTTCGAGCGGGTACTTAAACGAATCAGCTTGTGTAACTCGAGGTACTTAACATACACATACATATTTTCAATAAGAGTGCGTTAAATGAAAAAAAAAATTTATATTGTTTAAACATAACAAAAACTTTATTTAAAAAAAATACATTTACAGCCCTATTCTGGCGAATTAACAAATTGCTAGCCAGTATTTTGAATATTTTAATGTGTTTTTTGTAGTTTTTTGATTTCAAAACAAAATTTGAAGGTCAAAAACAATAAATTTTGATAAAAATTGTCAACTGCTTTTCAGTTATTGACAATTTCATTAAAAAATTTTGTTTTTTGTGCTTCAAATTTTGTTTTGAAAACAACAAACATATAGAAATATAAAAAATACTGGTTAACAATTGTTAATTTGCCAGAATAGGGCTGTTAGTATGTAAATGTAAAAATATGAGATCATTGAATTAAACAATTAAATTAATTTAAAAAGGAACATAAGGTAAATATTTTTTGAGTATTGATAAATGACTTGTTTAAAAATAAACTTTTGCATTTAAGAACATAAACACTAAAAAGAATGTAACGAATTTTTTTCGAGACTATTTAGGAAATGAAAAAGTCAGTCATTTTCTTTTGATGAACATTTTTAAATTGTTTTTTAAATATCTTTTCTTCTAATGATTCGATATCATCAACTCCAAGGTTATGAAATTCCATGAAGTTTTTCAATGTTGCAAGTGCGCTTAATGCCTCCGCTGAAGTAGGAACGATAATAGGAGCAATGTTTTCATCCTCAGAAATTTCTGCTGATAGCAGTTCATCGTCTTTATTATCTAATATGCATGCCACAATTTCATCGTCTGTAAGTGTCCCAAAACAATCAACATCTTTATCGCAATTTACATACTCTTCAAATTCTTCTTCTACTTCTACTATTTCTTTAAAGGTAGTATAAAGCAAATTATTTTCAGTAGCGAACCCCACCTGCAAGAAAAATAATCTTTATAAGTTCATGGATTTAAAGAATATATCAAAGATACATACCTTCCGGAAGCAATTTTCAATATACTCGTTTTTGACAAGCCAAAACGCTCGTTTTGTAAAAGCTAGCGCATCAAAAATAAAAATAGATTTCTAAAAATCTTTGCTTGATAAACCTTTCTCAATTGCAGGCAACTGTTTTCTGACAATTATTTGCCTGTACTAGTGTACGAGTGGCTGCAGTATCGACGTCGTATTTGGTGGAAGAAACTCAATTTTAACATTTCAAGGTTCAAATTGGCTACCTTATGACAAGGAGCGTTATCAATAATCAGCAAAACTTTTCTATTTTGCTTTGTTATGTTTTGATTTAACCCTTTCAAAATACTTGACCATAGCGAACCAACCATCCAAGCTTTACTCTGTAAATGCTGCCATAACACTGACCTCAGTCACCCCAGTCCAAGGGACACAAATATCCTTTCATCTGGGCCCTCACACCATCAACAAATTACTCCAAATCAGCCTCTTGCGTTCATGCAATGTGAACCACTGGTTGATGTGGCAGTAGTCGCTCTATCAAATGTTAACACCGTATCATCATTGAACAATGCTCCAGATTCGAACTTAGGTGTCCACGACCTATGCAGTCCTGTGAAACAAACTAATCAATTGCCTATAGTTTCGCCTAATCAAACTAAAACGCCAAAACAGCCTCTCGAGGCCACTGAATGTGGCCCATTGGTTGATTTGGTGGCAGTAATCCGGCCACCTCGAAAATCCATCTTTGTCTCGAGGCTAGCTCCCACCACAAGTATTGAAAATATTCTAGCATATGTTCAAAATAAGATTCCGCATTCAGGTTCAACCATCACTTGCTTAAAGTTCACACAAAAACCTCAACAGGATATTGCGTCGTTCAAAATCTATGCTCATGAGTCAGACTATGCTCAAATAATATGAAAAGACTTTTGGCCTTTCGGGGTCCTATGCAATATTGACACGTTTAATGATTTAATTGACCAGGTTTGCATCTCCATCCTTCTTCCTAAAGGAAAGATTTTTGTTTGTGCCTCATACATCCCGCCAACCAGTTCTAATGAAACTATAGTGCACACGTCAACAATATATTAACACTATCCGCAGATGATGAATGTGAACATTTTTGCGTCGTTGGAGATTTTAACCTCAGCAAATTAAATTGGGCCTTTTCAACCGATGACAACGTATACTTACCAACAAATGCTAACCATGCTTATGAAATTCATCTCATCGATAGTTTTTTCAGTTTGGATCTTATACAAATTAATACCATTTTCAATAAGTTATGTAATTTACTCCATTTAATTTTTATAAATAAGACACTTAGTTTTGATTTATATGAGTGTCCTTTTCCTATTTCTGAACATAGTATTCATCACTCAGCCATTGCCTTTAATATTAAATTTTATGAATTTCTCAGTGTTACTAGTTCTGCAAAACATCATTATGATATTAAAAATTGCAATCTTGGAACTATTAATCGGCTCATTACTGATATTAATTGGGAATCGTTGTTGGATAATTTGGATGCTTCTGGTTGCTATGATATCTTTCTTAAGCACCTATCTAATATCTTTGCAAATAACATTCCTTTTAAGACCAAATTACATAAGCTTCCTTGGTATACTAGTGGGTTGAAAACACTGAAAAATTTAAGGAATAAATCTTTCATTGTATTTAGATGAACTGGAAACCTCGATTGCAAAGCAAAGTATTTACATTTCGCTCGTGAATTTAATTTTTTAACAAATTTCTTTATAAGCAGTACATTCTTAGCATTGAAAATCGTATACAAACGGATGCCAAGTCCTTCTGGAGCTTTACTAAATCTAAAAATATTTCATCAAATATACCCTCTTCTATGTTTTATATGGATAAAATATCAAACTCTGCTGCTAAAACAGCTCAATTGTTCGCTGACTATTTTAAGTCTAATTTTGACCAAAATTTGGCTTCTGTTAACCCTCAGGTTGTTGATAATATTGACTCCTGCGTAAACTTTGGCTATTTATCGGTCTCCCTGTATGACGTTAAAACAGCTATTGCCTCCCTGAAAAATTCAGTTAGTGCGATCTAGATGGTCTTAATGCTTATTTACTTAAACAATGTGTTCATTCTTTATCCGTACCAATTTATATAATTTTCAATAAATCATTAAAATCTGGTGAATTCGTTGATAAATGGAAAGTTTCGCTTATCACACCCATATTCAAGGCTGGCAACAAGCACGATGTTCTAAACTATAGACCGATCTCAAAGTTGACTAACTTTTCAAAGCTTTTTGAAAAAATTGTTAAAGATAAAATGTACTTTGCTATAAAAAACTCAATTTGTCCAAACCAACATGGATTCGTATCTGGCAGGTCAACTACAACTAACCTGAGTGTCTTCACAAATTACTGCATCTCTTCTTTTGAAGATCGGCACCAACTTCATGTCGTTTACTCTGACATCTCTAAGGCTTTTGACAGGTTGTCACACGATATTTTATTGCTCAAGCTTGCCAAGATTGGTTTTCAGTCCATTTTTCTATCTTGGATGAGTTCATACCTCTCAAATAGGGTTTCTTATGTTGTCATTGACAATGCAAAATCTTTGCCATTTTTAGCAGTGTCTGGGGTTCCACAAGGTAGCATCCTTGGACCATTACTTTTTGTTATCTTCATTAATGATGTTTCTAAATGCTTTCTTAATGCTTTCTTAATGCTCAATTTTTACTTTACGCGGATGATCTTAAGGTTTTCCTTAAAGTTAAAAGTGATTGCGACGCTTCTCGTCTCCAGTCTGATCTTGATAATGTCTTTTCCTGGTTTAAACAAAACAAATTATCTCTTAACATCGGAAAATGTTATGTTGTCTCTTATTACAAGCTCCACTCACCAACTATTTTTGATTATTATTTTGATAACACTAAGTTAGCCAGATTATCAGAAATTCGTGACCTTGGTGTAATTTTTGATTCTAGCTTAACTTTTAGCTCTCACTTAAATAGAATTATCCCCAGAGCATATTCACTTTTAGCGTTTCTTAGGCGAAATAGTGTTGGGTTTGTTGACCCTTACACACTAAAAACATTATATACTTCCCTTGTTAGATCTAGCCTTGAATACGCTTCATTTATTTGGAGTCCTTTTTACTCGATACATATTGCTAGACTGGAAAAAGTTCAAAAAAGATTCTTAAAATTAACTTTGCGCTCTTTTATTTTTCCTGAACCTCTTCCCTCATATAGGACACGTCGGTTGCTTATTGGTCTATCATCTCTCGAAGATAGAAGACTACTGCATAGTATCATGTTTATTTATGATCTGATTAATGGAAATGTTATTTGTGAAAACTTACTTAAATTAATATCGTTTAATATTCCGCAAAAGTCGTTACGGAGCTCGAATTATTTTTACATTAGCTGTCATAGAACTAATTATGCCACTAATGAGCCAATTAATAGAGCTCTTGTAGCTTTAAACAGTATCTATAATAATAACTTACTCTATTTTTCTATGCCCAAAGTTGCTTTTAAAACCACTATTACACTGTTGTTAAATATAAACTAGTTTTAATCTTTATTTTTATTACTTATTAAATTATGTTTGCTTAGTCTGTAAGGATATTATCCATAGACGTCAACAAATAAATAAACTGTATCTATCAAGCCTAAAGATGCTTTTTAAAATCACTATTACACTATTGTTAAATATAAACTAGTTTGTTATACTTTATATTTGTTATTTATTAAATTATTATTGCTTAGTCTGTAAGGATTATTATCCATAGACGTTAACAAATAAATAAATAGTAATGCAACGGTATAGGTTTTCCTCTGAAGCATCTGGGATTCATCCATTTGGCAATGACTTGCAATATAAACCACTTTCATCCGCATTAAAAATATTACGAAGTTCATAATTTTCTGCAACACTTGATGTCTATACATATCTGCCTCCTCGGTATCAGCATCAGCTGCCTCTGCAGTTACTTTTGTGTATTTGATGCTTTCCCTTCGCTTCCAGCGCCATAACCAGCCATTCGTAGGGTGAAAGTCGCACTGCAATTTGCTTGCGAACTCTGGCTTTTTGCATAATTTGAGCGTCTGATAACACTGCATTTACGGCCCTCATTTGATCAAACCATTTGGAAAACGTCTTCAATTTCCTCATTTGCACTCCCACGTAGGCGCTTTCGTTTTAAACATGTCGCATTAGCGGCTTCCACTTTTTTACGGTTTCTCAAAATTATATTTATTGTAGAAATATCGCACTTAAAATACCGCGTTATTTCATTCTTTGGCTTTTCTTTGGTAGAGACCAAGTTAATAATTTGTAGTTTCTGTTTTAGAGTTCAACTTGTGCTTTTTCGCCCTTTGCCAGGCATTTTTCTTTTCTTTTGAAATATTTCAACAGTTAGCGACGTTCGATTATTAAGTGAATGAAATAAGAAAATATCGATTTTGAAGCGTTGCCATAGTACTAAAAAAATATCATTTTTAAAGGTACTTATGAGGGTGAAAATGCAAGGTAAAATGATAATTAAAGTATGAACATTTGTGGTACTTAAGCGGGTTGGGTAGTTAAGAGGGTAGGTACTTAAGAGGGTAAGCCTACATAAATTTACATGAAAAATACTTAATGCCCGAAAATTTTGGTTACTAAATTACCCGCGGTACTTAAAAGGGGAGGTACTTAAGCGGGTTTCACTGTAAATGTTGTACAATTGAAGGGCTTATTGCAATAAGGTGATAAGCCACATAAAATAAAAAATCAATTTTTTTAGACTGAATACATTACTCAATGCATTGCCAACAACCACTGAGAGATTTGGGCTATTTATTATAAATTTTCTTACCTATTTGTAAAAGTTTCCGTGTTCAATTCCATTTCTTTATACAAAAATAAATTTTTTCACAACTTTAGAGTCGATTATTTCAAAATATTTTTTATGTGGCTTATCATGTTCTTGTAATAAGCCGCCCTTCAATTATAATGCTGTAATTGGATACCTTGGATAATAAAAATTTTATGTTTGTTGCATTAATATATAGGTACATGTTACATTAAGGGTTCTCATCTAAGCATGTAACTGACCCGTAAACATTGTAAATCTTGTGAACTTACATGCGCGTAAACTATCTGTCAAAATTTGTATGGGCGAGAGTTTACATCATTTCCGAGCCTATTTTGTAGTGTAAACTAGCATGTAATTCTACGTGTGTGAATGAGGGTTGCCTTTGGCGCTAATCATTACATATTTAAAGTAGTTGAAGTAAATGTGAACACGTTTTATTTATTTTTCTATGTTGATGAAGGGTTTTAAAAGGTTTAAAGTTAAAAAAAGTCATAATGCTTACGCAGCCGCAGCCGCCATTTTGTCGACATTTACGCTATTTACACTTTATCGATCATCAAAAGTTTAAATGCTATACATGTTTACATGCTTACATGCTTAGATGAGAACCCTTATTGAATAACATTAATTGCATTCATCTTTATAATCGACTTTGCTTAAAAACGAAGTGAACGAAACTGCACGCTCACCAGCCACTCTTCATGCTTTTCTTTGCGGTTCTTTGCTCGAATGTGAGCTTATTTTTCCAAGAATAAGAATTCCAAGAAGACCTGCAAAGCGTCAAAGAGCAAGCGAGCCAAGAAAAGCATTTCCTCCGCAGCATAGAATTTTTAGTTTGAAAAAAACAGTTTTATTTACATGTATTTTTGACAAATGTCATTCAAAAAGTGTTGTCAATAAATTGCGTCAATACCATCTGTTGGAGAGTGGACGATATATTCTAAACACTTGCAATTTATATTTAACCCTTTCAGTGGATTTTTGTTATTTTGCAACGCTTTTTTTTAAAATTAAATCGTTTGGTTCTATGAAAAAAAGATAAATGAAAAAAAAAATAAACCAACATGATAAAAATAAATTTAGAGAGATATTTGACATTGAAGTCGGTTGGATTTTCGATTGCCAAGGTCTAGGTTTCGATTTCCAAGATAGAAAAAGGTTTGGTGGGAGTTCTGTAGCTCAAAGCGATTGATTTATAAGCACAAGGTAGTGAGTTCGAGCCTCAACAATGTGGAGGAATTTTTTTTATGAAACAAATTTAAATTTTGAAAAATTCACTACTGAAAAAAAAATTTAAAAAAGTAGTTTAAATAAATTTTTTTTATTTGTTTTATAAGAAAGTAGTTTGATTAATTGCTATTTAGAATATATTTCTTTGTGAGTTCTGTAGCTCAGAGCATAGGGCTCTTGCTTTATAATCGTAAGGTTGTGAGTTCGAGCCTCAGCAATGTCAATGGATTTTTTTCCGGTTTGTTTTATTTTTTGTTTAATTTTTAATATTTATAGAACTATTTCGGTTTCTGCAACAAATTCTTTTGTCACCTTCAGTGGAATTTTGTGGATTTTTGAACATTTTAATTTTTCAAAGTTTGAACAAAGACTAAAAATCAGGAAAGAATTATATAAATACATTTTTTTATAATATAATACGTTTTTAAAACGAACTAAAAAGTATAAAATAATTTCTCCTACAGTTTGGCTTTTAGTTCTCCTAAAAACTAACCTTAGAGTGGAATCCACCCAGTCACTGTTTCTATGCAAGATTTTAAATGCAATACAAGTGTGACGAACTAAAAATTAAATGTAACAAACCAATTCCTTTAATAAGAAACATTTTAAAATGGTAAAAAAGCTTGAATTTATATAAAACCAACGCTTTTCTTAGGTTTAAGCAATAATATCCTTATAGCTGAGAGTTATCATGTGGGTGGAAAACACCCAGAGTTACTTGTGCCGCAACTCAGCAATAGGTTAGTGATCCATGGTTAAAGAGTTAAGAATACCTTGGTTAAGAAAGCTTGTACTTTTTAACAAAAAAACTCGTCAGCCATGATAGCTTCAATAACATTAAAATTTAAGAACTCTAAAATCCAAGACTGAACACAATAGATCTCTGCAAACTTGAATCTACCATCCATGCAAGGATTTCTATATTGACAGTCAAGGGACCTGGGTTAAGAAATAATTTGTTCACTAACTTACACACTAACTAACACTCCTTTCTATTCTCTATAGCATGCGCCCCACGATTTTAGGAGAACTAAAAGCCCCACTTGAAGAAAGTATTTTATACTTTTTATTGTTTTAAAAACGTGTTCTATAAAAAATATTTTTTTCTCAAATAATTTTGAAGATATGAGAATGTTTTTGTTGTCAAAATTACAAAAACTTTTTAAAATTGAAATATTAACACACTAAAAAATTTAAAAAATAAATTTACACCGGTGAGCGGATATTTACATTTTTTACACCGAACGGTGTTATTTTACTCCGCTTACTCGGTGTGAATTTGCGAACTTATCCGTTCAGTGTAAAATAAAAAAAAGAGGTAGAAGAGCAATATTGCATTTTCATTGATAAACAAATTAAAAATTGAAATTTCTCAATTTGATTTGTTCAATTTGATTTTGCAAATCACGATTAAAGATTTAAATGTAATTTTTGGCACCACGAGATAGATTATAAAAAACGAAATAAACCCCAAATAAATGTCCATACATTTATGAGTGCACCTTCATATGAAATAACTCCCAACTTTTGGGGACTATTTCATAAATTTTGGGAAATATATAATTTTCCTGGTTGGGTCTTATTTTATTATGAAACTAGCAAATACCCGCTGCTTCGCCTTCGATAAAAATATTAAATACCATGTACAAATTTTAAATCTTAAAATGAAAGTATTTAGTTGTATTAAAACAAATTCAAAGTATAATAATTATTGAGTTTGTTTTATTTAATTATGAAAAAATGGTATATATATTAAGAAATTACTTTATTTAATTTGAATAACTTATTTTAACGGTAATTGTTATGATGACATAAATTTACCTGGCTTTCTTTTTGTTTTTACTTTTAAAAAAGTCCTGCATAACAGCATTATAAAAAAATTTGGGCAAAAAATTTTTAAAATTTGTAATCAAAAATGTAATAATATTCTGAAAATAAATATATTCTTTTTAAATTGTTGTAGTTAATCGGCCTTCTTCAGTTATTAATTGTTGTTATTGGGCTTCGGCCAAACAACAATTCTTTTAAAATTTAAAAAAAAAACCCGTTATAATGACATCAAACTTTTGGCAATATCTCAAAAACTATGGACTTTCTCAATGCATAACAATGCATTTTTGTGTGGACAGTCGTTGATTAATAAAATTAACGGTAATTTTCTTTTCTTTTTGGAAATATTTTTTACGGATATTAGGTATGTTAACATGATCAGAATTTTCTGATATATACAGCATTCTTGTAGATGTATAGTATTGCCCGGCAGACGTTGTCCTGCCGCAGACCACCTTACTGCTATATACGAATTTTCATGCTGTTCGGGAAAAAAATATTTATATATTCGCCATATTTAGTACAGTTGCCGAAAGTAGCCGTATGAACTAAATTATCAAATTTTAGTCTAATACAACCAAAACCGATCGAAGTACAACATTTTTGATTAATTCTGGGCGGTAATGGTGGTGTGGCAAAATTTTTTCCCTTAAACCATCTCATACTCTAAACAATAGAGTGCCAGAATTTCAGCTCAATTGAGCTTAAACCTAGTGCGCTTTGCTTTACTCCAAGCTTATCTCACGAAAAGTGGACTTAACTAAAGTGGGTCATGCCCATTTTTAGTAAAGTTAGCGAAAGTAAAAAGATTACCAAATTCTAGTCTCATACGATCAAAATCGTCTGAAATATAGCATTTTTTGCAAAACAAAGCATATTACGATAAAGTTGGAATAAGAAATCGTTTAATAACTATATCGTGTTAATCGGTTCAGTGGTTCTTGCGTGATTGTCAAACGTCCGTGCAGTGTCACAACGCAATGCACGCTTTTATATAATCGTAAAGATAGACTAACACAATCAAGTGGGGAAAAGCTGGCTGGCAAGGCTGCAAAACATAATTAATGCTCATAACAAAATTCTGGCCAGTCCCCTCAAAACATTAACAAAGAAAATTAATTAACACTGTATGAAAGCAAGAATCTCCCTGAAAGTAAAGCTGGATTCACTGATCACCTTCAGCATGTTTTGAAAGTTTTTTTCATATGAAGTTTTCGCTTAGAGAGAAAAATTTCTGCACACTCTCAACTTGATTAACATTATTTTAAATCACACAAAAACATGCTGAAGGTTATCAGTGAATTCAGCTTAACTACACAACATGGCTGTCGTGTTATATTGAGAGAAGCTCTCTCGACAAAGAGAGGAAAGCTTTGTTTGCTGTGATATTGTGCTGCGGGTTGAATATAGGCATCAAATAAAATGCGTGATTTTGCATTAATTAAAGAATACATTTTTCGAAAAACTTGGTAAGCTATAACAATCTATATTATCATAGGAATCGAATAAAAAAAGAATTACCAAAATCGGTTCAGCGGTTATCGGTTCAGCTTATTCTGGATCAAATTTCGTGAGTCTCCTTTTATATATTGTAATAGTATATATAAGCCCCAATCAAATGTTACTTGACATTTGACAGTTAATAAATTTAATGACAAATAAAAATTGTAAAAAACATCCTTTCAAATAGTTAAAAAAAATTATCATTTTACGTATTATAAATAAACACCTAATAGGGTACAAAACAGACATCCTACCTGATATTTACTTTTTTTACACCGATCGCTGTGAAAAAAGATGCTCCTTCGGACATTTAATTTTAGCACTTTAAACGGTGTAGGACTCCATGGAACACCGATCAGTGTAAAAATTCTATACAAATTTTTAAGTATGCATATATCTACAATATAAGTAGATGCTTAGATATAACGACATAAATACCATAGTTAGTAAGTTAGTTTGTAGTGGGCCCATGTGCACCGCGACCCATAGGATCTATTGTGCATGTCCTTGATTAACTTTCCAGATTTAGGCTTTAAATAAATCTTAGAACACATAAATACTATAATATCATAACATTTTTTGGCTTAAGGGAGGGTAAGGGTTTGCACTTTTGAAAAATGTTTTTATTTTTTTGGTTTTATACATCTGAATATAGTCTCAATCAATAGTAGAATATAAAGTCAACCAGAACAAAACTCTCGAAGTTATTGACTAATTAGTCCCTCTCCTCTAACACTGTAGACAGCGAACATCTTAAACGCGTTTTTCTCAAAACCACTTTAAAAGTCTGTGTTCACTGTGTTCACTTTAAAAATAAGAACTACATTATTTATTAATTTCAAACTTAGTACACACTTTAAGCTTTAGAATTTCTTTTTAAATTAAGAGGGCTTTACATTTACAAAATGGCGGATTTTTTCGAGAAAAAAATAAATTTTCCCTTCAAATGACTACCAAAAATTTAAAAATTAACTGCATTATTCTGTATCACGAAGCAGCACACCAACGACAAGCAAGACACGAGCAGCAATACTTTTTTCTATACGAAATTCTATTGCTTCCCGTGTCTTGCTTGTCGTTGGTATGCATTTTCGTTATACAGAATAAAGCAGTAAGTCTATATATTATTACGCAAACAAAAAATTGTGGTACCATTTTACCTGTGTTAACGTTAGCATATTCACATAAATCTTACATCGTTTGAAAGGTATTTTCGAGTACATTTGCAGAATATAATTTTTATTCGAATAAGTCAGTGTTTAAAAAACTGCCAGCAAAACAGCACTAAAAAATATGCTACCGCTGTGTAACGAAAGCAATTTTTTTATTTAAAACAATTTCGGCTTTGCTTTACTGCGCACATTTCAACAGCAAAGCCATAGCACAGCCGAAATTTATTTTGAAATATAATGCCTCATTTACACGAGTGACATTTACTGACTTTAATAATGACTTGATGACATATCATAATGACGCTGCTATTTAGACGGCACAAAAAAGTGACTTGCCCAGAGCTTTGTCACTACGTTTCATTATATTTCGGCAACTTTCAAATTCATAATGGTTTGACCAGCAAAATAGGCGTTTACATGAATGACAAAATTTATCTTTACAAAGCAAAGAAGTTAAAAATTATTTAACAAATGGAAGAAAACAAAATAAAAGCTGTTGCTTAGTTAGCATATTTATTAATTGAAGAGGACTAAGAGGAAGAAGAACGCTGGAATGCGATGCACGCGAAGCGTCAGAGGAAACCAAGATTAGAATGAATCCGGCTTTTTTTTGCTGAAGGAAGTGGTTTCTATCCGACACTTCGCTCCCAGCTACAAGGAAAGAACCCAGAGTTATTTAAAAACTTTAAAGCAAACAGTTAAATTTCTAGAAACAGTTAAACGCACTCTGTCAGTAAAGAATGAACTTTTTCATTTTTTCTTTAAGTTGGTCACTATGAGAGCAGACGGGTTTGCACGGCGTTTACACGATGTCATTTAAGTGACAAAACTAATGACATCTGACTTTAATCATTATTTTATGACTAAAATAATGAAACAAAATAACATCATTCACACGACAATGGCACTTAATGATGTAAAAAATGACAAATATATCATTTACAATGAGGCATAAGAATATTTGTAACATAAGTGAGTGACTGTAATTGATCGTGGTTAGAATTTATTTTATTTCAATAAATACCAATAATTCAATAGTAATTAATACTAGGGCTAGGGTTTTTGTAATTTTACGAAATTTACTACAAATATCAAAAATACACAGTATACAGACAAAGACACAACATCGTGAATACCCCTATTGTTTATGCCCCTATTGTGTATTATTAACTCTTATTTACTTCTCTTTTTACGCATTTGAAAAGGCTTTCATTGTTTTCGTTTTATTATAAGCTTTTATTTAACTTGCTTCGTTCGTATGTACATATGTCTTCAAAACTTGCAAGCCATTTTTCTACAACTTGTTGGTATCCGATTAAGCTGAAATTAAGCATACATATGTCAGTCCGGTGACAATGCAATATTATGATAAATTTTTTTGCCACACCCCCTTTTACCGCCCACAAATCAATAAAAATGCTATATCTCTAAAACTACTGGGCTGATTAAGCTGCAATTTTGGCAGCAAATTTCCTTCGAGTAGAGGATAATTAAGGAAAAAATTTGCCACTCCCCCTTTTACCGCCCACAAATCCATAAATATGCTATATCTCTATGACCACTTTACCGATATCCGTAGAGGATAAAAAAGGAAAGTTTTTTGTCACTCCCCCTTTTACCGCCCACAAATCCATAAAATTGATATATCTCTAAAACTACGGGGCTGATTCAGCTGAAATTTAAACAGTAAAGTTTTATCAAATAAAGCATGGATTTATGAAAAACATTTGGCCACACCCCATTTTACCGCCCACAAATCAATAAAAATGCTATATCTCCAAAACTACGGTGCTGATTCAGCTAAAATTTTGGCAGTTAATTTCCTTCAAGTGGAGAATGGTTCAGGAAAAAATTGTGCCACGCCCCCTTTTACCGCCCACAAATCAATAAAAATGCTATAAACCTTGAAGACTAAAAAGTAAAAAAATTAATAAAAAGTAAAAATTTTTTTAAAAATAAGCTTTTATTTTACTTACTTAGTTCACGTCTTTTTAAATAAAAGCTTATTTTTTTAAAATTTTTTTACTTTTTATTTATTTCTAATTTTTCCAACAAAACTAAGCTTTATGGGTATTAAGATAACGGTACCAATGCGAGCATCTATTCAACGAGGTATCAAATATAAAATCCATGCATAACAGTTGAAGATATAACTCTTTTTAAATTTAGAATTGGTATCAAAAACTTGTGGTTTTCCCTTTTAAAAAGAGATTTATATTCAGAAGAACTGTAGACAGCGAAGCCGGTGTTAGATTAACTGAAGGTTTTAATCCTTAAGCAGCGCTGAAGGCCGCCTATTAAAAATATAATTACAGTAGAACCTCGTTTATCCGGCGGACATGGGACCAAGCATATGCCGGATAACGAAAAACGCCGGTTATACGAAATCATCTGTAAACAGTCTAAATAAAAGACATATTCGTATCTTAATTCACAAGATACCAGTTTATTGAGGTCAAGTAAAAATAATTCAATTGTTTTTCATTAAAAACGCTGTTCGAAATGATTGTCTGAGGGTAGTTTCAGATTTCTTTTGAGCCAAAACTTGTTAACGGCACTGGGTAATTGATAGCCGGATAAACGAGGTTTCACTGTATATCCAGAAGTACTGTAGATAGCGAATCCAGTGTTGGAATTATTGAGGGTTGTAATCCCTGATTCCAAAATAAGATTACTATTAATAAAGGTTGTAATCCTAAAAATGCAAATGAACGATTGCCCAAAAGTTATCAGATGAACTATCGCCCAAAATCTTTGTTGAACCATAACTGTGGCTCTGAGTAAGGAATAAGCACTCTGTTTACTCGGTTTGGGGGTTATTTAATTTCTTAAATTTGGGGGTTATTTCATTTTGCTTAGTTTAGGTTATCGAAGAGTTGCTTTCAATAAAATTCCGTTTAATTTTTTTCGCATTTTGTAGTTTTTGATAAATTTAGGCATTATTTTTTCTGAGTAGCTGCGCCTTTTACAAACTGTTCTCCTTCTATAAAAGACTTAAAAGCTTTTTCGCATTCTATTTTTTCTGTAAAAGGCGCATATTAAAAATTAATTTGCCTTTGTACGAAATGTTGCTGTCACCATTCCGTATAAGGGAAAATCAAGTTTTTTATGGTGGTTTTTTTACTATAAAATGATTTGCCCTCGTACGAATAGTTGTTATTTCTGGCTTATTTACCTTAGTGATTCTGCTTTCTTTACAAAGGGATAACGACTGGCAATTTTTTTTGGTCTTATGACCTTTTTGAAACTGGCCATAACCCCAAATCATATTTTAACTTATAAATTTGGGATTATGTCACTTGGGGCTATGTTCCGTCACCAATGACTTTTCATAGGGGATTATTTCATTAATTTTTGGGATAATTTCATTTTAAGTTGAAACTCTTTTTATATGGGGCTTATTTAATTTTTTTGTTGAGTGTTATTTCATTTTCCATTTGGGTGTTATTTCGTTGCATTTGGGCATTCTTTGATTTTTTTTACATTCTTTGAGTTTATTTAACTTTCATTGGGACTTATTTCATGGGGTGTTATTTCATTGGGGCTTATTTCAATTGGAAGCTATTTCGTGGTGCTGTAATTTCAATTCAAAACAACAAATCTGTTATCGTTGTTATTTAGTTAACAGGGAGTTTACTAAAATTAAGCAAAATGAACGTTCGCTCTTAATGTACGATTACCTAATTTCTTTGCTTTGGTAATTGCCGTAATTGTAATAATACGGATACCCCACAATAAGCATTTTTTTAAAACATGTGTGAATATATATTGTGATGGTGAAATTTCTTACTAATAGTTTGAAAAATTTCCGTTATTTTGAAATGAAACATATGACGTTATCTCGAAAAGTGTAGATTTTCACAGTAAAACATATTTTTGTGCGAAAAGTTGTTTAACACTGTGTGGCAATAGAAATAGAGCCGTTTCCCAACTTTCTACGCTCATCTGAGAACGTAAGCGAACTCATATATCAGTGTATGTTGATAGGCCACAGTGAAAAGGTCGAATTTACATAAATAGAATATTAAAAAAGTTAGTTTTGAATGTATTCAATTCATTTATCCTTTATTTTTCTTTTCTTAAAAAGGCGGGTATGTTTATATGAATGGGGATGCAGTAAAGCTACAAGCGCCAGTTGCCACCACCGTTTACACGAATGTTCCTGTTGATACAGCAATGTTAGCTACTAATATCTACGGCCAAACAACACAACTGGCTGGACCGGCAGCAACACACCACATCCCATTGATAGCAACTGCAGCAGCTACACAGCCGGTAGCTCATCAACAAGCCTTGCAAGTTGCACAGCAGCCAACACAAACACAACAGTTGCAATTGAATCCGCACACACACCAACATCAGCACCAGCAACAACAACAACAACAACAGACACATTCTAGCGCTGTTCAACAAAACCAACAGCAACTACAACAAGTAACACAACAACAGTCAGCGCATCAGCACCAGCATCAGCAACAACACCAACATCAACATCCACACATACAATATCAGCAGCAACAACTTACGCAACAACAATCAAGCGCAACGGGAACGCTCGATAACGCTGAATATACAGTTATTAACGGAGCCATGTTACAGGACGGAGGAGCGCTTGTCTGCTATAGTCAAGATGACTTGACTGGTAATGGTACGAATTTAGTTGCTGTTGAGCAAATGTCTGGCACAGTTGCAGCAGCAACGTCACATCAATCACACCAGCAGCACCAGCATCAGCAACAGTTGCTGATTGCAAATGGCCCTCAACAGCAACAAATGGTTGGCGATAATAATGGAATTCCGTTGGATCAGTTGAAGCAAAGGTTGGCCACACAATTGGAATACTATTTTTCAAGGTTAGTCAATGATGTCCACAAATTTTGCTGTTGTCTTTAAATTTTCATTTTCATTTATTCGCAGAGAGAATCTGGCGAACGACACATACTTGCTTACACAGATGGACAGCGATCAATATGTACCCATTTGGACTGTTGCCAATTTCAATCTAGTAAAAAAGTTAACGAAGGATTTAAAGCTCATCACTGAAGTTTTACGCGAATCGCCGAATGTACAAGTCGACGAGGAAGGATTGCGTGTACGTCCTAATCATAAACGGTGCATAATTATATTACGTGAGATTCCAGATAAGACGCCAATAGAGGAGGTCAAGGTATGCTAGTTGAATCTCGAATTTTCTATTGAAGTTACTTACGCTCGATACAAATTTAAATATTTTGTATTTTCAGAATATATTTAATAGTGAGAATTGTCCTCGCTTGATTTCCTGCGAGTTCGCTCACAACAACGCTTGGTATGTGACGTTTGAATCCGATGAGGATGCTCAAAAAGCTTTCAAGTATCTACGTGAGGAGGTCAAGGAATTTCAGGTAACTTTTACTAGTTCGTTATTTAATAGTGTCCATCCAAAATAAAGATTTCCGCTTTATTTCAGGGAAAACCTATAATGGCGAGAATAAAAGCGAAGCCATTTATACATCGCTTGCCCATTGCAACAGTGCCAGCAGCATTGAAAAATGGCTATCGACTCACTTCACCTCCTGCTGCTGTCTACGATCCAAATGCGGCAGCAGCTGCTGCAGCCGTGGCCTATACTGCCGCGCCGCAGCGGTTTGTTTACACCGCAAATGGAGCTGCAATGACACAGGCTCCAGTACCGTACAACGGGCAAGTGCACGTGTTTACAGTAAGTTGGTCTTCTTACAATTTTGCACTACTAAAGCTTTTCTGTAACCTTCTCATTTTCACTCCACTACCAACTAACAGCCATTCCAACAACAGCAATTTTACTCTGGTCTAGTTGCATCACCTTGGCCAACAGCGGCTGCTGCAGCTGTAGCAGCAGCCGCTACAACAGCACATGGGCAGAATTTCTATGAAATTGGAAATGTTTTTGCCGCAGCCAATGGTTTGGCGGCACAACAAACCGTACCCGCAGCGTATGCAACCACAGCACCACCGCAAACAGTCGCACCTCTTGCAGCCAATTCGAAGCAGCAAGGGGGTAGCGGTGGTGGTCGCTATCGCAGTGTTAATAGTTCTGGTGCTGGCTCAGGAGGTAGTGGTAGTCATTCGAATCGCAATAAACAACGCAACAGTTCCAATCAACAGCAAATAGCTGTTTCCGCTGATCCCCGCAATACGGGTGGAAATTTAATTGGGGTCACAAGTGGCGTGGGCGGTGGTTTAGTTGGAATTGTTCAAACTTCACTCGATCATCAGCAGCAACAACAACAGCAGCAACAACAACAACAGTTGCAACAGCAACAACAACCGACAACAGGCCAAACTCAGCAACAATCACAACCAGTCGTCACTACATCGCGACACTATACAAGCATCAAAAGTAACTCAGGTAAATTTATACGTGCATTTTTATTTTAAACTAAATGTGCAGCGATGTGCCGAATGTGTACTATCGTTATTTTTATGACGTGGTGCTTTTCACATGAAGTAAGGTCTGCGATAATTTTTACAAAAATTTTAAAAATAAAAAAAGTAATGGCGAAGCCTACTTTGTGCATCAAAATAATCTCTTAAAAATCTTACAATTCGAATTGATTTTTTCAATGTAAAACTTCATGATAGCTATGGTAGCCATCCGTTCTGTATTATACAGAACAGATCTATATTTGAAGATTTCATACTGTATGAATAATTTGAAAGTTACAAATGTTCTGTTTATTGACAAATTTTCTGTTTTTCTGCTGTATTTAAAATTTTTTCTCTATTTCTACTGTATTATAATAAAAAAGTTATGATAGTGTGAATGTTATGTTAGTTAAAACAAGGAAAGTCTTAAGTTAATTTTAATATTTTATTATATTCCGAATTAAAATTTCATATACAAAATTTTTACATGCAGTTGTGTTCACGAATTTAGCACACACTGTGTTAGTAGCTCTAATTTGAACTTTTTTACATCTTGGCTTTAGAATTGTAAACAAATATTTTTTTCAAGTTGTTTACGAAGTTAACTTAATGTACCGTTAGTTGGTTTATTGAAAAAACAAAAATTCAGAATTCTCAAAGATGGCGGAAGGAGGGCAAAAAAATGCAACATTTTTTCGAGAAACGAACACGCCATTAATTATTCTTACATTTTCCTACATATTTTAAGTAGTTGCAATCAATGTGGTTTACTGTGGCTGGACATGAGTTTAGCACAGGTTAAAATTACTGATCTATTTTTTAATTTATTTTGGTTGATAAAACTTTACTGGTAAATTATGATAAATTTATTAAGTTTCTACTTGAGTTCTAACAAAAAATTGCAGAGAGGTATGGCGAAAGGTTGCTACTGTTAAGAGGCTCAGCGGCAGTTGATTCAGCAAATGAAAGATGGTAAAGTAGTTTCAGAGATTGCTTCTTAGATGTTCCAGAAAGTTAGTATATAAGGCATTACTACATGTAGAGCAGTATGGATGCATTAAAAATGTAAAACAGAGACCCAGAGCGCGAAAAACAACAGCAAGAGAGGACCATTTGAGTTATAGAGCTTAACTTAAGTATCCTTTTAAGACCTCAAATAAAATTAAAAATTAAATTTTATTAAAATATAGCATAAATGTGTCCTCAAAAACCATAAGAAGACGCTTGAATGAAAACAATTTGCGTGACTGTATAGCCCAACTTAAACGACATGTGTCGCAAGAAAATATTAAATGTAGACTTGCGTTTGCAAAAGAACATTTAAAAAAGCTAAAGAGTTTTTGGAAAAATGTACTTTGGGGTGATGAATCAAAGTTTTGCCGGTTCGGATCTGACGGCAACAATATGTGTAGTGTCCTCAAAATATGCAATACAATCCAAGGTACACGCTTAAGACTTTTTAATACCGTGGCGGAAATGTTATGGTATGATTTGAAATTTACCAGAATAGGTATCAGCACGTTTACAAAAACATATTTGTCAATACCATGATACCGTTTGCAAAGGATAATTTTCAGCTTTTATGTTGTTTTATGCAAAATTATCTAAAGCACACTGCTCGCACAGTTAATAATAGTTTGGAAGACAATCATGTTAATATTTTGAAGTGGCATGCGCATTCACCGGACCTCAACCCGATAGAAAATCTTTGGAGTGATGTCGAGTAGCAAATACTAACAGTAAAACTCAAAATTTTGCTAGATTTGTGTATGCAAATCCAAAGTATTTGGTATAATATTCCAAAGTACCGTTGTGAGGCTTTGGACGAAAGTTTAAACAGGAGATGCGATGCTGTAATTAAGAATAAGGGATTTCTTACGAAATAATCAGTTTTATGCAATAAATTTTGATTTTATTTTTCATCCTAGACATTTTTTTCATCTGTGCTAAATTCATGGCCAAGTCAAAATGCTTATTTTTATTTTCCACTGGATTTTAATTTCCATAAAAAAATTTTATACAAAAATGTATATGGGTAAATCCTAGCGTTCGGACGTCACATTCGCATACATTTTTTCATAAATTTCGCAAATTTTATTGTCAGTTTTTCAATTAGGATGCATCTGGTTAAATATCTCTTTATGAGTATAATTTATAGTAATTATAACATCCTGCATCTTACAGCAGTATACCTATAATTTGTTATTTTTTTATCGTGCATTCGGACGTTACTAAAAAAGGAAGTTCTTGTGAGACTAACACTCGAAAGTCTATTTCTGCGAAATGTTCGATCTCACCTCAAAAGTCTAAAGCATAAATGCATTGCTTATATATTGGCGGTACATTAAAGGTACATTCCCCAACATTAGAGTACAGATATATTGTTATATGAGCGAGAAAATATAAAAACGAATGTACCCGAAATAAAATTTCAAAATCAAAACAATCAGAAGCGGCTTTCAGAAAGCTTTCAGGTAAAATTTTTCTTATTGGAATTTTATTTCAAACGTTTTTTTATGATTGCTTTATCCATGGCAGAATAACCAGGTAGGCTCACTAGAAACATGCTCTCTACGACAAATAAAACAATAACAAATGCGTAGCTATAATGTCAATATATATTTTGTCAATTCAAAGCAGCCGTACATAGCGACACAAACAAATTGGTTACTGAACATTCTAACTAGTAGTCAAATGAAAATTTTATTAAAATTTAATTTTTATTTGCTTTGTTTACAGCCAAAATACAATTAATTCTGTATTATAACTATAAACACAGCTCATTTCATTAAATTTGTAATGATTTTAATAATGTTTCTTATATTTTCACACAAAAAATCTGGGTACTCGCTTTATTTATACGGTTACGAGTAAATTATACATCCATATGGCTGAACGAATAAAAATAAATTGTCAATAGTGACATTATAGCTACGCCAATGTTTTGCTCTCGTTTTTTGCTCTCCGAATTGCATCTACCTGGTTATTCTGCCATGGCTTTATCGAATTAATGTACTATTACAGTGTGTAAGAAATTAAAAATAAATTTTTTCCGTTAGAATATGGTTCTTTAAGGTATTGAGAAACGTATACAAAATTTTGGAAAAAATATCAAATAAATAAAAAAGTTGTAACATGTATTATAATCGTATGTCGCGTGATATTCAAGAGCCTTTAAATCTTTAATCGCGTTTTTCTCGAAACAAGGTTTTTCGAATCGCCTTCTAAGATAGCTTCTTTAGTTCTACTTGATCGATTTCGATGAATCTTGATTCATTGTGATCCTTATAGACTCCGTTAAGCACTAGACCTATAAAAAGCTAAAAAACTTTTATATTTTTTTTTGTATGGCTGAAAGTTTCGGCAAAAAAGGGGGTTTTTTGTAAAAAAATTTTTTTCAACGCATGCCATTTTATATTTTTTTTTGTTTGTGTAGGTTGCGTGCTCAACTACATTCTTAACTCAAGAATCTTTGATTTTTTACTCTCAGATTCTTTGTAAAAGCTGGAGACGAGAAGCCAATTGAAACAATTTTTTAAGCACGCTAACTTCAACGCCCTGTAGAAAATTAACAACAACTATAAAGACAAAAAATTTTTTTTATTTCCTCATGAATAATTCCTTATTATGTAAAAAATTTGAATCATTAAAATTAATAATACTAGGTAAAAAAATTAATAAAAAATGTGTTTTTATAGCTACACACTGTAATAGTACCTTAAAAAGAAAAAATGGAGCGTAGCTGTTTTTTGTCCATAAAAAAAAACAACTTAAACTTAAATAATTTAAAAGGCGTAAGTATCTACATATCTTACATTTACAGATATACAGATACAGACATTTGCGGCGTTCCAGCAGAAAACCAGGAGAAGAATATTTCAAACGCCCCTGGAACGATTTGACTTTTGTTTGTCTGTAGTAATTCAAAAATATTCAAATGTACTAACAGAAGCAAAAAATTTTGATATACAGCCCAATTCTGAATGATTTCCCCCGGGGAATCGGAAAAGGGAGTTTTAATTTTTAAGATAGCAGATAAAGATATCACATGTTTTTTACACTCATGAATATTGACGGTAGATGAAAAGATTAGCATTAAAAGTTTCCAAAATGTTTTTGAACTTTATCTTTAAAATTAAAACGCCCTTTTGCAATTCCCCAGGGAAAATCATTCAGAATTGGGCTGATAGAACTATTTCTCTTTGATTTCGGAGCTTATATTCATTGAGAAGGTAGGTTGCTGCCAATATAGAAGTATTTACATATTTGGTCTAAAGGGGGGAAAAAAATAAAAATTAAATAAATTAAAAAAAGGGCAACATAATCTCAAATAACATTAACAATTTTATTTCTTCGGACGGACGTAACGTGTCGGACGTCACACATTTTTCCATTGTAGTTTAATTGGGTAATTAAGTAATTAGGTAATTAAGTAATTATGAAAAATAGTAATTAAAAAACAAATTTAATATGTTGTCCTTTTCTTGCCTCAACCATTTTTCCATTATCCTTAGCCAATGCTTTCCATTTCTACTAAAACAAAAAATTAAACAAAAAATTTACTAAACATTTACAAAAAAGAAAAATTACACTTGAGAAAGAGTGCAGGTTTGATCATCACGGTAAATGAATTTATACATAAATTCATTGAGAATTCATTGTTGAGAAGGTAGGTTGCTGCCAATATAGAAGTATTTACATATTTGGTCTAAAGGGGGAAAAAAATAAAAATTAAATAAATTAAAAAAAGGGCAACATTATCTCAAATAACATTAACAATTTTATTTCTTCGGACGGACGTAACGTGTCGGACGTCACACATTTTTCCATTGTAGTTTAATTGGGTAATTAAGTAATTAGGTAATTAAGTAATTACCTTTTACAGTAAATGAATCACGGTAAATGAATTTATACATAAATTCATTTACCGTGATGATCAAACCTGCACTCTTTCTCAAGTGTAATTTTTCTTTTTTGTAAATGTTTAGTAAATTTTTTGTTTAATTTTTTGTTTTAGTAGAAATGGAAAGCATTGGCTAAGGATAATGGAAAAATGGTTGAGGCAAGAAAAGGACAACATATTAAATTTGTTTTTTAATTACTATTTTTCATAATTACTTAATTACCTAATTACTTAATTACCCAATTAAACTACAATGGAAAAATGTGTGACGTCCGACACGTTACGTCCGTCCGAAGAAATAAAATTGTTAATGTTATTTGAGATAATGTTGCCCTTTTTTTAATTTATTTAATTTTTATTTTTTTTTTCCCCCTTTAGACCAAATATGTAAATACTTCTATATTGGCAGCAACCTACCTTCTCAATGAATATAAGCTCCGAAATCAAAGAGAAATAGTTCTATCAGCCCAATTCTGAATGATTTTCCCTGGGGAATTGCAAAAGGGCGTTTTAATTTTAAAGATAAAGTTCAAAAACATTTTGGAAACTTTTAATGCTAATCTTTTCATCTACCGTCAATATTCATGAGTGTAAAAAACATGTGATATCTTTATCTGCTATCTTAAAAATTAAAACTCCCTTTTCCGATTCCCCGGGGGAAATCATTCAGAATTGGGCTGTATATCAAATTTTTTTGCTTCTGTTAGTACATTTGAATATTTTTGAATTACTACAGACAAACAAAAGTCAAATCGTTCCAGGGGCGTTTGAAATATTCTTCTCCTGGTTTTCTGCTGGAACGCCGCAAATGTCTGTATCTGTATATCTGTAAATGTAAGATATGTAGATACTTACGCCTTTTAAATTATTTAAGTTTAAGTTGTTTTTTTTTATGGACAAAAAACAGCTACGCTCCATTTTTTCTTTTTAAGGTACTATTACAGTGTGTAGCTATAAAAACACATTTTTTATTAATTTTTTTACCTAGTATTATTAATTTTAATGATTCAAATTTTTTACATAATAAGGAATTATTCATGAGGAAATAAAAAAAATTTTTTGTCTTTATAGTTGTTGTTAATTTTCTACAGGGCGTTGAAGTTAGCGTGCTTAAAAAATTGTTTCAATTGGCTTCTCGTCTCCAGCTTTTACAAAGAATCTGAGAGTAAAAAATCAAAGATTCTTGAGTTAAGAATGTAGTTGAGCACGCAACCTACACAAACAAAAAAAAATATAAAATGGCATGCGTTGAAAAAAATTTTTTTACAAAAAACCCCCTTTTTTGCCGAAACTTTCAGCCATACAAAAAAAAATATAAAAGTTTTTTAGCTTTTTATAGGTCTAGTGCTTAACGGAGTCTATAAGGATCACAATGAATCAAGATTCATCGAAATCGATCAAGTAGAACTAAAGAAGCTATCTTAGAAGGCGATTCGAAAAACCTTGTTTCGAGAAAAACGCGATTAAAGATTTAAAGGCTCTTGAATATCACGCGACATACGATTATAATACATGTTACAACTTTTTTATTTATTTGATATTTTTTCCAAAATTTTGTATACGTTTCTCAATACCTTAAAGAACCATATTCTAACGGAAAAAATTTATTTTTAATTTCTTACACACTGTAATAGTACATTAATTCGATAAAGCCATGGCAGAATAACCAGGTAGATGCAATTCGGAGAGCAAAAAACGAGAGCAAAACATTGGCGTAGCTATAATGTCACTATTGACAATTTATTTTTATTCGTTCAGCCACATGGATGTATAATTTACTCGTAACCGTATAAATAAAGCGAGTACCCAGATTTTTTGTGTGAAAATATAAGAAACATTATTAAAATCATTACAAATTTAATGAAATGAGCTGTGTTTATAGTTATAATACAGAATTAATTGTATTTTGGCTGTAAACAAAGCAAATAAAAATTAAATTTTAATAAAATTTTCATTTGACTACTAGTTAGAATGTTCAGTAACCAATTTGTTTGTGTCGCTATGTACGGCTGCTTTGAATTGACAAAATATATATTGACATTATAGCTACGCATTTGTTATTGTTTTATTTGTCGTAGAGAGCATGTTTCTAGTGAGCCTACCTGGTTATTCTGCCATGGATAAAGCAATCATAAAAAAACGTTTGAAATAAAATTCCAATAAGAAAAATTTTACCTGAAAGCTTTCTGAAAGCCGCTTCTGATTGTTTTGATTTTGAAATTTTATTTCGGGTACATTCGTTTTTATATTTTCTCGCTCATATAACAATATATCTGTACTCTAATGTTGGGGAATGTACCTTTAATGTACCGCCAATATATAAGCAATGCACAGTCTTGCTCAGGCAATCGCCGCGTATTGATCGTCTTGGTAACCTGCGCTTTCGGACACGACATTTACTGTCTCTTTCACTACTCTCCCAAATTAAAATTACACGTGTTTTTCAGTAACAGTTATTAGCTAATATATTCAATTAATAGTACGCCAGAACAAAACAAAAATGAATGGGGTTGATCCCCCTAACCCCTACCACAATAGGTTTAAAATCCTAGACGTAGACAAACCACTTATTCCAACGAGAACGATTAAAACAAACAATAAGCGATTACGATCATCAGAATTTCTGCCTCTACCCGAAATAATACATAACGACGATCAAATACCTCGGTATTTAATCGTCTCAGCCGTCGGACTCACAGCCGAAGAACAAGTTCCTCCGATTGCATCCTACAACGTTTTTCAAATCGAGAAAGGTTTAAATTACATATCCCGAGATTACACAGAAGTCACAGAAATGAAATCAGGCGATCTTCTAATAAAAACTCTAAATCTCAAAACAGCAGAAAAATTCCTGAAAGCGAAACTTGTAGACACCGTGCCAGTTAAAATAACATCACACAAGAGTCTCAACTCTATTCAAGGGAGAATTTTCTCAAGAAATATTATAAACATTCCAGAAGATGAATGGCTTTCTTCCTTAAAAGAACAAAAAATCATAGACATTAAAAAAATAATGAAAAATATCGATGGAAAGTTAACCGCTACTGGTGCAGCTATTGTAACCTTCGATTTAATCCGCCGTCCAGAATTTATTAAATTAGTCTGGCTAAGAGTGCCTGTCGTTGAGTTCATTCCGAACCCAATGAGATGCGCAAACTGCCAGAAATTAGGGCACACAAAGAAATGGTGCCGGAATATTGAGATATGCAGAGAGTGCGCCTATCCACCACCTCATCAAAGTTGCATAAGGAAGTTCTGTGTTAACTGCAACAATGAATCACATCCATCACATGATCCCGGCTGTACAACATTCCTTAAACACAAATCAGTCAACAAAATTAAAATAGATCGGAGATGCCCCGTTCGTGAAGCTTGGAAAATTTTCAACAGCAATCCCTCAATGCACACAATAGAACCCTTCAAAAAAACTTCTTTAACCCCCACTTTAGCACAAATTTTAAAAAATTATAGCTCAGAAACAACTCACACAAAACCTTCAACCTCAAGTTTTGATCAACAATCAAACCAACAAAAAACGCAACAACAACAACCAGTCAAACAACATTATGAAAAAACATCTTCAACTAATAGTACGGTACCTACAATCGAAGCAGCACAAGCAAAACAAGAAAGCATAAAACAAAAAAGCAACATCAAATCAACAACAATACCCAAAACACCTTGCGAAAATATTTTTAACCCATTTGATACGGAAAACAACACAACTGAGCAAACACAAATAGATACTGATTTATTAATGTCTCCAATTAAATCAAAACCAGGCATCTTGAGTGACTCAGACTCTTCACCCAACTCCAAACTATACAGGAAATTTCCAGATCTGCCAACCATAATAACCCCAAAAACATTAAAAAAATCACAAAATACAAAGAACAAATAAATTAATATAAAAACTAAATAAAAATTTTAATCAAGTTCTAAATTTTTAAATTTTAAACTAATATCATGGATATAGGAATTAACTTCACAATACTACAGTGGAATATACAGGGGTATACAAATAATAAGTATGCCTTGGAAAACCTTGTTTTTAAGCATAAACCTGACATAATCATTCTACAAGAGACACATATCGTTCAGAAAAATATTCACCTTTTATATCTGCCACACTACAACTCTTACCATCACAACAAAGTTTCAACCTATGCCAAATCAGGTATAGCCATTCTGACGAGAGACAACCTAAACGTTTCCCAGCACATAGTTTCTTCTAATTATCTCCTTTTTCAATCTATTACTGTTCACGGCTTGGCCAATTTACACATCACAAACATTTACAAGGAAACTGACGTCAATCTTACACCAAAGCTTGCCAATGACATACCTAAATATAACTCAGGACACCACCTCATCGTTGGGGATTTAAATGCCCAAAACACCTTATGGGGTTCCCAATCCACATCAAACAGCGGATACATATGGGAAGATTTTATTACCGAAAGAAACTTATCTATTCTCAATAATGGATCACCTACCTTGTTTAATACGAGAAACACGCTAACTGCTGTAGATGTCTCTATGGCTAGTGTGGATCTAGCTTCCGTGTTAAATTGGAACTGTAATCCCCAGCCAGAAACATGCGACCACTTTCCAATTATAATGTTCAACAACAGATCATCTCACCCAATAAAAAAACACGTTTCAAGGTTTTTAGACAAAAGAGCTAACTGGTATAAATTCAGTAATAAAAATGATAACCTAAATAATGTGTTTACAGAATCAGACAATATTAACAAAGAAGCGGCCCAAATCAAGAAAATCTTAAGATGGTCTGCAAACGTTACCATGGCGTCAAGCCACAAACCTAAACAAAGGAACAGTCCAGTTTGGTTTAACTCCAATATTGGAAAATTAATCCATGAAAAGAACAAAGCTTGGAAAAATTTTAAACAGAGGAGAACAACTGCCAATATCATTACATACAAAAAATCATGTGCACAAGTTAGAAGAGCATGCAAAGATGCAAAACAAGATACTTGGAAATCATTTTTAAATTCGTTAAATCCAACAATGGACATTCGTATACTGTGGACTAAGGTAAAAAATATCCGAACAAAACGCTGCACCAATTTTCCACCAATTTTCTTTAACAATAGAAGCCATATACACCCTACAAATATAGCAGACACATTTGCTGAAATATGGAGCTCAATCGGATCGGACAGTTCTTTTAACTCGGCCATAATTAATAAGAAAATTAATATTAACATAGGAAATATGACCGAAAATAGCCACCAATTCGATATTCTGTTAGAACAAGTTCACATTTCTGAACTAGAAATGATACTTTCGACTTCAAAAGGGACCACGCCTAGTAGAGACAAAATCACGTACTCGATGGTCAAAAATGCGTCAACATTGCTTAAAGAACGACTTTGTAGATTCTACAGCAAAGTAATATCATCAGGGACATATCCGCACGACTGGAAGCACGGTGTACTCAGCCCTATTCCCAAACCAGGTAAAAATCCGAACTCTGTAGATGGATACCGCCCTATATCTCTTTTACCGGTTTTATCAAAAATCTTGGATAAAATTCTAGCCGAAAGAATAAAAATCTGTTCTAAAGGCAAAATATTGAACGAACAACATGCTTTTTTGCCAAATCGGGGGGTTCACACAATATGTCATGCACTCGAAACACAAGTTAAAGCAAACATTCAACTTAAAAAGCATAGTGTTATTTTGTCTGAGGACCTTGAAAAAGCCTTCGACCGGGTTATAGCTACAAACGTAATCACAGAACTTAACGAGTGGGGAGTTCCAAAAACAATTCTAAAACTCGTACTATCCTTTTTGACAAATAGACGAATAACAGTTAGAGTAGATGGTTTCTACTCGATGACTAAATCCTTAGACAACGGGCTTCCACAAGGTTCCCCTCTATCAGTAGTATTATTTTTGGCTTACTCAAATTCTTTAGCCAAACATCTGAGACATTCTGAGTGCATTGATATGTTTGGAATATATGCTGACAACATTTTCGCTATTTCCTCAGGAGCATCATGTACTGAAATTACTGAAAACCTCAACACTTTCGATGAAATCGTGCATAATTGGGCACAATTAACTGGAGCAGTTATACCAATTGAAAAAGCAGAAGCTTTACACATATGTAAAAAATACAAATGTGGCCCTTCAATCATAAGAATAAGGAATCACCAAGTAAAAATAGAAAAAAAAATGAGAATACTTGGACTCACATTCTCAAAAAATGCTTTATGGAATGACCATATAAAAAAGTTAGGAGACAAACTAAAAAAAATACATAACCTGCTCAAGGTAATCTGTTCCAGAAAGAAAGGACCCCATATCGACACTGCCATAGCTATTTGTAAATCTCTTGTAGAAGGAACAGTTCAGCACTGTCTGACAATATACGGCTGGACTTCAGACGGCAACAAAAAGAAAATAAACACATCTATTAACAAGTGCTTTAGGACGGCATCTGGGATCCTAGCGGCAACTCGAATTGATTCCTTAAGAAATGAAGCTCAGTATAGAGATGTTGACTGGCTTCTAAAAAACAGGTCTGCCAAACTAGCGGACAAGGCCCTAACAGAAATACACCATATTCTAAATAAACCATTTTGGGACTTTCACAGTAATGAACTAAACAGTAATAATTCAAAAAACAACTGCGGCATCCAACATATTCTAAATTACTTGGAATCTATTAATACGCCAATACCAGAAAAACCCTCAGAAAATATACTGCAGAACCAAATTACCATTAGCATCGACACAAGCTTGAACGAATTTAGTAAAAAAGATTGCAATCCTTCTATTTTTAAATCCAAATTTTTTGAATGCATGCATAATTCTACACATGCGATTACATTATTCACAGACGGATCATGCCTGGGAAGTATAGCTACCTATTCAGTAGTAGAACAAATGGGAAATAATTCCTTTAATACATTAGAGCAGGGTCTTTTGGCGCCACATGCAGGAATATTCAATGCAGAACTAGTTGCCATAAAAGCTGGAATTGAATATGCAACGATTAAAAATAAAGACACAATAATTTGCTCTGATAGTCTAAGTGTCCTAAAATCACTACAAAATAAAAAAAGTACAATGCTTAGATTCATTTTAAAAGAGTTGACACAATCTCCAAATATCAATATTAAATTGCTATGGATTCCTGGCCACATCGGAATAAAAGGCAACGAAGCTGCGGACGCAGAAGCCAAAAATGCATTGAAATATCCCTTTATTGCACAAACACCATGTTTAGACACCGTAATCATTAATTACAACAGAAATATACAACAACATCTGGAACAGATCCAATGGGACACTTCCAGCTCCTTCTTACATCATCATAACAAAATGGTAGATCGGAAGAAATACAATACAAATTATTCGAGAGAGGACTGTATTAAACTAGCAAGGATACGGGTTGGGACTACACTATTTAGTTCTAGCCACCTGTACAACAACACCACCCCAAAACAATGCAGCTTGTGCTTAACAGCATTATCCGTGAAACACATGCTACTGGACTGCGCAGTTTCGAAAATCAACACAAGCTTAGAGATCGCACTAGACTGTAGCAAAAAAGAAACCATAAATACAATCAATAATATACTAAGCAAACATAATGTCCTCAATGATATATAATTAGGAAAATCAATAGGAAGTCCCACTAGATGGTGCAAAATGGCCAAGTAGCCCAGCACCTCTGTATATTCTACAAATTAATTTGTAAAATATTGTAATAAATAAATAAATAAATATAAGCAATGCATTTATGCTTTAGACTTTTGAGGTGAGATCGAACATTTCGCAGAAATAGACTTTCTAGTGTTAGTCTCACAAGAACTTCCTTTTTTAGTAACGTCCGAATGCACGATAAAAAAATAACAAATTATAGGTATACTGCTGTAAGATGCAGGATGTTATAATTACTATAAATTATACTCATAAAGAGATATTTAACCAGATGCATCCTAATTGAAAAACTGACAATAAAATTTGCGAAATTTATGAAAAAATGTATGCGAATGTGACGTCCGAACGCTAGGATTTACCCATATACATTTTTGTATAAAATTTTTTTATGGAAATTAAAATCCAGTGGAAAATAAAAATAAGCATTTTGACTTGGCCATGAATTTAGCACAGATGAAAAAAATGTCTAGGATGAAAAATAAAATCAAAATTTATTGCATAAAACTGATTATTTCGTAAGAAATCCCTTATTCTTAATTACAGCATCGCATCTCCTGTTTAAACTTTCGTCCAAAGCCTCACAACGGTACTTTGGAATATTATACCAAATACTTTGGATTTGCATACACAAATCTAGCAAAATTTTGAGTTTTACTGTTAGTATTTGCTACTCGACATCACTCCAAAGATTTTCTATCGGGTTGAGGTCCGGTGAATGCGCATGCCACTTCAAAATATTAACATGATTGTCTTCCAAACTATTATTAACTGTGCGAGCAGTGTGCTTTAGATAATTTTGCATAAAACAACATAAAAGCTGAAAATTATCCTTTGCAAACGGTATCATGGTATTGACAAATATGTTTTTGTAAACGTGCTGATACCTATTCTGGTAAATTTCAAATCATACCATAACATTTCCGCCACGGTATTAAAAAGTCTTAAGCGTGTACCTTGGATTGTATTGCATATTTTGAGGACACTACACATATTGTTGCCGTCAGATCCGAACCGGCAAAACTTTGATTCATCACCCCAAAGTACATTTTTCCAAAAACTCTTTAGCTTTTTTAAATGTTCTTTTGCAAACGCAAGTCTACATTTAATATTTTCTTGCGACACATGTCGTTTAAGTTGGGCTATACAGTCACGCAAATTGTTTTCATTCAAGCGTCTTCTTATGGTTTTTGAGGACACATTTATGCTATATTTTAATAAAATTTAATTTTTAATTTTATTTGAGGTCTTAAAAGGATACTTAAGTTAAGCTCTATAACTCAAATGGTCCTCTCTTGCTGTTGTTTTTCGCGCTCTGGGTCTCTGTTTTACATTTTTAATGCATCCATACTGCTCTACATGTAGTAATGCCTTATATACTAACTTTCTGGAACATCTAAGAAGCAATCTCTGAAACTACTTTACCATCTTTCATTTGCTGAATCAACTGCCGCTGAGCCTCTTAACAGTAGCAACCTTTCGCCATACCTCTCTGCAATTTTTTGTTAGAACTCAAGTAGAAACTTAATAAATTTATCATAATTTACCAGTAAAGTTTTATCAACCAAAATAAATTAAAAAATAGATCAGTAATTTTAACCTGTGCTAAACTCATGTCCAGCCACAGTAAACCACATTGATTGCAACTACTTAAAATATGTAGGAAAATGTAAGAATAATTAATGGCGTGTTCGTTTCTCGAAAAAATGTTGCATTTTTTTGCCCTCCTTCCGCCATCTTTGAGAATTCTGAATTTTTGTTTTTTCAATAAACCAACTAACGGTACATTAAGTTAACTTCGTAAACAACTTGAAAAAAATATTTGTTTACAATTCTAAAGCCAAGATGTAAAAAAGTTCAAATTAGAGCTACTAACACAGTGTGTGCTAAATTCGTGAACACAACTGCATGTAAAAATTTTGTATATGAAATTTTAATTCGGAATATAATAAAATATTAAAATTAACTTAAGACTTTCCTTGTTTTAACTAACATAACATTCACACTATCATAACTTTTTTATTATAATACAGTAGAAATAGAGAAAAAAATTTTAAATACACCCTTTTGCAATTCCCCAGGGAAAATCATTCAGAATTGGGCTGATAGAACTATTTCTCTTTGATTTCGGAGCTTATATTCATTGAGAAGGTAGGTTGCTGCCAATATAGAAGTATTTACATATTTGGTCTAAAGGGGGAAAAAAATAAAAATTAAATAAATTAAAAAAAGGGCAACATTATCTCAAATAACATTAACAATTTTATTTCTTCGGACGGACGTAACGTGTCGGACGTCACACATTTTTCCATTGTAGTTTAATTGGGTAATTAAGTAATTAGGTAATTAAGTAATTATGAAAAATAGTAATTAAAAAACAAATTTAATATGTTGTCCTTTTCTTGCCTCAACCATTTTTCCATTATCCTTAGCCAATGCTTTCCATTTCTACTAAAACAAAAAATTAAACAAAAAATTTACTAAACATTTACAAAAAAGAAAAATTACACTTGAGAAAGAGTGCAGGTTTGATCATCACGGTAAATGAATTTATGTATAAATTGCTTAAATCAATAAAATAAAAATGTTTCTCTTATATAATATCATAAAATAATACTTTTTAATAAGTTAAAATTTTTTGGTCACGGTTGACTTTTCCGTGGATATTTGCCCATATAAGAAATAAAGAGGATATTATATATGAATAAAAGTTAATTAAAAATTTCAAACGATTTAATGAAAAATTTAAGTCTTCACTATACTTTTTTAAGTGTGCTAAATTTATGGCTACCACTGTACATATCGGGGCCTTGCAGTGACCTCAAAAACTTAACAGTGATGAAGGATCTTAATTATTGTTTTTTTGATGTAATGCTAAAGTCACGATGTGATGGTATTAAACGCACACCGGCGTTGGATTCAGTGACCACCAAAACATATCGAACCCTAACCGCCGAATTAACGTAAGCGCCAAAAACAAAATTTTACAAGAGAAGCATTTTTCTTGTTTTGTCTACAATAGATATAACTTTAGAACGAATTAAATTAAGGACCGAAAATAATCGTTATTAATTTTTACGGTAAAATCATTACAAAAAAACCACTGCAAAAAAGTGGTTAATATACCAAAATACTTGTTTAGCTCTTCACTATTAAAAAGAGTTTTATATTTTTAAGTTTTCTTGATTTAAATAAACATAAAATCAAGACAGAATTAAACTTATTTTGAGTTTTTTTCCCCTCATAAATAAGAGTTATTTTTTTAAGTTTTATTTTTTTCTCACGAAATAGAACTTGTTTGTGAGTTTTTTTTTCCCCTCACAACAGTTATTTTTTAAGTTTTCTTTTTTCCTCCCAAAATAAAACTTATTATTAATTATTGGGGGTTGGAATTAATTTTAAAGGTTTTTTTCGGTTTTTGAGCATTTATTTAGAAACAACGGTACAATGTATATTATTCAAAGTATTGTCCATCGTAAGCTACAACATTTTCCCATCTTTCTGGCAGCATATGGATTCCGCGCCGGAAGAACGATTCATCTTTTGAGGCAATCCACGAATCGACCCATTTTTTGGTATCCTCGTAAGAAGTGAAGCGCTGCTCAGCCAAGCCATGCGTCATCGATCTGAATAGGTGGTAGTCGGAAGGGGCTATGTCTGGGCTATAAGGCGGGTGGGGTAGCACATCCCAATTCAGCGCCTCCAACGTTTCCTTGACGGTTCTTGCAACATGTGGCCGTGCGTTGTCATGTTGAAAAACCACTTTGTCGTGTCTTTTGGCATATTCCGGCCGTTTAACCTTTAATGCTCGGCTCAATTGCATCAATTGTTGTTGGTAGCGTTCCCCAGTGATGGCTTCGTTAGGTTTTAGCAGCTCATAGTACACGACACCCTTCTGATCCCACCAAATACACATCATAAGCTTGGCGCCATGAATATTCGTCTTGGCCCTTGATGTTGATGCATGGCCGGGTGGTCCCCACGATTTTTTTCGCTTAGGATTATCGTAATGGATCCACTTTTCATCGCCAGTGATAATACGATGCAAAAAACTCTTCCTTTTATGCCGTTGAAGCAGTTGTTCGCACATGCAAAATCGCCGTTCAACGTCTCTCGGCTTCAACTGGTACGGCACCCAATTTCCTTGCTTTTGAATCATTCCCATGGCCTTTAAGCGTTTGCCGACCGTTGATAAGTCGACTCCCAATGATTCTGACAATTCTTGAAGGGTTTGACACGGGTCTTCATCGAGCAAAGCCTCCAATTCCTCATCTTCAAACTTTTTCGGCTGGCCCGGACGCTCTTTGTCTTCCGTATCAAAATCACCACTTTTAAACCGACGGAACCAGTACTCACAAGTAGAAATCGATGGAGCATAGTCCCCGTAAGCCTCAGTAAGCGTGCGTTGTGCTTCAACCGCTTTTTTCTTCAAATGGAAGCACAAAAGTAAACCTTCCCGCAAATTGCGTTTTGTTGGAACGAAAGTCGACATGTTCACAGAGAAAAAATATATGTTGTTTACACTTCAGTGGAATGACACATACTGAAAAATGAAGCTTAGACAATGTGCTTTGAAATGAATATAGTCACAGGTGTGCCCGATGCGATCTATTGATAGTTACGCCATCTCTTAGAAAACCTTTAAAACTAATTCCAACCCCTAACTAATTATATAATATTATATAATAATATTTATATTATATTATATAATAACTTATAACTTATTATAATAAAATTATATTACTAATATAAAAGCCCGTCCTGCCATGGCAAAATTAGACAAGGCAGTGTTAGTGCGGAGAGCCGGTGACCGAAACTGTCAAAACGAAGTTGACATTTCATGCAAAATCTGCAACCAATTGGCAAAAATACCAAAATGGCTGAGTTTGACAGTTATGGTCACTAAGAAAGAGAACACATTCAGCCCTAACACTGTCTTGTCTAGTTCTACTATGCGTCATACCTTCCTTTTTGGATCCATTTGCCGAAAGCACTTTCTCTTTCAAAGCTTGATACTCCGTCCTACGACGCATTCTACGCACACTTCCTTTTTGTGGGAATGTATGTATGTATGTATGTATGTATGTAAGTATGTAAGTATGTTAAGGCGCCTCACGCTCCATAGAAATAAAAAGTTGTTCGGCACAAATGCTCAAAATAGTCCTTGGTTTATGTTATGATGATTCCCCAAATATTAAAATATTGGCTTGTGTAATAATTGTAAAAAAATTAACTGTCAGAAATTATAGGCCGGAAAAAGCTCTTTCAATCTGCAAAAAAAAAAATTGTTAATGTTTGCAATCAGATTAAAGATAACACTGTTTTTAATGCATATTTTTGATATATTTTAATTTATTTCCATACTTTCAAAATTCAAATAACTTCATTGCTTTTATTTTTTTTTTAATTTCTTACAATATTTTGTAGTAGGTGTTCAAGGCAACGATGTCTTGAAAAGGAAGATCGCATTAGAAATAATTAGGTTTTTTTTTTTAATTTTTGTGAAAATAAATTTTAAGAAAAATGAATGAAAGACAGCATTATATTTAATCCGAATGCAAATATTTTAATTTTTTGATGTAGATTGGAAGAGCTTTATCCGGGCTGTAATTTCTGACAGTTAACTACAACTTACTATGTAATATATTTTTCACAACTGTTACAACAAGCCAATATGGTTAAAAAAAACTTAATTTTAATAGGTTATTTTAAACCATTCCAGCTCTCTCTCGGATGGCTATCGCTAGAATATTTGGAGAATCATCATAACATAAACTAAGGACTAAAAAAATTCTCATCTGAAATTGCTATGTACTAACTAATCATTATGTTTTGTTTATTAAATATAACAAATTAAATATAACCATATATATGAAGTGGCATACTACCACGTATATCTTCTGAACATCACTATGAATTTGTGATAACAAATATAATAAAATGTAAGTTGTTTATTTAATAGAAAAAACTATTGAATAGTTTGCACATTACAATTTCAGATAAGAATATTTTCTTGTTTCATTTATTTTAGAGCGTGCTTTTTAGTAGTCGGGTTTTAGTTTTTTAAACTATTTTTTTTAAGCTTGATTTTTATTCACTTGATCTTTGCAAAATACAAATATACCACTTTAAATAACGTTTAAGTATTGAAGCAGTGTGGAAAAATTAGTTCAAGTGTAAAAGTGTAGAAAGTCGAGGTTGGTAACAATCATATTTATACACAACTCTACAAAAAGGCGTTGTCCGGCGGCTGACACAATTAGTATTTTTTTTGGCACAATCCATCAAAAGAATTTCATTAAATTCGTCATAAATTTTTATAAAAAGAAGCAGTTAGATAAAAAACATACTAATGTAAAAACCCTATCTTCTCACGGAAAAGTATCAAATTAATTTTTTGTGCATACTTTGAGGCTGAACATTTTTGAGGACAGAGTATGTTGTAAAAGCACTGTAATAATGGCAAAAATAATTATGGTTTGAGCGATACTGTCCGCGGAGTAGTATGCTTGCCTTTTTATGTATTAAGATTATTGAGTTTTGAATCTCATTGAAGAGACAAGTAATAACGAATACATTAAATGTTTGCTAAATTTGAATTTTATATCTTCAATGCGGGGAAGAGAAACAACTCAAAATAATAAGGTTCATGTGACGAAACAAATATATTTCATTCATGTTCAACATCAAGTCAAGTGTTGAAAGGAAATTGTCTACACTGAAGCTAGTTTTAAGTGACTTGGGATTAAATTTATCTGCAGAAAATTTAAAAAAATACTAATTATTAAAATGAATAAAAACCCTATAAGATTTTTATAAAATTATTTTAAATGAAGGGCAAAATAATAAGAAATTTGTGTGTTGAAAAATATTAACTCGAATATAGCTCAAAAATACCTTTTTTATTTAAAATATGAAATAATTAAAAAATAACTTTTATTTGTAAGGGAAAAAAACTTAAAAATTAACTATTATTTGTAAGAGAAAAAATAAAACTGAAAAATAAGTTTTATTTTTTGAACAAAATAATAAAACTTAAAAATTAACTGTTATAAGTAAGCAGAAAAATATAAGTTGAAGTATAACTTTCTCATTTACGCTGAGGTACCTATGAATTTTGTCAGTTTTCATGCATTTGTTTGATTTTAATTTTTTTAACAAAATAAAAACAAAATTTATCTATGTTTCTTTATAAAGAAAAATGATGAATTCGGAATTTATTTATTTTTGTTGGAAGTTGTAATGCGTTGCACTCAATATTTTTTTTTAACTTATTTGTAACTTTGACAAAGTTTTTAAAAGTACTCACAGATTAGTTTTACATCTATGTATTGTTTTTTTTTTAATTTGGTAAAAAATCTCCTTTTTACATGTAAAAAATTTGGGTTTTAGTCTTTTTAAAATTTAAATAAAATGAAATGTGCATCGGGCACATCACTGACATACCCATGGTAGAATAAAATAAAGTAGATGCGTGATTGACAGTGCTCTCTTTCTCAGCGTCAGAACTGTGAAAATCAAAAACTTAACACAAGACCGTCATGGAAGCGCAGGTATGGTAAGGTGTTTCAGGTCTTCAGGAGCTTGGTGTTGTTAGTATTCAGGGATGTTGTGGAAACTAACACATAATGGAAACCGAATCAGTTTTGAAAATTATATCGGTTTTAATTGGTGTTATGAAACAGACTCGGTTTTGTTGTGCTCTTTTCGAAGTAAGGCAAAATCGATTTCGAACATAAGCAAAACCGACAATTGAAACAGCTGTTTTGCCGGCTGATAGCAAATCTTAATTTCGTGTATTATTGTATTCTGTTATTTAGTTTAGCTATTCAGAAATATTAGTTCTGCTGTAATTGCATTTTTTTAATAGTAGAATTCTTGAAAGAATCCACCGAAAGGATAAGGCAGAGACTATTGAGATAAAATTAATAAAAAAATACAAATAAACAATACACCAAAGAATAATTAAAATCGTTGACTACCATCATTTTTCTTAAAATTTCAGCTGCTTTGAAGAAGCTATCACACACACATCAGCAATTCTGACAACTGTCAGTCAGCTCGATAAGTCGATTTGTGTAACACCTAATACCAACACGAAACCAATTTCGAAAATAAAACCAGTTACAAAATCGATAATTGATTTCTTTAATACCAAAACGAAATCTGTCTCGATTTCGAATCTGGTTCCGACAGTTGTCGGTTTCCACAACACTGCTGATTGCTATATATACATCTTTTTTATTACTGGTTAAATATAAAAAAAAAATATTAAATACATATTATATGCGAAAATACCTTTTCTTTTTGTTAGAATTGTTTTGGTTTTGACGTCTATTTGTATACAATTTTGAATTGTAACATAAGGTATGAATGTTTGCTGAATCCTATATGCCAAAAATAAATGGATAAAAATACTTACTTTAAAACTGCAAAATATTCACATTTTCTATTGAAATTGTGAACATTTTTGCTATGTAAATTGTACCTTCTTTTATGATTTTAATTGTACAACCACGAGCTCTCGGAGCTAACCATATACTCGGTTATGACCGATTACTTTAAAAAAATGCATCAGTGATATTGCTGTTCTAGAATGTCCTGGTGAATTTCAAATAACAGATACTTAATGAAATAAAATAAGATACTTTTATGATTTCAAAAGTACAGTATGTTAATGCTTTCTATCGGTGGAATTTTTCATGTTTGCAACTAAGGGTCCAATATTGTGGAACCGTGTGATATATAATTTTATACTTTTATGTTGATATTTAATATATATATGCACGTTAATATAGGTATATGCACGTTTCATCAAAAATATCTAGTGAAAACTTTATTTTCACTGTTTGTTACACAGTGCAATTTTCGGATACTTGAAAAAACAACCCATCGCGCAGTGTTGTTTTGCGTTTTTTACAGTTCTGGCAATGGCCTCTGAGCCAGCCATGCAGCAACCTTTTTTATTCGACCATAAACGCACTTTTTTTAAATAATAAAAAAAAAATATCGACGCCAGCTTTATTCGCATTAATTTTCAGTCATATTTTCTTCATTTAAATCATAAAATTTTTCGCTGCAGGTGGAATAAACAAATCGTCCATTGATAAATCGTATGGTAGCAGTGGATTATCCACCCATCATCACTACAGCTCGAGTGCGCAAGTAGGCGGCGTTTCTTCAACACATCACCAGCATCAGTCAACGCAACAGCAACAACAATCGAGTAATGCTAGCAACACAGTCCATCTGCAACAGACCCAAACCCACTATCAAAGTCATGTAATGCCTTCCTCTAATGCAACAGCAACAATTCAACATGCTTCCTATGCTCATACAACGCCTACAGTATCTGCACAACAACAACACCATCACCACCAGCAACAGCAGCAGCAACATGTTGGTGCGGAACATCATCAACTCGATGATGTTAGTGGTGTTGAGCAGCAGCATCATCAACAAACGAGCTCACATATTCGCAGTAATATGTCGAACTCTTCGTCTTCATTAGCCACAAGTGGAAAAGATCAGCAGCAGTCTCATTGGACGCAACCACGTTATCGTCGACGAAGGCGTGATGATGACGGCGCCAGCATGACATACTCGCCAAACAATCGCCTAAGTAGCGGTGGAGGAGGCGGCGGGGTCAGTATAACAACGCTTTATTCTTCGAGTACTAGTACTAGCATAATGCACAACAGTGGTGGGGGTGGAGGAATGGTCGTGGGCGGGGTCGGTTTAGGGGTAGGAGGGAGCAGTATTGGATGCGTAGGCACCGTGGGCGGAGGAGGAGGCGGCAACGGTACTGGACATGTTGTCAATACAGTTACTAGCAACCCCACCACCGCCGTCACAGCCATCGGCACCAGCGGCACCTCAAGTTTTAATTCAAATTTGCTAACAACTTGCTTCCACACCAACATCAATAACCACCAAAATAGTTACAAATTAATTAATTCTTCTACTTCTAATTCTACCACTACTAATACTACTACAACTACTACTACTACTATTACTACTACTAACAACAATTCGAGCATGTTTTCGCATTCGAATTCTGCTACCAATACTAATAATAATCATACTAATAATAATAGTAATAAAAATACAACAACAATTCTTAATTCACAAAATACAAAAATTCATCTCATGTCCTCCTCTACTTCGCAGCAGTCATACAATGCGACACACCATCAGCAGCAACCGCACTCGACAAACTCCTCAAATCCAACAAGTAGTCATAATCCCAGTCGTAGCGGTGGCGACCATCATAGCAGCAGTGGTGGTGGTGGTGGTGGCTATCAACCACATCGTGAAGATCATCGCTATAAAAGTAGCAGCTATGGTTCCAGTTCTCACTATAGTAGCGGAGGAGGCGGTAGTGGTGGTGGTGGCGGCGGTAGTTCCGCACACCATGCTCCTCATGCGTCTTCGACTTCTTCGTCGCATCATCAACACCATTCTTCGTCGTCATCTCATCACTCACAACAACATCTGTCGTCCTCCCATCATCAATCGTCGCACCATCATCATCACCACCATCACAGTGGAAGTAACGTAAGTGGATCTGGTGGCAGTGGTGTTGGAGGACCACATCATCAGCAACAGCAGCAGCAACAGGTTGCTCCAGTGCAACCGCCAGAGTTTGATTTGGAAGCTGCAGCATTTCCACCGTTGCCAGGTTAGTTCAAAGCATTTATATACAACTTTTAATAAAACTGCGTGGTATAACAGCGGATAAACTACTTTATATTTGGTCGTTGCGCGTGCAATACCACGTATCCGCCACTTGCAATACCGCGTATATTGCAAAAAGGCTAAAATTAATTTATTTTTATTTTGATCATTCATGATTGATTCATTCGTTTTGATGACCATTAAATGTTTATTTGAGAACAAAGCAAATATCTAATTTCAATAAATGTTTAATTCAGTTGAAAATCCATTCAATAGTTTAAAAGAAAATAAGTTTTTCTGCGTTCCTATAAAATTTTACTATCGCCTTATGTGTGTATATGAAAGTGGTGGATACGCGGTATTGCAGGTCATCGAAAAGGTTTTAAAGCTGATATATCTGTGGTCACAAGGAACAATGACTAAACTTAAAATATCGTTAAAAGCGATACGGAATTTACTTTATTGCCAATTTTTGGAAGTATGCAGATATCCCTTTTTTGCCCAAAATTTATCATCACTTATGTCTGCACATAGTATTTTGTTTGTAACGGTTCATATATTTCAAAAAAATGGGTCGTAGTTCGTGCAATTAAAATATCGTTTTTTACGATACTTTGAGCTTAGTCGTTATTCCTTGTGACTACAGATATTTTAAATTTCTTGAATGTAAAAGGATACAATATCTTATTTTTGTTCTGCAAAAGCTTTATTACAGCTGCAATTTATAACCTGTAAATTGTGTCCGACCGAAACCGGAATTTTGGAAACCGAAATCGAAACCGAATATTCGGCCATTTTATAATATTCGGCCAAAATAGAAACTGGTTATTAATATGAACATATAAGTTTTTAACAAATAAATTTTTTTGATTTAATATGATTTAAATACAAATTCTAAACGCCGTATTCATAAAAATATTTTAAAACAGCGTTTAAACGTTCATTAGTTAAAATACTCTTTAAAAGCGTTGTATTCATAAACGAGTCTTATAGTCTCGTCTTATAGACTATAAAGTCTTATAGCTGAAGTGAGAATACTGATTCTTTAAAGTAAGAACAGTGGACATTTTCGCTTGTGACTTTGGCAAATAGAATGACATTTGTTTAAAAACTTAAAAAAGAAAAAATAGGTTTGTGAATTTGATATATTGACCGGCATTTGCATTTGCTAAAAATTTTGTTTACCTTTAAATCAAAAACAGTGTTGCCATATTTGTTTTTAACTTTAATTTTCAAAAAGAAACTGATTTTTTTTTTAAAACTGGAACTTAAAAAAATAACTAAAACATATATTTTTAAAATGTGTGCTTTAAAATTTTATTATTGTATTCGAAATAAAGTATTTAAATTAAATTAATAACTAAACAAAACAAAAACAATCGCATTTACTAACTTAAATCATTTAAATTATAAATTTTTTTAAAAACTTAAAAATTTGTATAAATAAACATTTGATAGTTATATGAATGTCAATGTCATTACAAATTTTTGAGATCATAGTTACATCCTATATAAAATAATTTTACTCATTAAAAAATCACATTCGTTTTAGTGGATTCATTTAAAAAATGTGGAGATAGTTCCAAGTCTTTTCATTACAAATAAATGTTGTTTATGCTGTTTTATCGATTCCTAAAATCTGTAGTAATAAACCAAAAATCAGAAATAAATTTTTATCAAACCTTTTGTGAAATTTTGCAATGGAAAGACTGTTTAAGAAAAATCGAACAGTCACAAATGATGAAATCTGAAAAATTAAATTATTTTTTATACATATTTTTATCAAAATTTTTTATAATTTATGATGATTGTTTGAAATTTGTGAAGTTCCAATCGTTTTTCCTTAAAAAATCTTTAGTTCAAAGAATCCCACACAAGGTGAGAATTTCTAATTTATTTCTGATTTCAGTTTTATTAATATTTATTTGTGAAAAAATGCGTTCTACATTTGCTGTTGTTACAGGTATCGTTAAAACAACATAAACTAGTTTTCTAAGTTATGGAAAGACTTCGGAATTATCTCAAAGTTTCAGATCAAAAATTGGTTTCCGAAAAGTTTCAAAATTATTTTCATTAAGTATATTCAAATCACTGAAATTAATAAGGAGCAACTCATGCAACTCACCGTCAATTTCTTGCAATATTTCTGAATGGATGACATTAGGTAGAAAAATACACAGATTGAAAATAGTGAAATCTTGGCTTTTAAAATTTTTGTAGATGCTAAAAGTTTGACACAGTTTAGAAAAGCATTCCCAAAATCAAAATTTTGCATACCTCAACATAAAATTTTAAACAATGTTCTCTAAAATCCATTTCATCTGATTCGAATAATTTATGCGTAGAGCTTAAAGCCGAATATACCTCGGCTCCTAAATAAATGTCTTTAGGATTTGTTAAAAACTTGGAATCCTTTACATCAATTTCTTTGTAGTTTTCAAAGCATATATATTCATTTCCAGAAAAAAGTCAACCATAACCAAAAACTTAACACTTATTAAAAACATTTATCTTATGATATCTAAGAGAAACATTTTAATTTTATTAATTTAGGAAATTTCTATATAAATTCATTAACCATGATGTTCAAATCGTCTGCACTGTTTCACAAAAGTACTTTTAATTACCTAATAAAAAATTTACGGAAATTTTGTCGCGTGGGTTATGTCGCGTAAGTTACGGCAAATATTTTTAAGTCGTACGCATGTCGCGTGAGTTTCGATGGAAATACGCATATATTGACAGAAACAACGAAAGCAACAATAATAGCAACGGTGCTACCACATAAATACATTTTTGAAAGGGCGTGAAAAGTAGTAGTTAGGTCAAATGTTACTTATATTTTTTTAGTAACATACAATTTATTTTATTTATTGTATTTGATTCATAAAACTAGTAAGCATTGTTTTAATCGTAAAAACTTGAAAAACTGGATAAACTAAAGTAAACTGTATTTTTTAGACAAAAACTGGAAAACTGTCTCAAAAAACTGTCAAAAAAAGTTTTATTTGCTCATATGGTAACACTGATCAAAAAACACAATTATTTTCATTTATTCATTTGTTTGTTGACATTTTAGTTTGCCACAAAATGAGAGGATTGTTCTCAATTGAGAACATTAAAATTTAAAATAGCTTTGTGGGGGCCTCAATATGGCCGAAAAACCGAAACTAGCCGAAACTTTTGGTAAAAATTTAGGAACATTTCAAGAATAGCGCAACTATAATTTTGAATTTTTTTTGCAGATTATATGGATTTTGGCCGCCTTACTTCAAATCTGAAAAAATTGCAGGCCGCTTGCAATTGGCTTAGAAGTTATAGGACTCCAAAGTTGGAAAAAAGTAGCCTACAAATCTTGCTATTTTTCTAAATTTTTCGACAAAACTACACTCTATGGGTATCATAAGAAAGGTAATTTAAGAACCTATTCAACAAGGTACTAATTTAAATATGAAAATTCATGCATAACTTTTTAAGATATAAACATTTTTAGTGTCGTGCTTTCGTAAAAGGGAAACCACTAGTTTTCCAGACAAATTGTAAATATAATAATAGATGTATCTTAAAAAGTTAGGAATGAATTTTCATGTTTGGGACCTCCTTGAATAGGTACTCGCTTTAACTTTCTTTTGATAACCATAACGCGGAACATTAAAAAAAACAAAGATTTGTAGCCCATTTTGCAACTTTGGAGGCCTATAACTTCTTAACCAATTGCCAGCAGCCTGAAATTTGGATTTAGGAGGTTAAAATCCGTATAATCCAACAAAAAACTATTAAATAGTGTTTTCACTATTCTTGAATTATAGCAAAATTTTTTGCATTAGTCATTAAATTAAAATATATAAGTTTGGTTTAATAAAAATATTTACAACGCATTGTACAAAACAAAAATGATGAATTAGTCTATAATTTGATTTATCGTGTTAACGCAAAACATTTTGGTTGATTTTATGAGTTCTATCATTTTCGATATTATCATATCTATTTCAATTACCATTAAAGTTTTATAGGTACTTAAGCCAAAAATTGATAATTGAACTTCCGAACGAATTATACTTTGCTTACGAATTATACGAACAGAAATACTTTGCTTTGTAGTTCTAAAAAAAATGTACATTGTAGGTGCGTACTATTTTGAGTGTGTACGGAAGAGTCTAATAATAAATAAAATAAAAAATGATCTCATTCAATTAATTATTATAAACTTCAATATTCAAATAATACTTGTTTTGTACTAGTAGTATTTTTGTTTTCTTTTAATAAAAACAATCATTTGTAAAAACTTAAATTTTCATATTAATAACCAGTTTCGGTTTCGGGCGAATATTATAAAATGGCCGAATATTCGGTTTCGGTTTCGGCCAAAATTCCGGTTTCGGTCGGACACTAGTTTTTAGGCATGTGTCTTACAACGGATCTACAAGAAGTTTGTAACTTTTTATGAATACGGCTGTAATTGTTTGATAGTTTAAATTATACTTGATTTTAAATACAAATTCTAGTTGTTTGATAGTTTAAAATCGTTTATTGAGCTTTAGGTTTGACCTAAAACGTTTATTGAGCTTAAAACAACAAGAGAGTGAATGATTTGAAACAGTTACATTAACAAATGAGAGCAAAAACAATAACAAATATTTAAAAAAAAAAATACCTTCGTTAAATTGTGATATTAATCAGTGGCGGATCTTTCAGTGACAAAATTAAAAATTACGTTGTATATACTAATAATTATTAAATTTTTTTGATATATAATCCGATTTTAATCCGCAGAAATAATAGCTGTTTTTTTTTAAAAATACTTCTTATAAAATCTTCATTTGCATGCCATTAAAAACGGCATATTTGTGAACAAGCAAACTATAGCAAAAGTTGTATGCAATATATTTGTGTCGATAGTCAATAACAGCTTAATCCTTCAATACTGACGAGACACATGTGTCCCATTGAGTGTTATTATTTAACTAAAACGATATCATTCACATATATTGTTATATATTTTCATCCCATAATTTTTTGCATACCATGCGATTATTTAAGCAATATAGTTAACATAATTTAATTCCGTTATTCGTAGTTGGTACCAAAAAAGAGACGCTTTGCAATTTCATGCCCCAAGGCCATTGACGGAGCTTGTTTCTTTTAAAAAAATTCGTATTGAATGGGTTAAGTCTAATTTCAAAGTTTCAAGAAATCTTGCTTCAAAGTTTTCAGTCACCATATAAGTTATTTGAAAAGGTCTTTAGTTTTCGTGTCATAGTTTTGGCTTAGGTCACGCAAGAAGCTCCAGATTTAGTGTGCTCATAGTGCTATATGAGTTGAAAATAGCTTCATCTTTAACTCAGTTCTGTCTTAAGCGATTATTGCTTATCGACACGATATATGCAACATATGCAAGTTCAATGCAAATTATATACAAGTTGTATGCAAATTGTATGCAGCATATGCAGGTTGCATACAACGTATGTAAGATATATGCAACATATGCAAGATATATGCATCGTATTCAAGATATACAGGGTCCGCCAAATAACTTTTTTTTTTGAAAATTCTATAAAAAAAACTACTGAATATTTTCTTAAATTTCTTTTTTTGTTTGAAAGTACAATCCTTCCGGTTAATAATGAAAAATAATTTCATTCAAATGGCTGCCTTGGCTGGCCATGCAGTAGCCTACAAGATCGGTCCAATTTTTAAGCACATTATCGATTGTGTGCAGCTGTATTTCACCAATGGCTTCACGAATATTGTCCTTTAAAGCGTCAATTGTCTCTGGCTTGTCGGCGTAACACTTATCTTTGAGGGCACCAAACAAATAATAGTCCAACGGTGTCAAATCGCAGCTCCGAGGTGGCCAAACGACATCAGCTCTGCGGCTGATAATGCGATCTTCAAAAACAGGGCGCAAAACATCGAGTGTAGCTTCGGCTGTGTGGCACGTAGCGCCGTCCTGTTGAAACCAAATGTTGCCAATATCCTCCTCTTCAATTTTTGTGAACAAAAATTCGTTCAACATGGCCCGATAACGATCGCCATTGACTGTAACGGCCACTCCTTGCTCATTTTCGAAGAAAAATGGCCCAATTATGCCTCTGGACCAAAATCCGCACCAAACAGTGACTCGTTTTGGATGCAGCGGCTTTTCAATGTATGCGTGCGGGTTTTCTGTGCCCCAAATGCGACAATTTTGCTTGTGTACATACCCGCCAAGATCAAAATGAGCTTCATCTGAAAAGATGATTTTTTGGCAAAATCGGCATCATGATTTTCAAAGTAATGTCGCAATATTTCCCAGCGTTGTTCAAGCGTATACACAACCATATTCGTTCAGCGGAAGGATAAAACTAATTATGTGTCAAATCAGACATAAGCTAAGTGTTACCATTCACGAAATAAGCACTATTTGAAAAAAAAAACGTTATAGGGCGGACCCTGTATATGCAGAATGTATGCAATATACAGAATATGCAACATATATGCAATTGCATAAAAATCCGCAATCTAATAATTATATAAATCAACGTTTAAAATATTGCATGGATAAACATATTTTTATATGTGTTTTATACATTTGTACATGTTGTTTAAGGAGTTCATTTTTGAAAGCAAATTAATTTTTTTTATTTACTTAGTAAATCGGCAAATTTTTGTAAAAAATTTGAATTTTGGAAATTTGAATTTTCTTAGCTCAATAAACATGGAGGGAATCTTAATGTTGGGCACGTAAATTGTTACAGTCTCAAACCTTTCTCCCCGTCATCTAAGTTAGATGAAATAAAAAGAATTCTAAGTGGTTGTTTTCTAGATCTTGTTGGCCTTTTTGAAACTTGGCTCAAACCATATATTTCTAATAAGGCAGTTGATATTCCTGGTTATGCTCTATGTAGAAATGATCGTCCAAATGTTAGAGGTGGTGGTGTATGCCTATATGTTTCTAAAAAAATTAAGTTTAAAGTTGTTTTCATGTCTACAGAATATGGTATCTGCTAGTCATGTTTATTGAAATATGTCAGAATTCACAAAAAATTCTACTTGGTGTTGTTTATCTGCCACGCGGTGATATTGTACCTTTAAAAATTCTTTAAGTGACTTATTTTTGAGATATTCCAACGTTATAATAGTTGGTGAATTTAATCATAACGTGTTTGATATGGAAAAATCAAAAGTTTACGTTCTTTGTGTCTTCGCTGCAACTTATCTTGTGTTTATTTACAATTCGCTTCCAACCCACTATGATGTGCACCATAATTCAACATCTCTTATTGATTATTTTTTGATAAGTAACCCGAGAGTGGTGAAATTTTCTGGACAAATGCTATCACCAGCTATTTCTCATCATGCGCTGCTATTCGTTTCCCTTGATTATCCTTTCGTTCGGGAGGATGAGTTTATTGAATATCGAAACAATAACGCTATTAACTTTGAAATTTTGAACGCATTTATGAGTGAAATTAATCTCAGCGAAATGTATTCTACTAGCGATGTCGATAGACAGCTTAGTTTATTAAACTCTTGTTTAACTGAAGCTTTCTCATTTGTCCCTATCAATAAATATAAAGTCAACTATAGAAATAATAGTGAGTTAAATTGTAGAGAGATGTTATTTGCGAAATCCTTGCGTGATCTTGCCTTTAAAGCTTACCTGCAAAATAGATCTGATCACAATTTTAAAACTTTTTGCAAATATCGCAATCGTGTTAAGTCTACTATTCGTAAAAAAAAGAAACTTTCTGGTTCACGATATTTTAAAGGGCTAAACTAGAAGCAAATGTGGAATTAACTGCGCAATAGTGGCTGCCTTAACTCAAATAATTCTAACGAAGAATTCGATGTCGATTCGTTTAATCATTTTTTTATAAAAAACCAAACTTCAAATAATGTCTTCCAGTTTGATTTTGAAACTTTTGAAGATGGTGAAATTTCCTCAAATAATTAATTCTTCCATTCAAAATCATATATTATTTGTTATTAATAACATTCTTACAACCTCAAAGTTTCCAGATGCTTGGAAGGTGGCAAGGGTTGTACCTATTCTGAAAAACTTTGTTTCAAGTTCAATGGAAGATTTTAGACCAATTAGTATATTGAATGTGCTATTCAAAGTTGTTGAAAATATAAATAAAAAACAAGTAATAGAATATACTGACCGTCTTTCTCTGATTGACGACAGTCATTCTGGCTTTCGAAAAGGTTCACTTCAACTCTACTATTCACTTCAACTCTACTTCTTGGCTTAACAGACTCAATTAGAGAAAACGTTAATGTAAATAAAATTAGTATTTTGGTGTCCCTTGATATGTCAAAAGCATTTGATAGAACTAACATCTTAAAATTAATAGAAAAACTCAAGCTTCAATTCAAATTCTGAAATACTGCCTGTAGACTTATGTTGTCATATCTGTCCAATCGTAAACAATTCGTTTCTCACAGTGGTCATGAGTCTAGTTTGCTTGACATTGTATCTGGTGTGCCCCAAGGCTCCGTGCTTGGTTCGCTGCTTTTCATGCTATTTATAAATGATATTGTAAGTGTATTTGACTTGAATGCATGTAAACCGTTCATTTTTGCTGATGAAATTCAACTGTTATTTACTGGTGAGGTTCAGTTTTCTGATGAGCTTGAATTTGAATCTACAATCTACTTCAACCTTTCTCTCATCTCTTCTTGGACATTAGGCTTGGGTAGTTCACGAACGAACTAGTTCAATTGAACTATTCGCACTCATGAACTATGTGAACTAGTTCGTTGTTTCTCGTTCTTTTAGTTCAATTGATTTTGCAGCGAGCCAGAACGAAATGAACGAGAAAAAATTTATTCAACAATTGTTTTAGTCCGTGCTTATACAGTTTTTCACTAATGAACGGTAAAAAAACTTTTAAGGAATACAAAATTTTTGTGGCAAATATTGTGTGAAATGCCCCATATGTAGTATTTTTATGTAAAATTCTGATATGTCCACAGTTAATGATTCATTCGTTAATTTTATGACCTGATCATGAACGAGAAAACAAATTGAATTAAAAGACCTATTGAACTAATAGATATAACGAGCTAGCATATATAACGATCTAAGACACCAAACGAACTAACGAACTAACAACTTGAACGAGAGGAACAACACGAAAGGAACGAACTAAATGAACTAAATGAACTAAAAGAACTATATAAACAAACTAGTTCATTAAACTCAACTGAACTTAAAAGAGCGATCTTTTTAGTGAACTAAAATGCCCAAGCCTATTTGACATCGGAAAACTACCTCACCATAAATTCAAACAAAACATAGTGCATTCAGTTTAACCCACTTAGACGTTTTATTGCCCCTTTAGATGTTCGTTTAAGTAATCAGCAGATCCAATTGGTTACAAAAATAAAATGTCTTGGTATTATCATTATAACCAAATAAACTTTGACTGCCATATTGTTTCTTTAAGCTCCAAAATTGGATCCACTCTAAGAAAGCTATACAGTACTAATTTGTTCTTACCATTAAATATTAAATATTAAATTGGTTTAGAAGTCTTTTCGGGTACCTTTTCTTACAATATATGAAAAATTGAAGTGATTGTGAACAAAATTGTACGTTTCGTGTATGGAGTTCGTTGACGTGATGTCATATCTAAATTAGACCGTGCCACTTTTTCAACTTTTTTGAAAAGTTCCCGGGACACGTTTATTTCTTATTCTACTCTAAAAAAACATGAATTTTGGTATATAGCACTTTAACATTAACTAACGGGAAATAGTCGCGCAAACGGGTTAAAGGCTTTTTGGTTAAAAAATCATTTATTCGAAAAAACAAGAAATTTCTTCTTCAGTATTTTGCATATAACTATGAAACTATAAACAATTTTTAAACAAATTTATACTTAGTTAAAAGCTAATAGAATTTTCCATATTATGCCATAAGAAACATTGCATTGAAAAATATTGAAAAACTGTATAGTATAGTATAGCCAGCGAAGGTCTCAAAGGCCAACTCATAGAAGAAAAGGTGTATAACAACAAAAAAATAACAGTAGAATGCAATACAATGCATCGTAATGCTGAGAACATACTAGGGCTATTCACAATCCAGTGCAAATGGTCTTGCACCATATCATTTGCAAAATGGGAAAATATATATTTACTCTACACTAAGAAAATAAAAAGGAATGTATTTACTACGTTATTGCATGTATATACAACACTAAAATCCATAGCTAAGATTTACTACACATTGCAATACTAAATTGCAAACTGATTGCTGATTAAAAACAAACTAAAATCGAAAAAAACTGATATGGAAGATAAGCGAATAAAAAACCAATTAATTGTGCTTAAAGATTTTATTCGACATGAAATTGAGTTAAGCAAAATTTCCAGAGGAAAATAATTTTGCTTTTCATTAATAATCTGTGAAGTTCATGTTTTGCAACAACTAAAGCAAATTATATCAAAAAGACCGTTCACAATTGATAGGAAATTTTAAATATTTTTTACAAATGCACAAATTTGCAAATTACATGAGAAAAAAACAAGCGCATTAAGGTCCGTGTTTTTGTTATATTGTTGTTGTTTCGAAGAATGGTCAATATCAGATCAATAGCATAAAATCTGTGGTCACAAGAAAGAATGACTAAACTCAAGCTATCGTAAAAAAGCGAACCGCCATTTTCTTTATTGCCAATCTTTGGAAGGATGCAGGAAAAAACTTTTTACACATAATAGAGTATCACTTATGTTTGCACATATTTCGTTTGTAATGCTTCATATATTTCAGGAAAAAGGTCGGAGTTAGTGCAATAAAAATATCGTTTTCCGATACTTTGAGTTTAGTCATTATTCCTTGTGATCACAGAAATAGTCATTTAAATAATTGCACATTACAAAAATAAATTTGAATGTCTTGCAATTAAAGCTAATATCATAAACATAAACATTTTACAGACCTACTTATGTAGCTACGTTTAATAAAAATAAAATTGAATTTTTCGAAAAAATTCACTGTGCAGTTGTGTTGCTTTTTTGAAAAAAAGTATCATATATACGAATTATACATCAATACATAAATTTTTGCAGTAAAATTTCTCAAAATACGATATTTACATAATCAAAAACTTCTTATTCATGCTCTTATAACGTCGGGTAATGTGAGTTGAAGTTATCAAATTTTCGAAAAAATTATAATCAAAATTTCACTTTGCAGAGTTTAAAAAAAAATTGTACTGAACAAAATGCAATTTTTCTTATAGCATAAGATGGAAAATTTTATTAACTTTTAAATAAGTATAAATTGATAAAAATTGTTTTATTAGTTTCGTAGTTATATGCAAAATACTGAAAAAGAAATTTCTAGTTTTTTCGACAAAATGTATTTTTAGCCAAAAAGCCTTTAAGCCGTTTGCGCGACTATTTCCCGTTAGTTAATGTTAAAGTGTTATATACCAAAATTCATGTTTTTTTAGAGTATAATTAGAAATCAACGTGTCCCGGGAACTTTTCGAAAAAGTCAAAAAAATGGGACGGTCAATCTACATACGATACTAAGTTTCTGAAATTGTCATGCCGTACTTTTATAAATGTAAGAATACTACTGAGTTTTTATAAACTCATGAAAACTAATGTTCCGTCATAAATGTTTCAGAAATTTACCTTGAGTCGTTCCACTAGATACACAAATATTAATTCCTATAATCTCATCATCGACATTTGAATGATATTTTCTAGTTCGCACAGTTCGGTGTTGGATTCAATTCAATGCGTACTTTTTTGAGAACCTTTAACGCATTTAAGAGCAACCTTTAGGAACACTTTTAAATTAATATCTAAAGACTTTTTGGTCTTTAATTTTTCAGTTGTTTTTCAGTGGACTTTCTGCTTTATCTTGAATGAACTTATGGTTACTGGTTATCGGGATTTAACATAAGTTGATAGTTGTCTTATGTGTTTATGTATGTGATAGGGAAATCTAACATTTTAGGTGCATGCATGTTTTGTTATTAAGTTTTACTTGAACATTGAGATGACTTGTAATATCATAATTGGCCAATAAGGCTTTTGTGTTACAACTGAATGAATAAAAATAAATAAATAAAAAATTAAAATATAAAAAAATGCGCATGGTATTTAATGGCCCATAATCATAGTCAAAATAAAAGTCGACTCTAAATTTAGTGCAAGCTTTTTGACAACATATTATATTAAAAAACTGTCAAAAATGCTTATACTAAATTTAGAGTCGACTTTTATTTTGACTATGGTTATGGCCCAATGAGTTCATTGTATGAAAGAAATTTTAGTAAAACTAAAAGTATAAAATAATTTAAGACATCTTATTATATCTTAAAAGTAGTAGCTTTTCGAACAAACCATCATTCAGTTTATTCCTTCTCAGGTTTAAAATAGCTTAGAACATGAATTGCAAAAGATAAATTTTAATTGATTCATTAAAAAATTATTTTTCAAAGTATTATGCAATAAGTAACTAGCAAAAAAGTAATAATATTACTGGGTTTTATTGTTTTCGCTGGCATTAATAAGTTACATTACCGGTTTTATGGAAAGTAATAAAATTACCTAATATATTACTTTGCGTTACTGTCACATCTCTGCATATTTGACTTACATATTAATCATGTTTTTAACGAAACTTATGTTTTATATTTTCTCACTACTGTTAAAGTGCCTCTACACTATATGTTTCAAACATATGACACGTAAAAAATGGTTTTTAGCTACAGATAATGTGGAACATATGAAACTGGTTTTGAAATGTCGTTTGTATTTGTCTGTAAATTTTTGAATTAGAACCGTCTCATCTGTACAATGAATCTATGTATAATGAATTTCTTTTTAGTTTGAATGCCCAAAGAAGGACACTTTAGAGCTTTATGGCTTACAAAAATTACAAAAGCTATTTTTTATTTTCAAATGACGTGTCAGATAGTGTGGAGCAGAGACCTGCAGCAATGAACTGCAACTGCTTTTACACCCAGTACATACTTGGTTTTTGTATGACTTCAATATCATTAATACCATGCAACATATTCTACACCATCGAGCTCACTTACAACATCAAGCATGTTGCATTAGCCAATTGTACCAAAGTCAAACACTGTGTGATGTGTGCTTCAACTTCAGTGGAAAGTATAGATATTTGCATAAAATAATTAAGTGTATAAACCACAGCGCACGAACGGCAATCGTTATAATTATGCATTATTTTGAGCTACTGCCTCGTGTACCATTGCAGGTTGATTTCAACTTCGGCTAAGCAGTGATACAAAAGTAAGCTTACGAACGATGAAATCAGCGCGTACACTGCATTTTTACTCAAGTGTTTGTAGATTACTTCAGTATGAATAGAGTAAATAGTTTTAGGAAGTTTTAGGGGTAACTTATTTCGAAGATGATGTCAAACTTTAAAATTTAAGATGGCGGATAGAGTTGCCACCTAAATTTTTTTTTATTTTTGCGAATTCTTGTAATTTTGCAATTCTGACAACGGCTTTGATTTTGAATATAATGTCACAGTCTTAAAATTTAAGATGGAGGTTAGGGTTGCCGCCTAAATTTTTACCACAGTATTGCCACCTAATAATATGTATTTTTAAGAGTTTTAAACATCATTTATCAGTGTTAAGGGGTCGCTGATTTCGAATCTAAAGTCAGAATTTTAAAATTCAAGATGGTGGATAGGGTTGCCACCTTAATTTTTTGTAGTTTTATGAATTCGGGGCTGGCAAAAAAAAAATCGTACACCAAAAATGGGTCGCTGAATCCGAATCCATTGTCAGAATTTCAAAATTATAAAATTTTGAAATAATAGGGTTGCCACCTAATAATATGTCTTTTCAAGAGTTTTACACATCATTTATCAGTGTTAAGGGGTCGCTGATTTCGAATCTAAAGTTAGAATTTTAAAATTCAAAATGGTGGATAGGGTTGCCACCTTAATTTTTTGTAGTTTTATGAATTCGGGGCTGGCAAAAAAAAAATCGTACACCAAAAATGGGACGCTGAATCCGAATCCATTGTCAGAATTTCAAAATTATAAAATTTTGAAATAATAGGGTTGCCACCTAATAATATGTCTTTTCAAGAGTTTTAAACGTCATTTATCAGTGTTAAGGGATCGCTGATTTCGAATCTAAAGTTAGAATTTTAAAATTCAAGATGGTGGATAGGGCTGCCACCTTAATTTTTTGTAGATTTATGAATTCGGGGCTGGCAAAAAAAAATCGTAGACCAAAAATGGGTCGCTGAATCCGAATCCATTGTCAGAATTTCAAAATTATAAAATTTTGAAATAATAGGGCTGCCACCTAAAAATATGTCTTTTCAAGAGTTTTAAACGTCATTTATCAGTTTTAAACTCTTGAAAAGACATATTATTAGGTGGCGACCCTATTATTTCAAAATTTTGAACAATTGAACAAAAGTTGTAGCTTTATTAAAGATCTGCATGCATACAAAATCTTATCAAAATCAGTGATTAAAGGTGTTTTATAGTAAAATGGCGTCTGATATAATTTCTTAAAAAACTAAATTTAATAAATATCTTTAAAAATTTACTAAACAAATTTTATTGCTCACTCAATTAAACTTTATAATTTATTTTAAAAAAGAAATCAGCTCAATTGAACCATTAGCTTATGAGCTACAAGCTCTCAAAAGTCACGCAAAGTAACTGGAATATTACTGCAATGTTACTGCAAATACTTTGTGTTCGGAGAACAAAATAAGCGCTGGTTTTTTTATGCAGGAGTTACGCTTTATGTCTTTGTTTTGTTGCTTGTAAATGACCATACTTACCATTGCATACCAGAAGTTGAAAAGACCCTGCGCTGGTTATCAAACCAACAACTCGAACGTGCATTATTGTGGTCTTACGACACGCTCATACACAGTTGGCTTCAATGTTGCAAGTATGTTCGACACAACAATCGCAGCGCTTGCGTAGTGCGGTCAGACTGTCACTGTGTTTGTTGAGGGTAGATTGCAAGTAGCGAAAATGCCATCGCTTGCAGATCACTGGTGTGGAGACAAAAGAAAAAAAGCTGTATGACAAAAACTTATTTTGACACACAGATGAAATTTGGTATGTAATTTTTTTGACATGTCATCTGTATGAAACATATAGTCTGGGTGGGGGCACCTTTAACAGAAAAAAAATTTATTTTCAAAAACAACTTTTGTTCTAATTGTAACAACAACAATTTGCCAGTTCTCCGATTTTAGCTGCGCAAAACAATAGCAACAATGCACATAAACAAGATAAAGCAAACGTAGAACAGTGTACAACGGTACTTTTCCCATTGCTTTTCTTTGATCTTGCTACAAAGAGAAAAATCAACGTGTCTTAATTAATAAAAGTTTTCGAAAAGTGAACATTGATTTGACAATGGCTAGAGATAAATTTGGAAATAAACTTAAAACTGAAATAATAAATGATTATTTAAATTTATTTATTGATATACTCTCAAAGTTCTATTGCGAAGAAATTTAATATTAACAGTTCTTGTGTTTGCCGACTATTAAAAAAGTATGAAGCAACAGGTGAAGTTACTACATTGAATCGCGGTGGTAGACCACGAACAACTTCAGTGCGGACGGACCGACGAATTTGTAATTTAATAATATCGAAGCCCTTTTTACTTATTCATCACAGCACAGAAAATGACTTAAAAAGTTACAGGCCAGTAAAGAAGCCAATCCTTACAAAGAAGCATTTAAAAAAAAGTTAATACGCCAAACAAAAAGTCAGTACATTATAACTCCCTTCTTCGTATATGTTAGATTTTGCAAGAGCTCATATTAACTGTTAGGTTCAAAAGTAGAAAACTGTCCTTTTCAGCGATGAGTCCTAGTTTAATTTGATTAATTCGGAGTCGGTGAACGTCTCAATCCGCGAAACTGCAAAGAAGTAACTGCAAAGAATGGTGGAGGCAGTTTAATGATTGGGACCAGTTTCTCTGCTGATGGCGTTGGCTCTTTTATTCCATTAGAGTAGGGCTGCCATAAGTCTACAGCACTGGACCTGGACAACTTTGGACATTTTTTTTTTATATTATTCTACCCAAAAACAAATACGCAATTTTAATATAATAAATTGCCATTTATTAAAAAAAAATCACATTGGCCAGCACAATCACCAGACTTGAATCCCATTGAAAATATATTTGGGATCCTTAAAAGGGAAGTAGGGGAGGGGGAAGATGCGCGGAAGTTATTAAGACAAAGGGCGGGTACACTAAGTATTAAATGTGCTGCTATTGCTTTGCGCAGCCGAATTCGAAGAACTGGTAAATAATTGTTGTAACAATTAGAGTAAAGTTGTTTTTGTTTTTGAAAATACACTTATTTTTTCTTTTAACAGTAGCGAATCAATATAATCAAGAGTTTCATTAAAAACATGATTAACAACTGGTATATATGAATTCAAGGGGATTGTTGCTATTGGTTTGCGCAACACTGTACCTACAATGTACATTTTTGTAGAACTACAAAACAAAGTACAGTGAAACTTCCCTAACTCGAAGTGTCAAGTGACCAGAATTTAACTTCGAGTTACGGAAAATTCGAATTATAGAATAAAATATTATGTAAATAATTTCATTTTTGTCTGCGAAGTGATTTCTTTCACAAATTGTTGTCGGTGGAATATCTTCAACTTCATCATCATCAGACTTATCACTTTCATATACAGCCCAATTTCGAAAGATTTTTCCCCGGGGAATCGGAAAAGGAAGTTTTCATGTTTAAGATAGTAGATAAAGATATCACAAAAATTTGTTTTACACTCATGACTATTGATGGTAGATGAACAAATTGGCGTTAAAAATTTCCAAAATGTTTTTGAACTTTATCATAAAAATGAAAACTCACTCTTTCGATTCCCCGGGAAAAATCATTCAGAATTGGGCTGATAGTCGTTAAGTCAATAAGCATTTTCTTGAATACTGTAAAATCAGCCGCACTTACCTTGTAAATTCAGAAAAACTCTTTACTTACACAAAACATATACCACCAACGAAATGCACACTCAAGCTAACAAAGATGCCATGCAAATTTTTTCATGCTGTCGCAGCGCAATGCTCCAACGAAGTCAATTCTTCGAATTACAACACACGCAGAAATATTGAAGCTTTTGTAAGTGGGAGAAATTAGGAAAGTTTCACTGTATCTTTGTTTTTTTTTAAAGGTTTAGTAACATATATTTCGTTTTCTTTTCCTTGATTCCACACACACAGAATTCGTTCGGAAGTTTTATTATCACTTGTTGGCTTCAGTACCTATAAAACTTTAATAGTAATTGAAATAGAGATGATAAAATAGAAAATAATAATATCAAACTCATAAAATTAATCAAAATGTTTTGCGTTTACACGATAAATCAAGTTATAGACTAATTTATCAATTTAGTTTTGTATAACGCGTTGTAAATATTTCCTTAAACCACCAAACTTATATATTTGAATCAAATGACTGATGCAACAAATTTTTACCAAAAGTTCTGGTTTCGGGGTTCGGCCATATTGAGGCCGAATAGCCGAAACTGACAAAAAAGGCCAAATTGGCCTTAACTGAAACCAAATATTCGGTCGGACACTACGTGTAATCACTTCAGCCCCTCGCGAGTGAAGTTCAGAGTCCGTTCGCACATATTACATATTTCTTGTTTCGTAATTTACTCTGGCGCACCGGGCTTTAAGCGCTGTAGAATTTGTATTATAAGTGGGATTGATTCGAAATTTGTTTAAATATTCTTCAATAGTAGGTGTACAACAATAATCGAATTAAAAGAAAGGAATTTTTTAAAAAAATTGTTTGTCTAAAACCTCCCTTAATATTTGAGTCGATACTTATCAAAGTCGCCTTAGTTCATCGCACAGTGTGAAATGTTCGCATTCCAGCGGAACTTTATTGGAAAAATGAAGTTGGTCTTCCCTGGACGAATTCTTTTTTTTCAGTTCCTAATAATGCAAACCGTTTGTTTTTGCCTAATATTGACGTATATTTGCAAAATAAATTGTGCAGCAAGAGGTCAAAAGGTTTACTTTCTAAAAAATCAAATACGGATATTATTTAGTTTCTTTACACAATATATTGAATATTCTTGTTTTTAACCCTAAGTGATTGTGAAAAAAGTTAACAAATATATTAAATTTATAATATTTAAACTTTACGCGAAAGTAAGTAGATTTTATTTGTTTTTATTTTTTTTTTATTAATTTTTGCTCGTTTCCTACACTCAGGCTAAAAAAAAAGGAAGCTTGCACTTTGGATAAAGTTTCAAAATTGTAGACACGTGTAAACAGGCTAATTTTTGCACTTTCTGTTTCTCAGATTATTTTAAAACACGAAAAAAAGGTAATCTTGTGCATCTTTTTGGCCCCCCCCCCCCCAAATATTTTTTTTTGGTATTTTCTACTAGTTTGTCGCCATAGCGACAAGAAGACAGACTTCTAAAGATAGTGCAGATTATTGCTTTCCAAAACAATATTGAGTGTTCTAATAGACAATTGGAAATGTTTGCAAGTAACCTAATTGAGAGAATAAAAGCCAAATGGGAAAAAAGTAAAAGAAGCTACCCAAAATTCCTTTAACTACATACAACAGATAGGTTAAAGCAACTTGTTTAAGTACAAGTTCAGGATCGGAAGTTGCAAGAACTGGAAGAGCAATGGAACCATTCGAAGAATGTAACATTAATTCAAATAATTAAAACATGCATTTTGCCACTAAGTCAGTTAGCTGAAGAAGCTCAAGAGGCCAATAACAAATAATATCGGCGAAATCGTGAGTATTTCAGCCGAAAAACCAGTAGAAAGGACACAAACTGGGATATCCTTAACAGGTTTCTCGTCGCATCTGATCCGCTGCTTTCGATTAAATCCGGGTTTTCGCGAATAAAAACTCACAACCTTCCGCCAGAAACCATATTTCTACTCCTGCTCCTATTTCAACTTCTGAAGTTGAAAAAAATCTGGTGAGTTTTTTTCAACTTCAGAAGTTGAAATAGGAGCAGGAGTAGAAATATGGTTTCTGGCGGTTAAAGTTCCTTTTGTACACATATATAACTTCAATAATAATAAATGAAAATAAAAACAAAAATTCAATGTGTGCAAAGATGAATTCAAATTATTAATGAAAAATTAAAATTTTTTGTTTAAATAATTTATTAAAACAAGTAACCCTTAAAACTCAAAATTTGCTTTGCTATTTATATTTTTTATATATTATTATGTTTGCTTTCTTAAATAACAAAGAAAGGCTTTTTCTAGTCAAATTATGTTACAATTGTTGCAAACAATCAGTAAGATTTGAAATTAAGTTCCGCTAGATGTTTTAATAGAAGAATGGTCAAAAAGGTATAGAGTGGTATAAAAAAGCTGAGAAAATTTCAATTCTGCGTTTTTTATTGGTAAATTTCGAGTATATACTCAATCACGCAAGAATTTATTTGATTTGCATATGCTTTTTTTTGTTGAAGTACTAAAAAATAATTCTGGAGACTCTTGGAGGGATAGGCGTCTGTCTGGCAGTTTACAAGGATTATTTATCAAATCACTGAAATCCTGCCCGTCCCTTTCTAGCTTGATACATCGTAATCTAATTTTTTTTTCAAAATAACCTAACTCCATATGTTTTTTTTTCAAAATTGACTAAATCCGGATCTACATTTTATGAATCTTCTGTGTTATGTTGTACACCGATACATGAGTGTAGCCAGACTTTTCTATAGGGTGGGGCGCGTACCCAAAGCCCTGAAGTATACATATAAACAATGTTTAAATAAAGGCATTAATTGTCGACTATCGTTGTAAAATTCAAACAAAAATGTGTAAATGGTGAAACGAAATAGCTTACATTAATTCACTTTTTCACTTGCACAACATGTGTACAGCATTTATATATATGAAAATATAGCGAAAATATTGTTTCATATTTGGATTGAAATAAAATCACACAAAAATTAGTTAACTTTTTAATTGATATTTATTTAGTTTTTAATTTAGATTTTTAAGTTTCAGATTTTTAATTTTATTGGAGCTAATGCTTAAGATTTATGTAAAATAAATAATTTTATTATTGAAGTAGAATTTTTCGCTAACACTTGAATGCAGTAGTAATGAAGTAATGAAGTATGCGAATATATATGTTGTTGTTGTTGTAACAAGTTGTTAAAATTAAATCTAAAAATATTGGTTACCGTTTAAACGCGCTTCCGTCATTGCGGAGCGTAGCCATGTTTTCACACGTCTTAATGTGCTAAATTACCGCTCAACAGTCGCAGTTGTGCATGGCGGCGCCAAAGATATTAGTAGTGCACGCCTTATTACTGGAAACAATTTACTAGCTTCTTTGATAACACGGTGTGACCGTCAAATAGTTTCAGCCTAATTACTTAGAAATTCCGAGAGAGGAACATCTTGAGATTATATCACGACTAGTCCGACTTTTCAATTCCATCACAATTTTTTTAAAAAAATTTTCAAGTTAAGAAGTAGGAATTCTGTTATTCCGACTTTTAACAACTCTTTACATATGCTTAGGTTGTGAGAATTTACAAACAAAATGGACTTTTGTTCAATAAAATTAACGTAGAATGTTACATTTTAAAGTTAAGAAGTAGGAATTCTGTTATTCCGACTTTTAACAACTCTTTACATATGCTTAGGTTGTGAGAATTTACAAACAAAATGGACTTTTGTTCAATAAAATTAAACGTAGAATGTTACTGTGCTAAAAGAATTTTGAAAATCACAATGAAGAATTCAATTTTTAATAAATTTTGATCAAATTTTAGTGTTTCTTTATTTTTTAAAAATATTAACCAACCAAAATCCTTGATACTTTTTCCAGAATTCATTAAAACTATAAAATGTCTTTCTAAAAAGTCTAAGATAACTGAAATCAGTTGAAAATTGGAAATATGGCAGAAGTTTTAAGGTGTTTTGTTTTAAATTGACAATCACCGATTTCTTATATGCGTTCGCAGCATACAAACTGCTGCAGTTTAACCAAATTATAATGGATTTTGGTCATCTACGACTTGTTAGAATACACAAACTAAATGTCACATTTAACCATTTTATTTTACCATTTTAATTTTTGTAGAAAATAAAAAAGGCGATAAAAAGTGACTGCGAATAATAAAAGCTGCATTATTTTTTTGGGATAAGTGCTGAAATTTTTTTGAAAGTGTGTGTTTGTGTGTGTTATGAATGTGTTGATATTGGTGCTCTTCACAATGCCTCATCCGGTGCAAAAAAAACAACACAAATCAGCAATAAGAGATTGCAAATTTTTATTCTTGTACCGCTCATTCATTGTTTTTGTCGTTTGATGGAATCGGTCGTCTTGTTCATCAGACTCTGTTGGAATATGCTATTCAAATTAATCCATATGATGCATATGATGGTGAAAAAAACGTATTTTAAGCGACATTCGAACATTGAGTTGGTTTAACGCTTCCATCAAATCGGCGACAATGCTTCGGTAATTCTGAACGCGGTGCTTCCCCAAGAATCCTTCGAACGTTGCCTTCATTAAATCCTCAGCAACCAATTCAGACAGGCAGGCAGGCGCAGGCACTAAACTTCGAATAAACGGGATAGAAATAAAGCCAAGTTGGTTTTTATCTCGCTTGTTCACAGAGTTGAAGAACCGCAAATTTTTAAAGATTCGTCAGGTTTGCGTGGACTTAAAGAAAATTGCAACTGGTACACACGCTATGGTGGCAACCAATGCACTTAAACTGACTGGAAGCTGCGCCAGCACTCCGTTATTAATGAGGAAAATGTGATTCTTGATGCTCTCGTTCCACGTTAAAAAAAAATAATGATGCCTCCACATAACATCAAGCTTGGCGTAATGAAAAATTACATAATGTCTTCACAATTAGATTCGCGTGGTTTTCACGCCTGGTTTTCATACTTACATTTAACAAGATGTTCAGCACATAGATAAAATTCATTGTTTCAATGTATGTTGTTGGCCCTGATATTCGCAAGCTTATGGATACAGTGGAATTTCTCTTCAGCGGACACCGAAGGGACCATTGAAATGTGTCCGTACAAGGAGGCTATCCGACCAAGAGAAAACTACAAATTTAAATCAACAAAAATTTGTCTAAGATTAGGTCATACTATAACTAGACAAGGTAGTGTTAGGGCTGAATGTGCTCTCCTTCCATGATACAAAGAACTACAGATAAAGTATTGAGCATGTCCGCCATCTTTGCTGTGACGTGCAAGGTGCTCCTTGGTTAAAACGTAGTCACAATTTATTCAGAGGGTATAAAGATTTTAAAATGCCTACATTTTCTTATGAAAACTTGTTTTACTGATATGAAATAAATATTGTTATATAAAGCACATGTCCAAAATAAAGTAAATATATTTTTAAGTACTGTTTGTGAAGAAAAATTTGCATATTTTGTAGGGGTGCTTTTTCCCCTTTTTACCGATTTACACAAAAAGCGGCTACGTTGCTTGATGTGCTTGACAGAATTTTGACTGTTTTTTTTTTCATTTTGCTATCTTCGTCACTTTTCTAAATTTTCTTTTGAATGTTTTCATCAAGTGTCACATTTGACGAGCACCGATGACGAGGTGCGCAGTAAATTTTGTTTGTTGCGCCGGGAATACTTTACCTGTAGCTCTTTGTATCATGCTCTCCTTCTAAGTGACCATAACTGTCAAACTCAGCCATTTTGGTATTTTTGCCAATTTTTGCTTTCATATTGCATTCTCATTGGTTGCAATTTTTGTATGAAATATCAACTACGTTTTGACAGTTTCGGTCAACGGATCTCCGCACTAACACTACTCATATTTCATATTTAATTTTTACTCTCTCAGTTCGAGCTTACCAGAAGTTACAGAAATCCATGATATAAGGATAGAGGTAGCAAAAGAAAAGAAATGAAAAGTTTTGCTTCGTTTCGACATTTCCGGCAGTATGTTCTCATCTGGTGCATCTACATGCATTCTTCTACCATGCACAAATCTTACACAGTATAGAGTACGGAAACACACCTATGGCTAGTTTTTATTTCAATTTTCTTGCTGAATTTTTTTGCGCGGTGTTGCCAGAATGGAGTTTCTTGAGTTGAAATTGGCATATGTCATTTTTTGAAGCTTCAAAATAAAGAATTATTGAGGGCGTGTGTTAATTGGCTACTTTTACAACGAGGTGAGGTGTGGTGGAAAAATTTACGTAGTGGGGAAAATATTTTACGTTTTTGTTGTGCCAATTGGGAATGTTCAAATTTTGACATATAATATTAAAACTTGAAATCATTAGCTGATTTCGTTGCTTTAATTTATAATGGATCATTCTTTCGCAATTCTTTCTGCAACAATGGCATTGTTTTTTGAATACGCTGAAGAAATTGAAATTTTAAACAACATGCTCCTACTTTTAGCAAATGAAACAGAAAGGATCAGACCGCGGGTAAGTTCTGCTATATTTGCTAGAGTTTCATATTTTCTATATATAATTTAGGGAATTTTATTTTTGAGACCACGAGCTACTTTCCGACACAATTAACGCCATTATGAATAGCGAAAACAAGACAACGCGGATGCATTTAAGGATCTCAAGTAACACTTTTCGGCACATTGTTACTCTAATACCTCGTAAGCGGCACGGATGGTCATTAGAATTTGAAGTCATATGCTTCTTGTACTGGATGGCTTGTGGATGCAGCAATAGAGTAGCTGGTGGGTTCATGGGTATAAGTCGCTACACAGTGTGAAATATAATTCACAAAATGTTTGAAGAATTCTTAAAAATGAAGAATGTTATTAGGCATGGATCCGTCGAAGACCACGTAAGATGTTCTAATAAATTCTGCAATAAAGCCAATACTCAAGTCTTTAGAAATTTTATCGGAATAATAGATGGGACCCACGTACGAATGAAGTGCCCTGTAAATAAACACGATGAATATTTCAACCATTAAAAATTTTATTCGATTCAGGCACAGGCAGTCGTGGATAGCGATTTTAAATTTACGGACGTATTTGTTGGCTACCCAGGCTCCGTACACGATACTCGTGTTTTTTTTAACAGCCCCTTATATTTGAGAGGAACGTATCCACCAAATGGAAAGTTTTTATTTGGAGATAAAGGCTATCCTTGTCGCTTAAGTCCAGTTGCGATAATAACACCGTTTAAAGAACCACTCACTCCGGATCAGGCAAGATTTAATGCAACTTTTAGCAAAATTTGAGTCCACGTTGAATCAGCCTTTGGAATGCTTAAAACAAGGTGGCGAAATATATTCAATGGTGAACTAGAACTAAAAATAGAAAAAAACCGTTTTACATTACGGTTACATTAAAACCGTTTTTTGTGCATTTGTACTGCACAACATTTGTGTTTTGTAAGAAGATTTCCTTAATTTTAATTCTTAAAATGAGGAAATTTTTAACGAAGTTTCTAATGAAGTGGATACTATTGGTGATTCAGAAGAAGGTATTAATATGAGAAATCAATTATTTCAAGAATTCATGTCTGCTAATTTTATTCAAACTTTGTAAATTACTAAACAATTCAAATGTGAATAAATAAAAGAAAAAAACCAAAAACACAACAAATAAGTAAAACTATCTAAACATGTAATTATGAAGAGAAGAACGTTGAGAAAAAATATATTTATTCTGACTCCGATTCAGACGTCAAAAGAAGCTGTGAAGTGTCAACTTCTAGGCAAAGCGTTTGTGCCACCTGTCCAAAGATCAATAGCATGCTGGACATGCGCTTGTCTACCTTTCGGCACCTTTTTTTTATAAAACGCTCCATACCGGCAAGTCTATCATTGCGATTTGGTGTAGAGCGGATAGGAGTTTTAGACCTTGAATCTCGGTGGATGGTTTGATGGTTGCTCAGTGTGGAGTGATGATGATGGTGATAGACAGCTGCGTGATGTTGATGGTTGATCGCATTCATGTTGAGCTTGTAGAACGATCGGAGAATCTGTGTTGATTGGAGAATCACGAGGTAGCGACGAATTTTGTCTTTCATATACTCCGCTTCCACTGTCTATCAAGAATGATGGATGATAGTTATCCTTTTTTGAGGCAAATTGTTGAAGCACTTCAAAAAACGGCCAGTCCTCCGCTTCTTCGGACATAGCTTCTTCCGAAGTGCCTTCTCCTGTTTTATATTTAAAAAACGATTTGTACTTCCGAACAAGGTTGTTCCATTGATTTTTGCAAAATTTGCCATCCTTTACCGAAAATGTATTGTTTTGCTGTAAAGCATCACCAACTTTCCTACAATTGATATAATTAATTTTTTTTAAATAAAAAAAAAAATAATAAAAGAAAAATGGCAATGATGAACAAAAATTAAGGGGACACCCTCGTTATCCCCAAAATCAAAATTCACAAATAAAAAAAAACCCAAACACAATGGTCCATTATCATAGTCAAAATAAAGTTGACTTTAAATTTAGTATAAGCATTTTTGGCAGTTTTTCAATATAATATGTTTGTCAAAAAGCTTGCACTAAATTTAAAGTCGACTTATTTTTGACTATGATAATGGGCCAATATCTCCAAATACAAAATTTTCCAAATACAAAAATTGCGGCAATTTGCATACAAAAAGTTTTTGGATCCATCTATTCGGTTAATATGCACATTGTAACTTGGGGACCAAACTTGACTAGCGATCTCTAAGTGAGGACGCATAATTGCATTATACAATGTTGCAGTTGTAATCACGCTTTTAAATTTTTTCACCCAACGTTTATAAATCCTATCATAGAAGACGTATTTTTACAAATTTTAAGCAGCAGGCATTTCCGAACTATCGTTTAAACATCAATAAATAATAAAACCTACTTACCTCCATGCTTCATTCGTATTGGCATTTTTTCCAGTAAATAAGTGATCCATTTCAATTCTTTTTTCAATGAGCGCCATTCGGTCACAATTGCTCCCTGAGAAATTGAAACAAACAAGAAGTCAGACATGAAGGAACTTTCAATTGTCTATGGCCGATATTGTCGGCGCATTAGCTCAGGACTTACATGTAATATAGTTCTTTTTTTGCTTTTTTTGCTGTGACTCCATCTTGTTAATGCTGCTTGTGTTTGAAGCGGTACGCCCGGATAAATTAAACAAAAATTTGCTGCTGCTGGATCTGGTGCCGACGGTGGACGCGAATGTATTGTGATCTGGCATAACAAGGGTTTTTCTTATCAGCAAGATATCAGAAGTTTAATGTAAATTAAATACTTACCAATTAAATTTAAGAGCTATTAACAATAAATGACTATTTCACTTCTTTACTGTTGGTTGAAATTGAAATGAAATTGAAATATTTTTGTTTATATTTCCTATTGTCAAAATTTATACTAGCCCTTAGGGTTACTACAAATTTTGAAAGGTGAAATTCACCTCAAAACTGTCGAAATTTACGGAGTCGGCTGTAAAAGTAGCCAATTAGCACACGCCCTGAGTCTGGAAATATTGAATATGATAAAGAAAAACAGAAAACTTGCTGAAAGTTTTACATGCCAGTGAATCGACCTGAGGCATTTTCTCACAGAGAGAGCAAGAAACTTGCTGAAGCTGGTCAGTGAATCCGCCTTAATGGCATAGATTACAAGCTGTACGCACCACAAACATTACAAGAATTAATATTGTCAACTCTCCGAAGCAGACGCGTAAATTGTAAAAAAACGTTAGATTGAAAACACTGTGAGAGAGAAAATATTTAACTATATTATGGTATGTAGTAAATATGATAAACCGTGCCTTGTTGTTAAAGCGTACAAATTAAAAAAAAATCTTGGCAAGCTTATTTGTAAATTTTGACATGAAGAAATCAGAAAAAAATAAGCTAAATGTCCGTCCAAGAGAATTTTTTTTTTGTCAAGCTTGTGTCCGCGTCCGCTCATGAGAAGCGTTCGTTCAAGGGAAAGCGAGTTCAATGCTTTTCTAATGAAGCTCTGCCGGGACCTAGCAACAATTCCCGTCTAAAGGGGGTGTCCGCTTATGGGAAGTGTCCGTTAAGGGAGATTCCACTGTATAAGGATTATGATTTGGTGAAGGCAACGTTCAAATGATTTTTGAGGAAGCACCGCGTTCAGAATAATTACCGAAGTTTTGTCGCCGATTTGATGGAAATGTTTAACCAACTCAATGTTCGAATGTCGCTTAAAATACATTTTCTGCACTATCATATGGATGTATTCCAACAGAAAATTTCGACCGAGTATTATGAAATATTTATTGCTGATTTGTGTTGGTTTTTAGCAACGGATGGGGCATTGTGAAGAGCACCAACATAAACACAATTTACAACACACACGAACATATATTCAAGCAAAATTTTAACATTTATCCCAAAAAATTAATAAAACTTTTATTATTCGCAGTCATTATATATCGCCTTTTTCATGTTATAAAAAAATTAAAATGGTCAATGTTATAAATATTAAATTGACACGTTGTAAAGGTATTTGAATCTTCTATTGATAAAAAGTATAGAATTAATCAGTTTACAGAATTTTGATATACATTTTAATAACGAAACACCTCATTTTCGCCCTTTATACCAATGTAATGAGATTAAATCGCAATGAGCCTTACTTTATCGGTGTCCGATTTGGATAAAATTTCTAGACAGTTATCTTATTGGCCAATGAAACATTTCTAGCCACCGAAGGAAACGCAAATTTTCAGTGCAATTCTGGGCTGGCCTAGTGGCACAACATATCGCACACCCTCTTCAAAAGAGTCACAACTCAAAATGTTTACATATATACTTTTTCGTATAAGACTATTTGCAGTGATCATATACATTGGCTATCTTAATTTTGTACACATATTCTTAGTCTTTAATTAAAAAAATCGTTTTGTCTCATTTTTTTATAGAGTCCCTTGAAGAAAAAATAGTTTTTTGCTCTTCCCAAAAATTACATTTTTTGAGTTGTAGCTCTTTTGAAGAGAGAGTATGCTATTTATGTAAAGAAAATAAAAACTTTCATAAACGCCATAAGCGGAGGATGCAAAATAGAAAGCAATAGTTGAAAAAAACAAATAACAAACTTTTTCTTGCACTGATCTGACCTGATCGCATCTACTCTGCACGGCTTATTTACTGAGCAGGTACCTGCCTGCGCCTGCCTGCCTGCCTGCCTGCCTGCTCACATCAGCGTTTACTCTGTCCGCAGACTTAGTTTTTGGCAACGGATGAGGCATTGTGAAGAGCACCAACATAAACACAATTCACAACACACACACACGAATATATTCAAGCAAAATTTTAACATTTATCCCAAAAAATTAATAAAACTTTTATTATTCGCAGTCATTGTATATCGCCTTTTTCATGTTATAAAAAAATTAAAATGGTGAAATGTGGCATTTAGTTTGTGCATTCTAACAAGCCATAGATGACCAAAATCCGTTATAATTTGGTTAAATTGCAGCAGTTTTTCAACTAAAAAAACCACCTTTAAACTGCTGCCCTATTTCCAATTTTCAACTGATTTAAGCTATTTTAGACCCCTTAGAAACCAATTATATAGTTTTAATGAATTCTGAAAAAAGTATCAAGGATTTTGGTTAGTTAATATTTTTTAAAAATAAAGAAACACTAACATTTGAGCAAAATTTATTAAAAATTGATTTCTCCATTGTGATAAATACACTTCGTATATTTTTTTAAAAATCTTTTGGCACAGTAACATTCAACGTTTAATTTCATTGAACAAAAGTGCATTTTGTTTGCAAATTCTCACAACCTAAGCATATGTAAAAAATTGTTAAAAGTCGGAATAACAGAATTCCTACTTCTTAACTTTAAAATGTTTTTTAAAAAAAATTGTGATGGAATTGAAGTCGGACTAATCGCAATATAATCACAAGATGTTCCTCTCTTTGAATTTCTAAGAATTTTGGCTGAAACTTTTTTAAAGATCAAATCGGTCACTCAGAGTTATATCCACCACATCTAAAACGGTTGTCTTTGTTGATATTTTTTTTCTTTCTATGATTTAAACCAAAGGTCAGATGATACTACCTCAAAATCGTCAAGAGCATAAAAACTAACAAACGAGTTGGTTGCTGATTTGCAACGGTCCAGAGGCATGGAGAGTATATTCAAAGGGTTCAGACAGTGAATAGAAAACTGGTGTTTTTCTTCGTAAAATTTTTGTTGCAGAGATGATAGTAAAGAGTCTATGTACGGAATGCAAATAGACCGCTTCCAGTACTTAGCAGGTGTTTTAGAACGCTGAAATCAGCTGGATTATAACGCTGATTTTTCAAACACATTAAAATACTTTAACAAAATTAGGAAATGATAGAGTCCAGAGTTCACTAAAAAGTAAATCACATAAACACAACAGAGATACCACAATAAAAAATTGTGGTATCTCCCTTCCCTGGCTACGTTCATGCACCGATATGTTGAAACTAATATAACATTTTTTCAGCAAAAAAATGTAGCGAATTTGCAGAAATGTAAAATCTTAATTTTCCAAAAACGCTTTATGAGTGACTAAGGCGACTTTGAAAAGTATCGACTCATTTCTGCTTGGCCGCCACCTCTCTGCAAACAAAAGCAAACCTCAGAAAGTAAAAATTATCATGTAAAGTCGTCGGAGTTGGCATAAAACTCGTAGGACCAGTTCTTGACCAATTGTCAACATTTTTCGCACATTTGGGCAGGGGCTTCAATATCTTATTTGGAACTTCTGGATCGAATTCAACGTCGTGCGATATATTTGATAGGGGATGAAAGTATTTCATCCTCTCGCAACTCTCTTGGGCATCGACGCAATGTTGGTTGCCTAAGCCTTTTGTATAGGTATTACCATGGGAAGTGTTCAAGGTAGATACATGGCCTGACGCCACTAGCTCGTGTGTTTCCCAGGCTCACTCGGGCAGCTGTCCAAGCCCACCCCTTTACCATTGCATCGATGTCCAATAGAACCTCGCATTACCGTGATAATTCGTTCTTTAGTCGCACGGTTAAGTTGTGGAATAGTCTCCCTGCGAGCGTGTTTCCCGGCAGTTTTGAGCTGTGCAAATTTAAAACAAATCTTCATCGACACTACTCCATCTATCCACCCTCCAACTAACTATCACCCATCTTCCGAATCAACACAATGCTTATGCATTTATAGGGGGCATCACCTGAGCTTTGGTTCAGTCTAAAAAAAAAATTGTGTTCAAATATTTAATAACGCGCACAATACAATTGATGAATAGAAAAGCTAGGTCAAAGTCCTTCCAAGGCCAATTTATTTTTATATTTTTATTTTATTTTATTTGTTTTGTATGTTATATGAACAGAGAGTTAATGAACATTATTTCGTTGTAAGGTTCAAATGGGGGTTTTCTTTTGATAAATTCATTTTTCCTTGTAAGGAATGTTGTTTTGTTTTTAAAAAGAGTAAACCATTTTAAACAAATAAAAGCCATCAAACGTCAGGTCCACGCACTTGTGCAACAATGCCATAATGACGTTAATTCACTCCCTCCGTGGCAATAACGCCATTTGGTTTTATTGATCAATGCGATGAGTAATAAGGCCATATGGTGCTATTGCACATGGCTTTATCGCACTGCACCAACTTAAAGTTGTTTACTCAGCGAACCTGGGTTTATATGCTACCACTTCATAAAACTATTGTTCCCTTAATTAATTGCAGCTTCAGCAGCTACGTCTTCAACTGGGGCCGCTTTTACTTCCGCCACAAATGCTGCCAGTGGATTGCCCCCGGTTACAACTACAACCAACAACAACAACAATAACAACAACAACAACAACAACAACAACAACAACAACAACAACAACAACAACAACAACAACAGTAACAAAGTAACTGCCAATGCGATACCACAACAACACCAACAGCTGCAGCAGCAACAAACAGCCAATATTCATGAAGCAACACACGCTGCTGGCAGCGAACATATTCAACATGCAAACATCAGCCATCATAATCAAACTCAGCAGCCACAGCATCACACATCTTACAGTAGTGGCAGCAGCAGCAGCATAGGCAATTTAAATCTTCATCAACAACAGCAACAACTTCAACAACAGCAGCAGCAACATCACCACCATCCACAACAACACAGTTCCTCTTCCGCCTCCAATATAAGCGCCAATACCAATAACAGCAACAGCGGCACTTGGTCCGACAGCCGTCTCGCTGATGTTGTGCGCGGTGGCAGCTACAGCAATAAATCAAATAAATCACGTAAGGAGGCGGCTGTTGTTAGTAACAAGCAAACACAACACTTACATAACGCACAACAGCAACAACTACGTAGCAGTGAAATTAGTCCACCGCCAATAATTTTGACAACGACAACAACAGCTTCTGTTGCTTCTACTGGAAGCAATCCACCCTATACGGAGCATTCTGTCGATGATACTAAGGCTGTCAACAATAACAACAACAAAAACAAAAATACGACAAATAAATATAATTCAAACAATGTTAATAATAATAACTCGCCCACTGTGATAAAGTGTTTAACACAAACAACAAATAATCTAAATACTAACAAATTACCAGCATCAGATCTAACAGCTACTGATAGCAGCAGCAGCAGCAACAGCAACAGCGGCATCAACTGTCCATGTAGTAACAACAATATTTATGCCTCCGCTGATAAGACTGAGGATACTGCTGCTGTATCAGTGACAACTGCAACTGATGCAGATGTGATCAACGAACGTGTTGTTGTAGCTGCTTATAATGTTAAAACAGCAGTAGCACCAACAGCTACAACATGCAATGTTGCCACCATGACAATGACTTTTGCTGAATGCAACATCGTTTCCAACAACAAAAAGTCAACTTTGGCCGCAACAGCAACTGCAGCAGGAACTGCCTCTAAGAAAGAACAGCAACAAATGCCAAAAGAAGCTACAAAGCAACAAAAAAATGCCGCAACCTCTACGAATTCAGCCTCAACAGAAAATATGTCTGCTGCTGCTGCTGCAGCTGCTGCCGCTGCCAACAGTGCCCGTTTAAGCTATGCACAGGTTGCACAGGTGCATAAAGAGCGTGCAGCTGCTGCAGGCGGTGGCAAAGATGGCACAGCAGTGAATAAGAGTGAAATGTCAACAAGCGCTGCTACTTTTGATTGTGCTGAGCTGCCGGCAACTGCTGAGAAGCAGCCACAAGTGAGTGCTGAGAAGAAAAACACGCTGATCAGCCAAGTTAGTCAAGTTGGAGGAGCAGCAGGGTCTGGAAGCATCGTTGTTAGCGGTGCTGGTGCTGTGAATAGCAATGTTGTAACATTGCGCAACGATAGTTCCAAAGATAAAGGTGTGCATACACAAAAATAATAGAAAATTCAATTTATTTTTCATAAATCCTTTCACAATTATCTAGAAATGTTACGTGAAAACCGTATGAGTTCTGGCAGCAACATTAGTGTTGGCAGTGGCGGTGTTGTGAGTGCAGGTGGTAGCACTGGTGCTACAACAATTGGGCGTAGTCGTGGCGAAGTCAAAGAGCGTAGTGGTCGTGAGCGCCACGATACCGGTGAAAGCAGCAGCGGGACTGTGACAACGACTGCAAATGGACGCAGAACTGGACGAAATAATTAGTTGAAAATAAATAAGAAGAGCAATACATTTGCTACAATTTTTAAGCATTTACTACTATTGTTGTTGATACTATTGCTCTTACAGTGTAAACGAACGTAATATAAGCAAAAACTCTAAAAACACACAAAAGTTTATCAAAAAGTAAAAAAAAAATCAAACAGCAACAACAAAGCCATAAAGAGACCCATGTCCCCATCGTCCCGCTATCGCCAAATACTAGGCAGAAAAAATTACAGACACTTATTAAACAGACGACGCTAATCACTGCTAAAATTCAAAGGTTTCTTTGCACTAAACATAAAAAATGACATTAACTAAGCGTAAAATACAAATTAAAGAACAAACTAAAACATTGACTATTAATTCTAACGTTTTTTGTTTTGCTAAGAGAACGAAACAAACTTGCAGAGTGGTCAGCAAAAGGAGAAAAAGGTAAGAGCAAAATAATTTTGTACATATTATTTAATGCATAGCAAATAGGCCGCTTCAAACGGACAAAAGGTGCATGGACATTATGTCCGCTTTGAAACTGACATTATGTCCAAAAGAAAACGGACCATGGACATTATGTCCATTTTCTTTTTCTTAATGATTTGCCCCTGTACGGTATGTTGTTTTTAACAAATCATTTTACGACTATAATGTTCATCCTGAATAAAACATAACGTCCCGCTTTGAAAGAGACATAATGTTCATGGACCTTATGTCCATTTGAAGCGGCCATAATGTACATAGACATTATGTCCCCCCACCAGCATATAGCTCAGGATTATTTTTCGTATTTTTATATTTTTTAATCTCTGCACCTCGAAAGCCAAGAGAGTTCCCTGAAGAGAAACCTATATTTTGAACAAATTGTAATGCGGTTCCCCCTGACTAGAATTTCTTGAACTATTTTTTGTGAAATAATTTAACTTAACATTGTAACGAATTCGTCTTAGCATTTCGTCTCAGTTTGATTGAAAGACTATGTTGGACGATTCTTTTTATTTCTTAGAGATCTCAAAACCAATACAAATATTGAGCCATGTTTTGTTACATTAAGAAATCGCTCCTTAGATCTTGTACTTTAAGGATAAGGGTTTGCACTTTTGAAAAATCTATTTCCATAGTCTCAAAATTTGAAGTCAATCAGAGCAAAACTCTCGAAGTTATTGACTAATTAGCCCATTAGTCCCCTTTCCTCTAACCAGTGCTGCGGAGTCCGAGTCGAGGAGTCGGAGTTGGTAGGAATTTTTGTGCAAAGGAGTCTGAGTCGGGGAAAAATGCATCGACTTCGACTCCGGTAAAACAATCCTGAAAAATAAATAATATTTCGCATAATTTTGTAAATTTTGTTAAAAACAGTATAAAAGCAGTAGTTTTTTTGGTTCACCCTGTGAAACTATCGACTACACGTTAAAAATTAAACACTACAGCTATCATGACTGAAATGTCAGTGATATCTTGAAACCGGGATTTAAACATTTTATTGTATTAAGCATAGTACTCTGTTAAGTTTCATAGTTAATTTTTATAGAAATTCCGCTCAAATCCCTATACAAAAAATCACAGCTGCGAAACAAGAGTGGAAGTTTTCACAACATGTTCTTCAGAGCAGTACTCTGTTCCGCTGCGTGAAATGATTGCAACATGTTTCTTAGCAACATTTTTTCATGACAATTTAATTGTACTGTCTATTTATTTTGAAGTGAAAAGAGAGAGATCATATGAAATTTTCCAACTCACTCTCTGAGTCTCTGAGAAACGTTACCATAGGATCTCCTTGCAACAAACATAAGTCAGAAACTTCACGCACAAATGAATGAATGTTGTCAGCGAAATTTCTCGCAAGCAAACATAGTATTATGCCTTAACGGTTAAGAAAATGGTAAAAAATTATCGATAAAGTCAGCAGTTTTTGACTATTTTACAATGACATTGTTCAATGAAAGATGAAGATGAAGAAAAAATTTGTGATGCTAAATAAGTAGTTTTTGTGGAACGGATAAAAACGCTCCATCAAGAGCATCTAATCTAAAAAAAGCACCTTCAACGATTTCATCCAGAAATATTGAAAATTGCAATTGAAAAAGACAATAATAGCACTCCAAGTAGTTTAGTAGCAAGAAAAAAAACCCGCTTTCAATTAAAAACCAATCTTGGCTTGACAAATTGTTTTGGTTTTTATTTTTTAAACTGTTTATTAAAGAGTAAATTTTATAAAATTATTTATTAAAAATTAAAATAAAAATATTTATTATGTTTATTTTATATGATTTAAATACAAATTCTAAATGTTTGATAGTTTAAATCCTACTTGATTTTAAACACATTCTAGTTGTTTGATCGTTTAAACTCGTTTATTGAGCTTTAGGTCAAAGTTAGAACAGTTAATTGTTCTAACGGATCTTTCCAAAGAAACAACAACAACGTTTTTTCAATATGAAAAGGAAAAAATCACTAGCTGATTTTATTGCAATTTCGGCCCTGCTAAAGGCTTCATCAGAAATCTTTGTGATACGTCTTGCAAGCGCGCACTAGCGCACTGCACCATTTTAAATTGCATTTTAAACTATCAAACAACTAGAATTTGTGTTTAAAATCAAGTATGATTTAAACTATCAAACATTTAGAATTTGTATTTAAATCATATAAAATCAACATAATAAATAACAAGGTCATTTTCAAAATAAAAAATATTTTTTAATTATTTTGAGGAGTCGGTGTCGGAGTCGGAGTCGAGATTTTTTGGTCCGACTCCGCAGCCCTGCCTCTAACACTTTTAAAATTTTAAATGACATTTCACCTAATTTTGTCGAAATTTTCGGAGTTCTTTTAAGAAAGGATTGTGAAAAAACGGTTAGAGATATTTGAGTAAATATTTTTTGTTGTTGTACGTAAGTATTCAAATTAAAATTTTTTTCGTGACGTCACTTTCGCGTCACATGTGCGTAAATGAAGCAGTAAAAAAAATAGGAAAAACAGTGTGCAGGGTATCTCGAGTTTGGTTTATCTGAAACAAAAAAATAAAAAATTTGGTAGGAGTTTAAACCTAATGTGAGGGGCTGACTAGAAAATTTGAAAACAAAAGTTTTTTCTCAAAAACAAATTAGAAACAAAATGGCGGCTACGCAAAGTTAAAATTAAAAAAGGCCTAACATTTTAGGACAAAAGTAGTAATGAAAATTTATTGAGGACTTTAAAAAAACTCGAAGTCAGCCCAATATAAGTCAAATATATAATTTTTTAATTTTTCAACAATTTTGAACTAAATTTAAAAAAAAACCTGTTTTCGATGCATCAATGCTTTTTGAATACTGACATCTCTAGTACATTGAACCGCTATTTCAGTTTTTCAATCGTGAAAAAAAGGGAAGTGGGTTGTACCAAAAAATTGATATGGCTCCAAAAAGTGGGGTTTGGAGGTTTTTCAGAACCGCAGCGAAAACAACGCGAATTGTAATTTGTGCACAAAGAATGTAAAGAGTTCCGAAAAGACCTCAAACTTAATGGGACACATAAAAAACGTCCAAAAAGACTTATCTTACTCTATATATGTGGTCACAAGGAATAATGACTAAACTCAAAGTATCGTAAAAAAGTGATATGGAATTTTCTTTATTGACAATTTTTGGAAGTATGCAGATATCCATTTTTTGCCCAAAATAGATCATCACTTATGTCTGCACATATTTTGTTTGTAACGGTTCATATTATCGTTTTTTACGATACTTTGAGCTTAGTATACACAGATATAATATTATTCAACCAGATTTTGTGATCCTTTTATGATCATACCCTACATTTTCTCCAAATAAAATAAAATTACGTTTTATGTTATATCGATAAAACATGATATCGAAAGAAATGGACTACAGACCTGCAATCAAGAGTTTTCTAAAATACCTAAAAATGAAGCAGGGTTTTGCATGGCTTGAAAATTTAAATTTTTATGATTTCTATGGTTTTATGAATAAGTTTTTGACCTTATTCAATAGCCCGATAGAAACATCATTATAGATCAGTAGGCATTGCAGAAGAATTTTGCCCCTTGTTTTTCCAGCTTCTATGGGATTTTGAACCGATTCAAGTCGAAGAGAATCACTTCAGTTTCTTTAAGAATTTTATTGAATTCATGTAAATTTGTCCAACTTAGATACAGGTTAAAATTCCTAATAATTTATATTCATTGGAAATATTTAAAATTTAAAGCTTATGCAATGTACATACTTTGTGGTATAGAAACCAGAATAAGAATCGGTTAGAGTTAAAAGCGAACGTCCAGCATCAAGATCTCGTGTTAGCAAAAAGAAAGATTTTAGGTAGTGGAAAATTTACTTTTCTTTTAATCTATTTAGAATCCATTTTTAAGTTTTCTTTATGCTTGACATTCGTGAGATATAAAAATGGAGATAAAAATTGTGATAGAATAATTCAAATTATAATAAGTAAAAGTATTTTTTTTGACAGTGGCGTCAACAAAAAATATCGATGTACATTTCGATGCATCGAGTCAAAGAAATATGTCGAAGTATTTTTGCCACTGACATCCCTAGTAGGGTTGCCCAAAATCAACGAAAAAAAATAAAATTTTACGATTTTTTAAAGAAATTTAATGAGTACTATTTTTTTTGAATCTAACAAAAACAAAATAAATAAAAACTGAATGATTTGCTCTCTTTATTTATTTTAACAATTTTTAAATAAACTTTTTTTAACATATCATAGGAACACATGAAAATTACAAAGAAAATATCGTCATTTTTACTTTAATTGAAAAGTTTGCTCAAAAGGCGGTATCAATCTTTATATGGTTTAAAGAGGATAAACCAAATATCATTGCTTCGTAGTTCGTTCATGGCTTAAGATGGCTTGACATTTAAAAAGGTTACCGAAAATTTAAAAATTTGTTAAGAAAAAGGTTTCTGGATATCAGTTACTGTGTTCAACAGACAAATGAATTTATAATCGAAATAAAATTGGTTGTCAAATAATATCTTAATTGTGCTAAAAAAGACCCCGTAACTTAAAAAATTTTAACGTTTGCTTACGAGGCAGTTTCAAAGTTAAAAAATAATGTTAAATTTTAAGCATTTGCGCAGAGAATAAAAAAGATCTAACTTCCGGCCCTTCCCAAGTAACAATATTAGCCATATATTCATTCTTGCAGAGCTTATAGTGCTATCTTATATAGCAGCAAGCTTCAACTATAGCTTTAGTCGCGCTACTAAAGCTCTTGCAGAGAATATATAAGGCTACTTTCTTGAGTTTAAAAGCACAATTTTTACTTCATATGAGGAGTAGAAGAAACCCAAATAAGAGCTCTTGCAAAGCTCTTTTTTATTATTCGTTTAAGTATGTATGTGTTAAAAATAAACTCAATAAATATATAAAATTTGACAAGTGTTTGTGATGATAAGAATGACAAATAAATTAAAGAAATAATAAAGTGATTATTATATCAGACTCATGTTCGTGTATTCGTTATATGCTGCGAATTTCGGTGCGCTTTTGAATTTATTGGAAACGTGAATGTAGTACTTCGAAAAACTACAACGGGCTTAACAAATAATTAAAATTAAGAAGTGTTAATTATTTAAAAATAGTTGGAAAATTTTTAACATTCTTTAAGATCAACTAAAAATGATTTAAGTACTTTATTCTTAAATATATGTATCATAGAAATCATCAATTTCGTTTTAAATATTATTGTAAACACTAATATTTAGCTTGCTTCAACTCCGAAGATTTTCTATTTTTTATAAGATCGCCATTTTTTTCAAAGAAGCTCTTTATCAGATTTTTTTAGTCACTTGTTATTCCCAAAAAATTTATTGCATTAATTTACAGTATTTTATATCTATTCGCTTTAAAAATGCAATACAAAAATACACATTAAAGCAAATATTATACTCAATCTACGAGTTTTAAAACTGCTGTATAGTAATTTTTATTACTTTAAAAGATCCTTTACTGAGCAAGTAGTAAATTTTAGAGTTCTGCTCTTTTGCAGATTTGATAAAATCCTTTACAGAGCTGTATAAAGTATTAAAACTCAAAATGGTAAAAAATCATATTTAGAGCATTTTCTTTAAAATTAAAAGCAACTAGCAGCAAACAAAGCTGCGGTAAAGCTTTAACCGCATATTATACACCTATAAAACACTTTTAGGACTCACTCGCACCTAGTTGCTCCAACAATGTTACTTGGGTTATATCTCAGAATGTTTCAAAGATATTTTAAAACTTTTACCGAAATTGAAAAGCTCGTACCATTTAAATTTAGAATCTTAATTTTGATAGTTTGATTTGATAGTTTTGAGCGCTCAAACGGTAAAATCTTACATTGTGCGGCGTGCGCATACGGCTGCAATATTGCAGCAGTACTAAAGCATAAGGTTGTAGAAAGTAATCGTATTGTCCGCTGCGTCAATAATCTAATTAATTAAAAGCACTATTATCTTGCAAATGTTCGGTTGTTTTATAAAAATATTTTACTGTGCATTGCCAAAGCATCGCATGAGAATTGCAGTGCATTTGCAGTGCAGCAGTGCAGAAGCGCAGTAGCCGAACAAACCCATTATTAAGAGGGGCTTGTTCGAATCTCAATAAATGCAGCAATACTGCGCAACATATCAAAGTATCACTTTCGATACAAAAATGTTACAACTTTTGCAAAAGTCAAAAGTTCTAGCGAGTAGAAATTTGGCATTTGGCGCGCGCAAAATGCAAGAACCCGGCAAGATGAATATTTATACTGCGCGAAAGTTATGGAAGAAGAAAGTAAGCAAAATTGGTATTACATTACATTAAATGGTAATTATTTGTCATATTTTCATACACAAATATTTATTTATATTCCATTTATGAAATTTCTCAGCGAAAAATTTAAAAAACTGAAGTTTTCGTCACTCTTCTTTAAAATTTTGGTAAAAACCCACTTTATTTTCCGCAAAAACCTTTGTTTTCTTGATTTTCCATATTTAAGTAACAAGTTGCTTCCGTTGTCTGCAAAGTTGGCAATCGCGAAACTTATTAAAAAAATCATTCGGAAAGTTTCACGTTTGATCTCAAAAGCAGCGTAAAATATATGCAATATATAGGTGAAGTATCAGCTGAGCATCTGCAACAGAGCTGTTAATGAGTAACAGTGTTGCAGTATTGCTGCAATTATTGAGTGTCTCGAACAAGCCCAAGTATATGATTCGAATGACTCATGATATAATATTTTCATTCAAAATGACTCTTGTAAGATCTAAAATCTATTTATTAACTAAGCCAAATCTCTTTATGATGTTACGTGCTTTATGCCACTTTGTAAGTGTTTCTTAAGGTCATATTACATAAGAACTTATGAAACGTCAAGGGTAGTTTATATTATATTTGAGATACGAATATTTACGCAGAAATAAACTTTACGCATTAATTTTGATACTTATGTCGTAAATAAGCTTGCTTTAACTTAACTGTCAAAAATAAATATGCAATTTAAAGAAATATTGAGTTTGATTTGCGGCAAATCGAGCGTACTTACGTTCTCTTCCAAGAAGTAAACTTAGATTTTTCTCCATTTAATAAAAAAAGATTTTCACAAAAAGGAAACAAAGGTCTAAGCATTATCATTATTAAAACTTAGTCAAAAAAGTTTATAAAAATGTATAATTTTTGAAAAATCTACCTCCTCTATTCACATTATTGTGACAGTTCACATTATTGGAGTTCTTACAAATTCTTGGAACTTGTTAACGTTAAGGCAGTATTCTAGTGTAGAGGCCTTTTTTGACCGTCGATAAAAAGAATTAGTCAATATTTTTAGTATCAATATTTTTTATATTTAAAGAATACCAAAAAAAATTAATTTTTTTTTTAAATTACTGGCTGGTGGAGGTTTACTTACTTACTGGTGGAGGTTTACTTAGTTGGCCTCATCTAAGAATTTGCGCCAGCCATTTCTGTCTTTCGCTTGCTGGCGCCAGTTGGAAATTCCAAGCTTCGTCATGTTGTCCTCTACTTGGTCTTTCCAACGAAGATGCGGTCGTTCTCTTCTGCGTTGAACGCCGCTGGGTACCGAATCGAATGTTTTCTTCACTGGAGCATCGTCTTTCATGCGCTTAACATCATGACCAAGCCAGCGAAGCTGCTCGATTTTAATGCGCTTGACTGTGTCGATGTAAGCGTACAGCTCATACAGTTCATCATTCCACCGTATTTGGTACTCGCCATTGACGCAGATTGGTCCGTAGATCTTACGAAGAATCTTTCTCTCGAATGCTCCTAAAGTCTTTTCATCTGAACTGTTCAGCGTCCAGGTTTGTGATGCATAAAATAGGACGGGCATGATGAGCGTTTTATAGAGCGTGATTTTCGTTCGTCGAGAGAGGGCTCTGCTTCTCAATTGCCTACTGAGCCCAAAGTAACACCTGTTGGCAAAAGTTATTCTTCGTTTGATCTCAATGCTGATGTCGTTGGTTGAGTTTATGATGGATCCCAGATAAACGAAGTTCTTCACAACTTTCACGTTTTCTTTTAAAAATTCTCGACATTCACTTGAGATTCAAGATAGAAAAGAAGCCATTGTCAATAGCACAATATGCTTACACCAAAGGTAAATCCGTGGAAACAGCTCTACACTCCATCCCTTCATCCGAAGCAGCATACAATGATAGCTGTTATTGATATAGAAGGGGCCTTTAATAACGTCTAAGCAAGAGCTATCACAAATGCGCTGACGGAGCTTGGGGTGGATGCTGCACTGATAAATCAAAGGCTAGTTGGGAGGATTATAAGAGCAAAATTTGGAACAGCATCCACGTTAAGATGCTCAGGGAGGGGTTCTCCTGTTTCTACTCTGGAATCTAACAGTAAATGAACTGCTAGTCAAACTGGAACTAAAATGGAACAGGGTGATAGCTTATGCCGATGATGTTGCGATTATTAACTTTGGAAAATACATATCTACCCTCGGAGACATTATGCAAAACTGCCTAAATATTCTAGTTAACTGTGCTATTAACTGTGGGCTCAGCGCAAACCCAAATAAAACTGAGTTAGTGATTTTATCAGAAAACACAATTTACCTGTAATTAGTCCTCCTAATTGAGAAACACAAGACTTATCTTCTCGGATCAAGCAAAATACCTGGGTCTTATACTGGATAGGAAACTAAACAGAAAGTTTAATCTGCTCGAGAGAGCCAAAAAAAAGCAAATATTTCCATTTATAAAAATAAATAAATAAACTGGCCATTTCAGCCCTTGCAAGGACTTTGACCTAGCTTCTATTGATCAACTGTGTTGAGCGTATTATTAAATGTTTGATCACCGAATCCGAACGGCTTTTATACCGAATCCGAACGGCTTTTGTTCTCAAGAAGCTTTACATGGCAATTTTTACTCTCTGAGGCATGCCATTGTTTGCAGAGAGGTGACGACCGAACAGAAAATTTAATTCAATTGAAAAAACTTTCTGTCTGAGCTGGAATTGAATCCGGGCTACCGCGGTTCTTTAGGTTAGGGGCCACGCACTCTACCCATAGGCTACGGCTGCCACTTTATATGGCTAATACCATTTAATCATGCATTACACACTTAATATTTCCATTTACTCATGCAAAAAGGCGGTAAGTAACAAATGGGACTAACAACCAAGTGTTACTCACTGGCTATATGCAGCTATATTATAAGGCCAGCATTAAGCATTAATATCTGAAGCATTAAGCATTAATATAGCCTTCAGGCTCCCTGATCATTGCAGTGTATTCCAAGCTGAAGTCACTGCTATACATGAAGCAGCATGAGTTTGGCTTCAGGCGAATGAGATATCTTCCATGAATATCTGCATACTATCTGATAGTCAAGCCGCTTTGAAAGACCTAGAAACAGTTGAAATAGCATCTGAAACATTTCTCAACTGTCGCAGATCTCTAAATGAGATGGTAAAGCAGCTCAGGATCTTTCTATGCTGGATTCTAGGTAACTGCAGAGCAGATGAACTTGCTCTTATACGTACTACCAAACAATTATCTACAGATAAAGCAAGCCTTGGTATTCCTCTCACTATATGTAAACTCATTACATATGAGCTATCCTGCAATAAAACCATCAACAGATGGTCAGCTCACCCTCAAGCCTTCAAAAGAACTCATCTCCCTAAGTAGAGACCATATCAGTACCATTGTAAGGGTCCTTATAGGGCACTGCCTGATTGGCAAACACGTTCAGAACAACCCCTACAAAGACTTCTGCTGAAGCTGTAGAGGTGAAGAGGAGGAAGAATCTACAGTACATTTCCTATGGACTTGCCCAGCTGTTGATCAAAAACGCTTTCTTCACTTAGGCATCTGGTTTTCCAATGACCTTGACGAAGTCTCGGATTCTGCGGTATACTGAATCCTAGGCTTAGTAAATAGCTCAAATTGGTTTAAATAGAGAAAGGAAGATTAACCCTTGGCATCACAATGGGCCTCATTGGCCTAAGTGTGCCTCGATTGAGGCAGCCACCCACACTAACCTAATCTAACCTAACCTACTTTCCTAATAAATGTAAATAGTGGGGTGAATGAAGTAGGGTATACCGAAAAATGTTTGCAATGTTTTTGTACATTTTAGCAGTGTCTAAAATGTCTTCTTCCATCTCTTACAGTTTAGCTTTTATTAAGTAAATGCTATTTTTATGCTCATATTTCAGTTCGAAGGTCACCAATCTAAAATCCAATCATATGGTGCAGCCATACCTTTCATCCGATACCTCATTCGCCATTCTATCTCTTCCAAGCCCTGAGAGTCCTCACTAAAATTTATATAAACTTTCATTGACGTTGAATTTTAGTCAGGACTCTCAGGGCTTGGAAGTTTCATTTCGGGTCAAACATTCAGCACATCTATGGAGCAGTACCTTTAAAATGGTATACGTTATATTGCCTTTATTCTAAAATAAATATTAAAAAAGTTTACTACAACATTCGATGTTTTCGTATTAATATACTATAATAATAAGTATAGATTATTTTATATTTAGTTAGCGCTACAACCGTATGTCGATCTTGGCCTCATTGAAGAACGTGCGCCATCCATTTCTCTCCCTCGCTTGTTGGCGCCAGTTCGAAATTCCAAGCTTCATCAGGTTGTCCTCTACTTGATTTTTTCAACAAAAATGCGGTCGCTCTCTTCTGCGTGGAGTATCTTCTTTCATGCGCTGAACATAACATAGCCAGCCCAGGCGCTCGATTTCAACGCGCTTGACTAAGTCAATGTCGGTGTACAGCTCTTATAGTTCATTAATCCACCGCATTCGGTACTCTACATTGACGCAGATCTGTCCGTAGATCTTGCGAATGATCTTTCTCTCGAAGGCTTCTAATTTCTTCTTATCTGAACTGCTCAACGTCCAGGCTTGTGATGTATAAAGTAGGACGAGAATGATGAGCGATTTATAGAGCGCGATTTTCGTTCGTCGAGAGTTGCCCTACTTCTCAATTGTCTACTGAGCTCAAAGCAACACCTCAGTTACTATATAATTCATTTGATCTAAGGGCCTATATTGTTGGTTGATTTAATGCCGGATCCCAGATAGATCAACGTCAATGTCTGTAGCATACGCAAGCAGCAAACATGCTTGTAGAATATTTTGCCACTACGTCTCAGATTAGCAGCTTAGATGATCTTCTCCATCATCAGGTTGAAAAAGTCGTATTACAAAGACGCCTTTGACAGCCCAACAAGGAATCATCTATACTCCACCATGTCTAAATTTGGTATACATGCAAAACTAATCATCCGTTTATGTAGGATGACACTGAGCAACACTAGCAGCGAAGTTAAAATCGAGAAGGACCACTCCCAACCATTTGTTACCAAACGAGGTTTCAGACAAGGTGATTCATTATTAGGATGTCAGAGGCAGCTTCGTAGTCGACAAAAAGATGGTGGATGTCTATTTGCTTTTTTGTGTATTCTCCAAGATTTGTCGTAAAGTGAAGATCTGCTCGATGGTAAACTTTCCAGGTCTGAAGTCACACAATATAAGGTCTAATCCGTTGGCTTACGATGGGCTTTAATCTTTCACATAAAATGCTCGAAAGGACCTTAAATACGATATTAAGAAGGCGGCTTATGCCATGGAAAGTGGTGTAAAAGTGGCATCAACTTTCTTGGGATTGGGTAGAGCACACATCGGAATGCATTCCTCGGTTCATATTCTGTGTAGAAGTTTGTTTAAACTTGATATTTTACACATACATAAGCTTTGATGTTCAAAACTTATTCTAAGCTTAAAATTTGTAAAATTTGGATAAAACCCACGACCCATTTAAAGTGACGTCATCAAAATAATACAATATCCAAAACTTTGAATACACTGGGTAATTTTACCTTCGCTCGAGTCGAATTTAATTCATTACTATTTGTCAAATTTTCTACATTTTGTGGATCCATAGTATAAAGTGTCGCCCGTAAAGTGCGTTGCCTACCCGTGTATACGTTTATTCAAATATGTCCGAAAGCCGTACGGATTATGAGAGGCGACGTACAATACAACAGTTTTGTTATATTATTTTAACAACCTTTAGATGTCAAATAGCCACACTATGATCACTTAAAAATTAATCCGTTAAACGTTTTTTGACAAAATTCTGGACTGTGTTTAGTACAAATATAGTATAGTAAGGGATTTTTTAACTTTCACATCATGCTGAAAGTCCCCCCAACACTTAAACGTAATTTGACAAACACCTTTAAAATATGTGGCCTATTAACATAATAAATATAAAAAATTATGGGAGACAGACCTACGGGCATATCCCTTACTTGTCACACTTTTTGTATCTACACTTAAGTTTGCTTTAATTTGAATATCATTGAGAAAATAATGATTTTTAATAAATTCTTTTATTTCTACAGCTATTTGCCGAGAAGTGTAACTACAATGAACAACAATGTGTAACAACAAAGTAATCAGTCAACAGCGAAATTTACAGCATAGATGCTTATACTATATATTTATATGTATATATATTTATGTGAATAAATATATGTATGTATATAAAATTTATATATATATTTATGTGAATAAATATATATATATAGTACTTCAAAAGTAGAAAAGATGTCTTATTTACATATACATACATATGTGTAAAACTACTATTGTAAATGCATATACTCGTATATCTATAAACTATAAAATGTGTAATATAATTTTATTATCTTATAATAGTTAGGTATGTAAAACAGTGAATACCAAGCAGAAAAATTTTGAAATGAAAGCCTTTCTACTTATTCGTTAAAATTTTAAAGAAAAAAAAATTCAAAAATAATGTTAATTTTTAATTTTAATTTAATATGAGCTTTGTTTTTAATATGACGAAAACAATCATAAGCCAACGAACAGACAGGCGACAAATTCCTTAGGTAGTTTTTTTTTGTTGTCTCCGAATACACATATTTTGTATTGAATTATTTGTTTCTGTTATTAATTTTATTTTTCCCTTCTTTTAAATACTAACACAAACTCTTGTTCAGAGTTTCTTTAAAATGACCTTCACTCATCCACCATTTTGTAACTATTTAATATTTTAATATTTTCGATTTAAAGAAGAACATGTTTGCTTAAATTAATTATTAAGACTTTGAATATTACATTTTCTTACAAAAAGCTAAATTATCTTACTTTAAACTTGTAATAGAAAAAAATTTGTTGTCTAGACCAAATCATTGAAATGCAAAGCATTTAAACAAATTACAAAAACAAAACATGAATTCTTACATTTCATTAGTTGTCATTAAAATAACTTAAATTCATTCTTTATATAAAACAAAGAAATGCTAAAAGCATACATACACACACATACACACACACAAACAGAGAGATATGTTACTCAATAAATGTAAAAACAATGTGCCATTAAAAAAAGAAAAAAAAAATTAGTCTGCTTATTTGGGAAAAAGTAAGCACTTCTGTATTTCGAAAAGTTGCTAAAATAATTGCGTGCTTTGAATTTAAAAATAAATCTAGTTTCTTTAATGTCTAATTGAAGTTTTATACATTTCCTTTCGGCAATCCCCTCTATATGCTGCAGTCTGTTTGGTTTGTCTGCATTTTTTAAGGTGTCTTTACTTCCTACAACCAACGATGTCTAATTTTGTCTTTATGAAAATCCCAAATAATCCTACGCCCTTTACAAAACCCTTCCTCTCCCACACCCAACACTTGATGATTGCACCTTTTTGATAAATGTGTTATTGATGCCCGCTTGTTTAAATGCATAAAAAATTTGTATCACGTTAGCTCCGTCAGTTTTGATTTTCGTTTGGAACAAATATTAGCTGCGAAGAACCCCATTAAAAAATTATTGTGGTGGTTTGTAATGTGAACTAAGCTCCGCCATCTGTTTTTTCAGACATTCAAAATTTATGGTTACATGTTTTCGAAGAGGTCTGAAGTTTTAAAAACTAAATTTAGGTCCTTGAAAATGTCAAAAAAGCTTTTTAAAAAAGTACTCGCACGTCGAATGCATAACATTGAATTACAAAATCAAAAAAGTCTGAGTTAATTTGATACAAATGCATTAATATTGTTGATACACAAACGACAAAGACAAGCACAATGGAATGAATGCAAAACACTCTTAGGCGATTACTATATGTATAACAAAATTATAATAAAATATATATTGATATTAACGAAACGTTTTTTGTTTTCTAGAAATTAAATTATAAACCTTGTTTTACTTATATTTTCATACCGTATAACTTAGAAAGAGATTGATGCATAATATTAGTGTAACAAATGTAAATAGGAAAGAAAAACAAAACTTTGCTAATAAAAACTGAAATTTAACTATAGGATTAAGCAAAAAAGGAGACAAGATATAATAATTAATCTAAGCAAATTATTTATTAGAAAAGTAACAACTTAACAATAAATAATAAAAAAGAATTCATAACGAAAATATGTATTTATAAATATATGTATATGTAAAATGTACCTTAAAAAGATTTCACAATACAACTAAATATGCAATATATATGTATGTATGTGTGAACATATGTATATTAATGCTAATTCTCTATCAAATGCAGCAATAAACAAATCTTGCAAAATTTATTTTAGCAACATATTTAAGCAACATGTGTCTCTTTTACTGAACCCTAAACAACATTTTAAAATGTTGAATTTACTGAATTTCGAAATAACTGTTTTTTCAATTCATAACTGAATTTAATATGATTACAAAAAGTATAGGAATAAAATCTTGACAATTTATTCAATTTTAAAATGATTTTGATAACTAGACTTGAAGCTACAAAAAATAATCCATAAATGAACACAAGAAGTTAAAATACCTCAATACAGATATTTTCCATACAAGAATTCTTTAAAAACTTTTAAATGTTATGCTTTATTATATTTACATGCTTTTGTATTGCAAAATTAGAGCCATGTTGTCGAAATGTGCTTAAATAAAATGATGCAATTTTTTTGTATGCTGTTCATTCTTGCTGTTTATGAGTACATTCAGCTAAATATTGCTTTGCGAGCAAACACTCACTTACATGTGCATAAAGTTAGCTCCACAATTTTTGATTTATCATAAAAAAAAATATTCAAGTGCTACAAGCGCCCGATGTGTGTGTGATATTATGTGTCGTGTTGTCTTAAAGCGTAGAGAGGTTAATAAAATCACATTTGCGAATTTTAGAGCGTAAATACCTTTATTGAAAATACCAGTCCACTTTTTGCGGCACATAGCCGTTATCGCAAGTGATATATGAGCGTGACACACATCGAGCACACCCAGCTCATATATTTTCTTATAAATAAAATAAAAAATAGCCTATCTAACTTTATGCACATCACTCTTCCCCACTAAAAAAACAAACATTTATTTGTAGAAACCAAATGTTAATACCCATACAAGTAAAAACAAAGTTCTTACAAATAAAACAAGGATTCGTTTGGTTATTTTTACTTAAGTGCTGTCATATATATATATGTATTAAAAAATAACATACACATAACTAACAAAAAACAAAATTGAATTGAAATCATTTTAATGCTGAAGTGCCTATAAATTAAATTATTAAATAATAATATAACATATAAACATATACATATATCTATATAGTATCTAACTTACTTTAAATACATGTGTATAAATATATGTATATGTCTTTATATATTTATGTATATTTATATATCAAATAAGTTTATTACAACTAAAGTTATTTTCTAGTTTTATTATAACAAACAGTTTTATTTTCGTAACACAAAAGTTTTCGTAACAAAACAAAAACAACAAATGAATTAATTAAATTAAAAACATAATAAATATATATATATATACTATATAAAGAATACTTGAATTATAATACTAACAATGAACTAAAGATATAATTAAACAAATTTAAATTAACTGAATAGCAGCACTAAACGTTATAATACAAATAATAATGAACATATATAATAAACATTTACTATTAATTCTTTCTATAAAACATTCAATTTATAGATATTTTTATTTGTATAAATGCTATTTTCGTAAACTTAGAAATGATACTGCATTCAAATAAAATAAAAATAAAAATTGTAGTATTTAGAAAAACAAAAACTGAATTAATGAAATCAATATATCAAAAATGCTAACCATTAATACATACAGACATACAAACATACATATTTTATTATGTTATAAAACACTCTATTAGAATATAAAACAATTTGTTAATGTTAATTATTTTTAAGAATGACGAAACGCTAATGCTTTATTATTATTTCCTTATAGAATACGCCATAGCAAAAAAAAAAACTACTCAAAAAGGCAGTTAACAAGAATTTTTATTACTAAAAGAGAGTCGACGATGCAAAAAATGCTAACAGCCAATTTACCCAAAAAAAAAAATAAAGGTTTGAAGAAAAAACAGCGAATAACAAACATTCTAACAGGGACCAATTAAAAATGATGCGAGTAGTTTTATAACAGAATTTTGTAAGGATTTTTAAATTTATGGCATATAATTAAAAAACAATAAAAACTCTTTGTGACAAATATGAATTTCTAAACTTTCTTTGTATTTTTCATAAAAGCATTGAAAAAGTGCAAAAAGTATCAACAAATTGATTCGAAATATTTTAAAATATATGTTCAAGCAAACAAATTACTGCAGCGATGTTCAAAATGTTGTATCATGTGTCGCATTGGAAGATTTTTGCAGTCTAACGGCTGCGCCACAAAGTTTTTTAAAAATTTAGATAATGTGCTGAGATGTGCTCGAATTGTGCTGTAATTTGCCGAAGAGAATTATAAAATATCTGAACGTTTGCTTATATTAATAGCGGAAAGCTTAATTTAAAAATCACTGGCTCAACACGAACACATCACAGCACAATATCCGAATTTTTTTAAAGAAATTAATGGTGCAGCTATCTTGACTTTAAAGAGTTCTAGAAAGGATCTCAATATTTTTAATGCGGCATATGATAGCACACATAGCAGAAAGCAGTGCAGTACATATTTGCTTTAATAATTTTTCCGCCAATCATGATGAATGTCGGTAAAAATCATGCCATAATGTGGCATCAGTATTAATACGATAAATTGTGGTTATTTTATTAAACTCAGTCGTAGTCGAAATAGTCACCACTACACAATTTCAAAAATACATCTTACCACCATCATTTATCGATACACTCCATCGCTCGGTCCCTAGTTATGATGTTTTGATCTATTAATTTGTGTTTTTTTCTGAAAAAAATTATTAAAAGACTTCTCTTACCTACTCCCCCTCCCCACTTCCCCAATAGTTGCTAGATTAAAAGTTGGAAAACTGTTGTTTTTTAATTACTTAAATAAAGGCGTGTAATGCAAATATTAATAAATATTATTTAGTTTTATACATGAAACATTTTTAAGTAATCGGCAACGACAAAGCAACATTTAGTGACCAGTGAGTGGTAATTTGGTGTTAGCTTATTTATTTCTAAAGAAAAATATTACTAATATGGAAGCGTTTTAAAATAAGTCGTCCGAGCATCTAAAGTCATCTAAATATCAGCCGCAAAAGTTTGCTTCTTTTTATTTATCGTTGTTTTATTTAACTTTAAATCTGTAAGTTTGTAATATAATTGTTTAATTTTGCGAGGTAGAAGAATATCTCTGTAGTATATATATTAATTAAAAAAATTAATATATCTACAACTTGAAATATAGCCTAGATTGAACTGACCAAATTTCACATGATAGTTTTTTTGAGTCATAATTTTGAACTCTAAAGTATTTGTTCCTTTTTTCGATGAAGGTTTAAATTGAATTTACATTCTACCAGTTAAATTTATAATTTCGATAAAGTTTAAATGGAATTTATACTGTAGCAGTTATATTACAGTTTTGATTTATTGATGAACTTATCATGCTGTAGAAATAACTAAAAAATTTTCCAAGTTGCCGCAGTTATGATTTAATTGTTTTTTTTATTTTTGTTTTTGACGCACATTTTTATTGTTGTAATTAAGTAATTAATAATTAGAGTATGCGTACCAAATGAAACATATAACAAAACAATAGCAACAACAACAATAAAACTCACATGCAAATATAAGCGATTATCTAGTTCTATGGTAATAAAAAACTGCTTATCATAAGATACAAAACAAAAGAAAACAAAAAATCATTTATGTGAAATATTAAAAATATTAAGCTAATTGATTGTGTATTTAAAGAGAAAAAAAACAACAATATTAATAATGCTTACTTAGAATTTATAAAAGAACTATTAATAAAAAAGTAATTTAATTTAACTCAATACAAAGAAAACATCTGATAAACATTTATAATAAACATACGCAGAGCAAAACTGAAATAAAAACGAGCTAAATTTAAGTTCTTCGATAGCAACAGATGATAAACAAATTAAGTATGCATTGCATAAAGTAAATAAATAAAAAACAAAATGCAAATGCTACAGCGGAGTAGTAAAGCAAAAGTAAGAAATTTCGACGAGCATTTCAAACAAAACTAGGTGCAGTTGTCCTCTTAAGCCTTAAATTTCACCACAGCTCACTCTGCCTTTGGTCACAGCTTATAATGCCTCTCTGTCCAATAAAGTTTTTCACTCCGCTTCTCGATCAAGTTCAAGTTTAAAGTTTTAAGTTAAATTTTTTTCTTATTTTCAATAAGTCATCATAAAAATGATATAAACTGATGATTGATATATTTTTCCTTTTCACTATGCTCTGCTGCTATTTTTATTGTTATCTTTTTGATTGAATTTATCAGTATCGTGAAGTCATGTTTGGTTTTTTTAAATTTTTGCTGAGAATAATCATATTATTAATTAATTATAAAAGAAACAAACACAAAAAAATTAAAAACAAAAAACAAGTTAAAAACATTGTAATTTAGTTTTAAAACAAATAAATAACGCAAAACCAAAAACAAAAAAATTGTATTTTATTTTTTAATTTTTCTTACTTTTATTTAGCGGATGGATTTTGTTTAATTTTCTATTATATATTTTTCTGATAGCAGTTGAAACTCAGAAATAGTCCTTAATCCTAAGCTAAGTGGACCGAACAAAAAAATAGTATTTAAAATGTTCTTATTTATATTTAGAAAATATATAATTCAACAAAAATTATGGAGGATTTAATCGAAAAGAAAGGATGCTTTTGTCATTGTTCTCCTTTGCTTACTTTGATTTTCTATTGAATTACCTAATTACACTGCTGTACTTATAGCCAGAATGTTCAATGAATGTCAGTTTCTATTTCTAATTTACAGCCGCAATAATAAAATAATGAGGATATGACGTTTGCAGTAAATTCGTTGAGTCGAGTCGATCCTTTCGAAAGTAAATTCACCGCACACGTAGCAAAAATATTTGGATCGTTCTTACACTGGAATTCTCGCAGTCTTTTACTCATTTTATTTTGTAGTTTATTTTAATTTTTACTATTTTCGTTTTTTCGTTACAAATTGTAGAGAATGTAAGAATGTTCTTGCTTTTATACAATTCGTCAGCGCTGCAGGCATGGTACAATAAAACCAGGTAGGCTCACGACTGGCTGTGCTCTCTTTCTCATAGCCATAAGAAATCGTCGTTAAAGCGTTTGGGAATTCCACTATTGGTTCTGTTGTAGCATGTTTGCTTGTATCTGATCTGATACGTATGCCTTATGAACAATAAAAGTTAAAAAAAAAATTGTACAACAACCTTTGCTTGTTATTCATTTATAGATAGACAATAAGATAAGACGAATTGCATAAATAGACAATCACTCAATTTGGGTGCTTTCGTTAAATAACTTTTCCTTTTCTCAATAGATTTTAACAAAAGCTTACTTTTTCGGAAAAGTACGGGCTTTTAGCAAGAAATATCAAAAATTAACAAACAAATTTTATTTGGGCATGGTTTGTAAGAACATTTATAAGCTTTAATTCGATATATTATTTGTTGGTTGATTATTGATTACTGTTGTTGGTTCTGGAGATATGTATATGCAATTAAGTGGAACCAACTTTTTTTTTGTAAAAATATCTCGAAAACGGTGTGACGAGGGTGTGACGAAAAAATAATGACATTTTCAAAATTAATCAAAAACCAAATTTACCAAACCAATTTTACATTAAAAATTGAGAGTGTCGTTCATTGTACATTCATGCTGTAAAGCAGTGTTATCAGTGGTTCAGGTTAGAGATGGGCGCGTGCCGTGCTTTTTCCGTGACACGCCGTGCACGTGCCTAAATAAATAAGTAACTTCGTGCGTGCGCGTGCGTGCTCATGCTTAAGAAAAGCAAAGTTCTTTCCGTGTTTGCTCACTAAAATTTTAGTACTTTCACTTTAGGAACTATTTAAAAAACTATTAAATAGTTTAATAACACAACCTAATGTTATAATAATACCAATATTTTTAAGTTGAAACATAAATTTAAAAAAAATATGTGTATCTTTTTCATAGATACTTTGCAAAGTTCTAAATCGTGCGTGTTCGTGCGTTTTCGTGCAAGTACGAAAAAACAATTTCGTGTTCGTGCATGCAAATGGTCGTCGTGCTTGTGCGTGCACGTGCCTCAAAAATGCTACATGAGCTCGTCTCTAGTTCAGGTATTCAACAATCTGAGTCTGGAATAGAGGCTATTAGCAATTTACCGCGACCAACTTGGCACAAGTTCAATCTTTCAAACCGCATAGTAAAGTCAACATAAGAAAAATGGTTTGTGTGCTCTGTATTCTGTATTTAAGTAATTTTAGAGGTTTTCGGAAGAAATTATACAACAAAAAAATGGCCATTTTAGCCCTAGAAATGACTTCGATAGAGCTTCTATTGATCAATTGTGTATTAATGGAGGAAATTATAAAACATAAGTTACACTAGTTTTTAATTTATATACTTACTTACCCTAGAAACAATTTGTGTCCATACCGAAATACTCAGCCACACAAGTCCCGAGTATCAGACTCATTTTTATTTTTAAAAGCTACGAGTAATGGAAAAAATTGGATCGCACATTGATTTTAAACCCGAAAAGAAAATTCATATTTAGTGTCAATAAATAAAGTAGCTGATATGTATCGAAATTTTCCTGAGTCAACTAAAGGGTTTTCCAATAAGAGGAGTTGTTGTGAATAGCCCGCTATTTCGGTAGTTGTCATTTTTGAAGCTGTAATTTTTTGACATTTGACAAGTAGAAACTATGCCATCAATAAAAATGGAACGATACATGCATTAACAACGCAATGAAATTATTAAAATTCACTATAAAAATGGAGAAAATGGTTCGTAAAACTAAAACATTTTTTGGTCGTCGTGAAGCACCTAGTCGGACCGCAATTCAGAAATTGGTGGACAAATTTGAGCTGTTGGGACAAGTAGCGATGTGAAGAATAAAACCCGTGCACGTCGCTCAAGAACAACTGAGAATATTTCGTCAAAACAAACGTCATTACACCGTATTTTGTATTTTTTATTGCCGGAATTGGATGGTATTGATCTGGAAAACGTTTATTTTCAACAAGACGTCGCATGCCACACAAGTAACGAAACCATCGATCTTTTACGGGAAAAGTTTCCGGACAGTGTTATCTCTCGAAGAGGTGATCACAATTGGCCACCGAGATATTGCAATTCAACACCTTGCGACTTCTGCCTTTCGGGCCACGTAAAAGATAAGGTCTACGCCAACAGCCTAGCGTCGATTCAAGACCTCAAAGATGGAATTCGTGAAGCTATTGAGTGCATACAGCAGCCACTTTGCGATCTGGTGATGGTAAATTTCATGAAAAGGATATTGTTTTGTAAGCATAGCCGTGGCGGCCATTTGGCTGATATTGTTTTCCATTATTAATGGCATACTTTCTTCTTTACATTGAAATAAACATCCGATCATTTATCTCAATAAATGCCATTTTTCTTTGAATATCAAAATAACACCTCTTGTTGGAGACCCTTTATAATTTACCCGAAACATACCCAACAAGTACCTCGAAAGTCACCTGAAATGGTACCGTAGTAAGTCTATATTATGTCAATAAAGTGTTAAAAAACGATCGACTATTTTCGGACACAACAAACTGACGAGTGTCCGATTTGGTCTTCGTTCGCACACTGTGGCTGCCCAAAGTGTTCCAGAACTAGCACTTTCGGTGCTTAGGTCGGACAGTTACTGCCACGGGCACTGGACATACCGGACAGCTACTTTATTGACACAAAATATGAAATTGTTTCTCGGGTTAGTTGGGGCTAGAATCGTATGTCGGTCTTGGCCTCATCTAAGAATTTCCTCAACCAGTTGGAAATTCCAAGCATCGTCAGCTTGTCCTCTACTTAGCCTTTCCAACAAAGATGCGGTCGTCCTTTTCTGCGTTGACCGCCGTTGGGTACCAAATCGAATATTTTCTTCACTGGAGCACCGTCGTTCATGCGGTGCCATTTCGATGTCAGCGTACAGCTCGTACAGTTCATAAATCCACCGTATTCGGTACTCGCCATTGACGCAGATTAATCCGTAGACCTTACGAAGAATCTTTCGCCCGAAAGCTCCTAAAGTCTTAATTTTAACTGCTTAGCGTCCAGGTTTGTGAGGTAGAAAGTAGGACGGGCACAGAGCTGTCAGTTTTCACGCACTCTAGGCTGCCATTTGTCGACAACTAAACCGTCAAAATTTTTTTTCTTAAAATATTTTAAGAAAATAAATATATACCATAATATTTAAATAACCTCATAAATATTTTTAATCACCCTTATTCTTAGTGTCAACATCGTCTCAAATCGACGTTAACTAGTGTAAAAGTGAAATCGGCGTTTCGTTTCCGATAACTATTCCAAAGCACGGCAGAATTATCCAGGTAGTGTTGACAACTGCTTATTTTCTCTTCAAAAGGAAAACATAGCCTGTCAAATACAGCTGTTAGTGAAAGAAAGTTAAAAAAATAAAGCAAGCGTCGAAAACTAAAATCATAAAAATCAAATAAGAATTTTTGTGCGATTAAATAAACAAATAAAAATGTAAAATCATGAAAGTTGTAAAAAATCGTGTGTGGTTTGTGCGAAAAGCTTTTCATTTCGTGATGTTAAATTCTATTCAGTGCCTCAAAAGGAAGCTCGTCGCAAGAGGTGGATTGGTGCCTGCGGCGTAAGAGTCCGAACAGAACCAAAGCGGATGTAGATTGTCGGATTCGCCGTTCAACAAAATACATGAAAATACATGCAGCCGCCAAAAATGAAACCGCCGCAGAAATACACGACGGGAAAACGCCAGAATAGAATCTTTCTCTCTGAGTGACTCAAATGTTGTCATATTTTTGCTAAAGATTGGGTACGTCCAGTTTTATTTTCTTAGTTTTTACTATGATCTGACATTATGTTTTTGTGCCTGTGTTGCATTGATGTGAATTCAAAGCAAAATATAAAATAATTTGTATCATTAGGGCTATTCACGATTCAGTGCACTTGCCTGTGCAGTTGAGGACTTCAGGACTTGTGCAGTTTTGTTTTCGTGAACACACCACCATCACCATTTCAAAGCTGTCAACATTTTTCAATGCACACAAGTGCACAACTGCTCAAGTCCTCAAGTTGAAGGTAATAGTAGAAAAGCACTTGTGCAGATTTTTGACGTACGTACAATTTGCTTTTGTAAAGTGCACAAGTCCTCAAGTCCTCAACTGCATAGGCAAGTGCACTGAATCGTGAATACCCCTATTCTCATATTGAAATGCAACCGTGATCCGACAACCGCCACCGCACCAATTCTGGACGTGTTCTCAGCGGATTTTGCCGAGAGAAGCCACCCGACATCCGCTTTGGTTTTGTTTGGACTTTAATACTGACAGAAAAGTCATTTGTTTGCGAAAAACATTTTGCAGAGCAAGAATTTTGTCAAAATCTTCATAGATTCTGCTATGGCATTCGCTCTCTTGAAAGCGTTCTCTTTTAAAATTTAACAATAATTAATTGTCTACGTCGACTCAAAAATCGACGACGACGACATCAACGTTGACGACGACAACTAGAATAAGGGTGATTATATTTGTACATACGACCAGAAATTGAATTTTATTTCGTTTCTTGATTTTTATGTATTTCATAATTGACAAATTATTTCTACACATGCGTTGTTAGTTGGTATCAGAAGCATTTTAATGACCACTTCTGTGAGTTCTCTGAAAAATTTGTTGCCAACTCCATCCTCATAGGGGGCGTCCATTTACTAAGTGAGGTGATTTTTGCGATTTTTTGACTCCCCTCCTCCCTAGTGAGATATCGTGAGATTTGTCTCGACCCCCTCCCCCCCTCTAATTTTACATGAGATTGTTAAAAATGCGTGTTTTCAGTGTAAATATGTTAATCAATGCTTCATTGTATTGGATTTATTAATATAAATATAAATATTATTCAGGGGTGCTATAAAAACCGACAATAGTCAGAATCGGTTTTGAAATTGACACATATTTAATTTTGGTGTCATAGAAAGCAATTATTGATTAAGAAACACAAAACCAATTTCGAAAATGAAACCAGTTTCTAAATCGATAATCGGTTTCTATGACACTTAAATGAAATCTGTGTCAATTTCAAAACCGATTTTGACAATTGTCGGTTTAAATAATACCCCTGATTGTGTAAAATTTAGTCATATTTTAGTAAAGAAACACGTTTTACTCAATTTAACCAGTTATCTCATAACTCTACACTGTTTCTTGCGAATAAAAAATTACGTCCGTCACCTTTGTGAGAACCCCCCTCTCCACCAAGTAAGAGTGAGTGAGATTCGGCTTAACCCCCGCCCCCGCCCCCTAAATGCCACACGTAATTAATGGACGCCCCCCATATTTGTAATATAAATACTGTATAAAACTTCTTACCATGAACTCAACTTGAATTTTCCCAGTCCTTTCTATATTTTCTTGTTCCTTCCTGATTTTTTGGTATTTTTGCGCTCAACCATAGTAGAATTAGAGAAGGTAGATGCATTTCGGAGAGACAGACTGCCGGAACTGTCAAAACGAAGTTGACAGCCCATACAAAATCTGAAAACGATGAGAATGCGATAAGAAAGCAAAAATAGGCAAGAATAGCAAAATGCTTGAGTTTGACAATTCTGGCTATGAGAAAAAGAGAGCAGTCTGAAATGCATATACCTTCACTAGTTCAACCATGGCTCAAACTGAACAAATTCAAGCAATATCAGCTGTTCAAATGTTTAATGTTGTGGTAGCATCGTTGCTCGGCGAATTAAGATTTAGAGAGCAAAAAGTGTTGTATAACGAAAAAAAAGGATTTGTCTCTTTTTTCGGGGAATCTCGCCAAAATATATCCAAAAAATGTTTAAACCACCACTTTTTCGTCATCTCAACAAATCAAAATTCTTCTCGCCAAAGTGGTCGTTCAAACCGCCAGTTTGGCGAGATATCGCCATATCATATCTCTGAACGGGCATGATGAGCGATTTATAGAGCGTGATTTTCGTTCGTCGTGAGAGGGCTCTGCTTCTCAATTGCCTACTGAGCCCAAAGTAACACCTGTTGGCAAGAGTTACTCTTCGTTTGATCTCTGATGGCGTTGGTTGGGTTAACGCTGGATTACAGATAAACGAAGTCCTTCACAACCTCGATGACTAATCCCATGGTAATTGGCACAAATAGAGGGATCGCCTTTCTTGTGTATTGGGCAGAGCACACTAAGATTCCAATCGTTCGAAATGCATTCTTCCGACCATATTCTGCATAGAAGCTCGTGAATGCATTTAAATAGGGCTTCGCCTCCGTTCTTAAATAGCTCAGCAGGTAAGCCATCAGCTCCCGCGGCTTTCAGAACTTCATCATAGTCGGGCAGCAGAACCTCGGCGCTGTCATCCGTAATTGGGTTTTCCGGAATATCATTTCTAATGGCGGGATTGTTGTCAGCGTAGCTTAGAGACGTGTTCCCTCCATAACGTGAGTTCACTCTGGATATCTGTCACTACTCGTAGATTCCCGTTTTCATCCTTGCAGGTAGAGGCCAAGGTTTTAATGCCAAGGTCTTATTTTTTCGATCAATTTTCGGGCCTCATTCTTGTCGCCATACATCTCAATCTTGTCATACTCGATCTTTTCTGCCTCTTTTTTTTCCGCCAGAAAATACGTCTCTCTTCCCTCCTCTTCCATTTGTCTCGCTCCTTAGCAGCGAGCGTTGCAACCGACTGCAAGGTGGCTTTGTAGGCGGCATCTTTCTCTGCAGTGGCGTCGCGACACTCCTGGTAGCCAATCTTTTGTATTGCTTAGTGAAAAATAGAATGAAAATTTTATTTTTCGTTTGATAAAATTTACCAAACATATTTCAAATTTAACAGTTTATAAAACAACAAGTAATACATGCAAAGTACAAATTCTAATTAATAACATCTCCACTAGAATTGGTATTTTGCAATCCAATAAAACTGCAACAATGTCTGTGTTTTGATAACGTTAGACCTTTGGTCATAATATCTGCAGCCATATCCTCAGTACGAATATAATCGATCTTGAGCTTCTTTTCATTGACTAACTCTTGCAAAAAATGATGTTTTATATCAATGTGCTTTGAACGTACATGGTAAAGATTATTCTGCGATAGGTTTATTGCGCTCTTGTTATCACATAGAATTCTAAATTCCTTTGATGTGTTGTTTAGTTCCTTAAACAAGGACTTTAACCACAGAGCTTCCTGCGATGTTTATGCTAGAGCCATATATTCTGCTTCAGTTGTCGAAAGAGCTACAGTAGGTTGCTTTTTAGAACACCACGATACACAACCTCCTTGATACTTGAAAATATATCCCGTGACTGATTTTCTATCGCTTGCATCACCAGCCCAGTCAGCGTCGGAGTATCCTTCTAGGGTTCCTTTATCGTCTCTGCTGTATTCAATCTTCCAATGAGCTGTACCTTTCATATATCTTAGGATGCGCTTTACGGCAGTCCAAGCCGCTCTTCCGGGGTTTTTATTAAATTTGGATAACATCCCCACTGCAAAACATAAGTCTGGACGACTTACCTGAGCTGCATACATAATGCTCCCGATTGCTTCTTGATAAGGTACTGTTTTCATCTCAACCTTTTCTTCATCACTTGATGGACAAAGTTCTTGAGTTAGCTTTTGGTTGATGTCAATTGGTGTTGAGATCACATTGCAATCATCCATTCTATACCGCTTCAAAACATTTTTAATGTATTGTTCTTGATCAATCCAGAGTTTACCCAATTTTCGATTACGAGTAATTTTTATTCCAAGTATAAATTTGGCTTCACCTAAGTCCTTCATTTTAAAGTTGCTTTTAAGTTCCTTCTTTATGTTCTTCTTGTGCTCTAAGCTGTTCGTGAATATAAGAATATCATCGACGTATATCGCTAAACATGTGATTTGACTCTTCGTTATATTGAAGTATATACACGGATCTGTGTGCGACTGATTCAAACCGATCTTTTTGAGTACCTTGTCCAGCTTCTTATTCCAAACACGACTTGCCTGCTTTAGCTCATATAAAGATTTTTCTAAGCTTACATACTTTTCCATTGTCCACTGGAAAGCCTTCAGGATGTTTCATAAAGATCTCTTCTTCCAGCTCGCTTTGTAAAAACGCTGTTACCACATCCATTTGTTCAACGTCAAGATCAAAGCGGACGGTTAAGCTAAGTAGAAGTCATATGGATGAGTACCTTACGACTGGCGAAAAAGTCTCTTGGTAATCAATTCCATACCGCTGAGAGTATCCTTTAATCACAAGTCTTGCCTTGTTTCGCTCTACGTTGCCACTCGAGTCGCGTTTTGTCTTGAAGGTTAATTTGCAATCGATTGGCTTTTTACCCTCTGGTAACTGGACTAACTTCCATGTTCTGTTTTCCAACAAAGAATTATACTCTTCTAACATCGCTTGTCTCCACTTTTCGGAATTTCTGCATTCCAATGCTTCTTTGATTGTCCTTGGATCTTCATCAAAGAGATCTTTTGCAACATATGAAACATAATTCTCTCTAACCACCGGCCTTCGTTCCCGAGTTGATCTTCTTAACTCTCTCAAGGGTTTATCTTGGTGTTCTTCTTCATATGCGATTCCAATGTCTGATGGCGTTTCAGTGTCACCTTCATCACCCGAAAAGAAGTGTTCTTCTTCATCACCTTCAAGGAGCAAATCGCCATTTATATTTACCGTCTTTTCCCCCACTGAATTGCATATCGGTTGTGTGATATAAAGATCATCAACTTCTTCATTCACTCGTTCAAAGAATTTTTTTTCAAAAAAACACTGCGTCTCTTTGAACTACGACCTTATCTTTGACAGGATCATAAAAGCGATACGATTTGTGATGTGCTGAGTATCCTACGAATATAACTTATTTACCCTTGGGATCCAGCTTTCTCCTTTTTTCTTTTGGCACATGAATTACTGCTTGGCACCCAAACACCTTTAAATGTTGAAGATTTGGTTTCTTACCTGACCATAGTTCTTCCGGGGTTTTCTCCTGCAGACCTTTGCCTGGTGTTCGATTTATCAAATACGCTGCTGTGTTCACGGCTTCAGCCCAAAATTTCTTTTCTAATCTTGCATCTATCAGCAAGCTTCGCGCTTTCTCAATTAGTGTCCGATTCATCCGTTCAGCCATGCCATTTTGTTCTGGTATGTATGACACTGTAAGTTGATGCTGAATTCCAGAGTTACTGATGATTTTCACCATTTTTGCATTGGTATATTCAGTACCGTTGTCGCTTCTCAACGATTTAATTCGTTTTACTGTTTGGTTTTCTGCAAAGTTTTTGAACTCGGCGAACTTTTGAAAAACTTCATCTTTGCCTTGAAGAAAATAAACGAAAACTTTTCTTATGAAATCATCCAGGAAAACCAGCACATATCTTGAACTTCCAATCGACTTTTGTTCCATTGGTCCACATACGTCAGTGTGAACCAGCTCAAGCACTTCAGTTGCTCGCGTTCCAATATCGTTAAAAGGTAAACGAGTAATTTTTGCTTTGACGCACGTTATGCATTTTTCGTCATTCACATTGCTGCAAATTCCACTTACTGAACCGTCCACCATCTTCTTAAAAACGCCGTAACTCGGATGGCCTACACGCTTATGCCATAGTTTCGAGTCATCTTTCTTACAGGATACATAAGCCGTTTGCTTCCTTACTTTATTCAGGCGAAACATCTCATTGATATGCTCAGCAGTCGCGATTACATCCCCTTCGCTGTTGATGACCTTGCATCCATTGTTGCTGAACAAAACTTGATGTCCTTTGCTAACAATTTTTGACACTGACAGTAGATTCGCTGGGAAGAATCACTAACGAATCGCCGAGAGAGGTCTAAGCGATTCCCTGGAAAGAGTCTCAAACCAATCGCCAAGAGAAATCCTTAGCAAAAAGCCGCACACGAATCGGCAGAAGGAGTCTTAAGCGATTCGACGAAAAGAGTGGCACACGAATTGCTTTAAGGGTTCCTCAGCGATTTGTTGCGAAGCGTCTTTGTTGAGCGTAACAAGTTGTTTTATAGGGGACATTCTTTTCCAAGTGGCAATGCAATACATAAAATTTTTTTTTTAGTTTTTCGATGATTATTTTTAGTGGAGAAGTATATAGCCTTTTTCATATTCTAACAATCGATCTTTAAAATTTTTAAATAAGCCATCTTCCAACGATCGCTGGAATGAGCAAAATAAAATTTTAAAGATTTTTTTAATCGCGCATTCATCGCTTGGGTGATCGAAAAGCGATTTATCTTCCAAAGAACCCTTTATCGAATCGCAAGTGCTTCGCCAAATCAACTTCTCTTCCAATCGCCTTCCAAATGTTTGCAGGGCTATCAGTTTTTCGTTTGCGGTAGTCGTCATTAAGGCGAATTTACACAATGCACTCAAAACGATGATAGTGAACGTTGAACGCTGACAGTGAATCAATTTTTAATTTACATTATTCAAAGTGTAATTTTGAAATTTGATGGATGATTCGCTGTTGAATGTCAAAATATATTCGTTGGATGATTAGTTTTATTGACGTTTAAAAAAAATTAAATAAATATAAGCTATTCAGTAATTACAATAAATAAAAAATGTAAACACCTTTCAATTGTGTTTCAGTACGAATGACACATCAGTTCGGTTTGCTTTCACTTTCATCAAAAGTAGAAAGACCTTCTACTTCTTTCACTGTTCAATGTGGATGACAATCATCTTCATTTTAAAGATGAAACTCAATTTACATTTTACAAATCAGATGATTCATCCAAAGTGAACGATGATAGTGAATCGTGTAAATTCGCCTTTAGATTTGGGGATAATTTTTCTTATATTCTAATATGTTGTCATTAAAATTGTTTTTTAAGAGTGTAAAAAACAGTTTACATAATTTACAAATATAAATTTGATACTACGGTACTACGATATTTCAAAAATTACACAAAAAAAAAAACATTTTATTTCCAACAGAAAAAATAAAAGCCCGGGAATGATTTTATTCTTTTGAAACTGATTTTTATTTTTGACTGAATAAAAAATAAAAGGTGACATTATAGCCACGACTTTGTTTTGCTCTATCGTTTCTTGCTCTTCAAATTGCATCTACCTGATTAGCCGCATATGAGTTAGCATATGAGTTAGCCGCAAAAAATAAAAGTACGAAATAATTGTTATTTTTTGCCCTACATTAAAATCATTTCCTAATAATTTCATTTAAATTTTTTATTCTTTTGAAATATAATAATTCAAATTGGCCTTTTTTAGAAAAAGTAGCAAAAAAACTATTTCAAATTAACGTTTTCGATATTCCTTATAACAGTTACGTTACGTATTTTACAAAATTTGTTTGTTTGTTGTTTTTCAACTTACTGATTTTACAAAATAAAAAAAAAAACTGAGAATCTCTAGGCTGGTTAAAACTCAATATAATCGCATACTTTCATTTTCAAACATACCCTCAAAATTGTGAATTGTGGTAAAAAACTCAAAAGGAGACAGGTTAAAAAACTCTCTCAAAATTCATCCAATTTTATTAACCGCACAATTTCTGAAAGCTTTTACAATGGTATATGAAAAATTGGCCTCTCCAACAGTATTGGATTTTAATATGATGTGTATATATTTATATTCTGAAAATTGACAATGCTTCAGAGGATATAATAAAACATTTTCAAATTTGGTTATAATTTCCTAGTTTTCAAAATCTATTTCCATATAAGTTTTGTATATAAACATATTTTTTCTGTAAAAATTAGTGCACCTTTATTAACTATAAAACACATAACTCTTCACTTGTAAAATCGGCTGAAGAATCATCCAACTACTGAGCTTGTGGCAATGAAACTCCTACATAATTTATGCATCTAAAAACTCAATAGCGGATTGAATTGAATGAATTGTCAGCTGATGTTTTCAAATGATGCTTTATCTGATTCCAAATGATGAGTTATCGTGTGGTTTACGAAATTCAATTGAGTTTTAAGAGAGTTACGTAATGGTTTATATTTACATGAACCTGCCTTTTTGGTTTTTTGACTACAATTCGCAATTTTGACGTATTACGTAGAAAGATTTTCATGTTTTTTTATTTTTAAAAATGATATACAAAAACACCAGAAATAGTTTTAAAAATAAGTGTCCTAACGATTTATTTTTTCAATATAACATATCCTGATATGTCCCATAACCTATCCTCATTCAAAAATGTACTGTTGCATTAAAAGTTCGTTGGGGCACGCCTTGATCGAGTTCTAATGTAAGATTTGGGGACTTATGACGTAGATATGGAATACTGAAAATAAGTAAGCAAGCATAATCGTTAAAGATGCCCCGGCATCGATAAAAAGGGCTCCCGGAATTTACGCCCAAAAAAAGGCCGAAATTCTCCATACAAAATCGGGCATTAATTCCTAGAAAAAATGGCAGAAATTTCGGTCGAAATACTGATAGGGCACTCAATTTCGGGACGCTTTGGCAATCCTGGAATTTCGGGGATTTGAAAACACAATCCCGGGACAAGTCACTGGTTTGACAAACCTTAGAAAACGAATTTTTTTGGAACCACATTTTAGTATTTCTAAAGAAGTATCATGTGTTTAAGACATTGTGTTATTTTGTACAGCTAGTTTAAGCAAGGTTTTTATTTAAATTTTTTTTTATAAAACGTTTTTCTAAGGTAGCATCATTGAATTTTTTGTAAATGTTCATAAAATTATTTTAAAAAAAATTGAATGGTATAATAATTTTGGTATATCTAAGTAAGAGTTTTGTGATATTTTGTTTAAGGATTTTTTTTTTAATTTTTAAGGTCTCATTTGGTATTTCTAAGGTAGTATCACGTCATATTTTTGTACAGCTGGTTAGAAGATTTTTGTTTTAGTATTATTAAAATCAGAAATACTGAAATTTCTTAGGAAGCAGTATGTGTTTAGCACATTAGGTCTTACCAATAGTCTATTTAATATCTACTCTAAATCTAGTGTGAGCTTTTCTGACATTATTTCTATAGAAGTTGTTGTCAAAAAGCTAACACTAAATTTAGAGTCGACTATTGGTAAGGCCCATTGTGCTATTTTGTACAGATAGATAGTTTTAGAAAGGTTTTTATTTTAAATATTTAAAAATCAGATACATTATTTTTAGGTAGTATCATTGAATTTTTTGTTGGAATATTATGGAATTTTTTTGCAGTGGAGGCAATCATGGAATCCCGAAAATCCCGGGACTGTCGGGACTAAGAAAAGTCTGGGATCCTGGGATTGCATGCCCTAAATATTGAAAATGCTAATTGAGAAAGTCTACAATGTGTTTTTGTGAATATATTCTGCCAATTGAATTATGGAAATGAGCCCGAATTTTTGTTTATTCCCAAAAACTTAAGAAATTTCAAGAGGAATGTAGTTTTCACCTTCCGTACGGATCTTATCCGTCATAATATCCATGGAACCCTTGGTCATGAAAAAACATAAAAAACAAATAGAATGGAGGAAATCTTTGCAGATGTTTTCACAGGGGAACATTAATTTACTGCTCAAATCTGTTCTTTTGTATTTTGATAATTTTATATGAATCTGGATCACAGAAATTACGCCCGAAAAATTTAGAAGTTAAGCCCGAAAAACTGCTGACAATTTCTGGGGTATTTTTCATTTTTTCAGGCTTTATTTTTAAACCATTCGGACGTAATTTGCTTCTGTTGGGCTCAATTGCCATTTCAAATTTGGGCGTTTTTCCAAAATTTGATGTTTCAAAATTTTCGGATCTTTTTGCCATTTTTTTTGGGTGTAAGTTTATCGAGCGTAAACTCCAGGAGCTTCCCTTAAACTTTGCGACAGAACATAATTTGATACATGACATGCTTTGATATTTAAAATGTACTTGCTAATTACTTCAAAATTCAAAAGGTTTGCAGGAAATCCGTCGCTATTCCTCATAAAAATGACGTCATGAAAATTCAAAACCTTCAAAACTTCGAATGTACTTAAAAGCGGCTGTGAGAGTATTTTAACTTTGGCTCAGTCAAATATTGTTCCCTACTACTTTCATATAAATCCTCTTAGTAGAGCCGAGGCGTTATTATTTCATATTTTTTTTTTCATTGCCTCAACCTTATCTGTCTGATAAATTTTCCAGACAAACAGAAATCTGTTTAATTGTCAATAAGTAAAGTTCTTATCAGTAAATCACTTAGCTCCCAAAATATGATCTATGTTTATCGTTATCATGATACTACTTATTATGTCGTCTAATAAGCAAAACTTTCAACCGAAATAATTGTCTTAGAATTAAGTATAAGCCTTTTCTTAATTTTTACAATGAAAAAATTTTCAAAGTGTCAGCTTGATTTTTTTTTTATCCTAATACTTATTAAGTCTTTATAAAACCCAATCAAAAAGATATATATATATATATATATATATGAAAGTATATTTTTCTATAGAAGCTGTTTTTTAATTAAAGTTATACAAAATTTTAATCTTTACAAAACATTTAAGTATTGTAGGGGAAAAGACAATTGCCGGTGCAACTGTTTGAGGCAAAACCAATGCCAGAAGACAAATGGAGATGCCATAAAATGTCTTATTCCTATTATATCGTTGGAGCTGTCAACCCATCGATGACACACATACACACACGACTTAAGTTGAACATGTCCACTGATATCCATGTCCACTTATTATACATTTAAGCAAACTTATTAATAATAGAATAAAAAATTTCGCAAATGAAAATCAAATGTTTGCATACATAGATTGTAAGTATATTATTGATGTAATAAATACTTCAAAATATAAATTGATATTATGTCAAAGCATAGATTTATACATAAACAAATATATGTATTTCAAAATAATTACAAACACGCAATTAATTATTTCTTTAAGCATTTTGTAAGCTGATAAACCCAAAACAAATCATAGAATAAACATAACAAATTTAGTCTATGAAAAATTACTCGAAATTTATGTATAAAATAGAACATGAAATAAATTATTATTATGATTATTAAATACAACTAGGACTTTATGTAGGAATACTTAAAAAAAATTAATAAAAAAAAAAACTAACAATACATGATGATATATCTATATAATAATACTAAAATGAAAAACCTTAAAGCGCTCTATATATGTAAAAACATAAAAACTAATTATAAATGCAGGTTAAAGAATATAAATATAAAAACAAAACAATAAGAAATGAGGGATGTTATGTTAATGACTTGATGAATTATTTATAATTTTGTTAATTTTTAAATGGCATGAATAAAAGAGATAATAAAGTGTAAAAAACGGAAAGAAAAAGAAAACAAAAACCCAACAAAAACAATTTAATTTCAATATATAGATGGTTTCAATGGAAAGTTTGTATACCCAGTTTTATTCATGAAATGTAGTTCAACATTTACGATCAAGAATTTTGTGTTAAGGAATTCCTCAAAATGTTTAAGGAATTTTCCACAATTTAGCTATCGTTTATAGGATTCATAGATCTACCAAATGGGACTATATTCTTCAGATGTTTAACTATAATAACTATAACTATAATGCTCGGTTTTCACTATGTCATTTTCAGTGGTCAGTTGTTGTCAATCAAATTAAAAATAATAACATGTTGACATTTTTTCTAACTTTGGCAAACTTGGAAAATTAAAAACAAATAAATTACTAAATAGAGCTATGCAGAAAATGTTCTAGAGTTTTGATAAGGTGATAAAATTTTTTGTCGTCATAAAAATGACTAAGTGAAAACCAAGCATAAGAAACACAAAAATCGATTTTTCTCTTAAGCAAACCCTTACCCACCACTTAAGCACTTTGAAAGTTCTAGCAAAAAACATGGAGACACTTAGATGCAAATTATTTTAACCCTACATAACTAACCTATTGCTGAGTTGCGTCACAGCTAACTCTGGGTGTTTTCTACCCACATAAGAAATTCTCAGTTCTACACACTAAAAAATTTCAAAAATAAATTCACACCGGTGAGCGGATATTTACATTTTTTACACCGAACAGTGTTAATTTTCACCGCTTATTCGGTGTGAAATGTTGAACTTATCCAATCGGTGTGAAATAAGAAAGGCAAAGAAGAAGAGCAATATTAAAATCACATTCTCATTGATAAACAAATTAAAAATTGAAATTTTTCAATTTTATTAGTCCAATTTAATTTTGTAAATCTTGATTAAAGATTTAAATGTAATAATGGACCCCTAAAAAATTAAATAAGTCCCAAAAAAAGTCCATACATTTTTGGGTGTTACTTCATATGAAATAACTCCTAATTTATGGAGACCACCTCATAAATTTTTGGAAATATTTAATTTTTTGTTTGGGTCTTATTTCATTATGAAATAAAGCCCAATGAAATAAGCTCCAATCAAATTTTATTAGGGGCTTATTTCATTTGATGATTAATAAATTTAATGACAATTTAATAAAAATTGCAAAAAATATCCTTTTGAATAGTTAAAAATTACGCCGTTCGGTGTTAAAAAAATAATCATTTTGCGTATTATAAATAAACACTTAACAGGGTACAAAACAAACATCCTATCTGATATTTACTTTTTTACACCGTTCGGTGTTAAAAAATATTCTCTTTCGGCTATTAAATTCGGGCACTTTGACACGGTGTTTTTTAACACCAAATGGTGTAGGACTCCCTAAAACACCGATCGGTGCAAAAATTCTATACAAATTTTTAAGTGTGTAGTAACTTTATTTTTATTGTTATAATATCTTAAAAAAATTTCAGGTTTTTTTTTAAATTAGTATTTTATCTTTAATACGTATAATTTAAGAAATTCTGGCAATGTATGCAAGCACTCAAAGCCTTTCCAACGATATCTTAAAAGTGAGGATCGCATTAGAAATAATGAAGTTATTTCAATGTTAGTGAAAATAAACTCAAAAAAATTTAAAAAGGCACGAAAAACAGCATTATCTTGAATGCTATTGAAAAATTTAAAATAAATATCTGACATTTAATTTTTTTACAACTATTCTACCAGCCAATATATTTACGAAAAACACGATTTTTGGAGGTGTTTGCAAAATGTTTTAGCTCACTGGCGGCTATCGCAACAGACAAAGTATTTTAGGAACCATAAAATAGACCAAGCTTATTTTTAAGAGGGGAACACATGAAATTTTTTTCTAATGGAAGTCGAGGTACCTTAATATATTTACTTGCATACATAATGTATAAAAAACTTGACTTGAGAATAAAATGAAACAAAAACTTATATATTTTAATTTTAGATACTGGTTTTTTGAGATTAGTTTAGGTAGATCCTGGCTACAGTCCTGGTTTAAGGTATTATTATATAAATGTTAAACATTTTTTTTAGACACCGTCTTCATATTTTTTGTGTTTAATGCAAATTAAGGTTGGAAAAGACTTTTCAAAATTTAATTTTTTGGTTAATTAATTTTAAGATCTATTTAATAATTATATGAATTAATTTGCGAGCTTTAGATCAAGTGAGTTAATCACAGCTTAATCACTCAAAGACTACTGAATAGGATGTAGGGATTTCCGAAACAGAGTCTCTAGTCAGCTAAGTGACTCTATATAGAGTTGTTGTTGTTGTTGTTGCCTTCTTAAAAATTTACTTGCAGCCCTATTCTGGCAAATTAACAAATTGTTAACCAGTATTTTGAATATTTCTATGTGTTTGTTGTCATTTTTTTAGTTCAAAACAAAATTAGAAGCTCAAAAATAAAAAATTTTGTTAAAAATTGTCAATTGCTTATCAGTTATTGACAATTTCATTAAAAAATTTTGTTTTTTGAGCTTCAAATTTTGTTTTGAAAAGAACAAACACATAGAAATATTCAAAATACTGGTTAACAATTTGTTAATTAGCCAGAATAGGGCTGTTGAACTCAAGCTCGCAAATTAATTCATGTATTACAGTTTTTGTTTAATTTATTAATAAAGTAATACATTAAGCTGATCAATGCGTCTAATTTTTTATTGGAGAGTTTTGTTCGGATATTATTACAAATATAACCCGCTAATGAGAAGCACCGTTTTAATTCTATGCTAGTTGGAGAAATAGTTTACGATTATCGTAAGCAATTTGTAAGTTTCGATCACAATTGCCTTCACCACAAAAAAAAAATAATTTCCTAAGTCAGAATATCTGACAATTTTGCAAAATCTTCTAAAACTTTCCAATGGCTTTGCTCAAGTGATTCAATTTCTAACAATCTTTTTCTGCCTAAATAAAAAGTTTTCTATTTCTAATTTACATGAATATCTGTAATAAATTTTTTTATAAAAATCCCGGAATCCTGGAAAGAAAATTCCGGGATTTAAACCGGGATCCCGAAATCCCGAAATTGAGTTCCCTAATTAATACATATATACAAAATGAACTGCAAGTGAGGTGCAAAAAATATATATAAATAATTGTAGGAATCTTAGAGGCGATTATTTTGATGTAAGAAATTTTTAAAAATTTTACAAATTTGTGATTAGTCGTCTGTTTGGTGAAACAGACATTTAAAAAATTTTTACAATTTTGTGAGAATTTCCTTACAACTCACATATTGGTAAGTTGGTGAAATAGGGCACTGGTCTCCACGATATCTCAAGAACTACTCTCTGGACTAACTTGGATTTTTTTTATTTCAAAGAAGATAAAATTTGTTAGATCCCAAACCTAAATTTAGATAATATTGGACAGTATTTTTTTTAGAGAACTTTAATGAGCGAAAAATGTGAAAAATCCGCTACTTAAAATTCAAATGTGCGCCATTTTAGTTATTTTCAAGTATTTATTGATATTAGTATCGCCTGTGACCGAAATTCGACCAACCTTCTGAAATTTTAATCGTTTTTTCTTGTTCTGAGACATGACCTTGCTTTAAGAAAATGTGATGTACTAAGAAAATCTTACGTTTAAAATTTATTGTCTACTGAAGACGAACTACAAAATAATAGTAAATTTTTTTGGTCTTATTTGAATACTAAAAGAAAAACTAATGGCTTGCCTAGTCTAATGCGTTATCTTGACGATTGCTCAGAGGATACCGAAACTATTTGCAACTTTTTTGCTGAAAATTTTAAATCTGCTTACTCTAATGATAGTTTTGACGTTTCCAATTTTAGGGTGCCTAATGCTATGTGCGACATAAGCACCATTAATATTACTGAATTTGATGTTGAACTTTCACTGCAGGATATAAAAGGAAAAACATCTGAAGGACGTGACGGTATTGCACCAATTTTGTTAAAACTTTGTGCAAAGTCATTAGCATATCCTTTGTACCTAATTTTTAATAAGTCTATTGCCACTGGAGCGTTCCTAGATTCTTGGAAAGTATCTCATATTGTTCCAATCTATATGTCTGGTCCGAAGGAAGACGTTTGCAACTATAGACCAATTTCTATAATCTGTGCAATACCAAAACTTTTTGAAAAAATAGTTTGTGAAAAAATTTCACCATGTTTTGTTAATGTTTTGTCTGAATATCAACATGGATTCCGTGCTGGTAGATCAACTGTTACTAATCTAGTTTTGTTTTCTAATTACATTGTTAATTCATTTGTTAGTCGTTTGCAAACCGATGTCATATTTACTGACTTTGCTAAAGCTTTTGACAAGGTACACCATGCCTCTTTAGTGTTCAAACTTGAGTGTCTAGGATTCCGTGGTGAGTTTATTAAATGGTTGAACTCATACTTATGTAACCGTGTACAACTTGTAAAAATAAATGATTCCCTTTCGTGTCCTATAAGTGTGTCATCTGGTGTCCCTCAAGGAAGTCACCTTGGTCCGTTGTTGTTCTTACTATTCATTAATGATCTTCCCCATGTTATTAAATATTCTCAGTGTCTGTTGTTTGCAGATGACTTAAAATTATATCGTTCCGTAAAGTCTGTTGAAGATTGTTGTCTTTTACAGACTGATTTAAACTCAGTTGCCTCGTGGTGTACCTCTAATAATCTTTGTCTTAATATTTCAAAATGTCAATCGTTCTCTTTTTATAGAATCAGTTCAGCAATATTTTATAGCTACAGTATTAATAATCTCACTCTTGATAGAGTATATCTTAAAAAAGATTTAGGCGTAATTTTTGATCGCCAGCTTAATTTCAAAGATCATTTTGATTATGTCATACCTAAGGCCTACTCTATGCTAGGATTTTTAAAGAGGAACTCTAAAGATTTTAGAAATCCTCTTACAATCAAGGTACTATTTGAATGCCTGGTAAGACCTTACCTAGAATACTGTTGTGTCATATGGAATCCCTCATATGCCTCGCATATTCGGAGACTGGAGAGAGTCCAGAAAGTTTTTTCTAAATATCTGTTCTCAAAGTTGAATTGGCAAATCAATTTACCTTCATATAAAACACGTTGTGCTTTGTTTAGTCTGAATTCACTTGAATGTCGCCGCATAATGTATTCTGTTGTTTTTATTAGAGATGTCATTCACTGTAATATTCAATGTCCATGTATCTTAACCATGATTAATTTTTATTCACCTAGTAGAAACCTAAGAGGATGTTTCCATTTTCGTTGCAATACACTGAGAAGCAACTTTGCTCAGCAAGAGCCATTGGCTCATTGTCTTCGCATAACTAATTTATTGTTAGCTGATATTGATATTTTTAATAATTGTTATAGACATTGTTTTAAAAGCAATCTCTTTCTAGTCCTTAACCAAATAGGGGTACTCGAACGTTTTTAATTTATGTTATTTGTTATTATTTTTTTAAGTTATTTGTAATTTTTATGTAATCAATTATTTTGTATAGTCTGTAAGAGATGTCATCTCTGTTTGACAAGCAATAAATAAATAAATAAACATAAACATAAAATTATCGCAATAATTTTGATATAAAAATAATCTTAAATTTTTTAAAAATATCTATAAAAACATTACCCATTAAAACTTTCGTACATCGTCATTTTTCACAACCAGGGCTTTTCATATAAAAACACGTTGTACTAAGAAAAGCTATAGTTTTCAAGATATCGCCATAACTTTGATGCCAAAATAAAGGGAATTTTGCAGAATTTACTATTTATAAGAAATTTCACCATCACACATGTTTCATACAAAAATGCTTATTGTAGGGTATTCATAAGAGATAGCGAAAAATGTATTTTGTACATTGTATTAACGTCGAAAATTTCCTCTTACGCCATTCATTTCTTTCTTTCATTTCTAATAGTTTAGGTTTTACTTAAGAAATATTCTTTAAACGCTAATATTTCAGGTCAAAGGTCAGAAAATATTCATTGAACTTCTTCTCCCTACTCTAATTTCTTTAAAAAAAATTATCAAAATCGATTCAGAAACACGGAAGAACTGTTTCTCCCACGCATATTTCTATATAAACCGATATGGCTTAAAACAGAGATTTGTGTATATCACTTTAGAGTGGTTTGAAATATTTGAAAATTTTTTCACAGAAATTATTTTTTAAGCTGTAGAACTTTGTCAAAAATATAAAAACAACATTTTGAAAAATTAAGTTTTCATCAAAAAAATCATAAGGGGTAGCTCATGAATTTTGATATTAGAAACTGTTTATTGAATTATATGTTAAAAGGAACCAATTTCTGGAAATTAATGGCATGCCATATGAAAGAGTGTGAAAAAAGAAAATTTAATAAGAAAAAACAATTATAGCAAAAAACAATCGGCCTATTGTTTGAGCAAAAACTGAATATTTTAGAGGTTTATTTAAAACAATATAAATCATTGATAATATATCATGATCAATATAATCATCTTATTTCTTCAAAATCATTTAACTGATCTTGCAGACAAAGAAAATTTGATGAGAAACGATTGAAAAATGGCTGAGATATTTGCTTGCAAAATTAAAACTTGAAATTTCAATCGTTTTTTTTCTCATTCTGAGGCGATGACCTTGCTTCAAGGAAATACGTTGTACTGAGAAGATATAAATTTTTCGAGATATCTTAATAATTTTAATGTCATTTTAAGGGGATTTTTTTTACATACTATCCGTGGAAAATATTACCAAGAAAGCTTTTGTATACCGTTATATTCCTCAACCGACGACTTTTCATACAAAAACACGTTGTACTGAGAACATCTATAGTTTTCGAGATATCGCTATAATTTTTATGTCAAAATAACGGAAATTTTTCAGACTTTACTATTTGTAAGAAATTTCACCATCACAATATATATTCACTCTTGTTGTATAAAAAAATGCTTATGTAGGGTAGCCATAGGGTAAGAGATGGCGCAAAATGTTGGAAGTGTTTTTTGCACACCTTATCAATGTCTAAAATTCCCTTACACATCATGTTTTTCTATCTCTTACAGTTTAGCTTTTATTTAATAAATGCTCTTTTTACGCTCATATTTCAGGTCGAAAGTCATCAATCTAAAATGTAATCATACTGTGCAGCCAGACCTTTCATTTGATACCTCATTTACCATTCTACCTCTTCCTAGCCCTGAGATTCCCTACTAAAAATAATACAAACTTTCAACGTTAATATTTCGGGTCAGAGGTCATAAATTTAAAATCTAAAATGATTCTGCACATATAGGGCGCATTACCTTTCGAATGATATAAGTTTCATTGCCCTTATTCTAAAATTAATATCGAAAAAGTGTACGACTACATTTGATGTTTGCCTATTAATATATAAGATTATAGGTTCAAGCTCCATATACAATATAATAGGTCTGTTTCCGTACTCGATTTAAGTAACTTCAAGTTGCTTGAAAGCGTTATTTTACAAATTTTTATTTTTGAAGCTCAAGAGAGAAAAATAACATGCACAATATCACTCTCTATTCTATTGCAATTATTTGAAGTTAGGCTGTGTGTCAATCGAAAACTTTTCAGTCGGATGATCAAATTTTGATAGTTGGTAGATCAAATTTTGGCATTTGTGAGTTGAATATAATTGTCAGAATTTGTGCTAGCCCCAGGGGCTACTATAAATTTTGACACACTCAAAAATAAAGAAAAAAACTACACATCAATTTCCGCGACGTATTTAATTCGAGTGCTTGTAAACTTATTTTGTAAACTTGTAATATAAATAAATAAAATAAACTGGCCATTTCAGCCCTTGGAAGGACTTTGACCTAGCTTCTACTGATCAATTGTGTTGTGCGTGTTACTAAATGTTTGATCACAAATGATCGAGAACTGGACCTACGTGTTTTATGCCGACTCCGAACGGATTATGTTCTTAAGAAGCTTTACATAACAATTTTTACTCTCTAAGGTTTGCCATTGTCTGCAGAGAGGTGACGACTGAACAGAAAAATTAATTCAATTGAAAAAACTTTCTTAAATTGAACCCGGGCTACCGTGGTGCTTTAGCTTAGGGGTACCCTCTAGGCTACTGCCGCCACAAGCAATTGCAGTGCAACATTTCTTGCTAGCCAACCTCCAAGTGCCACCAGCAGCAGCACAAGCAAATGAAGCGCAAATTCTCCGCTTTCAATTTATTAAATTCACGCCGGAGTATAATGGCAGAAATTTGCCTCTGTGCTTGAGACATGCTGAAATGGTGCTTCTGAAATATTGGAGAGTTGACCAGTCAATTGAATTGTGCTGCACTTGCTGGTGCTGCTCGTGGCGACTCTCGGAGAACGTAAGCAAGCAAAAGAATCAGGAAATTTGCGCTCCAGTTGCTTGTGCTGCTGGTGATGGTACTTGGAGGATGTTGGCTAGCAAGAAATTTTGCACTGCACTTACTTGTGCTGCTGGTGGTGGCACTTGGAGGACGTACGTCAGCAAGAAAAGCCAATTTAACTTTACTGCACTTGCTGATGCACCGGGAGCATGATTCAATTATTACAGGTTGTCTATTCGTTTGACAACACCCGTAAATTTGTAAAAAAAAAATATATTCTCTCTCAAATATAAATGACAACCAGGGTTTTGTGGTCTTCTATGAAAGAAGTTATGTTTCAGTGTTTTGTTGTGTATTTTTTTTTAAAAGTAGTTATTCTATATTTTGCTGTTAGCAGGAAAAACATAGTTTGCATTGCGTTTATAATAATTATTGCTCTGATTATTATTATTGAAAATTGTTTTTAAATTTTGTTGCGAGTCGTTTTTTTTTAATTGAAATATAAATCGCTTCTATTAAGTTGTAATTGTTAAAATAACGTGCGGTATTTGCAAAACAGTGTATTTTTGTGATAAAATTCGAAAATATAATGTGCCAGTGGAAAATATAAAGCCGTCAGCGGTGTGAATAGATTTGCACAACAAAATATTGAAATTAGTTTTTTAAAAACTTACTTAAATTTAATATTAAAACAAACAAGCGTGCAGGACGTAGTAGAAAAAGCAGCAGTATCCTTAGGTATTTAGTACTGCGAAAAAGTATGATATTCCTGCAACTGATTACTTCGATGGCATTAAAAAATTACTCTTTTGCTCTCCTCTTAAATTTTACGGGTGTATTTCATTCTTGTGAGTAAACGTCAAATGAATGGACAACCTATAGTAATTGAATCATGACCGGGAGATCGTTGGCTCACACACACGCACACACAAACTCAAGCACTTTCGTTTTTTCTATTATTATTATTTTGTTATTTTTTAAGTTTTTTTAAGTTTACAATATTACAAGTTTACGAAATAAGTTGCAAGTACAAGCACTCGAATTAAATATGTCGCAAATTGTATAAAATGCAAATTAAAAAAATATTTGCGCTAAAACACGACCGAAATGTGAAACGTCAAAATTTGTAACTGTCAAAATTTCATCGTCCATTTGACACAGCAAAAAAGACAAATTTATTTCAACACACACAAATTTTATTCAACTTGTTATTTTCTTGATATCCTACCACGACTGAAAAGTTTCCTTTTGACAAACAGCCTTAAAGTTTAAGCTTGTGCACACTTAAAAAGTTAACGCTTACGTGCATAATGTATATTGCAATAAAGAAAATAAATATATAAATAAATATATAAATCTTTGTATAAAAAATTCTTCTGGACATGGCTTTGTCACTGAACTAATCCTAAACGGCTGGACTAATTTTGATGAAATTTGGTGTGTGTGCGGCTGAGTCTGTAGATGGTTTTCTTTTAAAGTTTGAGTCGGTAGGTGGCGCTGTTGTTGCTGTGGCAGTGTTTAAAGGGGTATTTGAACATTTTTTCAACAGCAAATAATTTTACCAAAGTTTTTTGCGAAAAAAAGAAATTCGTTAAGGTTTCTTTGGAAAGTTATAAAAATTAGAAGGGAAACGAAAATGAAAAAGATTGAAACACGATTGAACGGACAATTAAACAAAATTTAAAAAAAAATGAATGCAATATTTTGTAACATGACCGAGTTATTCACTTTCAAAGCCAGCACTTTATTTTTTGATTGATTTTTTTTCTATTTCACCAAAAAATAAAATGAGTACTAAAAACTTTTTGTGTGTTTCAGATACGAAAGTTTTTGTGGTGTAAATTTTTTGGAAATTTTAAGCAACTTGCATGTTCCTATAGAAAACGAAATTTTTCTAATAAAAGACATCTAAACCAGGAATGTTACTTACCACAAAGGTATGCAATTACCAAATTGCAGTATATAACTTTAAAAATTCTTGCATGGCAGATTATTTACCTTAAACATTTTAGGTGTTTGATGAATCTGAGGACCTTAGTATGTATGGCGATGAAAAAAAAGGTAAAAATAACTTCTCGATTAACACCGGGTATATCAGCTAGTATAATATAATTTATAAAATTTTTTGTTTTTTTTTTATATCAGATGACATGAGCGTGCTGTGGGATGGAGACCGTTTGGGTACCTTTTTTCAACGTGACTTTTGACGGCGTGTTTACACTTCACATTACTCTCTTATGCAACAAAAAATATTTTCTTACACTTTAAGTATTAATAAATTTCTGTAAAAAACTCAAGGTGTTTATTTCCTTCCTTCTATATAAAAAAAATCAACATTAACGTGTTTTCGGACCTCTAGATGAAAATCTGCCCTTAAACCTAAGAAAAGTGAAATTTTAAATAAATTCAAGATTATGTTTACCCGTTTAAAATGATTTTTATTAAAAGGCATTCCATAGTGACTATTGGGACATTTGACAAACTGTATTTGATAAACTATATTTTAAAACTGAGATAAATAACTATTGTGTAATATTCCTTTTAAAAAAGAAGACAAACTGTTCCTATGATTTGGGACACTGAAAAATCCCACTCATCAAAGAAGAATTGTAGCCAAAACATTTAAATGTTTAAGTCAGCTTCTTCTGTGCTGTACAACATATACTAACAGATTCTTTTTTAATAAAGAATTAGTATGCTTACATTTGTAGACAAAAAGAAAATATATTACAAATTGTGACTACAGGGACAGGTCTTTGTGACTTGTGGGACAAGTAAGACATATGTGGAAATAATAAAATTTTTTAAATCAGTTTTATTATTTTTTAAACCTAATTAATGTAGTTTTTTTATATATTTTTCTGTAAAACATAAATCAAAAGCTACGAAAAAGATTACCTCCAACTATTTAAGGAAAATTTTGACTTGTTTTCCAAACTTGTAAAATTTGTCAACATTTTTATGGTAGGAAATAAGACACATCCGTCTTATAAGTGGCGAAAAATTCTGCTTCATTGACTAAAGTCGATCTTAAAAACAATCTAATTCTTCGTCTTTCTTTTTTTCATTTTAAAATCTTCTTAACATAAAACGCCTTGAGAGTAACTTGCAGTACCTGAATTGGCTTTTGCGTTTATACTTGGCCCAATCATATCCTTAGGTTCAACATTCAATTCCTGTTCACTGTTCCTTGAGTACACATTAGGGTAGTTTAACTTTCCTTTTTGAACCAATAAAAGATTTTCGAATTTATAAGATGTTGCGATTAATATATTTTTCGCAATATATTAAATAGTAAATTTTTATTTTTTTAATTTCAACCCATGCTCAGGGGATGCCCCCTATAAATGTGTAAGTATAACGGCATAAAGAAGCTTTAACTATTTCATTTTGGGTCAGAAAAGAAAATGAAGCTATAAACAGCGGCATTGAAATAAAAGCAGGTTTTTTTACTGAATGTGTCCCAATAGTCACTGTGGTTACTGGAACACATTTTAAAACAGTCTCGAAATCATAAAATGATCGCTTTAATCATTAAAAGATCTTTAAATAGTGCACCACATGTTAATTATTAGGAAGTATTGAATTTACAAAGCCTTACTTCAGGGTAGGAAAAAAACTTTTATATATTTTTGCGTGACTACGTGGGCATGCAACTTGCATTTGTTGAAAGAAGAACTACACAAAAACTTACACACCTTTTCGCTTTATTTCTATATAAAACCATAGGTTTTCCAAGTTTTCAATAAACGACACATCTTTATTAAAAAGAATTTTATAGTTTTTTAACAATTAATTTTTATTGTCTTTTCAAAAATACCTTTAAAGTGAAAGTCGTGTTAGCTTTGTTGAATCTATGATTTTTCAAAATTTAAGCAATTTCGCGTTCTCTTCCATTTTGACCAAATTTGAATGTTGAACGTAAAAGCTTGAAAAAAAATCTTGAAATTTTTTTACTCAAATTAGTATTTTTATTTTGTAAGTAGATTAATTATGGTTAAGCTTCCAAAAAAAAGCCAAATCAGAGTTGTTAAAATTTTTTGTTTTCCTAAAATAAGAAAAATATAGCGAAAAATGGGTATAAAAGTGACTAAATTTCAATCGCTAATATATCAATTGGGAAAACTGAGTATGCCACTAAGTTCTACGACCAAAAAATAAGTTTACATTTCTCGGCATTTTCGTGTGTCTTTTTGAAATTACTAGTGTAATTAATGGAAAACCAAAATTTATCTCATTTACCTTTTCTACGTGGATGGCCCTTAAAAAAATTGATTTGCTCTAGGTAAAACAAAAAATTTGTGTTTTAACTAAAAAAATAACAGAAGTTTTAATAGTCCAAAAGTACGAAAATGAACGATCGCCCAAAAAACCGTCAAAAATTTTTGGGCGGTTGTTCATTTCGGGTTTGGGCGATTGTTCGTTTTGTTTTTTTGGGCGATTGTTCACAATGAACAAACGCCCCAAATTTCAAAGAATGAACAATCGCCCAGAAATATTTTTTGGGCGATTATTCATCGCATTTTTGGGCGACTGTACATTATGAACGAACGCCCAAATTTTTTTGGGCGATTATTCATTTCACGATTTGGGCGAAAGTTCGCAGTTTTGGGCGATTGTACATTATGAACACTCGCCCAACTGTTTTTGGGTGATTGTTCATTTTTGGGTTTGGGCGATTGTAACTGGGGCGATTATTCGCACAGCCATCGAAAAAGCATGTCATCATAACTACAGCCTTTTCCTTACAACTATTATAACAATATTATTACTATATATTTAAATGAACGATTTCTCCGGAATAGAAGTCCTAAGGAAGGGTCTGTTGGAATAAAATTCAACCATATTCATTCAATGAACCGTAATGTGATAGAACTGGCGTACTAATGGCAAAAAATCGATAAGGTGTATTCTTGGTGCAAGAGAGCTGCATTACGCTTCGAAAAAAGGCAACTAATATTACCCATGTTTGATCCGCATTACACAAAATATGCATTCGATTTATTTATTTATGCAATTTTACCATCCCAGAAAGTAATGTGATGTCTTTAGCCCCACCCCAGTATTTGACTGCTACACAAAACATCAGATTGAAAATAATTTTTAATTAATTTGACCCTTTAAACATAAACCTAAATTTTTGAAGTGAGTAGTTTTAAGTATAAATAGCAATAAAAGTTCCATTTCACTTAAAATATGTGAAATACTTACATTTTTGCACATTCTCCCTTTTATTCTTGTTTAGAATAAGGGAACAGGAAAAAGCGAAAAATTCCCGAAAAATACGCAATTAGCATCGGGCTGAACATTAAAAATTTTTTTTTTTAAATTTACTAGAAGATTTATAAAAGTCATTAAAATCGCTAGTTTTTAATTAAGATTTTTTGGAATAAACAAAATATTCCACGAAACTTCTACGTGCGAAATATTTTTTTTCAAAATAAATGCATTTAATTTTTAGCGGTAGTGTCACCATGTATTTTTTTCTTTTCTCAACCCAGCAAATACAATAACAACCCACAATATTTTTGATATGTAAAAATTATTGCCAAAGTAATTTGTGGCGTCATTTTCTTTTGTTTGCTTCTTTTTTGTGTGTTCTTTTTCGTTGGGTTTTTGGCGTAGAGAGGATTTTTGTTCAATTTGTTTTCTTCTTTCCAACTTTGTTCGTAATTTTTGAGCTCTCCTATCTTCTGCATACCTACTCCCATTGTTGCTTACTGTGTAACGTAGATGTCATTAGTGCTTTAGCGGCTATTTACTATTTTTCTTTAAAAATTGTGAAAAAATCAATGAAGTACGCAATTCTCTAAACAGCAAGCAACTAGAATACTTACAGAACTAAAAATTAAAAAGTTTTATAAGTTCTAAAATTTTTTCCAGTAAGACTAAGTCAAAAAGGTTGCATGTTCATTATTCTTACACTATTATACATAGCAAAAATTTGTTTTTGTCTCAATCAAATAAGTGTTTGATAAAATTGACTTTTGATTGCCTAAGTATAATTTTTAGTAATAAAATAAGATAAGTAATAAAATCCTTTTCTGGTTTTATGCTACATTTTATTTGCTCTATTATAACGCAAGAGATACATACATAAAAACGTTTGAATACGCATGTAAAGCAGTTAGTAAGGTGTCCTTAAACATGCATTTATTTTAAAATTCTTAATTATAGTATGTATGCAGACTAAGCATACAAAAAGTTCATTAATAAATATTTATATTTATAAGTAGGCATAGCGATCGAGCAGGCACAAGAGTGACATCAAGTTCGCGTGGAGACGACACTAAATAAATAAACGTTCACTACTTTAATATCGTTATAATTATTATAAAACGGAAATGAAAGTATTTAACTGGCATAAAAAATTGCTTTTTTAACAAGAGACTTTTTTTATCTCGATTGACGTTTACGAAGTACGTATATTCTTAAGGTTTAAATTTAAAACACGTTCTGGTTTTTAATAAAACTGAAATTAATAAACTGGCGCATGCCAACACGTTGAGCACAATTATATTCTCATATTGTTGTGAAAGCACAGTAAATTAAAGTGAAACACACAAAACTATACACGAAAGCGTAAAGCTGTTAGCTATTTAGTCTTTATCGTAATGATTTCGTATACGATTTTGATGCCACTCAACTGTTAATTATTGCAATAAAACACAAAACACGTTTTGGCTAGTTTTTCACATGCACAATAACGCGAAAATAGTTTATTTACCATTTTGCACTTTTTAAGTTCGGCTACAGTTCGCGCTCTCACAGAGTGTAAAATTTCACCATAGAAACTTCTTATATTATTATTTTTGTAATTTGGTTTTTATTTATTATTATTATTATTATAAGTTTTTTCTCATGTTTTAGAAACTTATGCATACAATTTTGATCTAATTACTTCAATAAAATCATCATTTACAATTTGCAATTTTAAACATTGCTTTTAACCAAGAAATCATCATCATATTATAAAAATTTAACGACAAGATGTACATATTTAAAAATAAACTTTTTCACAAAATCCAAATTAATTAAAAAAAAAACAACTAAAATTTTAACTCCACCTAATTTAGATACATATTAGCACGATCGAATTTTCGAATTTAATATAAAATAGTGCTTGGCTTGATATCGAAAAAATACTCACATAGTAGGAAATGCTTCAACAATATTTCAAATACAAAGACAAATATAGTAGTATCATCGTATAAAGGAAACCCATAACGAACACAAGAATTATTAAGTAACGACGTAACGTACATATATAGTAGTGTATGGAAAATATAGTAATTAATATGTTTTATAATTATAATAATCATTAGCTTATTGGGAATTTTCTTTGTGTTATTATTATTATTATAAATGTTCTGCTTTTTGTTTTTGCTGTACTGTTGTTGCTGCTGCTCTAATTTATGTTATTTTAAATCTAAGTCCTCTTCCGTCGATGAAGAACTGGCCGCTCCGGTAGAGCAGGGCGTGGAGGCGGCACAGCGCGCTATCAACTCATCGTACGGTTTATTGTGTAGCAAACAGACGAGCACAACTGTCATATTATCGCCGCCCAAACCGCCCATCTGACAATCGGGCGCCAGGCAATGATTCATCAGCTCTTCGCAGATCTCTTCCGGATACATTCCCATGCCGATGCGCTTTCGGCAGAAGTCGATGACTTCTTTGTTGCTCATAACGTCCCAAATGCCGTCACATGCCAGCACAATGAATTCCCAGTTCGAGTCGATCACACGAGTTTCCACATCGGGGTAGGCTGTCGGGAGGAAGTAGAGGTAGAGATGAAATATTTTTAATTGAAAAAAATCAAAACAAAACAAAACATAAAATTAGAGCATTTATATTTAAATAAAGGTGTGTTGTGTGGGTAAACAGATGCTTATTGAGATAATAAAAACAAAATATATTTTCTAATTTATAAATAGTTTATTTGTGTTCGGAGTGAATGCTGAATATTTATAATTAAGTGGAGTTGTTAGAGACGAATTTTCATTTCTCTGCATCTTTTTTTTTTTTAATTTTTGCAGATTTAATCCATTTTAAATGATATTTTTTCTGACGGTTCAAAACTTGACAACAAACTTAGGGGAGGCGTCTTTTCAACGGATCTGGACATCAGAAAATCATTTAGACTGCCAAATCATTGCAGCGTCTTCCAGGCTGAAATAATGGCTATATATATAGCTGTAGAATGGCTGAGGTATAGTGAGATATCAACTAAAGATATCTACATTTTTACCGACAGCCAAGCAGCGATTAAATCCCTTGCAGGTGTGTTCCTAACATCACCAACAGCCCTTAAATGTCGCTCGTTTCTTTATGAGATGGCTGATAAGTTCGACATTCATCTGGTCTGGGTACCAGTGCATAGGGACATTCCGGAAAATTGTAGAGCGGAGGAGCTCGCTAGGGAAGGTATAGCGGCAAGGCTGCTGCCGGATATGGAAACATTAGGCATTCCACTTCCGTCTTGCAAGCTGGCTCTAAGGCAACATTCCACAGAACTGGCTAATTTCAGGTGGAAGCATAGCACCACCTCTAACACATCTAGACAGTTGTGGCCTAGTTTTAATGAAAAACGAACGATTAAGCTCACGAAAATGGCGAGGAAAGATCTTTCCATTTTGATAGGCGTTATAACAAGACACTGTATTATAGGTAATCTCCTCTGTTCATGTCCCGCTTTAGCCCGCAGAAGACAGAAGCATCTAGCCTCTTTTTTGATGATCTTAGAGATCTTGAGGAGGTAGACGTTAAGCTTCTACTGCTTTTTATTATAACCTAATCCATTTTGGGTCGCTTCCAGTTTCATTATATTACCTATTGGCTGTCTAGTTGAAGGATATTTAAAATAACATATTCGGAAAAGATTTTAGTCAACATAATTAATATAGAGGTCATTTAGAAAAAACTTTAATCAAATGGTAGAGCTCGACCAAACGAAATCAGCAAAAATTCTAAAAACAACTTCAGTAAACATGCTTTGTTAGTGCAGACTTCCAGCAGGCTGTTGGACTACATATAATAACATAAGCATAGAAACTAAAGTAAAACAGAAATACAACAACAAATGTGACATGATGAAATGGAGGAAAAACTGAGAAATTGACGCTTCAAATCTCATCGCCCCGATGGTGCAGTGCGTTAGCGCGCGCTTGCACGGGTATCACAAAGATTTCTGATGACGCTTTTAGCAGAGTAGAAATTGCAATCAGATCAGCTAGTGATTTTTTCCTTTTCATATTGTAAAAACTTTGTTGTTGTTGTTGTTGGTGTTGTTGTTTCTTTGGAAAAATTCGTTAGAACAATTAATTGTTCTAACTTTGACCTTAAGCTCAATAAACGATTTTAAACTATCAAAAATCAAGTATGATTTAAACTATCAAACATTTAGAATTTGTATTTAAATCATATAAAGTCAACATGATTTTAGTAATAGTTATAGGAAAATTCCGGAAAAGTTATTTTAACCTTTTCACCCCTGAAGCTTGTCTGATGCAAAATTTTATTAAACTTACTACTATTGAAAGTTTATTGAAATTTCTAATTATATGTTCTTGGTTTTTTTTCTGAAAGATTTTTTCAATCCAAAGTTTTGAAATTAAAAATTAATAACAAAACGTTGAAAACTATTAATATATATTATAAAGAGTTTGAAAAAATAGGATTTCCCTAAAATAATTTCAAAGTTGGTGATCATAAATGGATAATGTCTCTTTAGAATCTCTTATCTATGCGTTTTCTTTCAATGTTGATGACATGGTTTGGGTTTAATTATGTGCGTCCTTTGACGGTGCATTGATTTTAACGCCGCTGCCTGAGGTATTCATTTACACAAAGCATAAAAGTATCAACTCTTTTAAGAAATGTTGTTACTTTCCGAGACCTAAGGATTCAAATGTCAGTCGAAGCTGCGTCATCCTTCTTTAACGACTCAATTTTAAAATGGATACGGACAAATGCGCTCACATTTACAGACGATATGTAGAAGATATGTAGAAGAGAAACTAAGAGCCGGATGCGAAAGAAGTGTAAATTGTATTAATCGTTTTTCAATTTAGTTTCAAGACTTAAATTTGTCGGCCTTAGTAGTCTATTGGAGAGTGCTCTAGACTACAAACCCAGAGGTCCCTGGTTCGAATCCGGGTTCGGGCATGGTTCTTTTCACTTTATTTGTTCTTTCCTACATTTAAGAATAATGGAATACTATAAATCCACAGCTAAATTGTTGAAAATGTGGAAATTAAGGACAGGAACAACTATGGGCTGGAAATGCTTGCCGAGGTTTAAGGCATAACACTAGCCTCGGTTAAAAGCAATTCATATTGTCTTTCACATTTCCCTTTTTATCGCCCACAAATTTATGGAAATGCTATATTTCAGCCGGTTTTGATCGTTTAAAATTAAAATTTGGTAAATTAGTTCGTATGGTAACTTTCGGGAACTGTGCTAAAAATGGTCGTGGGCGCACCATGTTTACACCCTTTTTTCAGGGAATAAGCGTGTAGTGAAGCAAAGTGCGACAGGTATATACGAAATTAAGCTGAAATTTTAGAACTCGATTTGTTTCAAGTACGACATGGTTTAAGGAGAACAAATTTTCCACAGCCATTTTTACCGCCCACAAATCAACAAAAAATGCTATATTTTGGACGGTTTTGGTTGCATTAGACTAGAATTTGGTATTTTAGTTTATATAGTTACCCATATTTCTGGAAGACATGAAGGTGCAGAACAACGTTTGCCAGGGCATCTTGTTTCGGGTGTATAATCATTAAGGGGGATTATACACCCACAACTTTTTTGCTTAAAAAGCTTCAAGTCTAAAGAATATGTGGTTAAAATTTCAAGTCCATACCTCAAAAAATAACAAAGTTATAGCCTAGTGAGTGAACCACCTTGGAAAGCTTCGATAGAGATTTATTAGCTTTGAAATTTTCAAACGCGTTTTTCTCGAAACCATGTTTTCATTTCAGTTATAAGCAAAATAATAACTAATTTTTTTGCTTCAAATAAATTTTGGCGGAACAATCTTGGTCACCGCTTTTTACCTTTTTTCACAGCGCTCTTAAAAAATTATGTATCTAACTTGCATGTGTATATTTTTTGATAAAAAAACCTTCATTCAAAAATATCCCTTAAGTTTCCTTAAAAAAATTCAAAAACAGGACCTTCTTTTTCCGGCTTCGAGGTGTATAATCCCCCTTAAAGTATTATCTGGTCACAGCTTAATCACGCAAGAATGCTGAAAAGGAAAGGGTAGCGCCTTTCGAAACAGTCTGTTTGGACTGCTGTGTGATTGACTCTATACAGAGTTGTTGTTGTTAATTGTCTTTTTTATTACTTACTTAGACCTAGTTTCGAAATTAAGTTTTAATAATTGAAAAATGATCAAAGGTTATTAGTTTTACAATTAATTATAAAATAAGTATTAGTTTTTTTTTGCTCAACTAAGTCATATTCTAATTGTAATTTATTTCTTCTAAAAATCTTCATGTCGACGTATCTTGATTTAAATTATAATATGTATAAAATTAAATAAAAAAACTGAATTGGCTTCAATTGGACTTTTAAAATACATATTTTAGAAACAAACAAAAAATGCAGTCGTTTTAACTGAGTTTGAACTTTTAAAAATAAATTAACAAAAAATCACTATTTGAACAGTTGCAATTTAAATAAAAGAAATAAATGTGTTACTTTATTGAGATCGCGCGAAAAACAAATATGTGCATTCAACTTTATTGAAATTAAGACTACGCGGGGACTCAAAAGAAGAGTTCGGGGTCTTATGAGTAAGAGAAACTGCCTAAAACAAATTCTACATAATTAATTTTTCAATAGAAGAGGATTGGAGAGCTTTGAATCGCTTGTATTATTATTAATCTTATAACCAAATAAAAAATGCCATTTTTTGGTATTTTGAAAAAACATTTTGTTCAAACAGTTCTTAAATGTGCATCTGTCATTATATTTTTTTATTAAAATTACGATTGCAATTAAATTTGAGAAAATTTACAACATAGACAACGATTTAAGCTTTTATAACAAAACCGAATAAAAGGAACCGTTCAACTTTTACAGTCTGTGCATTTAAAAATGCAAACAAATTTCATTTTTAGAGGCAAATAAGATAATGTTATAAAATATTATTTTCGTCAAAATATGTGTAAGGGTAAATTTTTTATCTGCTACGGAAATTTGAGTATGCATTCTGTCAAAAAATGAAAGTTAAAAGAAAAAAATTATTAAAAATTACTACAACAAATTTAATTAAAACAAGAAAAAAAATTATTATTTCCAAAAAACATCTGTAAGAAAATCAAAACCGCTCCAATGAATTTACTCCAATTTGAAGTGAGCTATATTATCGTTTTTAAGAGTTCCTAATTCTTGAGATTCCCAGTACTCTTTCCTCTATACAGTTTGATGTATTTTCTGGTTTATCACGATCATTAAAAATTAAAATCGTACGAACATTTTTTTAATAAATAAATTAAATAATTTTTCTTTATTTGGCAGTTGTATTAAAGACGGTTTTTAAAATGTCCTACCAAAATTATGTTCGATTTTCTAATTAAAATTGTTTGTTTATTTCGCAATAGTCGGGACGAATTTTTTATCATTCAACCAATTTGATTCTGAGTAGCTTATTTCAGAAAATAAATAAAAAGGTTTTTTTCAAGCCAAGTATTTTAAAAATGTTCTTCTCAATTATTTGTAAAAAAAAAATATAATTAGCTTTTAATAGCCTTATATGAATTATTTTTTGGCAAGCCTTGGTTTGAACAGCGAAAATTCGCCATCTTCACTCTACGGGCATGAGTCACGACATTCCTTTGGAAACATTGGCAATTTAAATTGAAGTGTCCTCTTCTCAATCAGACCGTTTGTCCCTTTTAGTAAACTGCTTTTGCGAGAATCTTCAACAAGGACTTGTGATAATCTTTTTAGTCGAAATAATGTCGAAAGTAAAAATCTTGTTCGCGTCTATTATGACGAAATTAAGGATTAAGGCCCTGACTTTTCGACTGTTTTCTTACATTTTCAAGTTATTGAATTAGAGAACCAATTTGCTTATTATTGCTTTAAAAACTTACCCGTTACAATTTGTTCTTCGGGTTTCTTGTTTGCATTGCGTTTGAAGATGAAATCACCTAAGGCGCGTGACAACGCCAGGTTGCCGTTAACGCGATTGAACTCAACCCAGCCACCACCTTCATTAATACGTTTTGTTTCTTCTTCGTTGTTTGGCTTATGGTCCATGGACAAAGTCTCTACCTCTCCGTTTATGCAGGCAATGGCGCGTGAGTCACCAGCGTTGGCGCAATACAGGTGATTGTCTTTGATGAGTACCACGACAGCAGTGGAGCCGGCCAACTGTTCGCCCCAGGACTCATTGTACAGCATTTCATAGTCGATGTCGAGAAAAGCCTGCAAACAATTTAAAGATTTTTATACTGGAGAGTAAGAACTTTTAATAAATAAAGCAGTATTTACCTGTTTGAGAGCCTTTTCGATGTTCTCACCATATTCCGGACGCTTTAGTATGAACTTGTGCAAGTGCTTGCCGGCATATTGAGCCACTGTTGCACCACCATGACCATCGTAGACGGCAAAAAATGAGGTACCTGGATCGTCGGGCAACGAAAGAATGTGTGTGTGCGAGTCTTCCATATGTATGCGCCAGCCTTGCATGCAGCTGGAGCCAACGCGGTAGATCTCATTCTGGCAATAGGACGATTCCTTTGCGGTGACGGGTTCTGATAGCGTTTGACCCATATTCTGTGCTGTAATTTGTTTGTTTTTTATTTACGATTGTTGTGTGCTGGTTACTATATCTGGTACCTCCTTCCAGCTGGAAATATTAAAGACACACAGATTATATATTATTTTTCGTTGTTGAATTAATTTATTTATCAAGGCCGCAAGCAAGAATAAAAGAAGTTATCAAAAAAAAAAAAATTTTAAATATACTATAACAATCAACAAAATTTTATAAATCAAATATTTAGAAACAAACTGACGAATAAAGGGAAAATTGCTTTTGTTTTACCGTTGCCTAAGGTTGTGTAACAAATTGAAAGTAAACTAAAAATCATTCATACGCACATACAATATAATGGATACTCAAATAAATACCTAATGCTAAGGGTTTTATTGGATTTGGTAGTCAAATATATTTAGTTAATAAAGTGCTCAATGTCAGTCATTGAAATTTTTTATTTAATTTGCCCATGGCAAAAGTTGTTGGCGAATTTGTTATTTTTATACACATAACGTCAGCTTTAAGAGTTGAACATTTGAATCATTTGGTTACGCATCGCGTTTTTGGTATAGATGACTTGATCTTCTCACAGGTAGTGGAGATAATTGTATTTGTTGCTTCAATACACACATTAAGTAAATGCAGCTACTTGGAAAATAAAAATGTGCTCTTTTACATTCGTAAAAATATGTGTCACTTAAGTAATTGTGGGGAGAAATAAGTTCTGACTCATTTCCATGACAATTACAATGTTAACAAATGCTAAGGTAAATAAATAAACAACCTTAACGGTTGCTGACTGTATATTCAAATATAAAATATTTTGTCATAGAAATGTTGGCAACAGAAGGAGAATTTTGAAAGTGTTTGAAACTTTAGCACAGTGATTCAAATAAAAGTGTGAAACCACAAAATGTTATTAATGGTATTCAGTAAAATTTGTTAAGTTCTGCTGAACTGATAAATTGTTAAAGTTAGGAGCTGTTGATGTGAATGCATCTGCTAAGACATTTTACAATCAAGTGCGAAACTGATATGTTAAAATCAGCTGACAGACTTCTACAGCTAAAAACTGTGATTTTAATAACTCGTGGAACCAGTAGTACTCAGTAACCAAAAACGTATTTTAATTTGAAATACAAGTGCGCTAACATTTTTGATACATTTGCTACTCAGAAACTTTGAAATGTTTTAATTCCCATTAATCTTTGTTAATAAAGGGCAGTTTTTAGACTTTGAAGCTGCAAATCAAAAATAATTAGGTACTTGTTAGAACTCATTCCCAAAACGATTCATAACTGAAATTAATAAGTTTGTCAAAATGTTGACAATACTGTTCAATAAAAATTTGTTAAGTTTATCAAGTTATCAGGTTTAAGTTTATCAGATATTTTCGACAATTTAAATAAAGATTTCTTTTTCATTTTGAACTATCCTTTCAAAGGCTTGACAAGTAATATAATGACATAACCCGTCATTGTTCTTAATATCATAATAAAAATTTTATAGGTTTTTTCAAATTCTGCTTTTCGAATTAAATAATTTAAGGTAGCAATTTGAATTGCTGTTATGAGTTTGAAGGATGTAAAAGATTGTATATAGAATCACTGTTAATTGAGTTGGTATTGATTTTTTGAAAATATGTACATGTTACCGAAATTACTAGAAATTAATGGCCTTATTTTATGATTGCGTGCGTTTTACAAAATAAGGCCATAAGTTATTAAAAATGTGCCTCATACAACGTTAAAGCGTTAAAGCGCACCTTATATCGTTTTGACTCAGCACAGTTTAGTGTTGCGTGTTTATTCCCAAGCACTGAATCGGCTTCAGTGGAAGCGATTGTGGAAGCTCTTGATAAACTTTGACAATGAAAGTAAAACAGCTGATTTTCGGAACGATTCAAAAATAAATTCTTCTTTATGCACACTTTCTAAGCGACTTGAAAATGTAAGAACTGATTTGAAGTTTGAAGTTTGATTTTATTAAATCAAGACTGAAGTTCAGAGTCGCAAAATTTGAATGTTTTGTCATTGTTATGTTTAATGTACGCGAAATTTAGAATAACTTGTGCTAAAATCAAAATGTATTTATAAAACAGATATTTTAATAAAAAAATCCCCTGAGGAAGTCGCCAAAAAAGCGATGAAACGTTGGGAACAAAATTAGATCATTTGTTTGATTGCAGTTTTAAAAGCACTGGCCAAAAAACCTCCGAAAAATCATAACGTGGTATCACTTATTTCAATCGATATTTCCTAAATTTTAAATGAACTTTTCTAAACTACATTAGGAAATGGTGTAGTTTCAACTGGGTTTGTTTAGAAAATAGTGAGTTTTTTTTAAGTCTTTAAAAAGTTCACGAGTTTTTAGAATTAACATTTTTCAAAACGATTTTTGCTTTAAGAAGATTTTAGATTGTTTCATAATGAAATAAAGCCTAGCAAAAAAAGAATCGACACGATAAAATAACAGCTACAAATTTTATAAAATAACGAACAAAAATTGTTAAAGAATCATTACAATAATTACTTAAGACCCCGAAAATTATAAAGGATTTTTGTTTTTGTTCTTTGTTTAGAAATTTTTGTACCTATAAAAAACGGGCATATAAAAAACGTAAAAGAGAAAATTGAGTTAAATTTTGGTTTTCCATTAATTAGCTTTAATTTAGTAAAAAGCTATGACTAAATACACTATACTTTATTAATCTATGAAAAATGTTTTGAAAAAATCCCCCAAAAATTATTTTTTGTGCATGTCAACTATTGTTTCATACAGAGTTGCTACGGAATAAAATGTTGATTATGTTTTTAATACTGTGTGTCTTTTCCAGAAAACTTGGCAAAAACTAATGTTTTATATATAAATAAAGCGAAAGGGTATGTAAGTTTTACTCTTCTTTGCATTTCCTCTTTGAGCAGAAACAAGTCACATGTCCCAGTAGTCACGCAAAAATATATAAAAGTCGTTTTCCTAACCTGAAGCAGGACTTTATAATTTCAACACTTCCTAGAAGTAAAAATAAACATGTGGTGTACTATTTAAACTTCTTTTATGGCTAAAAGAAAGCAAAGAAAAAATAAAAAATTATTGGGAGTACAAAAAAATAAACAGTTCACAGCTTAAACAAAAAGCAGTTGTAAAAACTTTTTCAGTGTACGTTTAAAAAATAAACAGTTATTATGCAAATGATGAAATTTATTAGAAATCTGACAATATTGTTAAAATTTTTCCACATTTAAATAATATAGTAAGAGATAATTTTTTTTCGTAGCTTCTGATTTCTTTTTTATGTTTTACAGAAAAATGTATTAATAACTACATTAATTGGGTTTAAAAGAATAATAAAACTGATTAAAATAACTTATTATTTCCACACAGTTTTAACTTGTCCTGCAAGTCACAAATACCTGTCCCAGTAGTCACAATTTGTAGTATTTCCCTTACTTTTTCTAAAAAGGTAAGCATACTAGTTCTTTATTAAAATGGAAGCTTTTTGTATACGTTGTACAACAGAGAGGAAGCTGACTTAAACATTTCAATGGTTTGGTTAATATTCTTCTTTGAGTGTTCAAAGATATATGAGTGGGTTTTTTCAGTCTTCCATTAGTCACATTCATACAAATAATAGTAACACAAAACATAGACTCTGTTTGCCTCTTTTTTAAAGAAATATTACACAATTGTTATTTATCTCTATTTTAAAATGCATTTCACTGCTGTATAAGTTATGATGCCATAGTTATAACTCATAGTTTGTTCAATTCTGATGTCAAAAGTCCCAGTAGTCACAATGGAATGCCCCAAAAATAAAAAATTTGGGAATTTAAAAAAAAATTCCAATAAAATTATTCATATTGTTGTTTTTGTAGAAATGTTTTACAGTGTTATATAATTTTTAATTCGGAGACTTATTTCATTGAGCCGATTCTGATGTCATGAATAGTATTTACTTTAAAACGCGATGTTCAAATAAATTTTTGACTCTTCAGTAAAAAACAAAATGCTCTCTATTTTCATCAGTCAAAAATTTATTTAGTTTGTTAAGATTAACCTTAGCCTGAACCGTGCGCAAGGAGGCGTGGCCGGTATAGAAAAGTATATATATTCTTGATCAGCATTACCTCCCGAGTCGATTTAGCTATGTCCGTCTGTCTTTCTATGATCACGAAACCCTCCAAATGCCCTTAGGGGTAATTGCCTGTCCAAAGCCAGGAATAGAAGGGTGATGGTTTGTTATTAGATGGGCAGTTCATGGGCCGTGCCCATCATACTCATAATGAGTTCATTCTTGAGGCACGGCTCTTGAATGTACATCTGATAATTGTAAAAGAAAAAGGTTTACCTTGAGCCTTGGTTGTTGGCGCCAAATCTTGGAGAAAGCATGGTTTTGATATTAAGTTATCATAACATCGTCATTGTAATATGCTTTCGATGGACGATCAATCCAACATAACTTGAAGAGCGGGGGCAGTCATCCACAAATGATGAGGAGACCTGATCTATCGTTGTTCTGCAGACCTTGTCTTAGAATGAAGGTTTTATGTAAGAAACATATAATCTTTCGGCCGTAGTATATGCCAATTGATATACAACGGCTCACGCTTCCTAGTTTTCCGAAAGAGGCTTTTTATTAAGTCTTAATTAGGCTTACGAAGTTGCGAAAGTAGGATTGTGGTTTACCCGGTATTTTACTGGGAAACCAATGGTTTTTTTTAACCTAGTCATGTACAATTCTAGTGGCTGAAGGTGTCAGAGTCTAAGAACTGTAGTTCTAAGAAGTCTATAATGCAGTCTATAAATGTTCTAAGAACTTTTGGTCTGTAAGACGGGATGTTGAAGAGCCTTGTCTGGTGGAGTCTTGAGCCCAGGTATTGACTGTCGTTGGGCATGGTCCTTCGGGGCTTTAAATACGCTCTGGTTGTGGTTAGGCCAGGAAGGTCGGTGTGAGATACACTTAAGTTGAACTCGGGTTGGTGATTGTTTTAAATTACTAAGAGAAAGATGGTAGATTGAATCTCGCTATTTCAAACAGTAAATGTTAGGAAGGTAAGCAACTGCCGGATCAATATACTGTTACCTTTGGAATTTGAGAACAGGTGACGGAGAAACCTAAATAGTCTGAGTTGTGTCCACTAAGATTGAGGAACCTGATTACATAAGTGACAGGCCTAGTATGCCGCCTTAGTTTTTCGTGTCAAAGAGTGATGACCTTTGATCATGATGATTATGTAGCAGCCAAAAAATAAGGGTTGTATTATTGGTATTGATACTGAGATAACCCAAGGTTATTAAAATAACCAAGTCATGCTTAAATTCGAGTGGCTGAATGACTCACGGTCATGAATAGTGTCTTTTTGACATCAGTGATGGGGTTCTGTGGTATGTTATTAGGGGAACCTTTCTAAGTGGATCTTTTGAATTCCGAAGGGGCGTTGGCCGACGCTTCATATTTGTCCCAAGCTTTGGAGCACCGTTGAATTAAGCCTTCGCGGCAGGGGTCAACGTTAAAAACATAGAGGATTTCTGGTCTATGATCACGATAACAGCCGTAATTTTAGAGCTATCGTAACGAAATTCAATATTAAGCTCTTTATTAAAAAATGGATGAAGTTCGAATGGAAGTTCGAAAATGAGCCAAATCGAATGAAAACCACGCGCACCTCCCATAAGTGACTTTACCAAAACGGTAAAATCTCTTTGAATTCCACAAAAAATTATCTAATGACTTCAAATTTTGCACATTAGCTTTAAACTTTAGTATGAAATTTGTAAAAATTACATGAAAACCACGCCATTCAAAGTGACTTAATCAAAACGGTAAAATCTCTTAAAAAATTTCACAAAAAGTAATCTAGTGACTTCCAATTTTGCACATAGGCTTTAACCTTTAATATACACTTTGAGTATGAAATTTGTAAGTCTAATAAAAACTACGTACCTCCCATACATAACCTACATAACCTCCCATACCAAGTGAGTTTACCAAAACGGAAAAAAGTGTTTTTCTATTCATCAAAAATTAATCTAATGACTTCAAATTTTGCATATAAGTTTTAACAATTAATATGCACCTTAAGTATGAAATTTGGACAAGTTGAATGAAAACCACGGCTACCTCCCATACAAAGTGACTTTATGAAAATAGTAAAATCCCTCTAAATTTCACAAAAATTGCTACAATGACTTACAATTTTTCAAATTAGTTCGAAACTTAACTATCCACTCGATGTTTTAAATTTAAAAAAAACTGGAAATTCCCCCTACCTTCTATACAAAATGACGTAATCATAATAGTAAAACCTTTATAAATTAAAAAAATTAATGTTTGAACTTGATGGTGTACACAAAAGCTTTAATAATTAAATGTGAAATATTTGAATAAAAATCACGAGTAATAAAAGTGACGTCATCAAAATAATACAACATTCAAGACTTCAAATAATTTAAATTACGGCAGTGGGGGTATTTTAACTTCAAACCAGTCTGAGATGATTCCTTACTAGTTTTATATTAATTTCGTCACTCCTTTTGTAACGCCGATACGGAGGCGTGGCAGCAATAGAAAAGTATACATATTCTTGATCAGCATCACCTCCTGAGTCTATTTAGCCATAACCTGTGATCTGTCTGTGATCACGATAACAGTGATAAAAAACAAGCTTAGTATTAAAAATTACAAATTAAGTTAGAAAATGAGCCAAATCGGATGAAAACCACGCCTATTTCCATACAAAGTGACTTTACCAAAACGGTAAAATCTCTTCAAATTTCACAAAAATTATGCTTATGAGTTTAAATTTTGTACATAAGCTTTAACCTTTAATATGAATTTTAAATATGAAAACTGTACAACTCAAATAACAACCATGACTAGCTCCCATACAAAGTGACTTTATAAAATCAGGAAAATCTCCCTAAATTCCACAAAAATTTGTCTAATGACTTCAAATTTTGCAAATTAGTTTAAGAAAATTGGAATTTGTTTAAGAAAACTGAAAATTCCGATCGAAGTGACGTCTTCATAATAGTAAAACCTTTATAAATTCCAAAAAATTAATGTTTAAACTTGATATTGTGCACATAAGCTTTAACAAATAAAATGGATTCCTATGAAACCACGCTTTATAAAAGTGACGTTACCATAAAAAAAATACAACATTAAACACGACCATTGGTATTTTAACTTCGATCCAGTCGAAGAAAACTCCTTCATAGTTTTTGTTCTATTATTGAGTTTGCCAAATTAAAACTTTTTCGAACCTGAATTTTTAGGATATACTAACAACTTTGAATAAATTTTAGTATAGTTGACTTAGAATGTGGATATCTTTATAGGAAGAAGACTTGTAACAAGGATGTTTATTTTTAAATTTAAAATTGGAATCAAGAAAGTTAATGAAGAGAAAACAAGCTAAGCTACGTTCCAGCCTGCACGAGTCTGCAGAAGGCAATAATAACTTTAAATAAAATCTTTCCCATTTAAATATGAGCCAGTAAAGCTTTTTATGAATCACCCATGTCTGACGTTTATAGGGCCACAAACTTGAAGCACACGTGATAAGCTTTTACTTGTTACACTTTATAACTCGTGATTCATTCAGTGCCTTAAACGAGAAAGATATGAAAAGAAAAAGCTATTTTTTCACAAATGTAATCGTTGGTAACCAGTAACGACTTATAGATAAAAGCATGACAACTAAGTTTAAAAAGTTATTCTATAGACATTTAACCAAAAGAGGGCCGAATAAGACTTTGAAAGGAAAATCTTCACAATACATAAAAAATAGTTGAGTAAAAAATAGATTTGATAACGATTTCAATGAACATGGTAACTATGGCAAGTTCAAAATGTTCAAAAATGACAAAAGTGTGTCAGAAAATGCCTCCAAAATGAGTATACGACGACTCATTTTAAAGAATTAGAAGTTTACTATATTAAAACGATAAAGCGATAAAAAATATAATCTAAAGCTGCACAATCTGACCGTCATTTGGTGAGAAAGCATTACTTTGAGACAGCAACAGTTACGATAGTATTTAACATTTCTGTGAATCATACAATTTTGATTAAAAATTAAATAAATTACATATACTTAAAATTGAAATAACATTAAAACAAAGTTGATAAGTAAATTTCTTTTTCTATATCGGATGCAATAGTTTTTCTACTTTATAATAGATAATAATAAGGGTTTTCATGCAAATGGGCAATACCCTTATAAATGGTATAAACCTTATAAGTTTATCAGCCTTATAAATGAACTGTCAAAATTCGTATGAAAAAGCTTTTGCACAAACCAGATAAATTTGCTCTTCGATTTAGGTGAGCAAACGAGGTGGCAAACTTATATGATCAATCAGCTGTTTTCTTTTTTGAAGGAAAAGTTATAATTTGAGCAAAACTAATAAAGATTTAATTCTAAAAATTTCAGAAAACAAGCAAACAATCCGCAAAGCGTCCCCGTTTAAATGGAACGCATCGCTGGCAGATCGCACAGCTGACTTATATGCTGCAAATGCACAATCGACTTTAAGGGCTGTTCATACAACCTGTCTGATAAAAATAACTAATTGCCCAAATTAGAAGCCTGCCACTTTGCATGAAAACCCTTAATATTTCTTACATATTTTTTATATCGAATACTTTAGAGATAAGGTAAGCAATACCAAATTTATTTAAAAAGTGCAAACACATAAAAACGCATCAGAAATACAACAACTCAGATATGCAAATATTAGCCTTTTAGCTTGAGCTATTTTTAAACTGAAGCCACTCGCAACACGCAATATATTGTATGTACATAAAAAAAATGTATAACAACAAATAAAAGAAGCATTTATAGAAATGTGATAACCGGCAAAAAAAAGAAAGAAAGAAACTTAAACAATATAAAACAAATAATTCAAAAGTTCTTAAAAAAAATGCGATTAACACAATTAATCAGTGTTCACACAAAAATAAATGCGTAGGTATGAATAGCATACAAATAAATGAAGATTATAAAATAGATAAATAAATAAGTAAACAAACAAGCAAAAAAAAATATAACTTGTAAAGCAGCGAAGAAAGAATAGAAAACTAAAACAAACAACAAATGGGAAAACTGTAAAAACCACCGGAACGAAAGTGGAAAATTGTAAACAACGAGATAATCCTACGAATACCGGCAACATAAGCAAGCCAACAACCTTTGAATTAAGTGTAAATATTGCTGACAAAGTATACATATGTTGTTGTTGCTTAAAACATTGCTTATAATATGCTGGTGAATTGTAGCTGCAAAATATTATGTACGCAGATAAAAATCCACATGTTTTAAAATTAATGGCAATTGCAATTTTTTTAAGAACACTTGTTGTATCAGAAATTTTGTGAGTCTTATGATTTTGAGCATTGGTGGTCAAAAGCCCGAAGAACGATTTGCATGTTATTTCCTAATAACGTCCTTAGGTTCCGGCACAATATTAAATGATTCTCTTCACGAAAAAGTAACCTTTGAGTATGAACAATCTAATTTCGGCAGACTCGTCGAACTCCAATAAATATTGAAGAAATAAGAAGCAACTAGAACAGACGACAACCCTGGCAGAGTTGAAGGCTTGACCTAAAAATAACTAATGCTTTAATGTCATATGATTAAATGGCCGATGAGAACATTATAGTTCTTACGAATATGTTCGAACAAGTGTCAAATCATATAAGACTTTAACAGTGAATAGGTCACAGCTGAATCACTCAAGACTACTGAAGAGGTAATGTAGCGATTTCCGAAACAGGCTGTCTAGTCTGCTGTGTGATTGATTTTATACAATGTTGTTGTTGCCTTCTTCATACTTTCTTGATCTAAAAAGTTCACAACTAAATTCATGCTTATTTCAGTGGCGGCCGTAGCCTAGTGGGGGTAGAGTGCGTGGCCCCTAAGCTAAAGCTCAGACAGAAAGTTTTTTCAATTGGATTAATTTTTCTGTTCGGTCGTCACCTCTCTGCAGACAATGGCAAACCCTCAGAGAGTAAAAACTGCCATGTAAAGCTTCTTGAGAACATAAGCCGTTCGGAGTCGGCATAAAACACGTAAGTCCAGTTCTCGGTCATTTGTGATCAAACATTTAATAGCACACACAACACAATTGATCATTAGAAGCTAGGTCAAAGTCCTTCCAAGGGCTGAAATGGCCAGTTTGCATTTATTTATTAATTTTACGAAGTTATAATTCCATTCAAGCTTTACTTTTCAACCAAAGAAATGAAACTAAAAATCGGAATCAAAATATACTTACAGTATAATCTCGATAATTCGGACAACTAGAAACTAGACAGTGTCCAATTGACTTACCGAAATTTCTAAAGTACCAAGACCTAAAATAAAATTGAATCTTTAAAATTGAGCCTCAATTGATACTTTGACTTTTTATTTTAAAAATTCATTACGATTTTACACACACTTAGGCTAGTCAGGCCCATTGTGGTATCACAGGGTTTTTTTCCTTTCTCTATTTAAATCAATTTGAGCTGTTCACAAAGCTTAGGATTCGGTTTACCAACGATTCCGAGAGTTCGTCAAGGTCCTTAAAAAATCAGTTGTTTAAGTGAAGAAATCGTTTTTGAGCCAGCGCTGGGCAAGTGCATAGGAAATGTACTGTAGATTCTTCCTTAGAAGTCTTTGTAGTCAGATTCTTGCAGAAGTCTTTGTTGGGGATGTTCAATCTCTGAACGTGTCTGCCAATCAGGCAGTGCCCTGTAAGGATCCCTACCATGGTACTGATGTGGTCTCTACTAAGGGAGATGAGTTTTTTGAACGCTTAAAGGTAAGTTTGGGTCATATTAGCAGCGTTATGTTACACTTTTTTATGCTAACTATCTGCTGTTGGTTTTATTACAGGATAGCTCATGTGTACAGAGTTAACATGTAGTGAGAATACCAAGGTTTGCCTTATCTGTAGATAATTGTTTGGTAGTACCTGTACGAGCAAGTTCATCTGCATTGCAGATACCTAGAAAATTTCTATGTCCGGCAATCTAGGACAGAAAGATCCTGAGCTGCTTTATCATCTCATTTAGAGATTTGCGGCAGTTAAGAACTGTTTGAGATGTTATTTCAACAGTTCCTAGGACTTTCAAAGCGGCTTAACTATAAGATAGTATGCACATATCCATGAAAGATATCTCATTTACCTGTCATCATTTAGTTTCCAATCATCTCGAGAGGGAATGGATATATTTAACTTTCTTTCAAAGGATAGTTTTTGTGTGATGTAGCCGATGGACCTGGGTATAGGAGGGAGAAATTTTCTTATGCAAGAGTGCCTATGCGTAGCTTCTTTCCACTGGGAGGTGTCATCTAGGCGGATAGCTGTATTAACCCTAGAGAGATAATCTACGCCTCGATTTGCGTACACATTTTATCTCTCATTTCTGTCTATTCGTACTGCTTTCGCTTTTCATTCAGTTTTAGTTGTTGATGTGCTCTTACAATGTATAAATGTTTTGCTTAGCTTGGCGCAGAGCAAGTTTTTTTATGACACACTACGTAGCTGCGACATATATTACCTTTTAAGTCACTTTTTATGTTTTGGTGCTTATATTTGCTACAAGTATCAAAAATGTCAAAAAAAACAAAGAACGAAAATATTGTAGATATTAGCTGCATTTCCGTGGCACTAGATTAGATCAAATTTTAGTGGAACAACTTGAGTTCAACTTTATAACGATTTGGCACCACTGTCTTGAAGCAGCTGTTCTTGAAGAACAATTACAAAAGAAAACAGCAAATATTGTAGATTTTTTGACAAAACTAACATATGTTTTTCTATGATTTATATAATTTTAATTGTTACTAATTTAATTTTAGTTACTTTTTTCAACTAGTTTCATTTTGATTTCTTTGCTTTATACCAAAACGCCCATATAAAAATTAATAGTTATTTAGATTTGCCAACTATGTTCGTTTCGATAAAAAATGCTTGAAACTTGGCAGCATTTTAAGATCAAAAATAGAGCCAGAAATCGAGCTGGTTCAAATTTTTGTTTTGTGAATAAAATAGAGCAGCGCTCTAGATCAACGACCACGGAAATGCAGCTATCGTCTATGGTTTAACTCAGTGACAGAGTAAAGGCATAGAGACCGATAGTAACTGCCGTTTCTGTGAAGAAGCAGAGGAGACTCCAATACACCTACTTACAAACTGCGACGCCGTGGCTCGGAGACGTAAACTAGCACTGGGGAATTATGAGCTGAGTCTAGAGCAGGTTTCATCCCTTGAACCTAAGAATATTCTCAAATTCATTAGAGAAATAGGGCTGGATGAAATTCTGTAATCCGCAAACCCAGCGGAGCTTTGAGCAGGAGGTACAATAGATCTCATTTAGGTCGCAGTACGCATCTCCACCACACAACATTAACATTAACATTAACTCAGTGACCCTCACAGCCTATGCTCGCGGGCATTTGAGCTTTCTGTATAGATATTAAATCACGGACGGGCTAGTCTTGGGTAGTTCACGAACGAACTAGTTCAATTGAACTATTCACACTCATGAACTATGTGAACTAGTTCGTTGATTCTCGTTCTTTTAGTTCTTTTAGTTCAATCGATTTTGCAGCGAGTCAGATCGAAATGGACTAGAAAAAATTTGGTTTCACTCAACAATGGTTTGAGTCCGTGCTGATACAGTTTTTCACTAATAAACGGTAAAAAAAACTTTTTGCAGAAATTTTTGTGGCAAATATTGTATGGAATGCCCAATATGTATGAAATGGCCAGTATTTTATGTAAATTTCTTCTATATCCGCAGTTAATGATTGATTGGGTCATATAGTTTGTTTCATTTTATAGATCTTATCATGAACGAGCAAACAAAACAAACCAAAAGAACTATTGAACTAAAAAATACAACGAGCTAACATACCTAACAATCTAAAACACCAAACGAACTGTAAGACCTTACGAACTATAAGACCTAACGAACTAACAACAAGAACCAGTGCATAAAACGAACTAAAAGAGCGAACGAACTAAATGAACTAAAAGAACTATATGAACGAACTAGTTCATTAAACTCAACTGAACTAAAAAGAGCGATCTTTTTAGTGAACTAAAATGCCCAAGCCTATGACGGGCACTGAACTGCGTCAGTATCTATTGAGATATTATGCAGAATGGACCTGCGTCACATGCATTCTTGTTAGATTGTTGTTGTTGCTGCGCATCGCAATTTATGCTACACTCATAAATATATACTATTTTGTTATTTCTATGAAAAATGTCTCTTCTTGAATGGGAGTTGCAATTTTTTTCGCAGAAAATATTTTTTCTGAATCGCAATGTATGGTTTGCTACCGAACTGTAAGTCGTCCTCAATATGGCCGAATAGCCGAAATTAGCCGAAACTTTTGGTAAAAATTTCTTGCATCAGACATTTAATTCAAATATATAAATTTGGTTTAATAAAACTATTTACAACGCATTGTACAAAACAAAAATTATGAATTCTTCTATAATTTGATTTATCGTGTTAACGGAAAACATTTGGGTTAATTTTATGCAATTCTATTGTAATTAATATTGAAGTTTTATAGGTACTGAAGCCAAAAATTGATAATTAAACTTCCGAACGAATTCTGTGTGTGTGGAATAAAAGAAAAGAAAAGGAAACGAAATATTTCTATTTTTATAATACTAAACCTTTAAAAAACAAAAATACTTTGTTTTGTAGTTATATAAAAATGTAAATTGTAGGTGCATACTATTTTGAGTCTGTACGGAAGATATAAAGTATGCAATAATACTTTAAAAAATTATAAAATATAATACTTTTGTAATGACAAATAAAATAAAAAATGATCTCATTTATTATTAAAGTAAACTTAAATTAATTATTATAAACTTCAATATTCAAATAATACATTTTTATGTTACATTTTTTTTATGTGTATGAAAGTATTTTTTTCCTTTTTATAAAAAAAATTAATTGGAAAAACTTAAACTTTCATATTAATATCCAGTTTCGGTTTCGGTTTCGGTTTCGGTTTCTGCCGAATATTATAAAATGGCCGAATATTCGGTTACTAATAATAACGCTTGTCATAGTTTAATATACAAAAATTTAAATGAAACTGAGCGTAGGGAATTAGCGATTCGCTTAAAAAAGCGTTTATTGAAAAAATAGCACACTGGCATAACATACCGAGGAAATGAACAGTTATCCAAAGAACAATGCATTAAAAATACAGTCCGTTCCACATTTTTTTACAAAAAAAGAAAAGAAAAAAACAAATATTTAAAAATATTTAACTCAAACAATTAATAATTATATTCCTTGCTCAAAGACGAACACAAAAATTTATCCCGATTACTCAAAAACAAAAACATCCAGTCATACTTCCTTAGGAATTCGAACCTTTATTTAATACATAATCAGCCTTATCACTGAGTCCCGTCGTAGTACGATTTCGTAGAAACTACGAAGAAGGCATCACTGAGTTCATTCGTAGCGCCATTCGTAAGATTTTTTAAGTAATTTGTTACAGTAAAAGTGGTTATTCCTTCTGAACTTAATTTCAAAAATTTTTTCCAGCCGTATTACCTTTTCAACAGCCAAGACACGTCGTAAAAAATTACTTTAAAATCTACGAATGACTCTACGAATAAACTCAGTGATGCCTTTTTCGTAGATCTTCGATAATGTACAATAACTGGACGCAGTCATAGGGCTGAATAACAAATTCACTTCTTAATAAAAATTGCTTTTTAAAATTTATTTGAAAAGGATAAAATTAAACTTCACTATTTTAAAAGTTTTATTCTTATTTGGAACAGTGCATAAATGAGTAAATTATCATATGTTTCTTCGATATGAATTATGAACATTAGTTAAACAACGTAAAACCCAAATTTTTCAAAACATTTTCCCCTCAGTCCCCTCCCCTAGATTTGTAATACAGCAGAGGAAAATTTTTCTGGCGACACTGAAGGCATGCATGTGCATAATAATGAAAATAATAAACAAGCGCACCACCTTCAGCTTGAATGAAAGCTGAACTAAGACTCAAGCAGTATTTTTTTTCCAGTGCAAAGCTTTCAATGAGCTTTACAATAAACAGAGTATGCTTGTATAGAGTTTGATGACCACTGGTTTAACTAGACAAGTTAGTGTTAGGGCGGAGAGCCGGTGACCAAAACTGTCAAAACGAAGTTCACAGCTCATACAAAATCTGCAACCGATGAGAATACGACGAGAAAGTAAAATAGGCAAAGTTAAGAAGTCAAAGTTTTAACAAAAAATATATAAATCACTTAAAATCTAATTTTGTAAGCTTTGTTGGCACTAAACAATGTTCAATTCAATGAGTCAAAGTTTTATTTGTTTACCTCTTCTTCATTCGTGAAATGGCTGATTTTGACAAACGCAAGACATGCTATTCCAATATATGTGGAGAGCACAACGTTGAACTTTGCGTTTTTTGATAAAATTAATATATATATATTAGGCCGGATCGATTTGTGGGGAGGCAAAAAATCACCCATTGCTCATTAAAAATCGTATTCTAGGGATCAAAATAAGAAACTTTGCCCGAGGAACTATACCTCTAAAACGAATTCTAATGCCCCAACTTTTGACTTTTGTCAAATTTTGAAAAATCCCTCTTGGACCCATTTAGAGTGCCCCAATCGAGTCCAAATGTATGACCGACCCCACTAACTTTGGAGGGCCGATCCACCCATGCCAGTGGCACACTCCTGGAACCCCCCTGGGGGTTACCCTTACAAACATTATGGATTTATGTTTATTTTAAACGTAAAACTCAATTCCAATTTACGATTTTGATTAAAAACTTTTAGTTTTAAGCAAAAAAAAAAAAAATCTTAGAACAGCTAATATTTATCACATTTCTTACTAAAAATAAATATATAAACTGGCCATTTCAGCCCTTGGAATGACTTTGACCTAGCTTCTATTGATCAATTGTGTTGTGCGTGTTATTTAATGTTTGATCACAAATGATCGAGAACTGGACCTACGTGTTTTATGCCGACTCCGAACGGTTATGTTCTCAAAAAAGCTTTACATGGCAATTTTTACTCTCTGAGGTTTGCCATTGTCTGCAGAGAGGTGACGACCGAACAGAAACATTAATTCAATTGAAAAAACTTTCTGTCTGAGCTGGAATTGAACCCGGGCTACCGCGGTTCTTTAGCTTAGGGGCCACGCACGCTACCCACTAGGCTACGGCCGACACATTTCTTACTCAGATCATTTAAATAAATAAAAATAATAAGGAACTAAACTACTCAAAACAAAATAGGGCCCACCCAAGATATATTTTGTATTTTTCCTTAAAAATATTTAATTGGTTAGCATTATCGAAACGAAACATTTTATTGTAGAGTTTGTATGTGTATGAGTTATGTTCAATGATTTGAACAACAATTTTACCGTTGCCTTCAAGTGAATCGGCAAAAAAGCACATGGCTCGAAAAACGATCAATGCAAAAATTATTGCACTTGTTTTTGCAGTCCGATTCTAGCGTTGTTACAAGTCTTACTTTTCCTAATTTTTTTCTCTAATTATTCGTAATTAAATGTGATTTCCATGCCCCGTTATAGACGTCATTTGGATACAGAAAATGCAATAAGAGCGTTAAATATGCTGGCGCAAGGAGAGTCTCAAGGGGCTGTGGCAAATCGTATTTGTGTGTCGAGGCGAGCTATTCGAAACGTGTGGGAACGCTTCCAGGAGACCGGCAGTGCAGCAAGAGACCTGGATCAGGAAGAATAAGAGCCACAACTCACCAAGAAGACCGGTATATTAGAAAAACTGCACGTCGGGAGCGTACCATAACCGCCCGAGCTTTACAAAATCAACTGCGGCAGTCAACTGGCACTCAAGTCATTGATCAAACAATTCGCAATCGACTCCACGAAGATGGTCAGCGTTCCAGAGTGCTTGCTATTCGGCCGAAGCTTACAGCGGGCCATCGGGCAGCGCGCTTAAGGTACGCGCGTGAACATTCAAATTGGACTATGGAAAACTGGAGGTCTGTATTCTTTACAGACGAATGCAAGATAAAATTTTTGAGTGATGATAAACGAGTACGCGTGTGGAGAAGACAAGGTGAACGTTTTACCGACCCATGCATTCATGGAAGTGACCAATTTGGGGGCCCCAAAGTTTGTTAGGCACAACAGAGCTTGTCATTTTGGATGAGGGCACCGTTACCACCGCCAGTTACGTTGAAAAGGTAATACGACCTGTTGTGATTCCATTTTCACAGAGAGTTGGCGATGGGTTTGTTCTTATGCAAGATAATGCTCGCCCACATACTTCAATATTCCAATTTTGCCATGGCCAGCAAAGAGCCCAGACCTCAATCCCAATGAGCATATATGGGACTAATTGAAAAGAAGCCTCAAAAAAAAAACCACAGCAATGTTAACACTAAACAGGAGCTGATAAACGCATTAAAAGTCTGTTGGGAGCGCAAACCTGAACAAAATGTAACTCATCTGATCGAAAGCGTATCTGATAGGATAATACAGTGCATAAGGAGTAGAGGCGGCCATACACGCTATTTAACAGCACAAATCAACAACAAATCATAACAAAAAAAATTGTGAAATTTAACTTTTTATTTTTCTTTATTTTTCGTAAAATTTTACCATGATATTTTTTGTGTGTAATTTGAATAAAAAAAATTCCGTATTCTTTATGTGTTCTCCATTTCTTAATACTAATCTAAATCATAATAACAAATAAAAAAAATTTTAACAAAAAATTTGTTTAAATGAAAGCCAAAAAACTTAGTGGGCCCTATTTTGTTTTGAGTAGTTTAGTTGTTTAAAAATATTTAAATTTTAAAAACGTGAAAACCTAAGAAATGTACTTTTAAGTATAAAAACCAACATTAATCAGATTTTTTACGAATATCTATAAGTTCAGGGACATTATAGGAAACACAATGAGGTGTTAGGGAAGGACTTTAAATTTTACACATCGCATCCTTTTCAGGCCATTTACAGAAGTTTCCACTCATCTTCATTGTTTTCACATTTAAGGCATTATCAGTAGTGTATATTACTATTCCAGCAAAATATTTCCCTTTCTATAGGATGATAACATATAGTATGCTCTTTTCGAATATTCTTCTCTTTCTCTTTTGTCCTTTATTACTTCCGTATTTTTGAGTTTGAAGTATTTGTAATACTTTTTTTTTTAGTTTCCTAATTTTTCAAGTTGTCTTTTTGTTTTTGAGCTCTATGTAATTTATCTTTTTCCTTGGTATGTTTTTCTTCCGCGACTATTCTTTGGTGCTCCATGAATTCTTCACTTGTGGCAACTGTGGGATATAATTTTATTTATATACTTTGATGTTTTTCCATATCAGGTTTCTTTTTATTTTCTGTCTTCAAATACTATCGAATCAGGTATACTTTTTTTTATTATTCTCTAATTCTTTCTAATTTTGAAAAACCAACTACTAATATTATGCTTCGATACCAGTATTGCACGAAGACAGCAATTGTGGTACCCTATTGGAAATTTCAGTGTGGCGCGCAAGGAATCCATCATACCACCCGGATGATCAAGTGAAAAGTGAAAGAACTTCCCAGCAAATCAAAATAACCGATATCTTAACGAATTCCTTGCGAAAATCATATATATCGGTTGAGGCGATTTTGACAATGAACAAAATATGAAAAATATACACTTTTATGTATATATTTACACATATTTTTTCTGCAAAATAAAAATTAATCCTTCAAAACAAAAAAATCCCACAAAATAAAAAATAAAATCCAACGTAAATTAAACAAAACCACACTCAATTAAAAAATCCCATGGAAATTTCCATTTCCCACGGCAATTAAAAATAACCACAAATGTGATTTTTCCCACAAAGGTGGCAACCGTGATTTTAGGAGACAGACACAATCAGACTGTAACAAGGTTGCCAAGGAATCCATCATACCACCCGGATGATCATATTTAAACATATTTTTTTTATGATTTTCATTAGTTTTGGAACAGAATCGATTAGCTGAGTTTTCGTTACAGGAAATCCCATTTCATCCATTTCTACTATCTATTTGACTAGACTATTTTTTTTCCTCTAATGTTAACACTATCGGACTACCAACATTTTCAGGACTTTTGTATTTATTTTGTAAAAGGTCTATTAAGATAGTCTTTGGAACGTTGTTAATTTTGACAGCTTGACTAATACTACAATTTTCTCTTTTACATCAATTAAAGCCTTTTCTAGATTTTTGCGAGGAACGTTAAACTTTTTTGGAATTCATGATGGTTAACCAATAATAGCATGATAACATGCGATGGAACAACCGGTCGCACTATAGACACTTTGTGGATTTTAGTATCCAACCGAGGCGGACGGAAACAGAAATATAGAAAATTAAATATGCCCTATTTCCAACCGTATTAAATTTGTTTTTAATAGTTACGTTAAGGCATTCATATGTATTTTTTTAATAAATAACTGTAATATAAACTTAAATGTACCGTGTAGTGTTAAAGAATACACAAAGAGAATAAAAATTAATGTAAAGTTGAAATATAAATTGATAAAGCAATTACAATATATGTTCAAACAGGGAATTAACCCGAATCACCCTGAGAAATTTTTTTTTTTAAATTTTCATAATGACTTTTTAACGCAGATATAAAATGGTTTAAACCAAAATAAGCACATTTTGAGTGTTTGTGTTTGCGTTGCCATATGGCGACGACAGGGTGTTTCGGGTTAAGATAAGAACGTATAAGTTTTAAATCAAATTATGACAAATCTTATTGACGTAAACTAGGTCGTATACAGGTTCTCCAAAGTTAAATTAGGTGTAGATTAAATATTTTCACAAGAATTTAACGTTTAAAGTTTAATTAAGCACTAAAGTTCTATTTTTTTTACGTAGCGTAAAAATCCCGTTACCGCCCAAGTGGTCGGAGTATGGAACGTAAGAAATGTTTACGTAACCACATTCCGACCACTTCTATTTACCTCATAAATTATTTTGTAATTATGATTACAATTTATATATGCATACAGAAAATATTAAAATTACCGCTCAGTTTATTTCCGCGAAAAATTCGATAAACTTGAGACTTCTTTTTTATCTTTTTTTACTCTCGCGAAACCGTCAAACCGTGCCGTTTCGTGGTTTTGATTTAACTGGCACATAATCCGTTAAAGTTTTAAAACGATTTTTTGCCAGATGACGTATCAATATTGAAGGAATTAAATGCATTCACTTTCGCCAATTTTCGCGGACGCATACATGAATCCGTGCCGTTGCGTTAAATAAAAGCTTTACAAATTTTAGGCAAATTGTAACACCTGACTTTCTTCGGAAAAATTTTTTGTTTTTTTTTTAAAATGACAAACTTTGTCATAACTTTTTTTTTAGTATCGTGAATAAATAACTGGGGCTTTAATAAATTCATGTTGTAATCTGAAAAAGTTAAAACTATTTAAAAATAAATAAATTTTATTAAGCTTTGTAAAAACTAGCCCCTTACAGTTTTTTATTTAAAATACATACAGTGATGAGCAAAAAAATAGGGACACTTGTATTTTTATATTTAAAGCTGCATGAATTATCTAAAGGTGCCCCAGATATAGCATTAATTCCCTCGGGTGGTGATTCTCCTTGATTAGGCGAGTATAAGACTTTATGGATGAGGATCACTACTCCTACTCTTCGGAGCTAGAATGTGAAAACTTATTATTAATATCTTATTTTATTCATATCTTAACCGATCTCCAAAGTCAATAGCATCTTGAAAAAAAGAGACCACATGTCCTTCAAACCAATGATACAAAAACCGTTTTCTAATCGCACTAAATGCTAATGCTAACTGTTTTACGTGTAGAAATTAAAATAAAAAGATCAAAAACCAAGTCAATAGAAAACTTTAGCATTAAAAAAAATTATTTCATAAAAATATTCCAAAAATTTATTTAATATTCGAGATATTAATTATCAAAGTTCAATTCCAAAATTTTTAGAATTTACTTTGGAAATCGGATAAAAGATACATTAAATATGGAGTAAAATGTAATGACACTTATTTTCCAGTTTTTCCACTAAGGAGTTGGAGGGGGTGACCATCATCCTTGCATTTTTTACTCAAATAATTATGGGGAGTCACCAACCGAGGGAATTAATACTACATAATTCATGCAGCTTTAAATATAAAAATACAGATGTTTCTCTTTCTTTGCACATCACTGTATGTGTCCAGTTATTATAAACTGGCTTTCATTTCAAATTTTGATAATATTAAAATCAAAACTAAATACCTACTTTCTAAAAACAAATTTAAAAATTCATTATATAGTACATAGTTGTAAAGAAAAGCTTTACGAGTTTTGCTAACATTTTTAGAAATTGTCGAATTGACACGTATTTTCATACGACTGCTGTTTTCGATTCTCATACGTGCATGTGCAGAAGATCGTTATTTTCAATAATGTTGTTGTCTCAACACCCATTAAAAATTTCTTATATGTAGATATATATTAAAATATTTGCCCATTTTGTCCATAATGAGGCATATTTACAGATTTTAGTTTTTGGCTTTTTCTTATAAAGTGAGATAGTCGAGGCACATTTAAATCAAAGTCAAAATTATTAGAGCGTGAACTGGAGCATAAACATTTGAGGCAGGGTTGCCACCTCAAATTCCCACGAAAAAACCTTTTTCCCACATTAACAAAAATTAATTGAGTAGAAGGGGGTAATGTCGTGCAGGGGATAATGTCGTGCACTGGCTTTTTTAGCATAAAAAATTGAATGATATACCAGCCGTTGGTAAGGTATGGGCCTACTGACCTACAGAGCTCATGCATACAATACTAGCAATATCCATGTGCAAGGGCAATATGTGCGACGTTTTTTAAAAATCGCACGTTCTCGGGACGACGAAAGTGTTTTTTTATCGGATCAGAAAAATTATTTGTCTCGCAGGAAAATATACCAGGTAAGTGTTTTCTTAAAGCAAATTTTCCGCCGAAAAAAAAGATGTATTATGATCGAAAAAATTTTTGTTCTTTACCGATTTGTCGAAGTCAACCTTGAAAACGACCTTTGGGGCAATGTCGTGCATTTGATGTGGGGCAATGTCGTGCACTATACAGAAAAGAAAAGGGAAGGAAACGCGGTCGCCCTAGTGTACCAAGGGAGTCGTGAAGCCATAACAAAACGCTACAATCAAAATAAAATTTTCCACAATTTTTTTCTCAATGTCAAGCACTTTTTTAAAAAATATTGTTTTTCTTTCCGTGTTTCATATAGCAAATTGCCTATTTTCACTTTTCTTTTCATAAAATTGTATTTTTTGATCATATTTCGGACTTGTGTATATTGCCTTATAATTAACAATAATAAATAAATAAACAATAATGCTATATCTTCTTGAATCGAACCACTACCTATCGTTTTTTACACACTCTGATACCTTTACAATGCAATGCACGACATTACCCCACAAATTTTGAGGGGGGTAATGTCGTGCACATTTTTTTTTTTAATTTCTACTAACACGATTTCATGCTACACGAGTATTGTTACACACAAATGTTACCAACCAAATTATCTTTCGATCGGATGCTTACTCGTTGTATTCGCTTGTCATGTACGGCTTTACGAGCACTTTAAAGTTGAGTGCACGACATTACCCCCCTCTACTCTAATCACGAAAATTCCTATGGTATAAAATTGATAAAAAAATCCCATCGTAATTAAAAAAAAAAACCACAAAAAATCCAACGGACATTTAAAATAACCACGAAAATCCCACGCAAATAAAAAAACCACAAGAAATCCCATTTGTATTTAAAAAAAATCACGAAAAATTCCATTTGTATTAAAAAAACCACAAAAAAAATCTCTCTTCTATTAAAAATTACAACAGTTAATACCACGGACATAACACATTGTCAAAAATTAAACAAAAAATTTAAAAAATGAAAAAGAAGTAGTATATTTTTTGTCTGTGTTTTAATTAGTCTTATAGTAATAATATTCAATTAAGACCTGTATAAAGTTTACAAAAAGAGTTCCAAATTAGTTTTTAGTCTATAAAAAGCAAAACACAATTACAAAATTCTTATCTTTTTTACAATTATTGCTCAGCAGGCACCGCGTCGAAAGCAAAAGTCCATTCGACTGATAATTCGATGAACAACGAACATTTCAACGGGGTCGCATTGCTCTTAATAAGATTTTAACGTGCGAACTCGTTGTTCGATAACCAGCGAAGATTACGTCAAAAGCAACTCGTAATAAGTGCCAATCACAATTCAATTTTGAGACATACCAATTTTTTATATTGATAAAAAAAAGTAAAAAAAGTCACTGAAACATATTTTCCCAATGTCAAGAGTGAAAGAACTTCCCAGCAAATCAAAATAACCGATATCTTAACGAATTCCTTGCGAAAATCATATATATCGGTTGAGGCGATTTTGACAATGAACAAAATATGGAAAATATACACTTTTATGTATATATTTACACATATTTTTACTGCAAAATAAAAATTAATCCTTCAAAACAAAAACATCCCACAAAATAAAAAAATAAAATCCCACATAAATTAAACAAAACCACACTCAATTAAAAAATTCCATGGAAATTTCCATTTTCCACGGCAATTAAAAATAACCACAAATGGGATTTTTCCCACAAAGGTGGCAACCGTGATTTCAGAAGACAGACACAATCAGACTGTAACAAGGTTGCCAGTCAAAATTCGGAATAATTCCCACGAAAATTACCTTTTTCCCACAGTAGCATAAATTAAATACCATCAAAATTCCCATGATAGAGATTAACAAAAAAAATTCCCACCGCGATTGAAAAATACCAAAAAAAAATCCCACGATCATTAAATATTACCACGAAAATACCACTCGTTTTAAAAATAAAACCAAAAAAATTGAAAAAAAAAATTAGAAATACCACAACGAAATAATAATGGTATTCAATGAACGGCGTATTTGTGATGTTAATAGCGTTAGAGCGATATATTCAGCCCTATTCCAGAATCCGTCGTAATGAATTTCTGAACGTAAAGCTACGCTACGAATACAACAAATTTGCTAATCCAAATTCCAAACGAAACTTCCATTTTTCGAATTTACTTTCGGGAATTCGAAAACAACTTATTTCAACAGCAGACAAATAAATAAAAATAAAAATTGAAAATTTTTTTATCAACATTGTATTTTTTAGCTGATTTTTAATGGATTTCATTGCAATTGCAATTTTCGCACAATAAAAGGATAATTTCTCACAAAAAGAATCTATGAAAATTCATCGAAGAATATTGCGAGATCCCATCATACCTTTGGAAATAGATTACGAAATGTAGGAAATGCAATTAATAAATTTTAACTAATATATTCACAGGTTTAAAAAAATATTTTACCAAAAATTAATTATAATTTTTATTTTGCGGCCTAATTCTATAAAAATTCAGTTGTTTTTTTTTGTGTCCTAAACAAATCCGTCGAGGCAAAGCTTTCGTGAAAAATCCGAAAAACTGCTGTCAAAAGTTGAAGCGTTCGAATTGTGGAATAGCAATGCTACTCATGTTCGAATACGATGTAATGGTTCGGATTTCAGAATACGATATTACGAACCCGAATGAAAATTTACGCTACGGCGAAATAGAGCTGATTAACTGAAGCGTATTTTGCAACAACAAAAACGTAAGGGATTTTACATACGCTGCTTACGACTGTGATTTCATTTTCATTTTAAAAGATAACTGCAAATCAATGGATTCGTTAAGTAGACTTGCAAAAATTTGTTAATATTGTTTTGGTATTATTTGTTAATATTTTTCTTATTTTTGGCATTTTAACATAACTTTAGTAAGCTTTACGCTTGCAAAAAAAAATCAATAATTCTGGATAGTATTGCCATATGTCAATACTTAGTTTTCATGATGGCAACTTGTTCTTAAAATAAATATGCAATTTAATGGTTTTTATAAATGGTTAGTTTGAGAAAATGTAAAGCGTAAACTTATAGTTTATATACGTCGTTCATCGAATACCATTATTAAATTATTGCTAAATAAAAGAGAAACATACATTTTTAAGAAGAAAATTCCCGAATTTAAATGCAATTAAAAAATACCACGCTGAATTCCCACGCCAATAAAAAAATAACAAGCTGAATTAAAAAATACCAATCCCAAAAAAAATTCCCAAAACCAATTAAAAATCACCACGAATGGGATTTTTCCCACATTACTGGCAACCTTGGACTGTAACTTGATTATCCGGTTCTTCTCAAACTCACGATTTCTGAAAAATAAATCCGACGTTAGATTTCACTTAACATTTATTAATAAGAATAGTGAATTCCTGAAAATCTGTCTATGTCATAGTTTTTTAAAATGTAGCTGAGTTTAGGCTGATATCAATAGGAATAATAAAAAATAAAATAGTTTAATAAAAAATTATGGTTGAAAGTGTTTTGATCAAAGTTTAGCGAAGTGACGAAAATCCAAAGAGCTAAGAACAAAAGTTATTTCAAAATTTTGTTCATGAAAACACTGGTCACAACCGATTGATTAACCGATAATTTATTTGTCTCGATTTTAATTGAAAATATCAAGACTTAGCAGGGATGATACGTAGCTTTTAAGCTCTCTTTCAAGCCCTGTTGACTCTCGTTTGTTTCATTAGAGAAGCTTATTTGTGTGTTTGTTTGCTTTTTGTGACTTATAAGTTGACTATGAAAAATGAGTAAAAAATAATATAAGTAGCAAAAACTTTGTAGTAAAAACGAAACAGCTACTTTGACTATATGAGCATTTTTGCATTGTCGTTAAGATAAGAACTCACTATTTTAGTGAGATAATATTTCGAATAGCTGAGTTTGTGTGTATGTGTATGTGTGCTTGTACACAAATAAGACATTCTGCGAGAAAAGCATGAACAGGTAAATTTTTATCTTTGTTACTGTTTCAAACCACATACTTATGTCAATATTTTTAAATATAACTTACTTTGTACGTTTGTGTATGAAAACAATAAAAGAATTGAAACTGAACTGAACTGAAGCAATTCATGTAATTAGCAGTTAAGCGTCAATTTATTTTATTGTTTCAAGAATTATATCTTAAAATAAAAAAAACAACTTGATTTATATTTATTTGTTTCAATTATTTTCATATTGTTAGGGACAGAATGTTTGAAGAGGAGTGAGTATTTGGTGGCTGTATAAGTGTGTAAATAAAAGTTGACGTTGGAAACGAATCGTTTGTGCGTAACGTAACGAAGAAAATAGTTACCAGGGCTGCCAGACATGTTAATTTGAGCCCAATTTAAGAGATTTTAAATCACTTTTGGAGATTGATTTTTATCCACACGTATTGTCTTGCTAATTCTAAGCATTTTTGTTTTATATATTTTTATACAAGTTGATCCTTTTGGAGTGAAAAATCTGGTAAACTTTTTTTTTCATTTTATTGGTAAAAAGTTACTTTTTCAATGCAATTTTTAAAAGAAAATAGAAATTAAAAATCCTAGACCTAGCTAGACAAATTGATACGATAATCCGAAAACAAATATTTCTTTAAAAAAATTTTTTGCTAGCACAAATTCTCAATTCGGTTGGGACAGTAGGGTTTGTCCAAAAATGCGAGGCATCTTAACCGCTGAAGGAGAACATTTGCCAAATAGGGGAAAAGACGGGGTTGTGAGCCGGGCTGGGTAGTGAACCATTACTTATTTTTTTCCCCTAATTGCATGTCACCAATTTTTCAACTGTCAAACATCGTGTTTGAAAATTTGTTCAAACACTTTTTTTGATTTTTTTCAAAGTGCAATCCAAGTGAGCGAAGTTATTCTTAAAAGTTGAGTGTAATGCATACTTATTTAGTGTTTTGATTTTTTTATGATCCAATATTTGGATATGTCGAAGTGTCGTGATTTTTGATGCTTCCAAAATATTGTCTTGGATGGGTTGTGAGCCACTGTGGTGGCTATGAACTATTCTTTTTTCGTAGTAGATTTCTACTAGAACTGTCAAATATTGTCAGGCTGCACCAGTGTTTCGTCACTTCTGGATAAAATTGGGCTATTACAAGCAGAAAAGTCAAAACCGCCAGAAAAAGCAGCACCGAAGAAGTCACAACCAGCACCACCCAAGCGTCCCAAACTTCCCAAGGCAAAAGAAGAATCAAAACCATCTGATGAAGATATTGATTTTTGCACAATTTTTTTTACCTACCTACCGTTTTCGGCTTCACAATACAGTCATTTAATAAAGTATTTAAAAGTATACTTTATTAAGGTTATTATTTTTTTACGGACACCCCCACAACCAAAAGCTATGTACGCCACTGATTTAGGTTTAGGATCCAATAAATTTTATCTACTTTAACATAAAAATAAAAAATCCAAGACAATTCATAGAGTAGTTCTTCAGATATCGTGGAGACCAGTTTGTAAACGATTTTTCAGAAAACGCGTTTTAAGATGTGGGTAACGAATTTTTCGAGCACATTTATGAAAATATGAGTACATTTATAAAATATTTTTATTATTTCTATGTGTTTGCTGTAATTTTGTGATTTTAAAATAAAATTTGAAGCTAAAAAACAAAATTTTTGAATGAAATTGTGACTATCTGAAAAGCAGGATCAAGACAAGAAAAAAATGGTATGGCAAGGGGGTCTATCTTCCTCCTGCTCTTAGCAGGCTTTATAGCAATTTATAATTAATCTATGTATTCGCATTTTAATCTATATATTCATTATCTGATAATTCCATTTTATTTCTAAAAATTTGTTACGATAAAAGACAGAAAAATGTATCTGTTATTCTGTAGTCTTTCATAACAGATTCTGTGAAGCAGAATATTTTGTAAAAGATTTTTTGACAGTTCGAAAAATCTGCTATGATTTATAACAGATTTCATAAAAGATTGTCGTGCAGAATACGATTTGGGTCTCGTAACAGATTTTTTGACAGTTCAAAAATTTGTATGGGAAATCATAACAGAATGACAGAATTTTTTCATAACAGATTGTGCAGAATAGGCCCAATTGAATATTAATTTGGTATAATGATGAGAGACTTGTACACAGAATAAGAAAGTGAAGCAAGGCTAAAAATGTTAGTAGAGGTATTTTAATTTATTGAATAAATGCTCTAATACACGGTTCGTAGGAAATATTCTCGTATCCGAAATATTTTTATTGTTTATTTTATTTAATGCTTATAATATTGTACACTAAGACTGGGTCTTTTATAGTACATCAATTGAAATAAAGTACATTAAGAATCATAACATAACTAGCTAGATTAAGCCTACAATTATACAAATCAGAAAAAATTTCAAAAGTAGAAATAAAGTACATTAAGAATCATAACTTAACTAGCTAGATTAAGCCTACAATTATACAAATCAGAAAAAATTTCAAAAGTAGACAAATTTAACTATTATTTATTAGCAAAAATATTTTTTATGAAACATCAGGAACGAAAAATCTTAAAAAACTTAACTGACTAGTAGAAGAAAAAGATAAACAACAGCAAGAATTGAATAGAGTGAAGGGATGAGTTTGTAAGAGATGTATAGAAAAAGAAAAGAAAACGATAGATAAAATTAATTAAAATTATAGATTAAATTGTATATCAAACTGATTATGTATTGCACGTTTATAGCTGGTTCTTAATATTATTTGTTTTAAATTTGGCACTGAATTCCAAAGTTTAAGGGTGCTTATGAAAAAGAATCTACTACTATTTAAAAAGTTGTACCTAGGAACGATTAGATTTGAGGATCGAGAAGATTGTAAGAACTGGAGTTTCTCATATAAATATTCCGGGCTTTGACAGTAAATTAGTTTATGTAGAAATATAATATGTCAAGATTTTGTACTTTGCTTACAAATTCCAACTGATCAGACCCAATGAACAATGGCGGAATATCTGCAAAGCCTTAGTCATTCCTCGCAATCTGAAAACTTTTGATTTTAGTGGATTTATAAGAAGCGAGTTTGCGGTAGTCCACCTGTTTAGCGAGAGTAAGTTCAAGTTCAATCTATAGCTCTAGTCTTCTAAAAGACAAGCTGGCCAAGAAATATAAATTTGAATGTCATCGGCGTACGCATGTATAAAAGAATGTTTACAAATGGAGAAAACATCATTAATAGAGATAGAAAATATAAGGGGGCCTAAAATCGATCCTTGAGGAACTCCCGTTTTTATTGTTTTAAGGTTTGAAAATGTGTCACTAACTTTTACTAACGCTATCCTAATATCATCAACTATCTTTAATACTGCCGTCGAACAGCTGTGCCCAGCTCTAAAGCCAGACTGCTTTATTCTTTTGTTTGATCGTAGACAATATTTGTTCGTTCGTTCGTAGAGAAAAAAAATAAGCATTTTATTCGTTCGTAGAAAATAGATGTTCGTTTGTACGTTCGTTCGTAGAAATTAGAAACTAAAATGTTGTTCGTTCGTAGGATTTTTTTTACGAAGGAACGAACGAACAAATGAAAATATTATGTCTGTGCAATGCTCTGGGTCTGGCCAGTGCTGCCGTTTTACACCTTTAAAATGTAGTAAAATTTCAGTTTTTGGGGAGTATTTATGCAGTTTTAGGAGTACTTTAGTAGTTAAAAATAAAAACATAGTAGTAATTTATTAAAACACACTAATAATTATACGAAATTTAGGTATTTTTTCCTTTTATTAATTTTCATTCTTTTTTCATTTAATGTATTCATTTTATAAACAAAATTATTTTGAATATGTGAATCTATTCTAACATTACAATTCAATATTTATATTATAAATTACAAAAAAAAAAAAAAAAACAATCATACAAAACTTGTTCCAAAGAAGAGATGTGCGCCTTTTTGTTAGTTTTCAAATGATGTTTACTAAAACTTAATTATATTATATTTTGATTGCGAAAAATAGAGATTTGCAACAAATTTGTTTTTTTTTTTAATTTGGACCCAATTTTTTTTTATATTTATTAATAATCGTCATCCTTCGTCTAAGGCCTTATCAGCCTCTCTAATAAAATTTGAAAAAACTGTCATGAATTGCATAAGACTTGGAGCTAATCGAAACAAAAAAGAGCTGAATAATATAGCTAAAATAACGGGAGAGTATACTGAACATAACAGAGTAAGAAAAAGAGTATAAGAAAGTTATTAAAATAAAAAAGAAACAATATATGGAAGCAAAAATTAATATGGCTAGTGATGATTCTAAATTAATGTGGAAATACCTAAAAGAATCAGTAAATTTGACGGAAGTATCTCAAAAAAATAAGAAAAATTATCGTTGATGGTAATGATATTGAAGAAGAAGAGAAACTGGCAGAATCGTTAAATAATTTTTTTATAGACAGTATACTAAAAATAAACAATGAAATTTAAGTTTTTCCGTTTCATATGGGTAATGATGAAGGTTCGACAAATTTGTTTGAATTTTAGCCAATAACGATAGAAAAGGCTATAAATACTGTAAAAACTTATAACAATAAGATTGGAGGAAAAAAATTAATCTCTGAAGGCATTATAAAAGACTCAATGACTTATGCGGCATTCTTTTTTTCATCCAACTTAAATGACAGCCTTCTAAATGGTGTTGTACCGAATTTATGGAAAACTTCTACAACATTTCCGTTAGAAAAAGTTAAGAATGCCAATAAGACCGAAGAACTAAGGGCTACAAATACACTTCCGTGTGATGAAAAAATTCTGGAAAGCATTGTTAAGGAGCAACTTCAAAATTATCTTAATCAATGCGATATAATCATCAACGAACAGTCTGGATTCAGAGCTAAAAATACTTGCAAAACTACCTTAAATTTAGTTATTGCTGACTGGACAGATACAGTAGCTGATAAACAAAAAAATAAAAGGTGGTTGCAGTCTTTATTGATCTAAAAAGGGCGTTTGAAACGGTTGACAGAGGAATATTAATAAAACAATCACTATTTTGTAGTCACTGGGTCAGCTGGTAGTCAATGGTTCGAAAGCTACTTGGAAAATAGAATGCAAATAACCGTTATTGGAGGTGCCAGCTCACCTAAACATCAATTTAACATTGGGTTACCCCAAGGATTAGTTCTTGCATCATTATTGTTTATAATATATATAAATGATATATTATTAATGTGAAATTATTTTATTTGCCGACGATGCATTGTTATATATAAGTCATGAGAATATAACGGAATCAATAAGATGAATTCAAAATGATATTAATAATTTGTATACGTGGCTGTGTCAGAATAGGTTGAAACTTAACTGTGATAAGACGAAATTTATGATAATTAATAATAGCAATATAAACTGTGATATTTTTAAACTATATGTCAAAGACTACGAAATCGAAAGAGTAAATAAGATTAAGTATTTAGGTATAATTATTGATTACAGATTGAAATTTGATGAAAATTGTAATTACGTGGTAGCCGAAATAGCAAAAAAACAAAAAATTGGATTTATGTATAGCTCATGTAAACACATCAGTCTTCAGTACAAAAACCCCGTTTAAGGTTCAATTATTGAACCCCATTTTATATATAGTCCTACAATTTTATTATGCTAAATGAGTCACAGATTAGAAAATTACAAAAAAAAAAACAAGGCTATGAGATTAATTCTCAAAAAAAGATTTGATACACCTATAGTGAATATGTTAAGAAGTTTGAAGTGGCTTAGTGTTAAGCAATTAATCACCTACCACACGTTAAAATTTGTACATAACGTTTGATAGTTGAACTACTTTCTTCTGTATAACGAAAATACACACCAACGACAAGCAAGATACGAGAAGCAATAGAATTTCGTATAGAAAAAAGTATTGCTTCTCGTGTCTTGCTTGTCGTTGGTGTGCTGTTTCGTGATACAGAATAATGCAGTTAATCATTCTTGATTTTAAATACAAATTCTAGTTGTTTGATGGTTTAAAACCGTTTATTGAGCTTTAGGTCAGGTAAGACCAATTAATTGCTCTAACGAATTTTTTCCAAAGAAACAACAACAACGTTTTCAATATGAAAAAGGAAAACATCACTAGCTGATTTTATTACAATTTCGGCCCTGCTACAGGCTTCACCAGAAATCTTTGTGATGCCGGCGGGAGTCGAACACGGACCGTGCTCGCCGTTTGATACGATGAACCACAGAGGCGATGAGATTTCAGTGTCAATTTCTCAGTTTTTCTCCCTTTATTGTTGTTGTTTTATTTTTGCTTAACTTTAGTTTTCAATCAAACAACTAGAATGTATATTTAAAATCAAGAATGGTTTAAACTATAAAACATTAAGAATTTGTATTAAAATCATAGAAAATCAACATAATAAATAACAAGGTCATATAGAAAACTTTAATTTGTACATAACTTAATATTAGGAAAATTACCAAACTATTTAACAGATACTTTGCAATACAACTATGATGTACATGAATATTATACTAGAAACAGAAGTAATATAAGACTACCAAGAGGTATAAATGAATTTCAAAAGAAAGGTGTGTTCTATAATGGTATGAAATTATGTGACGATTTACCAAATTATACTAAAGAAAGCCAATCTTATGATATATTTAAGAAAGCTCTAAGAGATTAGTGTCAAAGTTTGCCAATGTAATTGCTAAGTTGTTTTATTATACTAAGATTCTTAAATCTAGGCCTTAAAGACCGTAAAAAATATATAAAATAAAATAAAAAAATCTTTTTGGATTAATTCCCTGCAATGAAATTAACCGTCTAATGTTGTAAATCGAAAAAGCAAACCAACAAAATTCTATTTCCGTTTTCGATTTACAGCATTAGGCGGTAAGACTTACAGCCCTATTCTGGCAAATTAACAAATTGTTAACCAGTATTTTGAATATTTCTATATGTTTGTTGTAATTTTTTTATTTCAAAACAAAATTTGAAGCTCAAAAATAAAAAATACTGATAAAAATTGTCAACTGCTTTTCAGTTATTGACAATTTCATTAACAAATTTCGTTTTTTGAGCTTTAAATTTTGTATTGAAAACAACAAACATATAGAAATATTCAAAATACTGGTTAACAATTTGTTAATTTGCCAGAATAGGGCTGTTAATCATTGAATTTTAATCGAGATACAATTTGTTTACAAAGCTCTATATAATATTGTCGACATATTTGCTTAATTGTAGATATTTCTGCTTGCATATTCCGTGCTCCTTTTTTATTAGATTTACTGATATATATTTAGTTTATATCCAAATAAATTTCTTTATCATTAAAATCCTGTTTTTTTAAAACATCACTTTTAACTCATCACTCTCGTGCGAAGATCATGTTAATTCCGTTGTTAGCAAGGTTTATTATGTACTGCGAAACCTTAGGTGGACTGCATCATTTGTGCCTGTAGAGACTAGAAAAAAATTAGTAATTCAGCTGATTGTGCCAATTATCTCCTATTCAGATATAGTGTATAGTAAAGTTGATTCCCGATCCAAGCTTAAGTTACAACTTGTGTTTAATAATGCTGTAAGATACATTTTTGGTCTTAGAAAGTTTGACCGCATTAGTCACTTGAGTAACAAAGTACTCGGTTGCAACATCTTCAATTATTTGGATGCTAGAAACTGCATCTTTTTACACAACCTGATCTGCACTCGCACTCCTGATTACTTATTTGAAAAGCTACAATTTTGTAGGTCAACTAGAAATCTGAATCTTTTAATCCCTACTTATAATTTTTTAAACTCTAACAGACTCTTTTACGTGAACGCCATCAGATTGTGGAATTCACTGCCTTTAAGTATAAAAAGCATTACAACTAAACGCAACTTTAAGCATGTAATTTTCCAACATTTCTCTTAAGTATCTCTCTTTCACTAATTCTATGCAATTGTATTTAAAAAAACCTTACTTAAATTAAAATTACTTAATCTTTATTTGTTATTATTCTTGATTTTGTCGATTTTTCGATTTTTGTTTGAATTAATTTTGAATTAATTATTATTTTGATCAGATCTTTTAGTTAAATGATATTAATTGTATTGAGTTAAATTTTTAATTATTTTTTTTTTGTTGTTTATCACTGTTATTTTGTTATGTATCTATATTCTTACTGCATTTAAAAGACTCTGTCTTATTTGTGAACCTTTTCTTTAAATAAATAAATAAATAAATAAATAAATAAACATCGGAGCAGTACTAAATTTGACAAAATTTTGTAGCTTTATAAAGCTTTAAATAAAACCTTTGTAATTGGAACTAAAACATGTATTCTTTTTTTTTGTCTGATTGAAATACTATATTTATGTTATTAGTAATATTTAAAATGTATGCGAGAAAACTGAAATACATTTTACTTAAATCATTAAGTTCGTGACATATACTTTGAGCTAGATCTGAATTAGCTTTAAGTTAATATTGCAGAAAATATTCTTGTTTGGCCCTATTTTTTGATCAAGCCATTTGCCAAATTGGTCGAAAATATCGCGTTTTTTCTTATTTGTCGATAATTCTTCCTCATCAAATTCATGAAATATTTACTTTGAAGATTCAAGAGAATCAGTTGTCGATGAACAAAAAAATTTAACGAACAAAGTGAACGAAAAAAGGAGACGTTCATAAAAAATTTTTTTAGAAGTAACGGTGAGCATTTTTTAGAACATTAGGTCGTTGTCTGCTATTTAGAAATATTAGTACGTTTTGTATTTGGGAAGTACAGTAGTATTCACGACTCAATAGGAGTAAAAGACTACAATTGTAGTTCTTTCGGAAGAGCTGAGTGTGACCCTTTTTGAAAAAGTATGTTTTGAGAAAAACACGTTTAATGTTACTCTGATTAGTTAACACTAGATTTAAGGGATTTGATAATATACCTATTTTTACTGAAGTGAGCAAATTTGACTCATACAGCAAAATTAAGGCTTTTTGCAAAAAAAAGGTTCCAACTAAATTTAAATAAAAGATTTATTATTAAAAACTTAATTGAAAACATTTATTACATATAAACTCTGTTTTTGAAATACGTATTCCACAAACATTTTCGACATGGGAACAGAAGTGTTCTCGACAAGATTGATAATGAATGTTAAAGCATCACCTTTCTTTAGAATTCTGATAAGTACTTTCTTTATGTAAGCCATCGTATAATGAATTTAAGATAAATTAAACTTTAAGATCTCTCCAATGTGATACCTCAATATTTTATAAAATAAAAAAAATTGTTTATTTATTTGGTCATTCACAAGTTTTAAGTTTTTATTTTTTTCCCCTATATTCTCTAATACACGGAATTTACCCGTCTGAGAATTATAGTAACTCATAAAGTACAAAATAAATGAATTAATTAAATATACATAGGCTAAGTTATAAAATTTGTAGTAGATAAAAAAAATACCGATGTTGAATAAAGTTACTAATTAATTAAAAAGTAGAAAAAAGTGGCATTGATTTGACTTTTTTTTTAATATTTTTGAGTAGTTGTACAACAATGAGCCTAATGAATGAAAAGTAAGCAATTCCTTATAAGCTTAAGGTATTGCTTATAAACAGGAAACGCTTAACCAAAAACATACCTGTTTATTCTCATATGAATAAAATCTAAAGCTTTTGCTACTTTTGCTTGGTCGCTTAAGGAAAAGGTAACCCTCGAATTAAAAAAATTTATATTAAGGCACACACACAAGCATTCGTTTGTTGCTTGAATTGCTTGGGAATGTTGTTGTTGCTTTTTAATACTGTGAATTTCATTTTCATTCATTTTCATCCATTTTTATCCATCTTATCCACGAACGTGCCTTCTTTAAAACATGATCCATGAAAAAATTAAATGTTTTGGACGCCGTCGACTGATGAACATCCAGCTCTTTTGCTATTCCATTTTGAAAGCCCAGGATCTGACACTACTTTTGCGAAACACTTGCGAAGTATAATTTTTGCGAATTTTGTTAACACCAGTATTCACTAAAAAATATTTTGTCAGCTGCTGAACGTTTTCGCGACTAAAACGATGAAGTTTTCGAAAGCTTCATTCTACATTTTTCAAGTTCATTACAAAATTTTCTGTTTCGAATATTAAAAAAGCGCCATTATCACTTCTGAACGCACCAAATGTTAAATTAAAACTAACTAATAGCTGTTCTTGCCTTCTTTCATAAATTTCATGACCTAAAGCTCTAAATTATAACATTGCAAAACTAACTTCAACAAATTCAAGCTAGGGGTAGAGTAGCTTGTAAAAACGTGAGCAATTGCTTAACTGTATAAAGCAATTCCTTGGTTTATTCTTTAGCTTTAAAGCAATGTCTTAAAAAAATAATGAAAATATAAAAAAAAATCCCATTCCTAGGGAAATTAGGAACAGCTTACAGGAAAAGGTATTGCTTGAGTTTTTATTCATGTCATTTTTAAAGTATTCCTTAGACATTTTAAAGAAAATCAATTGCTTACGTTTTATTCATTGGGCTCAATAATCAATTTAAAAATTTTGATTTTCAAAAAATTGTTTGCCTAAAAGATTTTATAATAACCCGGGGAGTTTCTTGAATCAGTTCGGGTAAAGCCAAAATGAGCTGGCAACCCTTGGTTTCACCCAGGTCTTATATAACTAAACATTTTGCAATACAGCTACAGGTTTTGAAATCCAACAGTCATAAATTCAAACGCACTAAAGGTTAAATGAAGTAATACCTTATTTCTACGCGAATCGTATATTATGCCACAGCGATAATAAAACTTGTTATCGTATTTAAAAATTAAAATCACAATAAAAGCTAAGAATAGATACTATATATTAAGCGAATAACACTAAATTGGAATAAGAGGTTGAAAAATTCCAGTTCTGGTGGTAACTGAAGCTTATTGTTTTTATTTGCTGGCCATAAAACTAATTGACGTTAAATAGTCAAAAATAGCTTTTCTTTGAGCAAACATTTTGTATATAATTTGTACGCTTCTCGAGAAGTGATAACGTTTGTTTTTACCGAAATAGATTCGATTTGCAATAGCAAAGAAACAGATTCTAAAAGGATACAGATATCTTTTAATTTCTGAAACCTCTAAATAGAAACGTTGAAATAAAGTTATGGCTGATTCATTAGGCTGGGGCTAAGTTACGCGGTTGTGCCGCGTTCGCGGCACCGCTATCACGCTTTTTTTCGCAAATGCGGCTGAAAAATACTAAATTTTGCATGTATTTTAATACATTTACTTATTTAATGTATTTAATAATTTAAATACATGCAAAATTCAGTGTTTTTCATCCGCATTTGCGAAAAAAAGAGAGCGGTGTCGCAATCGCGGCAAAATCGCGTACTTTGGCCCATGCCTCAGGCTGGAGCTTTAATATATAACTTCGAGTTTTGTTTATCCAGGGATATATGTATAGATTATGTCAAATTAAAATTTAATAAAATCTATAAAAGCTTCTACTTAAACAGTATTGAAGTATTGACTAAGGTCGTCGTCAACAAAAACAATAAATAGCATCGACTGGGGAAGAAAGGCTAAAGTTGTTGCCTTTCTTATCTACTTTATCGTTTAACTTTTATTAAGATTCGATTTCAGCAGCTTCCACAATCTGGCCGAAGTAATAATTTCAATGGAAGCCAACGTAAGTGCTACCGCCAACACAGCAAGAAATCTCCAAGTTTTAATTAATACTTTTTTGTTAATTTGTTGTGTCGCGCGTTTTATTTTACTCAATTAAGAGACAGTCATAAAAACATCATTCCACGGGCAGCGTCAACAAAATTTAGTGTGCCGCTGGTACACGTGACATGGAGTCTGCTTCACGACAGACACACTACGTCTCTCTACCCGCTACCAAAATACAGAAGAACCGCATGATAAGGACGCTGCTGAGTATACTCTCGAAGCTAGAGTCCATAAGAAGCTCTTTTTTGCCTCACAATAACAGCAATCTATTATTCTTTATTAGCTAAGTTTTGTATGTTTTTTCTAAATGAATTACTTTGCACCAACCTGCGTTTTGTCGTTGTGGCTTCTGCCTGTTCTGCTATTCAGTTTAAATACACTTTTTCTATGAATCACACTTAAATAAATATTTAATTTTGATGAAAATCAATTATCTCACTAACTCGTTATGGTTTAAAAACTTAAGACAGAAATTCACAAAATCAATTAAAAGGTGCAAGATTTTCTTGCAATAACAAAATAAATTCCTTCTTAATTCGACACACGTTTCTCTTGTTTTTGTCGCTGCTACTTCTTCGGTATTATTTTAGTATTTGTTGCAATTTAAATTGTATTTAGAAATTTTTGGAAACATGCAAAATTTTTCTTTTTAGTTAATAAAATCGTGTTATAATCGAATGACAAGAAAATAAACGAAATCAAATAAAATTCCACTCGAATACAGTTCACTTCCACATGAAATTGAAGAAAATTCCGATAATGACGAAGCGACGATGATTGAATGCAGAAAAGCGACTGACAATTAAATGACAGTTCATGTTTTTATCTTGTTGCTTTGTCTTGACATTTACAGCGATGATAGAAAATGTTTTGAGTGTGTTCGCAAAAATTATCAGGGCTGCTGCGGTGTGAGCGTCTTCTTCGAGTACAGTACGGCAGACGATTTAGATTTGTTTAGTAATTTATGGCTCTGATATCAAGTCATACATTAACAGACATACAATTTTGTTCATTTTCCGATTAAAACGTGTCATTTGAGATGAACATAATTAAATGTTCTTATTATTTGGAAACTGTGCTCGTTTGATATGATAACGTGAATGTATAGTTAAAGAAAACCATGTCGATTTTTGTATGACGCATGACATACCATATAAGGTGTTTAAAACTATAATTTAAGCATGATATCATTCAGCCTAACCAAAAAACATTTTAATGTCGACTCTAAATTTAGTGTAAGCTTTTTGACAACAAATTCTATAGAAATAATGTCAGAAAAGCTCACACTAAGTTTAGAGTCGACATTAAACTATTTTTTTGGTTAGGCTGATTCTATTTTAGTAGTCAACATTAAAAAGAAAGAGAATCCACAAGAGCCCTGGCTCTGAAACTTTATATACGCATTTTCCAAGAGAATTAATGATCTCATTCAGCATCATTATGACAGTGCACTTTTTAGAATGTACTTTCATTGGAAATAAGTAAAATCAGAAAAATTTTTGATTCAAATTTAAAATTTGTTCTCAGTTGTATTTTTGTCTTTCATCTATAAATCAGAAGAAATATGCCTTAAAAGTAAGAAATTTATTAAGAATTTTCAACAGATGAAAAATTGGATTTGTTTTCTGAACTTCATTTAAGATTTCATGGTATATTTTTTTTATAAAAATCATGTGTTAAATATCTCTTGTCGTTGTTTTTCTTTAATACTGCATTGCTTAATAAATTTTATAAATTAATTAAAAAAGTTTTTTTACTTAACCAACCTTCACTATTTTATATCCACCAAAAACAATTATTCATATCCATTACAAAAACAGTTTTCACTGTGGAATTGGAACATTAAGTTCTCAACGGTAATGTATAATTTAGAAAGCGCCATATTTTCATTTATTAAATTATTTCACAGAGTCAAAAAACATTCAGTAAATTTAAAATTTTTCTTTGTAAATCTTTTTTCAGTTTATTATTAAATTTTTGAAAAGAATGAAGTTTCACGTTGTGGGGAGTGAAAACTTCTCAAGCGTCAAATGGTCGGTTGACAGCTAGTGGTAGCGGAGGTCGGTGAACCAATATTGATAAAAATGACACTGACATAACGCAACCTCAATTTTGACAGCCAAGTCGACAGTTGTTTCCCTGCTCAGGCTCGAATTTGAATTCAAAAGTCAGCTCAGCAGAGGAAACACTACGACATATCAACCGGAAGAGTTTTTCTCATCGGCTCACCCGGTAGAACCCGTTGTGTGGTGCCCTCGGCTGGTCTGGAATTTGAATTCGAATTCAAACCTGAGCGGGGATTTCAACCCGGAAGCCAGTAATTATAAATGATGTTTTTTTTTTCTTTCCTCTTCTTTTTGTTTGCAAAATAATTAGCCACAACGTGTCTGCCGTGGTTAATTAGGACCTACAGTTGGACATCGTTCAATTTGCCATCTGTCAGGTCGGGTTGTTTGCAAACATCGAAAAACAATGCTAAAACCCCACGTTCAACAGTTTGCGCAAACATCGCTTGCACCAACATTCGGTCTAAGCCGTCATCAAACCATGTCGTGGAACTTAGCAGGTCGTACTGTCCGACTGGCTTATGTAAACGACCATATCATAGGTGACGGCTGTCAACGAAAAGAGCGATGGCTGGCGAACTTCCGGCCTTTGTTCTTTCTTTCCGCTGATGGTAAACTGGACGGTCGCTGTTGATAACCTGGGTAAGTTAAAATCCTAGTATATAACAAAAATCTTATATTCGTATTATTTTTTTTCTACAGCAAATGCAACAAAACAGCAGCAATAACTAACCGACGAAGCAGCGCAGTTAATGGGATAGCGTCGTGGTTGGGACTGTGGTCATTGTTACGCAAAGTGGTGGTTGGTGTATTTTCATCAAGTGGAGGGAGCACGGCAAGGGAAGAGATATATTGGCAAGAAAAGCGAACTTTTTCCAAGAGATTAACTTGCCATTCCTGGGCTGTGCAATCAACTTGTGCGGACTTAAACGCAATATTGGACGTGTATTGAACGCGCCCCATTAGGAAGCACACTGAAGCAAAGAAAAAATAAAAAAACAAGGTGACACTGACGGCAGCACAGCAATCGCAACTTCGGTTTATTCCGTTTTTATAAAGAAATTTTTTTAATTTCGTGCCAATAATCGCGCTGATGCTAAAAACAAGCACGATTTACCTGCAACGCCAGCGCCGCTTAAAATATCCACGGAATAATTCAGTCCAGTAGCAGCGATAGCAACAGCGCTACGACAGCAATTACTTGGAAAACAATTTATAGCAAGTTGAGCTAAATTGGGACTGTGCCGAGCAAGAACCTCACGCTCCAGTACTGCTTAAAGCTCACCCACTCATCCTTCCGTTAACCCGTTCCTCCAACATAAGCGACGCTGACGACTAAAACGAATCACTCTTTGAAACGAATGCGTTAGAAGCACTGCAGTGGGTAACCTATTCACCACAGATGTGGTCAAGTCAAGGCCCACTCCCCAACCACCAACAGCGTCAACTCCAACAACAGCTGCAACAAACAACAGCAGCGATTACCACCAACAACCGCAGCAATTACAACAAACAACAGCAGCGACTACAACCACCAACAACTGCACCAGCAGCTGCAACATCGCCAGCTGTGCATCAGCACCAGCACGTCCACGACAAGTGCAACCACCAACAACAGCACCAGCACCACCACGACAAGTGCAACCACCAACAGCGTCAGCTCCAACAACAGCTGCAACAAACAACAGCAGCGATTACCACCAACAACAGCAGCGATTACAACAAACAACAGCAGCGATTACAACAAACAACAGCAGCACCCACGGCGAGCGATAGCTAGCGTCAACACCCGATACAAGAAGGAGGCGGACAGTGGAGTTGTCATCTGCATCAGCGTGCGTCGCCAAACGAGCGACCCACGTACAGGAAGTACCCACTTAAAAATCGAAATTTATAAGTAGTTCAGCTTTATAATTTTTAGATATTTTAAGTTAAGCAAGTTAAGATATATTTAGGCATAAAATCCCATGTTAAGGTGGTAATACAGAAAAGGCTTATCCTTATAAGACAGTATGACAAACAAGACAATTTTAATTGAAGCATAACGAAAAATAACTTCAACGAAAGGCTGTTTTTTTTTTGTTTTTTTTCAAAAGCGTACACGGGAAAAATAATATAACTAAGCATAAGTTTATTTTTCAAACAAAAGCGTATACAGGAAAATTTTTTTTGCATATCTAACCGAAAGTTTTTGTGGAAAACCAACGCGAATGCGATTAACATAACAAAATTAAACGGAAGATTTTTTTTTCAAAAGCGTATACGAAATAAAAAAATAATAATATAATTGTACGAAGGTTTTTTTTTTGTTAAACAAAATCATACACGGGCGAAATAACATAAATTAAGCGAAATTTTACTTTTAAAATAAAGCAATGGCGTACCCGGAAATATAACTTGAATAAACATAAGTAAAAGTAACAACCAAAACGATTCATAGGCGGACAATAACTTACCTTTTACCAAAATTTCATTATGCACTGCAAAATAAAATTTACTAGATTTTAATATTTCTATACTTACCTTAAATATAACATACTGAAAAAAATAGTGAAGTTCAATATGCAATGCAAAATGAAACTTACTATATTTTAATATTTCTATACTTACCTTAAATATAACATACGAAAAAAAAAAAAAAAATATTGAATTTCATTATGCACTGAAAAATAAAATTTACTAGATTTTAATATTTCTATACTTACCTTAAATATAACATACTGAAAAAATAGTGAAGTTCAATATGCAATGCAAAATGAAATTTACTAGATTTTAATATTTCTATACTTACCTTAAATATAACATACTGAAAAAATAGTGAAGTTCAATATGCAATGCAAAATGAAACTTACTAGATTTTAATATTTCTATACTTACCTTAAATATGACATACTGGAAAAAATATTGAATTTCATTATGCACTGAAAAATAAAATTTACTAGATTTTAATATTTCTATACTTACCTTAAATATAACATACTGAAAAAAATAGTGAAGTTCAATATGCAATGCAAAATGAAACTTACTAGATTTTAATATTTCTATACTTACCTTAAATATGACATACTGGAAAAAATATTGAATTTCATTATGCACTGAAAAATAAAATTTACTAGATTTTAATATTTCTATACTTACCTTAAATATAACATACTGAAAAAAATAGTGAAGTTCAATATGCAATGCAAAATGAAACTTACTAGATTTTAATATTTCTATACTTACCTTAAATATAACATACTGGAAAAAATATTGAAGTTCAATATGCACTGCAAAATAAAACTTACTAGATTTTAATATTTCTATACTCACCTTAAATATAACATACTGAAAAGAATATTGAAGTTCAATATGCACTGCAAAATGAAACTTACTAGATTTTAATATTTCTATACTTACCTTAAATATAACATACGAAAAAAAAAAAATTATTGAAGTTCAAAATGCACTGCAAAATAAAATTGACTATATTTTAATGTTTCTATACTTACCTTTAAATAACTTTCTATACTTACCTTTGATATACACTGAAAAATTAAAAGTATGATTTTTGATGCTTACCCTTGATATGCACTGAAAGTAATTCGATCTTAAATTTAAAAATTAAATTTTTAACTTTACTAGAAACAAATTGAATTAAACTTGGAAATAATGATATATTTAAATGTACAATAAAGCTAAAGATAATTAAACTTAAGAATGTATAACTAATGGGGCAAACTAAAAATTTAAATTAATTGTTTTTTTTTTCGTACAATATTATAAAAAAAAAAAAAAAAAAATTTATATAAATTTAAAAATATTAAGTTTCCTTGAAATGAAACAAAATGAAATGGTATACTTATCTTTGTATTTAAACATGTTTATCAAAATAAATCAAACCTTGATGGGTACCTTGACAAGTAATTAATTTTTGTAAGATTCTTTGGACCAATTGCAGGTAAGGGCGTGGTGGACTGCTGCACTTAGGTGCACAACGAGGGTTAATGAAACCGAAGTTTTTCTTCATTACATGGATGGGCGGGTGTAGAAAATGAGGGGAATTAACACCTTCCTCCCTCATGCTACACGGTGCGTAGGGGCGATGGCTCGGTTAAGCCGCCTCTCTCGGGTTTTTTGTTTGGTTTTCCTCTCCCATCCGTTTCCTGTTTCCACCCATTTGAATTAAAATTCAAATAATTTGAATTTTAATTCAAATGATCCCTTTCCGTTTCCCGCTAACGTCTGCATACAAATAACTTGTGCAGATCGCATCCCGCGACTTCCTGACGAAGCAAACCCACGACCAATTTCCCTGAGCTAAGCTGAAGCATAGCTAGGTGTGCAGACGCTCGCTAAGTCAGGAAGTGCCTCGTCATCCGGTTGCGGATGTCACGACGCTGCGAGGTGGATGGTCGGTCTGTCACAAAAATGGCGCCCAACGTGGGGCCCTCAAAAATATCGGCTGACCTTTTTTCTTAAGGTTAAACAAATTTCAAATTCATGTCACCTGAATTACGTGGTATTTTTGTCTCGCCTCAACAAAACTTAAATTTTTTTTTTTTTTCGATCTTGATTATTTGCAAAAGGCATGTTCTGGATTTAGTTCCTGGATTTTTTTTGGGATCTTACCGAACCTCTGCCAACCAACTCTTGAATTGAGTTAAAACTTTTTATTGAAAATTTCGATTTTTGACATTGATAATCTTTTGGATCGTGACATAATATTATTGTTGTGTTAACCAAAGGTTACTTAATGTTTAATTGGGAATTTATTAACAACTTTATACTTTCGAGATTTTTATCTTTGGATAATTTCGAAGATTTACTCAAGTATATTACCTATCATATCGTTTCTCGTGGTTGTTGCAAATAACATATATTTTTTTTTCATTCTTATCCCGTTAACCGAACGTGGGGCACATGAAAATATGAATAGCCTTACTCGTAAGGTCAAATCACCTAACTTCTGACCACCCGAAGTACCGTATTTTCGTTCTGCCTCAACAAAACTTAAATTTTTCCTTTTTCAATTTTGATTATTTGCATAAGGCATGTTCTGGATTTAGTTCCTGGAGTTTTTTTTTGGGATCTTACCGAACCTCTGCCAACCAATTCTTGAATTGAGTTAAACTTTTTCTTGAAAATTTCGATTGTTGCTATTGATAATCTTTTGGATCGTGTCATGATATTATTGTTGTGTTAACCAAAGGTTATTTAACTTTTAATTGGGAATTTATTAACAAATGTATGCTTTTGAGATTTTTATCTTTGGATAATTTCGAAGATTTACTCAAGTATACTGAATATAATCTCTTTTCTCGTGGTTTTTGCAAATAAAATTAATTTTTTTCTTATCCCGTTAACCGAACGTTTTCTCTATGCACCTGTGCCCTAAGTCTGTAGCAGTCCTGCCATGGCCTTACCGAGTAATTTCCAAAGAATAGTAATCATTGGATTTCATTTATTCACCACCGCATAACCTGGGTTATGCTATATTTACCTAAAATTGACCTACTTTATTTCTGAAATTGATATTTTTTTTTCTTTTCCATCGCGAAATTCGGTTTTCGTTCCGTCGTACCATAAAAGTATTAAACAATACTTTAAATAATTAAGTGGTTCGATATCTTCTTTTCTCATTCTTCATTGGTTGTCTGTCGCGCGAAATCATTTGATTTCATTCGTGCGTAATAGCAAAACTTGTTTATGCTATACGTCGGTTTTAACGATTAAGATCGGAAAAATATTTTTTTGTTTACTACGCTATTTCGCGAGTGAAATACTCTAGATTTCATTTTACTTGGACAGCATAAATTGAGTTGCTCCACTAATAATTTTTCAATTAACTCCTTAAATGGAAATTTTTTTTTGTCTCTTCCGAGAACACTAGAATTGTTTAGTTCATTTCTTCACCACCGCACAAGTGTGGAACTTTACGTACCAAATATTGATTGAATTTTTTTTTGTGATTCCTTTGTGGACATTTTTCTCGCAATTTTTCGTTTTCACTTCTCGATAACTGCACTAATTGTTGAGGCACTACTTATAATTTATCGATTAAATTCGTATTGAGATTTTTTTTGTGTGAAAACATTTGGTTGTCATTCTTCTTGAACAGCTTAAATTGCTTATGCTCTACGTATACATTATTCTTATAATTTGGTTTTTGTTTATTTTTCCAACCATTTCGATCGTTTCGCCAATTAGTCGCTTCAACCCAATTACAACGCCATATACTTATGTATGCTGGACTGGTTTGCCAGTGATTGAGATTTGTATTTCTCGTTTTGAAGTTGCATTTTTTTTGTTGAAATCTTTTTGGATTCAATTCCTTGCTTCGGCCTAATCGGTTTAGGTTTCACTTATAACTAATTGATTGTCTTTTTATCTGACGAATTTTTTTGTAGTCATGACCTCATTGAGTTTCAACTAATCATCTTTCACCTAATATTGATTGAGATTTTTACTTCACTTCGTTTTGAAATCTTAGGATTTCATAACTTATTGTTTGGTTTAAAAAATTTTTTTTTTCCCAACTTTCTTTTTTTCTCTCGTTCCGCTCGTTCCGCTTATTAGTCGCATTCACTCCGCTACAACCGCATTCAACTTTTCTACTATAATTACTCAGTAGTAATTGATAAATTTTATTTTGATTATACAGACGTTTCCGTGGAATCGTCTGGTTTTTCCTTGTTGCCAACAGTATAAAACTGGTGAGGCTGTAAATATAAACTTTTGACATTTTGTTTTGATATTTTTGTCGTGTCGACGATGCCTGTGACGCGAAGTACAGAAGACCTGTTAGGAGTGGGTAATCCTCCCAACGTTGCCATTTGTACCGTGTGCAATGAGACCATTCATCCTACGGATGAAGTGGTTGAGACTTCGTGCAATCATTGCTTCCATGCTCTGTGCTTGCAGACTTGGCTAGAAACCAACAAGGCATGTCCGGTTTGTCGGTTGGCATTGGTTCCGGCAGTTGTAGGTCCTTCTCCGGCTGCTAATATACTCGAAGTTGCTGGCAGTGTTAATCAACCAAAGCGGGGAAGAGGTGGTGGAGCACCACGGTATCGCCCCAACACGCGACAACAAGCAAATTTTAGATCGGACCATCGTGATAGTAGGCCTGAACCGCTGGACAATGCCATCTTACCAAACCAACCGAACCAGGTTTCTGAAACCAAAGTACACCAAATCGTTGCCGACTCATTAGGCCAACTCCGAATGGAGATAAGCTCCATTATTTCCACCGAGCTTCAAGCGATGCTGCGCAATTTGAATCTTGGAGCTAACCCTCCTGCTAACGCGCCTAACCTTCGCCAACCTGAATGGCCACAAGTTCTGCCTGAAGAAGCTCAGAGGCCTGTTCCTCCTTCATCGTCTCGGCGTCGAGCGAATCCTCCGCTTCCCGGTAGCGATAGAGACCCTGGCTCGAAAGAGCGAGTTTCCAACGTTGTGCGAAACTGGCACGTGAAATTCAAGGGCACTGCCGATGACATTCCAGTAGATGAATTTATCTACCGAATAAATACTCTGACTTCATTGCATCTCAATGGTAATTTCTCTGTTCTTTGTGAACATGTTCACTCTCTTTTCGAAGGCAAAGCTCATCAGTGGTTTTGGCGGTATCACCGCAATGCCGACGAGGTAGAATGGTTTGACCTCTGCGATGCCCTGCGTCGTCAGTTCAAAGACTACACCTCGGATTTTGACATTCAAGATGATCTTCGCCGTCGAAAACAAAAACATTCAGAGTCGTTTGACGAGTTTCTTGATGCTATTTTGTGCTTGAGTGACAGGCTTCGACACCCAATGTGCGAATCTGAGCTAGTTGAAACAGTGATTAGGAATTTACGACCGGATTTACGTCACGAGTTACTCCACCTGGATATTCGCAGCATTGCTATTCTACGTCGAGAGGTTCGTAAGCACGAAAAGTTTTTCGAGGACGTGCGTCCTAATTATAGTGTTCCTCCCAGAAATGCTGGTGCTCGTCGGCAATTGTATGAAATTGCTCAGGATAGTGACCCAAGGTTAAACGAGTTAGAGAGTGACCATGTTCAACAAGAACTCAATGCGCTAGACATGAGTAAAGTAAAATGCTGGAATTGCGACGAGGATGGTCATCGGTACCAAGATTGTCTGAAGGCTAGGCGCGTATTCTGTTACGGTTGTGGTGCTGTTGACACCTACAAACCAAGCTGCCAGAAGTGTGCTGCGAAGGCAGAAGGCTTCAAGCCGGATTTTTGTCGGGAGTCGAGCAGACCCCAATTAAATCGTCCTCGGATGTAACTCCGATTAAGATTCTACCAAAATCTGACGTTCCACCAATTGTGTCTGCCTCGACTGCAAAGTTTCTTGACGATCCGGTGGATTCTCAACCTCTACCTCCTACCTTCAAACCTTACCACGTTAGACTTGCAGAATATAATAAGATACGTGAGAAAATATTTAATACTTCGACTGTTAGACGTCATTCAGTTCGCTCTTCAGACCGTATTCGCTTGTTCTGGAAACGAATAAAAAACTTGAGCAAGAGTGTGGTCTCGGCCATAGTCTACCAAGGTTCCGACATTCGTCCTTACACCAATCTTTTGATTGAAAATACGGTGTATCTTTCGCTTTTAGATAGTGGCGCTACAAAGAGTTGCATTGGTGGACGTTTGGCTCAAGTAATTCTTTCTGACTCTACAAAGAAACTGATTAAATTAAGAGGTAACGTTCGGACGGCTGATGGTAAACATCAACAGGTCGTGGGTTCGATTACTATCCCAATTACCTTTCAAAACCAAACGAAAAATTTTGATTTCTTGATTGTACCTTCTATTGTCCAAGACGTGATATGTGGAATGGATTTCTGGAATTTGTTTGAGCTTAAAATCCAAATAGACCCGAAAGTGAGTGAGCTCTCTGCTTCAGAGATAGACCCTGATAGCGTACAGTTGAATGCACTCCAGCGTAGAATGCTTGACTCTACCATAGCCGCCTTTCCGTCTTCGGAAAAAGAAGGCCTTGGTACTACCTCTCTGGTAGAACATGTCATTGATACAGGTGTAGCATCTCCTATAAAACAGAGATACTACCCTATATCACCAGCTATGGAAAAGCTTCTATGTCAGGAAATCGACAGAATGCTCGAACTAGGTGTCATCGAAGAAGCAGAAAGTTCACCCTGGTCTTCCCCTGGTGTCTTGATTGTAAAGCCTGGAAAGGTTCGATTTTGTATTGACTCGAGAAAACTCAATGATGTGACCATTAAGGATGCTTATCCTATTCCAATCATTGATGGGTTACTTTCTCGTTTGCCACCTGTGCATGTTATTTCAAAGATCGACCTTAAAGATGCTTTTTGGCAAATAAAGTTGTCCAGAGATTCGTGTCCAAAAACCGCGTTCACGATACCCAATCGTCCATTGTATCAATTCACGCGCATGCCTTTCGGCTTGTGCAATGCACCGCAAACAATGTGTCGATTGATGGACAAGGTGATTCCGTATAATCTCAAAACTCGAGTCTTTGTTTATTTAGACGATCTTTTGGTCGTATCACAGTCACTGGAAGAACACATAGTGCATCTATCTGAAGTTGCTTCTTGCCTTAGAAAAGCCGGTTTGACAATTAATGTCAATAAAAGTCAATTTGGTCTCAATAAGGTCAAGTATCTTGGTTTTATAGTGGGAAATGGTTCGCTTACTGTTGATCCCGACAAAGTGAAAGCCATAACAGAATATCCCGTTCCTAGAACAGTTCGTCAAATTCGCCAATTCCTAGGAATGACTGGGTGGTACCGGCGATTTGTGTCGGACTATGCAGCGGTTACTTTTCACCTTACTGAGCTCCTAACGAAAAAGAAATCCTTCACGTGGAACCCTTCGGCTCAAGAAGCTTTTGACGCCATCAAAGCTAAGTTGACGACAGCTCCTTTCCTCGTGCATCCTGACTACACTAGGCCGTTTATCGTGCAGTGCGACGCCAGCCAGTGCGGTGTTGGTGGTCTTTTAGCGCAAGTTGATGCGAATGGGGACGAAAGGCCCATCGCCTTTATGTCTCATAAACTCAACAAAGCGCAAAGAAACTATACCGTCACTGAGTTGGAGTGTTTAGCTGTCGTGCTAGCGATAAAAAAATTTCGCGCCTACATTGAAGGTCACGAGTTTAAGGTAGTAACCGACCACGCAAGTCTGAAATGGCTAATGCGTCAAAAAGACTTAAGCGGAAAACTAGCTCGATGGGCACTAAAAATCCAAGGGTTTAATTTTACAATTGAGCACCGAAAAGGTAGCGAGAATGTTGTGGCTGATGCTTTGTCGCGGTCTTTTGAACCAGATGACCCTGAATCAGTCGTGGCTGCACTTGAGTTAGAAACTTTGCCTGAAATAGACCTTGAGTCTTTACATTTCAATTCAGACGAATACCGAAAATTCAGAGAAAAATTGGCTTTATCACCTTTGCCAGATTATAAAATCATTGATGATTATATTTACCGCCGTTTGGAATTTGACTCTGATACAACCGATCCTTCTCTTGCTTGGAAGTTGCTTGTTCCTGCCGAATTGCGAGAAAGCGTGATATATGCCTCTCACGATATTCCATCTTCTGCTCATGGTGGCATAGCCAAGACGCTTGAACGCATTCGTCGTTACTTTTACTGGCCAGGTCTGGTTACGCAAGTTCGAAATTATGTGTTAAATTGTGAATTATGCAAAACGTCTAAGTCTCCGACGCATATCCTTCGTCCTCCTATGGGTCAGATGACGGAATCGGAACGTCCATTTCAAAGACTTTACGTCGATCTGATTGGACCCTTCCCTCGTTCTAAGAGAGGTAACATTGGAATGTTAATAGTCTTAGACCACTTTTCGAAATTCACTTTTCTGAAACCCCTGAAAAAATTTACCTCGAAACTTATCATGGATTTTCTGAAAGAAAGCGTGTTTGACACCTTTGGTGTTCCTGAGTCAGTTGTGTCCGATAACGGAAGTCAGTTCAAGAGTAAGGACTTTGAACTTTTTCTGGCAAAATATGGCATAAATCATGTGTGCACCGCCGTTTACGCTCCCCAATCCAATGCATCAGAGCGAGTCAATCGTTCGATAAACGAAGCTTTACGCTCATATATACGAAAAGATCAACGATTGTGGGATGTGTATATAAGCAGCATTAATGGCTCGTTGCGCAAAAGTGTCCATCAGACCATTGGTCAAGCACCATATTATGTTGTATTTGGTCAGCACATGATGACTCACGGGAAAGATTATAAAATTCTGAAAAATCTTAACTTGCTTTCAGAGGGTTCAGAGAGGTTGAATCGAGAAGACGAGTTTTCTATAATACGCAGTTTAATTCATAAACGAATGAAAACGGCCTATGACCACAATGCCCACTCCTATAACTTGCATTCACGAGGACGTCAGTTTGAAATTGGTCAAGAAGTGACCAGGCGTAATTTTTGCCAGAGCAATTTGCTTAAACATTTTAACGCAAAATTGGCTCCAACTGGAGTTAAAGCCATCGTTAAACAAAAACTCGGCAACGCTTATTATGTGCTGACTGATTTAGAGGGAAAAACGCAAGGCACGTATCATGCGAAAGATATTTGGTAGCGGTTAGTGGGAATTGTGTTTTGTTGCTATCGAAGGTTAAGCGTTTGGGTACGGTTTGGTTGTCCGTGTTGGTAAAGAAAATTTGTTGGGCATAGTTCACTATAGATAGACTGCTCGCATTCCTGATTTTTTTTTGTTGTTTTGATTTGGACGACCATGGGTAAACTGACCTAAGTTGAAAAACTAAAAGTTTTACACCCTTTTCAGACACTTGTCTGCAGCCGGCTTTGTCAAGCTTCTGTTTTGTGGGGAGTGAAAACTTCTCAAGCGTCAAATGGTCGGTTGACAGCTAGTGGTAGCGGAGGTCGGTGAACCAATATTGATAAAAATGACACTGACATAACGCAACCTCAATTTTGACAGCCAAGTCGACAGTTGTTTCCCTGCTCAGGCTCGAATTTGAATTCAAAAGTCAGCTCAGCAGAGGAAACACTACGACATATCAACCGGAAGAGTTTTTCTCATCGGCTCACCCGGTAGAACCCGTTGTGTGGTGCCCTCGGCTGGTCTGGAATTTGAATTCGAATTCAAACCTGAGCGGGGATTTCAACCCGGAAGCCAGTAATTATAAATGATGTTTTTTTTTTTCTTTCCTCTTCTTTTTGTTTGCAAAATAATTAGCCACAACGTGTCTGCCGTGGTTAATTAGGACCTACAGTTGGACATCGTTCAATTTGCCATCTGTCAGGTCGGGTTGTTTGCAAACATCGAAAAACAATGCTAAAACCCCACGTTCAACAGTTTGCGCAAACATCGCTTGCACCAACATTCGGTCTAAGCCGTCATCAAACCATGTCGTGGAACTTAGCAGGTCGTACTGTCCGACTGGCTTATGTAAACGACCATATCATAGGTGACGGCTGTCAACGAAAAGAGCGATGGCTGGCGAACTTCCGGCCTTTGTTCTTTCTTTCCGCTGATGGTAAACTGGACGGTCGCTGTTGATAACCTGGGTAAGTTAAAATCCTAGTATATAACAAAAATCTTATATTCGTATTATTTTTTTTCTACAGCAAATGCAACAAAACAGCAGCAATAACTAACCGACGAAGCAGCGCAGTTAATGGGATAGCGTCGTGGTTGGGACTGTGGTCATTGTTACGCAAAGTGGTGGTTGGTGTATTTTCATCAAGTGGAGGGAGCACGGCAAGGGAAGAGATATATTGGCAAGAAAAGCGAACTTTTTCCAAGAGATTAACTTGCCATTCCTGGGCTGTGCAATCAACTTGTGCGGACTTAAACGCAATATTGGACGTGTATTGAACGCGCCCCATTAGGAAGCACACTGAAGCAAAGAAAAAATAAAAAAACAAGGTGACACTGACGGCAGCACAGCAATCGCAACTTCGGTTTATTCCGTTTTTATAAAGAAATTTTTTTAATTTCGTGCCAATAATCGCGCTGATGCTAAAAACAAGCACGATTTACCTGCAACGCCAGCGCCGCTTAAAATATCCACGGAATAATTCAGTCCAGTAGCAGCGATAGCAACAGCGCTACGACAGCAATTACTTGGAAAACAATTTATAGCAAGTTGAGCTAAATTGGGACTGTGCCGAGCAAGAACCTCACGCTCCAGTACTGCTTAAAGCTCACCCACTCATCCTTCCGTTAACCCGTTCCTCCAACATAAGCGACGCTGACGACTAAAACGAATCACTCTTTGAAACGAATGCGTTAGAAGCACTGCAGTGGGTAACCTATTCACCACAGATGTGGTCAAGTCAAGGCCCACTCCCCAACCACCAACAGCGTCAACTCCAACAACAGCTGCAACAAACAACAGCAGCGATTACCACCAACAACCGCAGCAATTACAACAAACAACAGCAGCGACTACAACCACCAACAACTGCACCAGCAGCTGCAACATCGCCAGCTGTGCATCAGCACCAGCACGTCCACGACTAGTGCAACCACCAACAACAGCACCAGCACCACCACGACAAGTGCAACCACCAACAGCGTCAGCTCCAACAACAGCTGCAACAAACAACAGCAGCGATTACCACCAACAACAGCAGCGATTACAACAAACAACAGCAGCGATTACAACAAACAACAGCAGCACCCACGGCGAGCGATAGCTAGCGTCAACACCCGATACAAGAAGGAGGCGGACAGTGGAGTTGTCATCTGCATCAGCGTGCGTCGCCAAACGAGCGACCCACGTACAGGAAGTACCCACTTAAAAATCGAAATTTATAAGTAGTTCAGCTTTATAATTTTTAGATATTTTAAGTTAAGCAAGTTAAGATATATTTAGGCATAAAATCCCATGTTAAGGTGGTAATACAGAAAAGGCTTATCCTTATAAGACAGTATGACAAACAAGACAATTTTAATTGAAGCATAACGAAAAATAACTTCAACGAAAGGCTGTTTTTTTTTTTTGTTTTTTTTTGTTTTTTTTCAAAAGCGTACACGGGAAAAATAATATAACTAAGCATAAGTTTATTTTTCAAACAAAAGCGTATACAGGAAAATTTTTTTTGCATATCTAACCGAAAGTTTTTGTGGAAAACCAAAGCGAATGCGATTAACATAACAAAATTAAACGGAAGATTTTTTTTTCAAAAGCGTATACGAAATAAAAAAATAATAATATAATTGTACGAAGGTTTTTTTTTTGTTAAACAAAATCATACACGGGCGAAATAACATAAATTAAGCGAAATTTTACTTTTAAAATAAAGCAATGGCGTACCCGGAAATATAACTTGAATAAACATAAGTAAAAGTAACAACCAAAACGATTCATAGGCGGACAATAACTTACCTTTTACCAAAATTTCATTATGCACTGCAAAATAAAATTTACTAGATTTTAATATTTCTATACTTACCTTAAATATAACATACTGAAAAAAATAGTGAAGTTCAATATGCAATGCAAAATGAAACTTACTATATTTTAATATTTCTATACTTACCTTAAATATAACATACGAAAAAAAAAAAAAAAATATTGAATTTCATTATGCACTGAAAAATAAAATTTACTAGATTTTAATATTTCTATACTTACCTTAAATATAACATACTGAAAAAATAGTGAAGTTCAATATGCAATGCAAAATGAAATTTACTAGATTTTAATATTTCTATACTTACCTTAAATATAACATACTGAAAAAATAGTGAAGTTCAATATGCAATGCAAAATGAAACTTACTAGATTTTAATATTTCTATACTTACCTTAAATATGACATACTGGAAAAAATATTGAATTTCATTATGCACTGAAAAATAAAATTTACTAGATTTTAATATTTCTATACTTACCTTAAATATAACATACTGAAAAAAATAGTGAAGTTCAATATGCAATGCAAAATGAAACTTACTAGATTTTAATATTTCTATACTTACCTTAAATATGACATACTGGAAAAAATATTGAATTTCATTATGCACTGAAAAATAAAATTTACTAGATTTTAATATTTCTATACTTACCTTAAATATAACATACTGAAAAAAATAGTGAAGTTCAATATGCAATGCAAAATGAAACTTACTAGATTTTAATATTTCTATACTTACCTTAAATATAACATACTGGAAAAAATATTGAAGTTCAATATGCACTGCAAAATAAAACTTACTAGATTTTAATATTTCTATACTCACCTTAAATATAACATACTGAAAAGAATATTGAAGTTCAATATGCACTGCAAAATGAAACTTACTAGATTTTAATATTTCTATACTTACCTTAAATATAACATACGAAAAAAAAAAAATTATTGAAGTTCAAAATGCACTGCAAAATAAAATTGACTATATTTTAATGTTTCTATACTTACCTTTAAATAACTTTCTATACTTACCTTTGATATACACTGAAAAATTAAAAGTATGATTTTTGATGCTTACCCTTGATATGCACTGAAAGTAATTCGATCTTAAATTTAAAAATTAAATTTTTAACTTTACTAGAAACAAATTGAATTAAACTTGGAAATAATGATATATTTAAATGTACAATAAAGCTAAAGATAATTAAACTTAAGAATGTATAACTAATGGGGCAAACTAAAAATTTAAATTAATTGTTTTTTTTTTCGTACAATATTATAAAAAAAAAAAAAAAAAAAATTTATATAAATTTAAAAATATTAAGTTTCCTTGAAATGAAACAAAATGAAATGGTATACTTATCTTTGTATTTAAACATGTTTATCAAAATAAATCAAACCTTGATGGGTACCTTGACAAGTAATTAATTTTTGTAAGATTCTTTGGACCAATTGCAGGTAAGGGCGTGGTGGACTGCTGCACTTAGGTGCACAACGAGGGTTAATGAAACCGAAGTTTTTCTTCATTACATGGATGGGCGGGTGTAGAAAATGAGGGGAATTAACACCTTCCTCCCTCATGCTACACGGTGCGTAGGGGCGATGGCTCGGTTAAGCCGCCTCTCTCGGGTTTTTTGTTTGGTTTTCCTCTCCCATCCGTTTCCTGTTTCCACCCATTTGAATTAAAATTCAAATAATTTGAATTTTAATTCAAATGATCCCTTTCCGTTTCCCGCTAACGTCTGCATACAAATAACTTGTGCAGATCGCATCCCGCGACTTCCTGACGAAGCAAACCCACGACCAATTTCCCTGAGCTAAGCTGAAGCATAGCTAGGTGTGCAGACGCTCGCTAAGTCAGGAAGTGCCTCGTCATCCGGTTGCGGATGTCACGACGCTGCGAGGTGGATGGTCGGTCTGTCACAACGTTTGACTGTGAATTTTGCGGCGAGGTGTCAATTTGTGTAGAAAGTAAGTTAAAAATAACTTTTTGTCACTGTTCTTTCTCGGTAATCATAGCAAGTAATCTGAAAAACATTTGTTTTCATTGTAAAAATTCATTCTATTCTGAATTGCAAATGCAATTTCTGATTTTTGATTAATCTTATCTGAATTTCAATTGAACTATTCTGATTTTCAAAAATAATTTCTAAACTCCAATCTATATTTCCTGGATTTTAATTGATTTTTATGAATTTCATTTGATTGATTCATTAAAATATTTCTTAGAGTTTAATAGAGAGTTACGGTTTTAGTTCATCAAATTCTTTAGAGATTATGTCAAACCAAAATTAAAAAAAAAGTCTTTAAAAATTTCTACTTAAACAGTATTGAAGTATTGACTAAGGTCGTCTTCAACAAGAACAATGTTTTGACTGGGGAAGCTATCAATTTCACTTGATATCTTCTGATTTTCAAATAAAACTTCTGAATTTTAATTATCTGTTCTCAATTTTAAATGGAATTTGGGATTTAAATTCTTTTGTGCTGAATTGCACATGGAATTCCGATTTTCAATTGATCTTTTCTTAATTCTTATTGATCTTTTCTGAATTTCAATTTATCTATACTGACTTAAACTGGAATGACTATATTTCGATTTATCTTTTCTGAAAGTCAATTTATCTTTTCTTAATTTTAATTGGAATTTCTGATTTTTAATAAATTTATTCTGAATTTCAATTAAATGGAATGTTGGAATTGCAATTTATATATCCTGCATTACAATGGGAAATGAAGTAGTTCATTCTTTTAATTCGCTTGGTGAAACTTATTCGCGATGAGTGTTTTGCACTCGGTTGAAATCGTTGCATGTCTACTTGCTCGTTCATCTTTCATGATGCGCTACTTTAAGCACGTTTCAGAACCGGACTTTTTGGGGACTCCCTTTTTATTTTGATTCTGTAAAATGACAAACTGAAAAGAGTTTTTACACTTAATACTATGTTTGCACTGAGGAAAATTACTTAATTTCGAGTTTTCGAGGTCTGAAATAATATAATAAAAATTCTAGTTTTCTTAACAGTTAGTTAATAAATTTAAGCAGTTAGTAATTAATAAGCTAATTTCGCAATTATCGTAAATAAGCCAATTTCGTTTAAACTACTCACGAAATTAGCCAAAACTCAATTCCAATTCTGAAATCTGAAAATTGTGTGCGTTAAACGCACCCGATTTTGCCACACTGTGAATCATGTTATCCATTCTAGCTAAGCCGGAAAATTTATTAGGGGTATTCACGGGCTAATGCGAAAATGCAAGATTGCGAACTTTCGCAATAGGGGTATTCACGGGTTGCTGCGAATTGTAAGAGTGTGAAAATGCATGATATTTGGCGTACTAACGCGTGAACATCAATAGGCCAATTCACAATCTTGTGCATTTGACATTGCAAATTTCTGCAATTGTAAAATTTTACCACCAATTGTGAACAGACTTTTTTGGTTTACTTTGCAACCCTTGTTGCAAAACATAAAATTCACAGTTTATTGATGAAAAGCAAAATTATTTTAATGAAAATTGTGCTTAAACAAACTCAGTGGCGTAAGTAATTACATAAGTATATTAAATATAAACCTTTTTAGTGTTGCTTATTCGCAATAGCGTAGTAAATGCATTCCTGTATAATTTGTTAGTGTAGATTAAAAATATACTCTACCATCATGCAAATGCTATGATGCAGGACCATTTGTACAGGATTGTGAACAATATTGCATCTTAATTATGCAATAAAATTCAATGTGAAATGAACGGTAAATATATGCCACCTCATTTCAAAATCACAAAAAGTTTTTAAAATCAACGTACATACTTAACCTTTTTAAAGTTTTACCCAGGTGGCAATTATGTTTGAAAACAACCAAAACATGAATTAGCTGTTTAGCAGGATAGTGCGTAATTCAAGAAGAAGAGTTGCTAAATTGCTTCCAATGTTTTTGTTGGTAGAATAATGTGAAAGTTAGCAATCTTGCATTTTCGCATCGTCGCAACTGCGTTCCTCATCAGCCCATGAATACCCCTATTATTCCAACAACGAACACATTGGAAGCAAATTTGCAACGCCATTTGAATTATGCACTGCTCAAACAACCCGTGAATACCCCTATTGCATTTATTACTGTTTTTGCTGGTTGCTGATTTTCAATATAAAATTTCGGCGTTTAATTTTGATATGCTTTATATAATTTATAACAAAATCTACATATTTTTCTGCATCTTCAATATCCTTAAAATATCGACACCCTTTGCCCAAAATTATCATATGTAGCATTTTTTCGAAACTTACTTTTTGAAGTAAACTTGCTTTACACTCCTCAACGCATAACCTGGTAAACTATTGTATCAGTAATCCTTTTAGTTAATTATCTAAGCGCACGTAAAATTTGGTTTTGATATTATAAGTTAAAGCACAGAAAAGTATAGAAAAAAACCGGTCTTGCAAAAATTTTTTTTGGCAAATACGATAAATTCGCGGAAAACTGCACTTGCTTGTGCAGTTGGGTTTTCGTGAACGCACCACTATCATTTTTTCAAAAGCTGTCAAATTTTTTAATGTGCACAAGTGCATAGCTGCTCAAGTCTTCAAGTTCTCAAGTTTGAGGCTACAGTAGAAAATAACTTGTGCAGATGTTTGTAAAGTGCAGAAGTCCTCAACTCTACTGCCAAATGCACTGAATCGTGAATACCCCTTTTAAAAAACTCTTGTAAGCTCTTTTGGATTCATGTCGTTGTATTCAGTTCAAAAATTATACATGATAATAATGAATTGATAATTAACTAAGCCCAGTGTGAACACTTTTTAATAATTGTGTTTCCGATTTCCGTTTCGTATAATATTTGGAAATTTAAATTTCGTATAATTAACATCAAAACTTTTATTTAAAAAAATATTCGAATAATGTATATAGCTAAAACTTTCCTTTAAAATTTTTTGGAATAAATGGATTTTGACCCACTAAATCCAAATCTGAAAAAAATTCAAGGCCGCACGCAATTGATTTAGAATTTATAGGAGCTTAAAATTGGAAAAATGGGTCTAAAAAAACATCAGTCGTTTTACCTTTTACGTAAGCAGCATGGTATCAAAAGAAAGTTTCTTTTATTAACTATTCAACCATAAAAATCCATGAATATTCTTAGAATCTATAAGACATTTTGTTTGCCATTATTTTCGCTTAAGCTTAGTATGCTGTGGGAGCGAAAAGAAATCTTTCGTAAGAAATGCATTGCGTTGCTGACAGCGAAAAGGTAACTAACTTTGTTTTCGTTGGTTAGAACGCTGTTGAACCTAAAAATTTATTCAATGCAGCCAAGTTCACAACCATGATTGGAAAGTTAAATTGTCAAAATTTCGCTGTCTTTTATATGTCCGTACATTTAATTGGCGTGGAAATTTGACATTCCCCTACGGAGAAAGCAGAGTTAAATGCCCTTAAATGACTGGTCCCGTGACAGCGACAATTGACAGCTATCACATGACAGGTCTGAAATAACTCGTCATGGAACAGGTTTCTTGTGTCTGTTACGGGACAGATTAAAATATTTGTTTTTCGAGGCGGGTCACTGGACAGACTTCAGGTGATGCAGCAGATGGCAATTGACCCTTGTTAATGACAACGCCATGTAAGAGTGACCGGTCGGTTTCATAAGTTGGTGGCAGAGTTGGGACAGGTCCCTATCCCTTGGGAACCTATCACGTGGTAGGTTCTGAATCATATGCTGGTGGCAAAATTGGGACAGGTCCCTATCTCTTGGGAACGTATCACGTAATAGGTTCAGAACCGGTTTTTTTCTCCGTAGGATCAACAATAATGTTCAACTAACACATTCAACAAATACTTTACGGTAAGTATGTGTTAGTGTTGAGTCTACTCAAAAATTGCGCGTTTAGAATTAAATTCCTAAGAATTTTCGTTCCTACAGCATACTAAGCTTTATTAAACGTTATTGTCAATAGAAAGTCCAAAGAATGGCACCTATTTGCATCAGCGGTGCTCTTAGAACAAAATCGACTGCGACTTTAGAGACCTAACTTCACCTTCTACTGCTCGACTTGTAAGGCAAAAAAGTTGTAAGGCAAAAGCAGCTTGCTCGGTCTGGCCGCCTGAGGTCATACAGGGAAACTGGAGTTTGGAAAAACCTGGGAACATGACACGCATCCATACTCTACAAATTCAACTTCATTCCACCAAGGGCTGATTTATGCAAACCATAAAGGTGCGTCGCGGAAACCAGGCTGTCTAGACTTCTATACAGATGGGTCAAAATTAAATGACAAGGTCGGAAATGGGGTCTACTCAGGGTAGGCTACCTGATCACTGTAGTATGTTCTCTAGCCGAAATGATGACAATTAAGGAAGTTTCAACATGGTTATAACAGAATTTCATCTCTAAACAAGAAATATACAATTTCTCGGATAGCCAAGCAGCGATCTAATCGATGGGTATCTGGGCATTAGGGCATACGTGGAAATGAAATTGCAGACGAGCTTGCTAGGAGATGTACATCGGTGACTTCAATGATTCGGAACTCACCGAGCATTCCCATGGCAACTGTCAAAGTACTGCTCAAGGAGTACACCACATCTAAAGCCAATACAAATTGGGCTGAACTCTTAACGTGCAGAACAACAAGGCCCATCTGGCCGACTCTAGACCTAAAGCGATCGAGAGCCCTTCTCTCGTTGGGAAGATTAGAAGTAGCCACACTAAAAGTTGTTACCACAGGACAGTGCTTAATAGGCAGACTTGCTTCCAGACTGGGAGTCATCGCAAATGACTTCTGCAGAATATGCAGTAACGAGGAGGAGAAAGAAACCATCTCCCTTCTTCTATGTTCCTGTCCCGCGTTCGCTAGAAGAAGGCATAAATATATGGGGTAGTTCTTCTTTTCCGAGCTTGAAGACCTGTCAAGGACAAGCGTCAAACGTCTTATAAGCTTTACCAAAAGCTCAATGTGGTTCCACTCGGACTGAAGGCCAAGTGTGCAGCGGTATCACAATGAACCTTATTGGTCTAAGTGACAGTGGTACATGCGGTATGGTTTAACACACTAACCCTCCTGACACGGGTAACTGGGTACCCGAAGCGACTTTGAAATAAAATTTTTTTCAAGCCAAAAAAGTAAAAAATTTAAGACTTCATGACATCTTACAAATAGCCATTTTCTATAGTTTTTTTGCCTTTTTAGCTTTCTAGCATTGTTTGGTTGGTTGTAGAGCCGTTCCAAAGTTCAAAATTCGTTACCCTCCTGATAAGGGTACCCTGGTACCAGCAAAGTCCTACACAAACATTTAAACTGTAGACTCCAAAATTACTGGGCCGCTTAATCTGAAATTTTGGCAGTATATTTGTATTGAGCACGAGTTGGCTAAGGATTTGGCCATACCCCCTTATACCACTAATCAATAAAAATGCTTTTTCAGATGGTTTAGAAATTTAGTTTGTTTGGTTATTGTCGGAAATTGTATTGAAAATGGGCGTGGCCTCTCTACAGTTTCGCCAAATTTCTAGGAGATAAGCGTGGAAGCAAGCAAAGCGCGTCGGCTATAACTATAGTGCTATAAAAAAACAAAAATCATTAGCTAATGCAGCATTGTGCTATGACTTTAGTGGGCTTGTTGCACATTGGCCGCACGCAACCATCAAATTTCTTGCGTGTCTTATATATATATAAACTCGTGCACACTTCCCAGATTTTTTTATTATATTAATGCAGAGAAAAACCACTTCCATTTTTTGTATCGTAACGCGTCCTCTTTTGATTGCTTATATCTTTGGGCAATACTTTCGATCGCTTCCACCTTTTACACTAAATATAATTCTACTAGAATGCTATTCAAAAATTAAAACACGACAAAAAAAGTTTAAATATTTCTTTGCTTTTTTTAATTTTTAACAACAAAAAAGGCGTACGAACGTTACGTGCGCGACTATGGAAATGCTCATATGGGTCATTCTTTTACAAACCGAACAGATTTTAACAAAAAATTATCGACCCATTTTTGATTGCATGCAATTTTTTTACGCGTTCTATATCGAAAAAAAAAGAGACACGTGTTCGAGGATTTTTTTTTAAAAATAGAAGGGGTTAAAAGTTTAAGATTTTCGTGATTTTTGCCTTGAATACTTATTTTCAAAAATTCATAACTTTCGCTCTGTTTAAGCTAGAGAAAAATTTGTTGTTTCATTTTGAAGATAAAAAAATTAATTTTGAGAACAAATAGTGTCAAAAAAAAAAAAATTATAAGAATTTCATATTGTTATAAAATATTTAAATGTTTAAATAAAGTTTTGACATTCTTACCCACCACTTAGCGTGTCTTAAACATAACCATCGTATTCTACGTCAAATTTTACATAGAAAATGATATTTTTATCGATGGAGAAATAATTATTACTATCTCAAAAAAATTAAATAAACTCGAGCGGTACTTGAGATCGGCGTGCCAGTTGCAAAGTACACCTCATATTCTCGCCTCATACCGTTGTTCTCTGTATTATAGTGTAATATAATTCTATGTAATATAAATTATGTGGTGTGTAGGGCTTCCAAAAGCCCTTTATGAATTGAAATTGTAATATATCACATTATTTGCTGAAATTGAAATTTATTTAAGTTTGCCCCAATTTTTTTAAGACCTTATGAATACGATGGTTATATGTACAACACGCTAAGTGGTGGGTAAGTTTCTTGAAAATTTATTTAAACATTTAAATTGTTTTTATCAATATGAAATTATTTTAATTTTTTTTTAAACTATTTTCTTAAACTTCAAAATGAAACAAAACAGTTTTCTCTTGCTTAAAAAGAACCGAAGTTATGAATTTTTGAAAATTAGTCTCCGAGGCAAAAATCACGAAAATCTCAAACTTTTAACCCAATCTATTTTCAAAAAGAAAGAAAGAAAAAAATCCTCGAACACGTGTCTTTTTTCTATATAGAACCCGTGAAAAAATTTTAAGGCAAATCAAAAATATGTCGGTCAGAATGGTGTTCGGTTTGTAAAAGAATGACCCATACTTGTTTTACGTTTGGTGCTATATTTAGACAACATCTGATCCATTACGTCTACTCCGCATATGGGTTTGTTGCAGAAGACAATAATCTTCTCTTTTCCATTTACTGCTGCCAGTCTTCGTGAGTAATGCATAGCTGACAAAAAGAAAAAGCTTTTTTTTCCTGGTTATGATACGTAAAACGGTTCCAATTTTGTTGAATGCATATCAGGGTAAACCTATATCGTCTGTGGGGTTTGGTAGCATCGTAGGTCACTTGGATGTAATCTTTGTTTTGTCGTTGGGTACTGACGAGGCTCATTGTTCTAACGCGTAGCTAATTGGCTAACATTTCTTACGCGGAGATATTTAGAAAACCATTTCGCCATAGTAATTTGTCTAAAATCTTCAATGATGGTACTTTTTTTGGTTTTGGGGGCTGACGTGGGGTCCGATGCGAGCAGAATTTGGTGTAGCATTAGACGATGGCACAGTGGTAGAAAATTTGCCTGCACAGTAAAAAATATGAGCATAAATTTTATACTATTTTGTATACATATAAGTCCAAACCAAAAATGTTTTAAAATTTATACCATCAAATCTTATAAATTTTTCCAGACCATTTTTCTCGTCAGACCAATCGAAACCGCTATATTTATACATTTCCCGATTTCGGTGAATTTTTTCCCTTCGAACCAGAATATATTTTAATTAACACATGATATTTTTAAATTATATTTGTTTTATTATTTTTATAATATTGAGTGGCATAAAATTTATAAATTATTTGGAATAAAAAAAGTTTATACCACACAAATGTTATAAAAAAGACCAAAATTTACCCTCAAATTTTTTACTGTGTACAGATACTTTCTTTTCGATAAAAGAAGCATTTCGTTTGCGCGACATCGAAACATTTTATAAAACCAAACCAAAGTTAATCAACTTTACGAGCTGAAACCTAAACACGAACTGACATTGCGAAGAAACGGCGAGCTTATACACAATTAAAGATTAACAATCACACAGACACCATACACAGGCGAGCATTGTCTTCACATCACGCTAGGCCTAAACAGTGGCATGGACGGACATGTCTTATCTATGACTCTCATGGTCCAGTTAGCCTCGCATGGCACAGCAGTGCATGCAACGCAGATAAACAGCTAGCGCACAGCCAAATAAATGGTGATTATGCACCGCATAGTCACATAATCAAAATAAAACAATAAAAATAAGAATACAACGATTTTATTTTAATAAATTAACTGCACTTGGTCAAACAATTTTACAACTTCACACCTAAACGTCAAATACGTAGAAGAATACACAGAAATCAAAATGAATAGATCTTCTATGTTTATCTATGTAGTCAGAGATGCATTTGTGTTTTTATCTGAGCATTGCCATGCGTTGCCATGTTGTGCATAATCAGATACACACAAATCCTATTGAACAGATTTCTATGTGACGCTTGTTAAGCCATGCACTGCTATGCCATGCGAGACTAGACCATAATGGTCCAGTTAGCCTCGCATGGCATAGCAGTGCATGGCTTAACAAGCGTCACATAGAAATCTGTTCAATAGGATTTGTGTGTATCTGATTATGCACAACATGGCAACGCATGGCAATGCTCAGATAAAAACAGAAATGCATCTCTGACTACATAGATAAACATGGAAGATCTATTTCATTTTAATATCTGTGTATTCTTCTATGTATTTGACGTTTTGGCAAAACAGATGTGAAGTTGTAAAATTGTTTGATCAAGTGCGGTTAATTTATTAAAATAAAATCGTTGTATTCTTCTTTTTTATTGTTTTATTTTGACCATGTGACTATGCTTTGCATAATCACCATTTATTTAGCTGTGTGCTAGCTGCTTATCTGCGTTGCATGCGCTGCTGTGCCATGCGAGGCTAACTGGACCATTAGTGTTCCAATCAGAGATCTGCAACGGATAGCTTTTTTGCGACTCTGAGTATATCCGAAAAAAATAAGTACTAAAACCTACCATTGGCGTCGGAAGCGGGGGGAAAGGTGGGCAGTTGCCCCCCCACTTTTTTAGCTAGATAAACAATTTAAAAGGAAAAGTTATTCAAAATATCAGTTTTTTTACAACGATAATATTTTTGTATTATATATTTTCCTCTTCTTTCTCTCTTCTTCATGTTTCATGTGAAGAAATTTTGGTGAACTTTTTTTGCACCACCATTTGTACTGCCCCCCCATTTGTACTGCCCCCCCAGATGAAATTCGCTTCCGGCGCGATTGAAACCTACTCACCCATAGCGCACGCAACTCGACTCATATTCTCTTCTACGAAGCTAGAATGCGGCGGCTCAAATAAATATGAGTATCCTAAGTCATGAGTCGGATCGGGAAAGATCGGGTTTTTTTCGGTTCATTAATACTTTTGGTCAGCGTTGCCATATGGTCCAATATATCGGATATGATACGATTTTAATACTTGAATCCGACGTTCCGATATTTGACCAAAATTCTTCAAAATGTTACGATTTCAGAAAAAGTAGATCCGACGTCCGATTTTGCATATATTTTTATATAAAGGGTGTTTTTTATAGAGTGATAGTTTAAATCTTAATAAAACAGTTATATATTTTTAATATCAATGAAACGATCTTTATTGGATAGAAAATTTTATGACATTAATGTTTAAATATGATTTCCGCCATGTGGCCGCCACGGCTGGCGCGTACAAGGCGCAATCTGGAACACCAATTTTTACAAACTTTTCGCAGCATTTGCGGCCGTATCTCGCCGATAACTATTCGAATGTTGATTTCCAGGTGTTCAATTGTTTGTGGTTTATCGACGTACACAAGTGACACTACATAACTCCAAAGAAAATAATCCAATGGGATTAAATCACATGATCTTGGGGGCCAATTAATTGGGCCATTTCGTGAAATTATTTTTTCGTCAAAAGTTTCCTTGAGTAAATCAATTGTAGCGCCTGCTGTGTGGCAGGTCGCTCCGTCCTGTTGGAACCACATATCAGCAAGATTAATGCCAGCTAATTGAGGTACGAAAAAACTTCGGAGCATGTTCCTATACCGTTCACCATTGACAGTAACATTCTGACCATCATCGTTTTTGAAGACATATGTGCCAATGACTCCGCCAGCCCATAAAGCGCACCAAACAGTAATTTTCTGTGGATGTAATGGTGTTTCGACAAAAGCTTGAGGATTCTCCTCACTCCAAATTCCATGGATATTCAAAATCTATATCAATTTGTGCTTTAGCCCATTCGCCGAATTGGCGGCGCATACGATGGTCGTTTGGCTTTAATTCCTGCACAAGTTGAATCTTGGAAGGTTTTAAGCCAAGATCTTTTCGTAAAATCTTCCATAAAGTGGAAGGACACAACCTCAGTTGCTGAGAACGGCGACGAATTGATTGATTAGGATCATCTTCAATGCTTTCCTGTACAGCGGCTACAGATTCTTCAGTGCGCACTGTTCGGCGTCTCACGGGATGCACATTATCAGTAAATGTTTTCCGAAAACGATTTATTGTTCTTCGAATTAGCAGATCTGAAGGACGATTAAGTACGCCATAAAATGGACGAAGTGCACGATAAGTTTGACGAACAGAACTATTATTTTGATTAAAAATTTCCACAATTTGCACACGTTGCTCTGGTGTAAGTCGATCCATAATAAAATGTCAAAGCAAACTAAACAAAAAGCAACTATCAGCTGTTAATCGGGTGGTCAAATAAAACAGTAAAAAACACCCTTTACACATATGTATATATATTAGGGCGGGTCAATTTGTATGGACGAATTTTTTGGAGGTCTGGCTCAGCGAAATTCGTAAAATACATGTAATTTCAAGACTTTTTCTTCACTACAGCATATACAAATTCTGAAAAAAAGCTGTGCGGACTTTCGTAAATAGATTTTGTTCTCAATTATAAAATATGAATGTATGAATGTATGTGTATGAATCTATTTACGAAAGTCCGCACAGCTTTTTTTCAGAATTTGTATATGCTGTAGTGGAGAAAAAGTCTTGAAATTACATGTATTTTACGAATTTCGCTGAGCCAGAATTTGACCCGCCCTAATATATATATATGAAAAGAACAAAATAAGTATAATAAAATTGATGGCAACTTTAAAATAAAAAGATGCGATGGTACTTCTGCATTTCCAATGATGGGAAAATTTATTTTTGAATTCTTGAGCTTACCAAATTCTTCAGCTAAAGTTGAGCGAACTTTTACTCAAATAAATATTACACTAACTTTACACTAAAATCTATTTTTTTTGTAGTTTTTGGTGGCTTAAAACAACAAAATTTTTTAGTTAATTTACTTGTAGCAAAAACTTTACATTTAAAGAGTTAAAATTGAAAAATTATGTATTATAGCCCTATGTATTTAATTTTTACCGATTTAAGAGATCTACATTTAACTGTTGCAAATGTATTTAATTTGATTTTTACTCTTCGTTTGTGTGTTCAAAAAATTTTCAAAATGTAATTTATTATAATATATTTTCTATATTTATAATGATTATTGAATTGACTTTTGAAAAAATGTGCTATATTTAAATAAATAAACCTTAAATATTAGTCATACGTCTAATAAAATGCAATGTTTTATTTTTCTTTGTTGTAAAATGCGACTGAAAATTTCTAAGTTCTTGTTTTCAGAGTTTCACAAATACGACGAGAAATCCGACGAGCATAGTACAAAAGTTACGCTGTAAAATTATTTTTCATGGCAACACTGCTTATGGTTGTTGTCGTCTTGCTGATACTTAGGGTTGCATCGGCAGAAAATAAAAAAGTACTCTCAAAATAATTAAATATATATGAAAAATAAAAAAAGGTCGAAACAGATAAGGAAAATGTGGGGATTTTCTAAACAAAGAAACAAGTTTGACAAGCAAAAAAAAAAGGTCGCTACAAAATATATAAAACATACATGTGTAGTACGACAAAATATCCTTCTTGTAATTCCCTATTTTTCCTTCCTTTATAACATTCATCCTAACTTAACGTAAAACAGAACTTACCTATAAAAATTCATATCAATATCAAATTTTTGATCGTGATTTTATTTCATCCGTTAAGCTTTGCTATTAGTTTCGCTAACTTTTTAAACTTTTTATGTAAAGATTTTTATTTGTGCTAATCTCTTAAATGCATTAAAGAAAAAATTTGTTATTATTTCATGCCCTGACGAAGGCCCACAAAGTGAGCCGAATTATCGAAAAATAGGATAATAAAAAAGCAAAAAGTTTATAAAAAAACAGTTTATATATTTATAATAAATAAAAAATAAACTGGCCATTTCAGCCCTTGGAAGGACTTTGACTTCTATTGATCGAATGTGTTGTGCGTGTTATTAAATGCTTGATCACAAATGACTGAGAGCTGGACTTACGTGTTTAATGCCGTCTCCGAGCGGCTTATGTTCTCAACAAGCTTTACATGGCAATTTGTACTCTCTGAGGTTTGCCATTGTCTGCAGAGAGGTGACGACCGAACATAAAAATTAATTCAATTGACAAAAACTTTCTGTCTGAGCTGGAATTGAACCCGGGTTACCGCGGTTCTTTAGCTTAGGGGCCACGCACTCTACCCACTAGGCTACGGCCGCCATACGACCACAGCCCAATTTATAGTAGCAACAAATGACAGAAGGCCGAAAAAACAACAACATTTTTTATTGTTATATAACTTACTTACTTGGTTGGCGCTACAACCGTATGTCGGTCTTGGCCTCATCTAAGAATTTCCGCCAGCCATTTCTGTCTTTCGCTTGGTGGCGCCAGTTGGAAATTCCAAACTTCGTCAGGTTGTCCTCTACTCGGTCTTTCCAACGAAGATGCGGTCATCGTCTTCTGCGTTGACCGCCGCTGGGTACCGAATCGAATATTTTCTTCACTGGAGCATCGTCTTTCATGCGCTGAACATGACCAAGCCAGCGAAGCCGCTCGATTTTAATGCGCTTGACTATGTCGATGTCAGCGTACAGCTCATACAGTTCATCATTCTACCGTATTCGGTACTCGCCATTGACGCAGATTGGTTCGTAGATCTTACGAAGAATCTTTCTCTCGAATGCTCCTAAAGTCTTTTCATCTAAACTGCTCAGCGTCCAGGTTTGTGATGCATAAAAGTAGGACGGGCATGATGAGCGATTTATAGAGCGTGATTTTCGTTCGTCGAGAGAGGGCTCTGCTTCTCAATTGCCTACTGAGCCCAAAGTAACACCTGTTGGCAAGAGTTATTCTTCGTTTGATCTCAATCCTGATGTCGTTGGTTGAGTTTATGGTTCATTGTTATATAGATACATATATAAAAAAAAATTAATTCTGTCACTCCATATTCCATTATACAAAAAAATAAGTGAATTTTTTATTCATTAAAATGTTAACCATTTCCATCATAAATGTTTATAAATAGATTTACGGTTTTCTCGTCATTTAGCTGAAAATTAAAAAATTATTTCAAAATACGCTCCGTATTAGTTTAGTTAACAACTAGACCTGAATCCAATTATAAAAGCAAGTGTTTTAAAATGCGTTCGATAACATTTTTAAAACTCTTTTAGCTGTCAATCTTTTATTTTGTTTTCTTTAGTTTTTTTTTATCTGAATCAAGTATATTTCGCTATTTCACATTTTCTCGAAATTTTTATAAACTAGCTTATGAAATTTTAATTGATCACTTATAATTGCAATCTAAACTAATGGTTCCTTTTTTTTTTGCCCTAGGAATTATTTTTTGTATGTCAACGTAAAGCAAATTAGAAAATTTGCTCTACACTTGCTGGCTGACGTTAAACCCCTCTTTTATTCATCCCAGAATTAATTTGATAAGAAGAAAAACAGAACTTAAAGTATCACAGAAAATGCTGATTGTTTTCAATTAATTTAAATGCAAACCATTTGCAATTTCAAATGTCTATTTATGCATACTAAGGGTTTTCATGCAAATGGGCAATACCCTTATAAATGGTATAAACCTTATAAGTTTATCAGCCTTATAAATGAACTGTCAAAATTCGTATGAAAAAGCTTTTGCACAAACCAGATAAATTTGCTCTTCGATTTAGGTGAGCAAACGAGGTGGCAAACTTATATGATCAATCAGCTGTTTTCTTTTTTGAAGGAAAAGTTATAATTTGAGCAAAACTAATAAAGATTTAATTCTAAAAATTTCAGAAAACAAGCAAACAATCCGCAAAGCGTCCCTGTTTAAATGGAACGAATCGCTGGCAGATCGCACAGCTGACTTATATGCTGCAAATGCACAATCGACTTTAAGGGCTGTTCATACAACCTGTCTGATAAAAATAACTAATTGCCCAAATTAGAAGCCTGCCACTTTGCATGAAAACCCTTAATATTAATTTCAAAACAGATTTGATAAGAAGAAAGGCAGAATTTAAAATACATTATAAATTTCAATATTAATACGCTTAGAAAAATTGTATACTGTGGTATACTTTACACCACAGAAGCAAAAAGCAACCATTATTTCAACCTCAAACCCAATGAGATAACATCCTTTTTTATTTCGCCCTAGTTGATTAAGAACATTAACATAACGACATGGCAACATCGTTTTTTTCATATATCTACCACTTTTGGCAGCTTAGTTTAGGAACAGTTAACTTTAAAAAATATCATCTTCTAATAATTAATTTATTATCACCACTGCTGCCAAAACGCTATACCTGTTGTCCATTCGAAATTTTTTAGCTTAATGAGGTTCAACAACAAATGGGATCGCTTAGACGCAAAGCTTAATTATTAGTTATTCAGTCGTGCACCCAGGCTTGGCAACATGAAGTATCGTCTGAGCCCACCTTATAAAGTGTTTTCAGCCCTGCTGCTGTCCAAAACAAAGTTTACTGATTTCAGCTGTAAAAGGATACAAAACATATCTTTAGCAAAAATGAATATCTTGAAGTGATTTATCTAAAGTGTTTGCAAGAATAGCACAATTAAATTATTTCCAACAGATTTCTCAGGTGCTAGGATGGACAAACGATACATCTTGCACAAAAGCAAATCGGAAGATAAAAGTTCAGTTTGGTTTTTTTTCTTACCAGAAATAAAAACTGAAACAGCGAAATGCAACCAATGCCAAGCTATACTAAAAACAAACGAAGGATCAACAAAAGCTTTTGTTTTTGTCGAATTATTTGTAAACAAACTGAAAAATAAAGCCATGGCAAATTGTTATGAATACCAACATAAAGCAAAAGTACCGTCGTACTAGTACCCTCTGATTTATATGAAACTTTCATACAAACTTATAGGTACGAGTACCATTGGTACCTTGGTACCATTTGCACTACAGATGTGATTCGCACTTTTTGTTTGTTTGCACTTCATACGTAAACAAACAACCAAATGCTAGAAGTGCTGCCAAATCGCTATAATGCGAACCAAAAAAAAACGAGTGTGGCCACACCAAGAGAAAAATACACAGAAAAGCGATGAAAATAAAAGTGTACTAGTACGGAAAATGTTGTACCTCGTACGTGAAGAATAAAAACGTGTCCAAAATGGTACGAAAGTACGAACTTGTGCAACCTTGCTGATACTTATCCTACTTACCAAAATACTCATAATCGACACAAGTAGCCGAATCACTCGGCTCATCTGCCACAGATATGAAAGAGAGCGCAGTAGAGCGCAGCAGTAAATAGTGAACGAGTTTTTTGTATTTGTTTTGTGTTATTTTTTATTGAGCGTATCTATATGCTGAATAACAGATGTGTTATTCTTGTGTAGCTCTTTGTTTTTATCTTGCACAGTGAAAGCTGCGCATGAGGTAAAGTTGTTGAGGCTTAAAAATAACACGCAGTTTCGATAGTATCGTAATACCTGTGACACATAGGCAGACTTAAACTCGTTTAAATCGCTTTTCTAGTTTGATTTTCTGTTAAACTATGTTTAGAATTCGTTTAGTCAAAACTAGTTTCCGAAAGTCGTTTATCACAGCTAAACGAGTTTTAACAGCTGAATTTGGCATTCTTCTTTCTACACTTTCGTTGATAACTATTGTGCTCTCGCTCGAGCACACACGCTGAAATTTTACGATTATATTGTTGTTTGCTCACCCATTGCTTCTACATTTTTCGTTATCTTTTTAAACTAGTTAAAAAAATATTGAGTGTGTCATCCCCAATGGTTATATTTTAAACTACAAAAGATAATCAAGATTACTTATGCCAATGTGTCAAAGCTATAAGTGTCATTCATTTTCTGCAATCAGCAATTATTATTAAACTTGTAAAGTATTTTTTTTTTATTTTTCTGTTACCTTAAGTTGCCAAATCACATGCGCATAATTTAAATTAAACTTCTATTGCACGTGCTTACGCACAAGAAGCAAAAAGACACGTGCGCCACACAGTGGTTGAGCCCCATACAAAAGTTTTCAATAAATAGAAGTACTCATCGTAGATAAATTAAATTTTGTGTATTATTTTGAATTTGCTTTATTAGAATACACACAAAAATATTTTTAAATCTCCCTCAATCACGCCTACCTCCTACCCATACAACACAAATATTTGAAACGCCATATTTTTTTGGTCTTGAACCAATACAAGAACCATTCTGTCAGAAATCTTCATATATGTCTAACGCCCACCTCCCATACGAAATTTTCCACTTCACGTGTTTTTCCCTATTCCAAATTCAATGAAGCGCAGCATCTAAACTGTTAAAATTTGTTGTTTATAGTCATATATTCAAAGATATTATTTGTTTGCTTTTTATAAAAACAAAAAATCATCAAAAAAAAGCTTATCGTTTCGTTTTTATTTAAAAAAAAAAAGGAGTGAACCCGTTTTGCCACAATTTGACGTTGTGGTTGTAAATGTGATACTATCAACAGTTAAAAAGATAATAGCATACTTTTTGGCATTGTGATAAAGTGAACACAGGTCGTGTAGCATAAAAACATGGCTTGCATACACGGAGAAAACTGTTTGCTAAATTATTACTGTGGTTAAGCAAAACTTGCGCTTAATTTTCAGCTACTTCAAAATTATGCTAAATTTCAGCAAAAATTAATCAAAATGTGCTATTCCAATTTATAATAACTAAGCAATTATTTGTTTGAATTAAGTAAAAATTTGATGTTCATTTTATAATTTAGCAAAATTTTGCTTGAATTTAATCAAAATTTTGTTTTTTCCTAAATACACGAGGAGTGATTGCAATTTAGCAATTTTTTCTTAAATCACATTGTGATTGAGCAAAGTTTTGCTGATTTGCTTTTAAGCAAAACATTTGCTTGATTCAAGCAAATAAATTTTCTCCGTGTAAGTATTCTAATTCTGTTGCTTAGAATCAAAGAATATATATTTCACTTTCAGCTAATTGAAAATGTTTGAAGAACATTTCTTGACAAGGAAATTTGAATATTTGAATAGTTTTGAAAGCATTTTATTGCGAAATTTATTAAAATGTTTCATAGTAAGATATAAGATAATGTGAATTAATTTAACTTTGAACATATCATATTACTGTTTTACTAATTCAATTTAATTGTAATTATTTAAAAAATATACACTATATATTAACATAGCAATTAATAGACTGAGAAACACACTATAGAAATCTTACGTACTCTGTAAATATATTCTAGTATTGCAAAAGAAGAATTATAACATTTTAAACCATTTATCGTATTTAGTAAGTAAATGCTTTCACTATTTACATTAAATATTTAACGATTGTAAATAAAAAAATATACCTATATATTAATATGCCGCACTTTCGTAAGAAGTGATCGTTATATAAAGAAATGCCTAAAAACATACTAAAGAAAATGACTAAAGTTATAAACCTTGAGACTTAACAAATCTATATTTTCTTCGAAACGCATTTAGTTTTTAACAAATGTTGTTGTTTTAACAAGGACGCAAAAAATTCTGTCAGTTTTTTTTAATCGCTCAACTTAAAGTCCAATAAAAGCATTTCTTTATTTAAAATACCGTCGACATCCGAAGATCATTATGTTTTATTCTGCTAAAAATAAATTTACGTTTTCTTGTCATATCAACTTTGCATAAGAAATTTATTGTAAAAAAAAAAAAAAATTTTCAAGTATGCAAAAGAATTTTTCAATAATGCTTTTTGTACTTAAAAAAACCAGAGTGCAATACGTTTTCCCAATTGTCTGTAATATTGATATTTTTCAATAGAATAACTCTTGAAGTTAAAAATTTACGGAATTTTTTCAACATTTTTACATCAATCGTATTTTATGGCGTCTACACAGAAAACCTATATATATTTCCGATAAATAATTTGGAATCATGCTAGTTTGAATATTCTTAAACAACGCAAAGAAAAAAAAATCACAAAAAGAGATTATCAGTTTTGGTATTTATTTCCAACTTTTGACCACTGTACGCCGGCCTTTTGATTTTGTTTTATTTTTGTTTATGTCTAACCAACAATTATATATTCAAGATTTCGCCTTGCGCATGTCCGCTCTCTTTGTTAGCACGTGCATGTGACCTCAGAAGTGCAAGAGAAAAGAGAGACAAACTGACTGAAAAAAACGTAGAAAAAATTTTTAATAGGGGTTTCGTTTTAAAAATCTCCTGATTTTTTTATAAAATCTTGGTTTTGTAAAAGAAATTATTTAAAATCAAAAAACAACGGTTGTACAGAAAAAATATTAATATTTTTCATTACTATCTTTAATAAAAATTTTATATCTTATTGGGGTGTTGACTTCCGTGTTGATCCCCTCACAAAAAATAGCTATGTTGCTCGATTTATTTTGAGATCAGTTTGACTGTTTCTTTGTGTGTATTTCGTTTGTTTCCCAATCAGCCAATCAGATTCATTTGCTTAGTTTCGTTTGTTGTTTATGTGATATTTTTGTTTGGATGTATTTTCACTTATGACGTAGACCTGCGCAGTAGATTGCCATTTCTGCGCACTTAAGGCTTGATCTTCTTTATATTGTTCTTGATGTCTAACAAACCAATATCACAAGCGTTTTTATTAGTTTTTTCTCCATAGAGTGCAACAATAAAATACCAAGAACAAGTTTTCGAGAAAAAACAAACAAAAAATGAGAGCTCACATGGTCTGCAGACAAGTACTTACGAAAAGCTAAGAGACGTTGGCAGAGAAGGAGCAGTACTCAGAGTACACTCAAAATACATTCGGATCAAGCGCCTTTGTAAAGGCCCAGTTATAATAGACGTAATGTAAAGTAACGTAATGTTGTCAACTGTCATCGTGACGGGACGTAATGTAAGAAAACGTAGCAATTATAATAGGCGGTAGCCAGGCAGTTGTTTGCCGTAAATAATTGCACGTTCCTGTACAAGTATAATTAAAACTTCGTCATCCATAGCTGTGGATATATACAACTATCACATTAATAACGCAAACTCAACAAAAAGCGTAGTTAAACAATATAAAATAGCGCAATAGTCGAATCTAACCTCAATGTTTAGTTGTTTTTTGAACAGACGTAATGTAAAGTAACGTAGATATCGAAATCCAACGGATCTTTACGTCCCGTTACATTACGTTACGTTTATTATAATAACTTGTATAAGAAAGTATTGTTTGAAACAATAAGTGAAAGAACACACTGCTCAATTGACATTAGACCACATTACGTTACGTCTATTATAACTGGGCCTTAACCCGGCGTCTCGACAGGCAATAATCCATTGCTTACGATCTGTCAAATTCCATTGCAAGCAATGGCAATATTTCAAGGGTGGGTTTTGTCATGTTACGAAATCAACATATAATTTTATCATTTATTATATAAAGTTATTATTTTATAAATTTATTCTGCACACTACTTGATTTTTATAGATATACACATTTAAAATTTTGGAGAAAAATGAAAAATGGGTGTCAAACAAGAAAAAATACAGCTCATTGCTTGGCAATACATGGAAAGCAATATTGCTCGCCATGAATTGCCAACCATGGCAATTGAGTGGTCTCGATTAGCAATAATTGCCAATTGACAGATGGAAAGCAATGAATTATTGCCTGTCGAAACGCCCCGTAATAAACTGACTCAACGCACTCATTGAAAACGGCTCGAAGTGGATCGGATCACGCCGCTCTCGGATATGAGAATGTACTTATACCCGAAAAATGCTAATGAGCCGAATGCCTATAAGCATGGTACAATTATTTGACAAGGTAGCCGTGACAGTTTTTTGGCGATTGCTAGTTGTCAAAAACAGCAGAAGTAAACAGAAGTTTTAGTTGGCTGCTGTTGACTAGCTATGTGCTTATTTTTAACTTTTCGTTAATTCATTAAATTTGTTCGCGAGTTTTATTGGAATGTTTTTAGTTTGCTGCGATTGACAGGCTATATTTAAGTCGTTGCTTATTTTTCCACATTTCTTTGATTAATTGCATGAACAGCTAATTTTGACAACTACCCATCGTCGCTCGTGAGAAAAAAGCCAGTCTACGCTACTACCTTGTCAGTAATTGTGCCATGGCCTATAAGTATTTTACACATATTATTAAGTATCAAGAATGATAGAATAAGAGATTGAGCTTTGCGCAGGTCCGTTACTTCTGCTAATCGAGTTTGACAACCAGCTCTTCAGTTGACTACGTCACAATATTTTATTTCTTTGAGAAACGTATTGCGATCGGTTGTGTTTTATTTAATTGTGTATATATCGAAGTATATTTGCGAGTTTTTAACTTAAAATTTTAAAAGTGAAGTGTGCAGCTGCTAATTGCGGTAACAGTAGCAAACAAATATTTTTCAGAAACCTGATGTTTGCAATAAATACAAAATTTTAACCAAGAAATTTTAGAAAACGCACACAAACGAAAACAAAATTACGAAAATACAAAAATATATTAACTTTACAAAATTTGTTTCATTATTTAAAAACTTAGAACTAGCATTTATTTGTCCTTTCAATGCACAGGTAAATTAATGGAAATAAATTATCTGGAAATGTTGAAAATACATCAATTAAACTCGTAAACTACATATAAAAATTTGAATAAAATCCAACTTGAAAAATAATGCTCACTGAAGTTGGTTTCTCAGACAAATTTTTTTTTTCACTAAGCTGCTTACTGGCTGCAATAAAATAATAGTAAAAATAATGTTCGCAAAGGAGTACTAAATAAATTTAACTTTTTCTCGTTCCAATAAATTGCTTCTTACTTCTTTTATTTTAATTATACAAACTAAAATGTATGCAATTTTCATTTCTGTGTAGAAATCCTATGCAAAGTGAACGCTCGCCAAAACAGCATTCATATTATGTCCCCTTTTATATTGGATCAAGACTTATGCCCTTATTTTGTATGCCTATCCGAACACTCGTTTCGTGCAAAACACTGTTCGTTAGCGGTTTTGAAATTTGCAATTCGAACAGATAACAGCTGTTGAACTGGCGAACGACGCCGTAACAGAGTAAAGGCTTGATTACCCAAGCGTAACGTGAGGTGGCGCAGCGGGATGTAGCGTAGTGCGACGTTCCCTCGAGGATAAGCGATTACCGAAATCGTAATCCAACGTAGTGCAGGCGGCGTAGTGCAGGGCACTCATTTTATTCTAGAAGGCTTATTTACTTCTCCTCGTCAATAAAAGATTGCATTCTTTCTTATATAGTATTAAAATTTACAAAAATGTGAAGTTAAACAAATTTTTTCGCTTGTAACACAGCTGTCGAACTACCAAAAATCGTAACGTTGCGTAGAAATCTATTTTCTACAGACTTCTACGCTGCGTCACGCCACGTTACGATTTCGGTAACGACTTGTACACATTTATCATTAAACAGATTTTAGCTTGACAATTGGCAACGTCGCGCTACGTTACCTTACGCTTGGCTAATCCAGCCTTAACATTTGTGCAGTTTGCATCCCTAACGATCAATGAAATGGCGAATTCAAACGTCAAAATCACACGAATACTCAAATGCTATCGTTGTGTTGTGTTCGTTGAATTAGATTGTTCAAAAAATGGATAGTTCTGCAAGAAAAAGTCGCAAAAAATCTCGCATCCTGCGCCTGTGCACCCTCAATTCGCGTTCACCAGCCTGCTCAAATCAAAAAATGCTAAAGCTGCATACATTTTTTTTAAACACTTAACACTTCAATGTCACTTTATTATTGAACACTTGCTCAATAGTTATAGTTTATTTAAAACACAACCAAAATGAAAACAAATAACCAAATTACTTCATTGTTCAAAATAAATTGACTGAATAAGAACAAAACAGCTGTTCGCATAAATAAACCAAACAACGGCGTTGCCAGCAAACAATAAACGAAGCAAAATTCTTAAAAAATCTTTAAATTAAGTAGACAAAAACAGAAAACTTCTGAAATGTTTGATCTGGCATTGCCGCATTTGACAACTGCTTCTGTATAACAGTTTGAATTACATAAGAAACGAAAGCATGTCGTAAGAGTTACCGAGTAGCTTCGTTATGGATACAAATTTTCATTTGCTTACAGCATCGTTCGCATAGCATTCGATTGTTGAATGCTTCGTTAGGCATACAAAATAAGGCCATAAGTATGGATAGAGTTGAGAACAGCACGACACTCGGGTATGATTTGAGTATCCGAAATCTGTCGGATACTCATTGCAGTTCTCTGGTTCCAATACAAATTACACACGTGTACCCGCGTACCATTATCAGGAGTCAACTTATGTAAATGTTATCAGGACGGTTAGGGTTAAGCACGAACATCGGCTGCCATCTCAACCTTACCTAACTCGTTTGCAATAGAAAGTCGTAATGTGCAATATTTTTATCAAAGTCCAAAAAAAAGTTATGTCCTCAAGAGTTATGTATGTATTTTTATAGTTTAGACCTCGTTGAATAGATAATGGCATTATCTTTCTCATGGTACCTTTAATGTTTTTTTTTTTTTTAAACCTGAAAAACAACACATTTTTAAAGCTAATTTTCCCAACTTTGCAAACCCTTAACTTCTAAACTACATGAGCAATGGTTACCAACCACAAATTCCATATATCCATAATCCGCAAAAAAAGAAAAAGAAATATAAAAATAGAGTTGTCGGTATTCTTCAAAAGTTAAATGTTTTGGTGTGATGAATATCGGTGAATAATTTTCTTATTAATATGACGAAATTGAGAGACACTAGAATTTGTAAAATGGTTTGAAAGCGAAGATGATATGACCGGTACCACACAAGATAGCTGGTTTAAAAGGCATTTAAAGATTAGAAAAAAAATTCAGTGCACTTACAAAAATTAAATTTATTTGCTAATTTGCTTTATTTACTAAAATTAATTAAAACTACTCCAGATTGTCTAAAATTTCGGTACCTGCCCTATTTACAGCTGTGCTCTTAAAAATTTCTGCGTGCAGATTGTGCCTGCTTTCGGATTTGGTTTGGAGCAGCAACCTGCCGCTGGAATTGTGAGGTAGCCTCATACTTTTCCTCATACTGGGGATGACTACGGATGTACTCGAGTCCCCTCAGAATGGCATCTGGAATTGGTGGTGAGGTGGGCAAGTGAGCAGCTTGTGGTTGGTAACCATTCTCATCGGCAGTGTATTGCAGCTGAATCAGTTCACCTTCCGGGGAGTAGTAGGAGTGGGCGCCGTTGGCATATGAACCACCAACACCAGCCTCCTGGGCACCAATACCATTTGAGGTGCCGTAAGCGTACTGGTAGCTACCATCCTCATTGATCTGCAGCTCATTCTTTACAATCTCGGCATGAACATCGTTGGGATTGCTTTCGGCATGCGCGGATCCCAAGAAAACGGCGGCAACAAAAAGCTACAATTATAAAAATACAATAAAAGATATTTTATCGATCAGCATTAGATATAGTTACAACAATTATGAAAAACTTACTAATCTAAACATTTGTGCTGTGTAAGAAAAAAGACTGTGTTGTGCGTTCTTAAAACTCGAAGTGTGGTGTGATGTTTCGTCTAGTGTAAGCAAAGGTTTAAATACAAAATTTGAGTTCAGCCAACAAAAAAACAAAAAACAAAAAACAAAACATCAATAAAAATAGTGACCTATACAATATCTTGAAATATTGTTTGCCAATAAGCCAGACAAGTTTTTTAAATTAAAAATTTACACTACCTACAAATTGCATTAAATTTTTTATATGCTCACAATATTTATAAAGTGGAAATAGTTTTTATGTGTATTTTAATATATGTTAAAATATTTTAGCTCTGAACGCTAAAAATGATCTATAAAAATTAAGAGCGTCCATCAGTTTCCTTTCACTCGCCCGCCCCTCTTCACTTTTTGGATGATGATGCACGTTTTTGTCATTGGACTCGAATTATCATTTACATTAATTATGTCAAATTTTATGACGCTCGAATGCAGTTGAAATGGTTTTTTTCTGTCTTTGGGTGTCATTGATTTTAAATGTTTCGTTTTGAATTCAATTTTATTCTGTTAATTTTACCGAATTATCGTAAAAAATAATTTCCTTTTGTAAAAAATTAAGTTGATTAGATATGTATGCAAATTATTTAGTGCTGGTTGTCAGTAGTGTTAATAATACAAATACAATTCTTAAATATGAAGCTAATTAGTGCCGATTATTGCTATTAATCGGTTATTTAGACGTGGACGGACAAGGCAATTAATACAAAACCGATAGAAAAATTTGATGTCGTATGTATGTATGTATCGAAATGGTTATTCGGTTTTGGAAATTGTACATTTCACAATTTTGTTTTTTGCAAATGATTAGATAACAATAGAAAATTTTTGCAATTTTCAGCCTAAAACATGTGAAGAAATATCTTATTGTCATTGTGAGGCACTTTGGGCTTAACCATAGGTATGAGTTAAAAATTGCAAGCATCAGAACGATCATTACTTTCTTTAATATTAAAACGGTTAAAATAAATCCAAAAATTAAACATAAAAATATAATACATACTATTATATAAAAAGGTACTAAAGTATGTTCGGAATCGCAGATCTTGAGAACAGCAGGCGATACTTCAATAATAGTTTTTCTATTGGATAGCTATGATACCCAGTTAGGACATCAGCTATATAAATTTTCTTACCATTTTTTAAATAATTAATAAAAATTAAAATTTAATAAAATAAAATTTTTAAATTGTTTTCCTCGCCATGGGCTGAAATGCATTTAAGCCCTTGTACCTTTAAGGCCGAGATTTTAACATTTTTTAAAATACAAACTTATTATATTTAATGCTACTGAAGGCGCCAACACTATTAACTCATGTTTTTTTTTAGAAATTAAGAAAACAAAAATATTTAACAAAAGTCTATCCTAATCAAATTATAAACTTTCCAACGTTAGGGGTATTCACGATGCAATAAATTATGTAGATTGCAAAAAAACAAACACAAACTTATAACGACAAAATACTTTCCCAAACATTTGATTATTTAAAAAAAAAAATTGGTACATAAAAAATTTATTTTTTTTTAAAAACAATTTAATAATTTGTTTTTTTAAAAAAACATTTACTTTCTAAAAGTTTTATTAAAATCTGGCGTAAGTTATATTTTGCTTTGAAAACTAATCTGAAATATACAACATCGTAAATACCCAGTTTGTTTTTTTCAGCATTTCATCGTTTTTTAATTTATATTTTTGAAATGTATAGAAAATTGCGTTTCTTAGGTTCGTCATCGATAAACCATTAAATGCAATAAATTTTCCAACTGTGAATAACAAGAGAAAATTCCAATATTTAAATCTTGAAACTAAATAAGTTGTGGCACGCTTACATCTTCAAAAATGGGCGCATTACTATAAAAACAATATATTTATGGGCGAGTACGAGCTATAAATAGGGAAAATTTTGTATTTCAAGTTTTTGGATCAAGATTTTTACCTTATATAATCTTGGATATGATATTATATCTGAGTAAAAATATAATCGTCCGAATAGAGGCCGAACAAGAACCGAACAAGTGTCCTTGGCCAAACAGTGTCATTTTAAAACACTATCTTTATAAAAAAAATTCTTCTGTACATGGCTTTGTCACTGAACTCCTCCTAAACGGCTGGAACGACTTCTATTAAATTTGGTGTATGTGTGGGCTGGGTCTGTAGATGGTTGAGGTTTAAAGTTTGACCCAGTAAGTGGCTCTGTTGTTGCTGTGGCAGTGTTTAAAAGGGTATTTGAGAGTATAACTCTGAAACGAATTGAGAAATTGTCAATACACCATTACTTTTTATGCAAACAAAGATACAAAAATTCAAAATAAATAAAAATAAACAAAAAACAAATCTTAAATTTTTATGATAGGCTTGATTTTTCGATCGTATAAAACGTGTTTACATTCTTTCGATCGAAACTTAAAATAAACCCTACACTTATGCATACTATATGGGCATTTCCGCCAAAAGGACTACCACGACCGAAAAATTATATGTTATTTAAAATTCGTTTAAACCTCCATAATAGAGAAAAAATGTTTAAATTTATATTGTGATGGTGCTGAGAGCTGATCTCCATTTGAATTTAAAAAATGGCAGCAAACATGATGAATGGCAATAAAAGTTAAAAAATGGTGAGAAAAGTTGAAAAATTTTAACAAAAGTTTAATTATTTTTTTCTTATTTTTCGATTGTAACGGTCCTGAATTACATTTTACATGTTTTTCTAGTTCAATTAAATAAATAAAGCTATAAAATATTTACACTTCTTTAAAGGAAAAAATTTGTCACATAACGTATATCACGTAATGAATCATACTATGGTTTGTATAGAAATAATTAAAAAAAATTTTTCAACGAAACCATTATGAATATGTAGCAATATTATTCCAGATTATATTAAAAAACTTTCATAAAAAAACTCGTGCACACTTCGCAGATTTTTTCGTTTATATTGATGCAGGTAAAAACCACTTCTATTTTATGTCACGTAACGTATCATTTTTGGTTGCTTCTATCTGAGAGCCGAACTTTTGACAACTCTTAGCTTTTACACCTTGTATAGTGCGCTTAGTAAACTATTGAAAAATCATAATAAGAAAACTGTAAGTTTAATTTTTCTTTGTTTTTCTACTCATTAAAGTCCTACGACTGTCACGTGCGTAGCTACGGAAATGCTCATATGAAAGAACATTAAAAAGGCCATTTTTGGTTTGAATATTTTTTCAACAACAAAATGTTTTATTAAAGTTTTTTGCGAAATAAGAAAATTCGATGGACAATGAATCAAAATTTAAAAAAATGAATGCAATCCTTTGTAACATGACCGCGTTATTCACTTTCAAAGCCAGTACTTTCATTTTTAATTGATTTGTTTTTCTATTTCAACAAAAAACAAAATAAGTATTTTTGTGGTGTCAATTTCTTGGAAATTTTAAGCATATTGCATGGTCCTATAGAAAACGAAATTTTTCTAATAAAAGCCATCTAAACCAAGAACGTTACTTACCACAAAGGTATGAATTTACCAAATTGCAATAATATGACTTTGCAAATTCTTGCATGGCAGATCATTTATTTATTTATTTATTTATTTATTGGCCACGCAAGGCAATTTACTTATTCTAACAGGTTTGTTTATTTTTTTTCTTTTTTTTTTCGTTCTCCCATTTCCTTGTTTTAGTGTTCGAAGATATGCAAATCAATGTGGGCGTAATCCGCCCACCTGATCGACATGAATTCAATAACACGTCAAAAAGAAAAGGAGAGAAGAAAAGAAAAAGAAAAGGAACTTATATGCTAACATATTTTATACATAGTAATATAGCTATGAATTTTATTTGATAAGATTAGGAGAGATCTGAGAAGGGAATAGGGAATTGGACTGGCTATTTATTGTCTTAGCATTTAATTCTTAATGTCTAAAAGGACAATAAATGAAGAGAGCAGGATTATTGGGCTTTTAGTAGGGAAAAAAGATTTGGAGAGGGCATGCTTAATTATAGATTAAGATTTCAAACCTAGTTGCTTGAAGGAAGGTATTATGACGGAAATAGGGACTTAGAAAGATTTTTCTTAAAAGTTAATTTAGACATAGGGGGTGAATAGTAATCGCTGATATTATTGAATTCTCTACAGCACCTATTTATCGGCTCATTTCTTGCGTAGACAGTGTGATGTTGATATTCATTTAATAGTCGTGTATGCCGTGTACGTCTGATCGGGTCATTAAATCGTATCTTGTTTGATATATACTCGCTATCAACAACACCGTTAATGATATCGAAGGTAAAACATGAACTAAGTAAAGTCCTTCTTGATGAAAGGGGCATTAAATTCAGAAGGCTAAGCCTAAAATCATAAGGTGGCAATATATTGTACTCACGGGGGTTATACGTGTCCCTAAGCGCAAAAAGCAGAAATTGCTTTTGAATAGATTCAAGTCTTTCACTGTGTGATTCGAAAGCAGGATTCCAAATAATGCATCCATATTCAAGAATAGGGCGCACTAACGCGCAGTATAAAGCTTTCGTGACTCAAACATTTTTGAACTCTTTTGCACGCCGTTTTATAAACCCGAGTAGTTTGCTGGCCCTAGATACAATTTTATCATAATGTAAGTTGAAACGCAAATTGTTGTCCAAGTCTACACCAAGATCAACAATATGGTTGACTCTTTTAAGTTCAATGCTATTGAGGAAGTAACTGTTATTTGTTACCAAATTTTTACGGGAGAAGGTTATTACGCAGCATTTCTTAACATTAAGATGTAGTTTATTTTGATTGCGCCAGTGCTCAAGAGATGACAGTTTCGACTGTAAGTAAATTACATCTGTTTCCGATTTAATAACATGGTACATTTTTAGGTCGTCTGCATACATTAGATGTGGGATATCGCAAAGAATATCAGATAGGTCTGAGATAAAAATATTAAAGAGAAGTGGACCAAGGTGACTACCTTGTGGTACGCCGGATGTAACTAAAATCTGTTTGGATAAGGTACCTTGAAATTTTACGAACTGAGACCTGTCGTGGAGATAGGAATTCAGCCAACTGAGCAAAGATCCTGAGATAGCAATCTTTTCCAATTTGGAAGCCAAGATATCATGATCGACTCGATCAAAAGCTTTGCTAAAGTCGGTGTATATTGCCTCCACTTGATGTCCTTTTTCCATTTTACTTAAAACATCAGAGATCATAGTCATTAGATTTGTTGTGGTTGATCTATCTTTACGGAAACCATGTTGCTGTTCGTTGAGTAAAGGATTTATAATAGATGTTAGTTTTGCGCATATAATTTTTTCGAACAATTTTGGAATAGCCGATAATATGGCGATTCCTCTATAGTTTTCAACAGACCTTTTATCGCCATTTTTATGTATTGGTGTTAGGTGAGATATCTTCCAATACGATGGAAAAGATCCTTGGAGTAGAGATTTGTTAAATATTATATATAAAGGCAAGATAAGTGTGTCTAAACATCGGACTAGTAAGTGCGGGGGTAACAAGTCTGGGCCGGGTCCTTTATTTGTATCAATTTCTTTAATCGCATTAGATATCTCATCACACGTTAGTTGGATATGATTAATTATAGGGAAAATTCCTGAAAACGGAGGGGAACTATAAGTATTACTTGTGAAAACACAGAAAACTTCTTTAAAATAGTCTGCATATAAGTTGCTTATTTCATGAGGGTTGGAGGAATTGACATCACCTTTAAACATAGAAGATGGATAGCCGCTAGATTTTCGCTTCATGTTAACGAAGTCAAAAAATTTACCTTAAAAATTTAAGGTGTTTGATGAATTTGGGGACCTTAGTATGTTTGACGATGACAAAAAGGGTCAAAAATGTGGGTATAAATGGTTAAATATAAAAACGTGGCGGCCGAGGCACAACGTGCTAGTACGTGGCTTTGGCGCCGAAGGACCTTGAAAGAAGGACCTGCAGACAATGGCTCACCACAGAGAATTATAAATTCCATGAAAAGCTTCTTGAGAAAATGAAGCTTAGTCATTCGCAGTCGTTATAAAACTAGTAAGTCCAGTTTTTGATCCATTGTGTACAAAATTAAATAAAACGCACAGCAGAATAGCTCATAAGAAGCTCTGTTAATCTCCTTTCAAGGGCTGAAATGGCCAAATTATTCGGATTTTTTGTATATAGAAAAGCACAATGTTGGTGAATAATTGCGTGAAAAATTGGGAGGATTTTGCTATGATTCAAAGGGTTTTTTATATATATATTAGGGCGGGTCAAATTCTGGCTCAGCGAAATTCGTAAAATACATGTAATTTCAAGACTTTTTCTCCACTACAGCATACACAAATTCTGAAAAAAAGCTGTGCGGACTTTCGTAAATAGATTCATACACATACATTCATACATTCATATTTTATAATTGAGAACAAAATCTATTTACGAAAGTCCGCACAGCTTTTTTTCAGAATTTGTATATGCTGTAGTGGAGAAAAAGTCTTGAAATTACATGTATTTTACGAATTTCGCTGAGCCAGACCTCCAAAAAATTCGTCCATACAAATTGACCCGCCCTAATATATATATATAACTTTTGAGTAACACCGGGTATATCAGCTAGTTATATTATACATTTTTGCTTAGAGCTTATACAAAAAGAATAACATGTAAAAAAAAAAACAACAACATGCACGATAACATGCGCATGGACAACAACAAAATCAATTAGAATCGTTGTTCATCACTATTGCAGAAAACCCTGCTAAGCCCGACCAGTAGAAAAAGTATGGAGTAAGGAGCAATTGCAGAAGCACTTCTTAGGCAGGTAGAGGGCCTTACCAACTGGTTTCTTTTCTTAATTATTTTTTGTATGAAACGAGCCAACATGCAAGGCATTGCACTCTACCTTCTCCAAAAAGAGCTTATATAAGTTGTTATGTGCAAGGGCTTCAGGAATGTCTTTGCGAGAACAATTTCCATAAAGCGCTTTAAAGAACAGCACTTAGAAGTGGTTATATTCAAGCACTTCTATAACAAGTTACACAGAAGTACTTACATAAGAGGTTATATGGAATCTATTCAAAAACACCTGCTTTCATCGCACTAAAACACACTGTTGTAAAGTAAATGTTTGATTTTGTAATAAAATTATTGTAATTTATGTAATTTTTTAATGTTTTCAAAAGTAAAGTTTTCAAATATGTATATAGATAATGGTTAACAATGAAGGATTAGGAATGTTAAGTAGAAAGTTCATTTATTTTCTTGGCTAAGCAAGTAGATTTGTGGACCTTATTTTTTGCAATTTTAAATCCTTTTTTTAATTCAGTTATATAGTTTTCTTTTGTTATGTAGATGTCCTGAGAAGCTTCTGTAAGTTAAAGTCGGAATTAGAATAATGTGATATTAATGCTATTGGTAGAAACTTACTATAAAAGATATTATTGATCGCATTGAATAATTTAAAAGCCTCCTTTTTTTGAATGCCGTCATAATTATAATTTGAAAAAATGTCTGGTCCAATCAAATTGTGGATGTTTTTGGCTATACCGTCTCTTTTGCATATTTTTTGTACTACGGTCAACTAAAGCAAAAAAGATTTTGTATTAAAAATTAAATAGAAGATTTGTTAAAAATATACCAAATCCTGCTCATTGTAATGTAATATTTCAGCTTCCAAACGCTGCAATTCTTCATTGTTTTTAAGAGGAAATATTTGGGATATTTGTGAGTGTTGTTTATTTTGTTGTGCTAGATCGCGCATTAGGACTTTCATCGAAGCTAATTCGCCTATAATAAACTCATTTTGTTTTTCAACTGTTTCTTTCAGCTCTACAATGCTGGTATTTTGCTTTGCTATAACTGCTTTCATCTGATTGATTTCAAACTCAATATCTTAAATCAAACCAAATAAAACATTGTTTTAAGTTAAATTATTATTTACTTTTTAACTTACTACTTTTTTGGTCATATGATTTTAAATCTCCTTTTGAAATGTTTACTCTCTGTAAAACGCCTCGATTCTCCGACATGTTTAGACTTTAGAAAAATGTTTTAATGAAGGAATTTAAATAAAACTAACAGCTGTGTAGAAGAGGAATGAGTATAAGAGTGTTTTCGTGTGGTAAACACATAATTTTAGAGCAAATTTTATTAACATCAAAAATTTCTTCTTCGAATTCTAATAGCTCTCCTTTACAAATTTGTAGGTCTTCCATCGACTTTAAAGGTGCCTCAAAGAAGTTTTTTAAATTTTGCACTCTTAAACCTTTGACGAGTCCATTATTTTTATCCGAAAACCCAGTTACTTTCATTTGAACAAAAGGCCTTATGCAGCAGAAATTATCCGGAATGGTTGTGCTAAGTGAAGCAGGCCGTGCACATTAAAAGTGACACTACTTTCGCCGAATAAAACCGGAAAATTTTGAACATTCCAGCATTTCGTTAGCTATTTGAATTTTTGATTCGGGCATAAGAGGAGTTGATAGCAATCGATATGCTGAATGTAGCAACAAAAATTCATAGTAGAAGTCATCATCTACGATGTTTTTTAATACTACTGGCCCAGTGTAAGGAACGAACTGACGAAACTCCGTAGCTTTCCATCTAAGAACTTCATCGAGAGATCGAGGTTTCCTCTGAAATTCTCGAGGAACATTTCCAGAAAGTGAAACTAATTTTGTTGATAGTAATTCTTTTTGATTTTTGTTGATTTTTGAGGTGCACTTTCCAGCTAAAAGCATGCACAACATTTTTTTTGTAACACCCAAGTCCACCAAGTGCATTGGCTCCATTGGAACCTGTGTTATCATGTTTGTACCAATCAGTTCTAGTGAAGTTGGAGTGTTTTTAAACATGTTTTGGTGAAATGACACTTATAATTCCATTTTCTCTAAGTGTTTTCAATTCGTTTACTAAATCATGCAAGTATGTATCTATGTTTATTGGTTTTTTTTTCCAAGGTATGTTCCAATCAAAAAAACATTTATATTTGAAATATTGACAACTCTTCCAATTATTGGCCACAGACTTTCTAAACTACTTTTAAAAAGGGGCAATCCATCGATGCCAATATCCAGAATTATTTTCTTGTGCTCATGCAACACACTTAATGGTATCTTTTTTAACTGCTTCTCTAATCCAACATGTAAATAAGTACCAGGTGATACCGTTCTTATAACTGCCTTTATGCTTTTCTTTTTAAGAAGACCATTGAGACTTCTTGGTACAGTCAACCCTTCTGATTGCAGTACCTTTAGCAACGCTTGAACAGTTGCCCTTGGTGGATTATATTCATGATACCATTTATTTAATTTGTTTTTTAAATCCAATTCGTTCAATTCGTCCAATTCAAAAGAATTCATTGCATTTAAGTTATTTGTTTCCAATACGTCATTTAAATTTTCACCGCATGAATTTACTGGGTTTTCAGACACAACACTTTCACTTATAATATCAATTTTATTTTTAACACATTCTTTTAATTTATTCTGTAGTTCTCTTTTTTCCTTTAATATTTTTTTATTAATAGCACTTTTACTTATTCCTCTTCTACTCATATTTAATTTAAATTTTTTATTTAACTTTCACGCACAATGAAATTTACAACTGCTGTCTTCAAAATATGTTCGACAATAAAGCGCATACAGCAATTTTCCAATATGAAACTTTTCCAATGAACACGTGTTCAGTTGTTTACCGTTATACAGTAGCCATGTTTTTTAAAAATCTTTCTTTTGTTGCGCTCTTTCTTTGCCATTAGCTTTTAGATAAGCAAGAAATGTGTTCGACCCATTCTCTGCTCACTTCTTTTTTTTTCAATTTAGAAGGAGTTTCAGAATCAATGCAAATGGAGTGATTATAAGACTTGTGGAGTGGTTGCTTTGAAGCAGTTATATCAGTGCTTCTGATAAGAGGGCTTGACAATTATTCTACTGGGCGTTATTTGTGTTTGCTCTCGAAAGAATAGTTTCTGAGCGTAAATATTTTGGTGTTTCGTTCATTAAAACTCAGATCAGTCGCAGAGAGCTAGCATTGATTTGATTAGTTGACAGTTAAGCTTTGTACTTACATTAAAAGTAATCCAACTGCTTAATAAAGCTTCATTTACAAGGTTCTGGCACTTGAGAGAAATGCACTCTTTTTCTGCCTTTACTTGAACTGTAACTGTGCTTTTCTTTGTTCTATGCATTCATTTTCTTGATTTATTTTCATCCATTCTGACAGTTCGACCGAGCTCACTCTCAAGTGTCACAACCTTATAAATGTGCCTTGTGTTTAATATATTTACATAATTGTTGTGTTCACAGACCTTTAGTGAAATTTTATGAGAAATACAGTGAAACTTCCCTAACTCGAAGTGTCAAGGGACCAGAATTTAACTTCAAGTTATGGAAAATTCGAGTTATAGAATTAAATATTATGTATATAATAAAATTTTTGTCTGCGAAGTGATTTCTTTCGAAAATTGTTGGCGGTGGAATATCTTCAACTTCTTCATCATCAGATTTATCACTTTTCCACACTTATTTACCTTGCAAATTTAAAAATATCTTTACTTACACAAAACATCACACATCACAAGATGCAATAACTTTTAAATCTTTCGACGCAAGTTCAAAAAGATGCCATGCAAATTTTTTCATACTTTCGCAGCGCGATGCTCCGATGAAGTCAATTTTTTGAATCACAACACACACAGAAATATTAAAGTTGTTCTTAGTGAGATAAATTCGAGTTATGGAGATGAATATGCATGAAAATCTTCTTAATACAAATAAGATTTTGGTTCGAGTTGAAGAAAAATTCGAGTTAGGGAAATTCGACTTATAGATATCAAAAATATTGAAATAATATTGAAATATTGAATTGAAAATGCCTTGAGAAAGCAAAAAGCACAAATACTACTTTGAGCTATAGAGAATTTCGAGTTACGGAAGTTTCACTGTATTTTTGTCGAATATTTTTATCCTCTTTCAAAAAGGGTAAAAAGACCCATAGTTTGAGCCTTGTATGGCCACTGTTCGATTCTTGTTTGGTCTCTGTTCGACTCTTGTTTAGACTTGTATAGATTTCAAAACGACCGCTATTTTAGCCACTGTTTGATCTTGTTCAGCTAGTTAAAAAATTATTTTATTCGGCAATTTAAGAAAATAAGTTATATAATATCTATTACCATTACTATTTTTATAGAGCAAAATGTTTTTTCTGATCTTTAATTACGAACCGGGGTCTTGTTCCTTACAAAACAGAAGTAAACTTTGAAATTTTCAAAAAAAAAATTGATATTTAAGCGTGCCGCTAGCAACCTTTAAGTTGAAAATCTGACTTATATGGGAAAAAAATGCTCTTTTTAAAAAAGAACCCCCAATAACTTTTTTTAGTGCAAATTTTAAAAAATTGGTACGCGTCTCGTTTTTGATTTAATTTTTCAATTTGACATTTGATTTTTTCAAAATGTGCTTTCTGAGTTGTGATTTTTTATTTTTCGAAAAAATATCATTTTTTCTTTGTTGTATTAAAAAAATTGCAAAAATTCAAATTTAAAAAATTTCATTGAAATGTTGTGGAAATATTTTGGTAAACTATATTTAAAACAGATACAAAAAATTGTGCGATTACGTTATAACCTGGTCGTAATAAAATTTTTTGCTAAGAGTGTACCTATTTGCAAATTCCGAGTTTGGGTGTTTTTACAAAAAAATCCCTAAAAATTTAAAAATGCAAATTTTGAAAAAACCATTTTGAGAAATGGATTGAGGATAGTTGTGAACTATTTTGTGCAAAAATTTTAAAAAAATAAAGTTCGGATACCAAAGCTATTGCTATTGAAACTTGACTTTTTCCAAAAATTCTCAAAGTGCCTGTTTCTGGCATTTCGAACACAAAAATAAAATCATAAAAAATCGAAAAAACATGTTTCTCGTTTTAAATAACTTGAATAATTTTAAAAAATAAATGATTTAAGTTAAAACAATTTTGGAATTCCAGGGAGGCAAACAAATCACACCCTGGTTTTAGGGTAAAAAATATTCAAAAAATCCCAAAAACCAAACAATTTAGTTTTTCACCACTGTAACTCTGCTCAGTATTTCATGAAAACCCATCGTTTAATTGCTTGTCAAGGTTTGCGACTGCTCCAATAAATTCAAAATCAATTTTGCGCAAACACTTAAAATTAAATGGATTTATCGAATTTATTACAAAATCTATTTTTACTTTGATTAATTGGTTACTTTTTCATAATACAAAGCTAACATGGCAGCAGGTCATTTTGTTATTTATGGTTTTGAGCGTGAGCAAAACGACGTTGAGTGTGATGCTCAACAGGGTGATGATAAATTGGAGCGTGTTCTTCATGCTGATAATGCTGATTGGAGGTGTCATCATTATGCTCTTCATATTGGGGATGGGAACGAATGTATTCAAGAGACTTCAGGATGGCCTCTGGAATCGGTGGTGGGGTGGGCAAATGAGCTGCCTGGGGCTGGAATCCGTGCTCATCGGCTACATAGTTAAGCTGAATCAATTGACCTTCGGGTGAATAGTAGGAAAAGCTGCCTTCGGCATATTTTCCACCAGTACCGCTCTCCTGTGCAGCAATGCCGTTCGATGTGGCAAAATCAAACTTGTAGCTGCCGTCATGGTCGATCTGGACTTCATGTTTGGTTGTTTCAGCATGAGCGTCTGCGGCTTCTTGGTAGGCATGCGCACAGGCAAAAACAACGGCACCAATAAAAAGCTGTTATAAGAGCAGTAAGATAAATGGAATATTAGGATATCCAAATTAGGTAAATTGCTCAAATTTAAACTTACAATTTTGTACATGTCTGTCATAATTAACACATTCACTTGACTTACACTGTATGAAACTGATGTCGATACAACGATTCAAACGTTTTTTATACATTATCCCATCTTTCCAAAAAATTTGAACTTTTGATGAAATTGACCCAATCGAAGTAAGGCTTTTGTGTAATGTTTGCAATGATCAATAAAAAGGTCAAAAGAAGAGTAAAAAGCAAACAAAGAGTGGCTTAATGTATTGGCAACAAGTAATATTGAATGCAACGAAAACCTATTGATAAATGAATACAATTATTATTTTTTACTTTCAATATATATGTAATACAACTTCAATTCGAGTTAAGTAATAAGCCAGTTATAAAAACAAATCGTATTAATAAAGCATGACTTTGTTTAACTACATAATAATAAAATTGTTTTCAATATAATTTCTGGGTCACATAAAACTAAAATTAATCATGCACAATTCAGTTATTTTAAAAATGTCTCCGATCATGTTGTCATATTTATTAATCAATGATTTATAACGCCCAACAGAGAAAAAAACCTGTTATTTTCGCATTCTGAAATTTTCATTGTCATCTTTTTTTATGCATGAACCAATGAAGATGCAATTTTTGATGGGACCAAAGATATTGAATATTAATTATGGGTTCTTTAAAGTCTTTCGTTAAGAAAATAATTTAATAATTACTCGTAAAAGCTTCCTCACAAAAGGCATAAGTATCATGTGGCAACCATTTTAAGTGAGCATTAACTTCAGAAATAATTGCTGAATTTATGACAGCGTTTATATAAACATTTGCCGGTAGTTTCCAGTATTACATAAGCATGAACAATTATGTGCTATAGTGTTAAGTAAAATGTAATAATACTTACAACCAAAGTAGTATAAGGTACTATAAGGTTACTTAAGGAGCTTAAAGAAGCTTCGACATTTTTACTGTCAAATTATAAAATATACCAAAAAAAAAAAAAACCAAACAACGCAAATGAAAATGTCGTAATACATAACTAAATAAATGATGTTTAAAATGTGCCTGCCATTAGTATGTAATGGTAATGGAAAAAAAATTTGCATTACCACTAAATTTTAACATTAACATTAATTTGGTAATGGAAATTTTAATGTTAATGCAAAAAAATTTGCATTACAACTAAATTTTTAATAGTAATAACCTTTATAATGGAAGAAATTTAAATTACCACTAAAATTTCAAAACATTTCTACCAGTACAAAATTTTTCAAGTATAAAATTCTGTAAGTGGCTTAGTTTCTTTTTAATTAAAAATTTCTTGATTAAGGAAACTCATTGAAAGGGTAACTGAAATATACAATATATCTGTGTCGATAAGCAATAACAGCTTAAGTCTGATTTCAAAGTTCCGAGAAATCTTGCTTCAAAGTTTTCGATCGCCATATAAGTTATATGAAAGTGTCTTTTTTTTTTGTGTAATCACTTTGGCTAGGGTCACGCTAGAAGCTCCAGATTTTGTGTGTATTTAATACTTTATGCGTGGAACACAGCTACATCAATAACTCAATTCTGTCTTAAGTCGACTTAAGCGATTATTGCTTATCGACACAGATACAACGATAATGAAAAAATTATTGTCTGAGGAAGCAACTGTGAAACCAAAAACAAATTTTGATAGTAAATAACATTTGTAAGCTTTATTTCATACTAGCATATTCAAATTCGTTTCGCTAAGTTCTTGTCTTCGCGACCGATTGGTGATGTTTTTTGCAATTTTAGTGGTAATGTAAACTTTTTCCATTACCATTTAAATTTAGTGGTAATGCAAATTTTTTTCCATTACCATTACATGCTAATGACCTACCGGTGACCCTACAGAAACTAACAACTTAATTTAAAAAGAGATCGAATGACATTCAGAAATTCCATCTGAAATTCAGAAAATATCGTTACAATTTTGAAATTAAATTTGAAATGCATAAATGATTAAATCGAAATTTAGGAAAGACTAACTGAATTTCAAAAAGCTAAATGAAATATAGAAACTCCATTTGTAATCAAGAAAAAATCAATTCAAATTTACATTTTCCAATTGCAATTCAGAAATAATGTGATTTGAAATTCCGAAAAGATCAACCTAAATTAAAAAATTTAATCTGTATATATAAAAATGGATCGTGATTTGTTCGGATGCTTAAAGCTTGAAAACGACTGGACCAAATGAAAAGTGGATACTTTTTTCTGCGGATTTGTTCGTAGTTGTTACGCGAAGGTTTAGGAAAAAAAAAGTTCCCACACCTTCTTTTACCGCAATTTACTCATGTCGTTTCACTGATGACATTTCATGGGAGTTAAACAAGGGGGAGTGTCACCTACCATGCAACCAAAATTGGCGATATGGAATAGTTTTGGAGTTATATTATACATATGGAGTTATACAGTATTCGACCTAAATTTACACATACAGTTTAATTGGTTGTTATGGCCGTCGGACAAGGGGGAGTGGCACCTCCCATACCACTTAATTTTTCAATATCGAATAGCTATGGAGTTATAGGCCGCACATCGTCAGAATTCAGTATTCGACTAAATTGAGGTCAAATGCAATTTTACTGGTAACATTTTATGGAGTTTGTCAAGGGGCGTGACACCTTCCATACAACCCAATACTTTGCTATCGAATAGCTTTGGAGTTATAGGACACACAGCGACGAAACTCAGTATTTAAAATTTACGCATGCAGTTTCATTGTTAACATTTTATGGGCATTTGATAAGGGGGCGTGGCACTTATAATACAACGAAATTTGCGATATCAAATAGCATTGGAGTTGTAGGTCGCACAGCTAAGGAATTCAATATTCGACCACAATTTACACATGCAGTTTTACTAAAAACATTTTATGGCATTTATCAAGAAGGCGTGGCACCTTTTATTTAACCCAAATTTGTGCTATCAGATGGCGCTGGAGTTATATGTCACACAGCTTTGGAATTCGGTATTCGACCTCAATTTACACATGCTGTTTTACTGATAATATTTTATGGCGTTTGTCAAGAGGACGTGGCACCTGTGCCATACAACCATAATTTGTGCTAACGAATAGCTTTGGAGTTATAGGTTGCACAGCGTCAGAATTCAGTATTCTACCTGAATTTATACATGAAGTTTCATTGATTACATTTTTATGGGCCATGGACAAGGAGCGTGGCACCTCCCATACAACCCAAATTTGAGATATCGAATAGCTTTGGAGTTAAAGGTTCAATTTATACATGTAGTTTCATTGATTATAAATATTTCATAGGCGTTGGACAATGAGCGTGGCACCTCCCATACAACCCAAATTTTTTATATCGAATAGCTTAGGAGTTATAGGCCGCACAGCTTTGGAATTCAGTATTGGACCCTAATGTACATATGCATTTTTTTTTTTTTTTGTATTCGCCCGGAGGTATGAAATCTTCCAAAGATACGTATACCCGTCCTATACGCATGCACGACTTACATTCTAAAATCTGCCCGAATCAGCCGGGACAGACAAAATGCACCTACGTACTAAAATATACCCCCTATTGGCCATTAGGATTTTCCACATTAATTGGCTTTTCAGCGGAATTTAAAAATTGAATATATATAAAACGCGTATTTAAGTATACTAGATTCTACATAAATAAGCAACATCGAATTAAATAATAGTAATTATTAATTTAAGGTACCCGAAAAACAATCAAAAACACTAAACTCATTTTAACTGGTTTGCGGCCATTGTCCAACCCAAGGACCTACGTGGAAATGAGACAATTCTCATATCCGCCAAATCAAAATCCCAATTAGTTGGATATGCATTTGGGCCAACGCAGGCATAACTTGTGTGGAAAAGAGATACACTCTGGCACACCAATCCAGGTGATAGTGTGAGTTCAGTCTAATTTCAAATCAGGAAACCACGTGAGCACGTAAATCCCAATTCGATTAAAAATTAAAATATTGAATAAATTAAAAAGTAAGTTTTAAAAACGATTCATATTTGATGGTGCTTACTTTATAAAAAATAATATCGAGACAAAAAAGAGAAACAGAACAATCTCAATTACCAATATTATATTGTTATAAAACTGCGTTAGGTATAATAGGATGAAGTTAAATTGATTTAATTATTTAAATGTAATATAATTTTCCGTTTTAAGACGTCTACCGAATCAGAAAAATTAATCATGTTGAAGTTATCATTGATATCACTGCACATACATCGTAAAGGTTCATGAAGAGCGTAATTAGAACTGCACTGACTCAACTTGAAAAACAGAAAATGTCTAGTTCCTCTCCTTGGGATGGTAAAATTTAGAGCTGAGATGAGATATTCCGAATTAATCTCGCCACGATGTAATTTATACAGAAACATGACATTAAGCATCATTCTTCTGCTTCTTAGGGAAGGTAGTAAAATAATTTTAAGGCGTATTTCATACGATGGAAGCATAATATTGGGGTTCCAACGACTATGACGTAAAGCAAAAAGTAAAAACTGTTTTTGAACGGATTCTATGGCGTCGATGTAGACATTATATTGTGGGTTCCATACAACTGATGCATATTCAAGAATTGGCCTTACGAGAGAGGTATATAATAATTTAGTAGTATGTAAAGGGATCACTGAATTCTTTAGCCCATCTTTTAATGAAACCAAGGACTCCTCTTGCCTTATTTATCACCATATTAACGTGGAGATTGAAGCGAAGTTTTGAATCCATAATAACACCAAGATCGAGAAAACTGGAAACTATTTATAAGTTAGTGTTATTTATAGTGTAATTTATGTTACTAGCAGATCTTCGCGAGAATGTCATTTGCTTACATTTTTTTAAGTTGAGATTTAATATATTTAAGCTACACCAGTCCATTAGTCTATTTAGATCAGATTGTAAAAGATGTCGTTCTTCGGGTGATTTGTAACAAAGAAAAAGTTTCACGTCGTCAGCGTACATTAAGACGTTACAGTGTCTTATTACCGAAAGAAGGTCATTAATGAATAGTAAAAACAGAACCGGTCCAAGATGACTGCCCTGAGGAACGCCAGAAGTGACCGAAATACTTTTTGAAAGAGAATTCTTATATAAAACCTTTTGAGTACGTCTAGATAAATACGAATTTATCCAATTTAATAATGTGACAGGAAACCCAATAAGGTTGAGTTTTTTCAAAAGAAGATTATGATTAACACTGTCGAAAGCTTTGCTAAAGTCCGTATAAATAACATCAGTCTGCAGTCCCAAAGTAAAACCATTTATAACACGCGTAGTAAACTCTAAGAGGTTTGTTGTAGTGGACTTACCCTTCAGAAAACCATGTTGAAAGACAGAAATGGTGGAAGACACGGAGTGGGTTAATTGATCAGTTATGATTTTCTCAAATAACTTAGGGATTGCACTTAATTTTGCAATTCCTCGATAGTTAGAAACATCTATCTTGGAGCCAGATTTATGAAGGGGTATAATATAAGAATCCTTCCATATAATAGGAAAATAACCACTATGCAAGGAAATATTAAAAATGTTTGCTAGAGGAGTACACAGGTTTGTAGCACATTGCTTTAAAATACAGCTTGGAATTTTATCAGGGCCGGTCGTAAAAGAAGATTTTACTTGCCGAAGATAACACATGACAATATTTGGGTCTATTACAGGAGTTTCAAAAGAGTTAACTGGCGGGAGAAAAGGATACACCGTGCTAGTATTAAATGGTATATCGGAGTAAGTTGATTTAAAGAAGTTTGCAAAAATGTTAGAAATCACATTGTCACAAGATGATTCTTCCTGATTGAATTTCATAAGGGGTGGAAAACTGGAGGCTTTACGTTTTGAGTTAACAAAACTATAGAAAAGTTTTGAATCATCTTTAAATTGAGATTTTATGTTAATTATATAAGCAGAATAGCATTGTTTATTTAATAGTCGATATCTATAACGACAAGAAGAATAGGAAGCAAAGTCTAAACTAGAACCAGATATTTTATATTTTTTAAATTTTTAAGTGCCTTTAGATCATTTGTTAGCCAGGGTGGATTTAATGGATTGGAGAAACACCTTTTTTTTGGGACGGACAATAAAAAACACCTTTGCAGAGTATCATTGAAAAACTGTACAGAAGATTCGACGTCATAATATGAATATGATGTTCCGCTAGTTAAAATTGGAGACCAATCAGTCTGCGAAAGTAAGGAATGTAGTTTTACATAGTCCGTTTTCTTAAAATTATAAACTTTTTTATTTCGCGCATCAGAAGTTACTTTATCTTCTTTTTCGTGGGGGAGTAAAACTGTTATTTCAAGAGTTGGATGATGTACATCTTCTGGAAGAGATACGGGATTCGAACAATGGAGATTAACAGTAGTGCATCTATCTACAAATACAAGGTCTAGGGTTCTGTGGTTTATATTTAAAATATCATTGACTTGTTGAAGACACAGATCAGACAGCTTATCTAAGAAGTCATTTATCCAATCACTATTGGAAACAGGAGTAAGAAATAAAGAATCGTCAGACGATCTCCAAGTCACAAAAGGTAGGTTAAAATCACCCAGCACAATAAGAACGTCTTTATTTTTTAACAAATTATGAACTTTTTCGATGGCGTGTAAGTGTTTTAAATACATTGTTAAGTCACATTTAGGAGGAATGTAAGAGCAGGTAACATAAATAATACTATTATTTAATTTAACTGCAACACAAATGAACTCAATGTCACTGGTGTCAAGAATTGTCAATTCTTCAGATACAAGCGATCTTATCATGACGATCTTTACGAAAAATTTGATATTTATTGCACATTATTTCAGAATTTAAGATATTAGAGCGAAGCCAAGTCTCTGTAAAAATTATAATGTTATATTCAAAATCAAAACTGTTTATGAAAATATCGGAAAGTTTGGAGTTAAGACCCCTGAATTTTTGATACACAAGCTCTAATTTAGACTTGCGGTTTATTAATCGTTTTTGGATGAGATTCAGGGCTATTTCGGGGACGCGGCCAATGTCCAACATTTACTGGTCTTGGATTGCTTTTTAATTCAACTTCGTGTACAATTGTGTTAGGCGGCAAAAAGTTTTTATCAACTATAGAATTAAATAAATTTTCAGGAACTGTTAATCTAAAAGAAGTAATCGATCTTACATTTGAATATTTGAATTTATGAACCGAAAGATGCAAGGAACAATTCAACTTTGATTTAATGAAAAAATCTATATCAACCTCTGTTGTATCCGCAGCTAAGCGAGAAACAAAGATTGATTTAGTTGGTGGAATTGCAATGATTGGCTTAGGTGGAACAGAAACCTGAGAAGTAAGAGGAACAACCTGGGAATCGACCAAAGTTGGTGAAAGAGAAACAGTTTGGGCATAAGACATGACTGGCAATGAAGGTGGAGGTGCCAGCACTGGCAAAGGAGTAGAATAGCTTTGAATTTATTGGTCGCACATCGTCAGAGTTCAGTATTTGACCTGAATTTATACATGCAGTTTCATTAAAAACATTGTATTGGCGTAGGTAAAGGGGGAGTGGCACCTCCCATACAACCCAAATTTGAGCTATCGTATAGCTTTCAGTTATAGGTCGCACAGCATCGGAATTCAGTACTCGACCTCAATACACACATGCAGTTTCATTGATTACATTTTATGGGCAAGGGATTGACAAGGAAGAATGGCAACAACGCGCCGGGTTTCAGCTAGTTTAGAAATAAAAACAAATCAGTTTCACTTCAAAAACTCCATTCGAAATTCAGAAAAGATCAATTGATTTTGATATGATAGTGGTAATGTTAATACTAATGTCAGTGATAACACTTAACATAACACTTACATTAAGATTTAAAGTTTAATATATTTTTATTGATTTTGTCTTGATTTCATTTAAAGATGTAGTCTAGTTCGTCGTCTAATAAAAAAAGGCTATTTTTGGGAAATTCTCGTGAGCTTTCTATTAAAGATGTGTTTATAAAGTTGATTGGGATGATAAAGGAAGTCCTAAATTAAAAAAATAAAAAATTTTTATTAATTTTTTTCAGTTTTTGTTCACAAAATTCGTATTTAAACGGAACGCCATAATTTGGAGGCAGGTCGGCTCCCACACGATATCTCGGCAATGGCTTATCTGAAACAAAAAAATCTAAAAGTGTTTTAGATTTATTATGATAATGGCTACGAATGGGCGTCCGTGAAAACGTAGTTTTGAGGGAAACGCATTTACAATTTTCTGAGCGCTCAGGTACGTGCATGCAGGTGGTAAGCTTTGGGTTGAAAAAAAATACTTATACTGCTCGGATCTTCATAAACATTTAAGGCAATATTCTAAGAGATTCGCAAAATAAAAATAAAGTTTTTCGAAAGTGACCAACTAGAATAGAGCATTTCAATTGATCTATTCGGAGTTTCAATTAATCTTTTTTAGATTTCAATTGAGAATATCTGAACCCAAGTAAGAATATATGCTGGCGAACAGCGGTCGAACATGATCCGCACGGCCGTACAAGGGTCGAACATTGCTTAAAAATAATCCAAAAAGCCGAACGGTCAAAACTTAGTACCAACAACGGCCGTACAAGGCCTAAATTGAGTTGTACGGCCTCTGTGTGACACCAAAATGTTCAAATTTTGAATTTGCGCAGCAACAAAAGTAAGTCTCACTAGCTGATGGTGATGTTGATAGTATTGCCACTTGTGTGTGACGATAATTAATAATATTTTTTCAATAGCTTGTGCCAGGCTACACATGTATTTAATTTATTTCAGCATGAAGATTCAATTTTCATTGAAATGCAGCTCATTTTCATTGAAGAATAATCACTGTTCGGCTGATGTACGGCCGCTGTACGCCCATTGTATAGCCGAGATTACTTTAAAACAGCCTCTGTACGGCAGCTGTTCGGCCAAAAAATCCTGCAAATGACTCTTGTTCGGCCAAGAAAAATATTTTAAATTAAGCCTTGTTGGCTAAAACAGTTTTTATTTTTACTCGGGAATTGATCTTTTATGAATTGCAATGAATTTTCTGTTCATTATAAATTTTAAATTAAATTTTTATTTCAATTGATCTTTAATGAACCTTTTCAGAGCTTCAGAGGAAATTTTAATGGAATTTCTGAAATTTAATTAGCCTTTTCTGAACTTTAAGTGATCTATTCTTAATTCGGTTGATTTTCTCTAAATTTCAATTGTTCTTTTTTGAATTTCAATTGATCTTTTTTGAATTTCAATTAATAATTTCTGAATTGATCTTTTTTGAATTACAATTAATATATTCTGAATTTCAATTGATCTAATGGATTCTTAATGGAATTTCTGATATATAATTATTTTCGGCTGATTTTCAAATTGAGTTTTTAAATTTAATATCTATCTAATATTTAAATGGCCTTTTTTGGATTTCAATTGATGCATTCTGAATTTCAATTGTTCTTTTTTAAAATTTCCATTAATTATTTATAAATTGATCTCTTCTGAATTACAATTGATCTTTTCTGAAGTTCAATTGAAATATTCTGAATTTCCAATAGAATTTCTTATATTCAATTCATTTGTTTTGAACTCAAATTGATCTTTTTTGAATTTTTTTTAATACTTTAATTGATTAATTCTGAACTTCAGATAGAATTGATCTTTTCAATATTCTTATTCATCTTTTCTGAATCACTATTGAAAATGGTATAGTTCAAACTAGTCTCTTGACTTACTTTTCTTCATACAATTCTATTCGACCTATTATAAGGAAAAATGTCTAACATAATCCAAAATTAACCTTAACTCAAGGAACTTCCAATTTATATTGCTTAAAATTTAAGTAAATTTCTTAAATACATTTAGTTAAATAATAAATTCAATATGTATTTTTATTGCCATCAGCGCCTTCAACCTATGCAACTTGTGAATATTTAACTTATGCTACTGTACATAGATACTCGTATCTTAAGCATTTTTTAATTTTAACCAATTAATTCGGTTATTAACCCTATTCGATACGTATCTAAATGAACATTAATCGTATAAAAAAATACCTTGTTATAACATGCATATTTATGTTGATTTATATGAATTTGTTTGTTTGTCAATTAAAAAAATCATTTGACCAAGACATCTCTGTAAAAATTGTTTATCTTTAAAATCTTTAAATTTTAATATAAGTGAAGAGTGAGATAATAATTCATTTCACACTGAATCAACTTTTGGTGAGTTGGTCAGAAAATGTAAATTTTTCAAATCTTAACATTTGTCATTGTGTGATTTTTTTTGTCTTAATTGTTGTTATACCAATTGGCTGTAATCGGTGTTAGTATAATTAATTCTTGTTTAGGCGTGTAGGTTAAAAAGTATAGACAGAATGGTATGCGAGATATTGTTGCAGTTTATTAGTTTTTCAATGTGCTTTAAGTCAAAGTTTTTGATATGATATGATTTTGTATAAAAACCTTACAATGCATTTATTTTAAGATTATAACAAGCTTTGAGTTTAAGGAAAGCACAACACATGTTATTTAAAATTTAGAAATTATCAAAAATTCCTTACAATGTTCACTCCGAGATTTTCGAAAAAACCAGAATGAGATCAATGAAGATGGTAGTTATAAATATATACATATGCCCACGCCAAACAGTGTAACTTCAGTATCCATACTCGTTGCTTTTCATCACAACATAGTAGTGCAATGACAATCGGGCCAAAACATTTTTACTTGAACAGAAATGGAAAGGCAGTAAAGAGAAAAAGTCCTAAAAGAAAAGATTGTTCGAATTGCAGGTTGGTATTTTTGAGAATTATTGATCAACCAAGCACTACCTTAGCTCACTGGTAGAAACCATCACAATTCGTCGAAAAATGATTACTTCATCAAAAAAAAAAAACAAATCAACAACAAGAATTTTCTACCTTCATAAGGATTCTTGAAAGAAAATTCGTGTTTGTTCAAAGTTTTTCTACGGTACATTTGCTGTTAGCGAAAGTGCTATTGAACTAGCAATGAAAAGAAATTTGATTTCGCAGAAATTATATCTGTAGCAACAAAAGAACTCTGGTTCGCCCTAAGAATGACACACTGAAAGAAACTGAAACATTTGTCATAAAAACTATCGAATCATTTCCCACTGCAGAATCTCATTACTTTAAAAATAACTCAAAGAACACGCTTGTAAAAATTTGTAATGCAGATTGCCTTGTTGACATTGTAATGCAGAACTGTAAGCGGGATGCGACAAAATCTTGGTTGTGTTGTTAAGATCGTTTCTTTTCATGAGGGCTATTCCCGATTACGGGCAAATAGCGTGGCATCGTGGCATTTGCAAAATATGATGGCAAATATTTTCAACACAACAACAAAATGTACAGATTTGCATTTGCCCGACTGTGTCAAATTTGCAACACTAAAATCGCATTGCATACAGTCGAGTATGGGCAAAACTTATTTGCCAATCAATCAGCTGTCACATTTTAACCAAACGCCGCTAATAAAACAAAATTAACAGACTCTGATATGGAACTCACTTTGATAAATAATACACTTTGATAAATAATAATGAAAAACACCACAAATACTGTTCGTGTTGTTTTTTTTCCTCCAAAACAGCTGTGAGTTTTGTTTGCAACAGTGTTCTAAAAAGTGTGCTCACAGTTGATAGCAAATATTTGGTAGGGCATACATTTGCAAAGATATTTGCCCGTAACTGGGAATAGCCCTATGGTTTAAACAACGGTTTGACTGTATTCGTCTGTGTAGCAACATCGTATTTTCTAACTGGAAGTTGTGCAGTGAAGTTTATTTGTGAAATTGTTGAGATTTATGTTTAAACTAAAACAAAGTTTTATGTATGATATAGAATAACTACGAGTTATTCAACGTTAATTTTGAAATGCTAGATAAAAAGGTAATAAATGCGCTATTTAATTGAAGAAATTACAGTGCACATCATAGTAGAATTATCCTGGTAGCATTGACAACTGCTTATTTTCTCTTCCAAAAGAAAACATAGCCTGTCAAAAAAAGCTGTCAGTGTTTATCTCTTCAATATTTTTAACATTGGTTATGTTTTCACTTATTGACAATGGCCGATTGAAAGAGCTCTCTTTTGACAGTACATGTTCTCCATAATAGCTATTAATGCTTCCTGGATAATTCTACCATGAGTGGATATAATTCGTGGCGTCATTCGGTTCTGTTTGCTTCTTTTCAATGTGTTCTCTTTCGAAATCGTAGTGTTTTTGGCATAGAGCAGAGTTGCCAACTCATTTTTTAGTTATCCCCGCAGTGGATCTAAAAATTTCCCGATTTTTCATAAAATTCCCCTCAAAAAAATTTAATGAATTCATAATAGAGTAAGTTTAGGTATTGTGGAACCCATACTTTTTTGGCGCTCTTCAAAAAGGTATTAGCATAAATTTCAGCGGATGGATTTCAATGTGATTTCTGGATTATTTTGCAAAAATTGAACTTTCTTCATATTAAAAAGTTATACATGAAAAATTTGAAGCACCTCAAAAAGCTTCGTTTAGAAATTTGGAGTGTGACATGGAACTCCTCAGATAGGTAATGTCAAATACTAATTTAATTGTAATTTCATTGTTCTCGTAGATCACGGAGATAATTAGCAAATGTTTTGCTTAAAAGCAAATCAGCGAAACTTTGCTCAATCATGGTGTGATTTTAGAAAAAGATTGCTAAATTGAAATCACTAATCATGTATTTAAGAAAAAGCTAAATTTTGATTAATTCAAGCTAAATTTTGATTAATTCAAGCAAAATTTTGCTAAGTCATTATAATATGCAAGAGCAAATTTCTGCTTAATTCAAGCAAATATTTGCTAAGTTATTATAAACTCAAATCGCAAATTTTTACTTAATTCAAGCAAATTTCTTCTTAACACACGAGCACACGTTTATTCTTAATGAAGACAATTAGGCGACGATTGGTTAACTACTGTAATGGTCGAATGGATAAGTCCATGCACTTACACTCACGCGGCTGGGGTTCAAATCTCCAGATGGTGGTAATTTTTCAATTTAATATAATGTTAATAATAATTTTACTTCAAAAATATGCTAGATTTCAGCAAAAAGTGTTCAAAATTTGCTATTCCAATTTATAATAACTTAGCAAATATTTGCTTGAATTAAGTAGAAATTTGCTTTTGCAGCTTATAACAACTCAGCAAAATTTTGCTTGAATTTAATCAAAAATTTGCTTAGTTATTATAAACTGGAATAACAAGTGTTGATTAGGTTTTGCTGAAATCTAGCATAATTTTGAAGTGGCTGAGAATCAAGCGCAAGTTTTGCCCTTCCCGATTTTAACTGCACTGCTGGTGTTGCTCAGTGTCATCCTGCAAAGTCGTATGAGTTTTGCAGAAATACCAAACTCAGACGTGGAGTACAGGTGCTTCCTTATTGGGATGTCGAATGCGGATTTGTAGTCGACAAAAAGATGGTGGGTGTCGACTTGTTTTTCTTGAGTCTTCTCCAAGATTTGTCGTAGCGTAAAAATCTGGTCGATGGTGGACTTTCCAGGTCTGAAGCCACACTGATAAGGTCCAATCAGTTCGTTTACAATGGGCTTCAATCTTTCACATAAAACGCTCGACAGGACCTTATATGCGATATTAAGAAGGCTTATCCCACGGTAATTGGCACAGACAGTGGGATCGATTTTCTTGTGGATTGGGCAGAACACACTGAGATTCCATCATATTCGGGCAGCGGAACCTCGACTCTGTCCGTAATAGGGTTTCCGGAATATCATCTCTATTGGCGGGATTGTTGTCAGCGTCGCCATTTAGGAGCTTAGAGAAGTGTTCCCTCCATAACGTCAGTGTACTCTGGACATCTGTCACTAGATTCCCGTTTTCATCCTTGCAGGAAGAGGCCCGGTTATAAAACCATCGGCAAGGCGTCTTATTTTTTCGAAACATTTTTGGGCCTCATTCCTGTCACCATACATCTCAATCTTCTCCTGCTCGCGCTTTTCTGCCTCTCTTTTTTTCCGCCTGAAAATACGTCTCTCTTCCCTCCTCTTCTCTTTGTATTGCTCCTTAGCAGCACGGATTTAGATTTAAGGGGTAATGAATCTTTAGGGGTTTATATAGGGAGATTTAATGTTTTTTAGGGGTTTTTAGGGGTATTTGAAAAATTTACTTTTGGAAATAAAGTTTTCTTACTTTTCCTTAAAAAAAGAAAAGAAGATATTTAGCTTCTTTGGAATTTCAGCAACACTTTATAAAAATAGCTGAATTGGCAGCACTTCCAATTATTACCAATCATTTCCCACTTCACTTCAAACTTGCTTTGCGCTTTACTTGCGATTGATTGATTCCGTGTAAAAACTAAAAACAGAGCAAGTCGGCCTTTGTTGTCTAGTGAAGAGTGCGCTAGACTATCAACTCAGAGGGTCCCGGTTCAAATCCGAGTCCGGGAAAAAATATAGACAAAAAAGATAAGCCCAAAAATATATCAAAAAGTGGGAGATATATTTTTATCCTTTCAAAGGTAAGACTTAATTTTAAGGTCAATTTCACATCGGACAATTGAGAACTATGAAGCAATTTTCTGCCCTTTTTTAAGACTACCAACAGCTCAGCCCTTTAAATAAAATACATAGGCTTGCATTGCAGTTGCACTACTTTTCAGTTACTCCGTATGAAATTTTTGTATGTTTTTCGAAAATAAATTTTAGGGGAAATTTAGGGGGATTTGAAATCCAATCTTCGGCTAGGACGGTGGTAGCCAATCACCTCTTCAGCAGCCGCACGCATGGAGTTGGAAATGTGTGTCCTCTGCGCGCATATATCATCGTTTGGAGGAGTGCTTTGAAGCAGGAGTGAGAGTCGAGTGGCAAAAGCTTCGGCTGTCTGTTTCGAATGCAGCTTGTCGACGTCTAGCTTTCTCTGTGTAGGGTTGCGTGTATTCTTAGCTGCGCACAGACGTGTACGGATCTTGGCTGCAACAAGATAGTGATCCGAGTCAATGTTTGCACCACGGATCGTGCGTACATCCAATACATTGGAAGAGTGCCTTCCGTCGATCAAAACGTGATCAATTTGATTTTTTGTTTTTTGATCAGGGGACATCCAGGTGGCTTTATGAATATTGAGATGCTTGAATCTAGTGCTACTTACGACCATGTTTCGTGCTGCGGCGAAGTCAATCATCCTCATTCCGTTATCGGAGGTGTTGTCGTGGAGGCTGAACTTTCCGACTGTTGGACCAAAAATATTTTCCTTGCCCACCTTAGCGTTGAAGTCACCAAGCACGATTTTTACGTCGTGGCGGGGGCAGCGCTCGTAAGCATTTTCAAGGCGCTCGTAGAAAATTTCCTTGATCTCATCGTCCTTGTCTTCTGTCGGAGCGTGCGCACGTATTAGGCTTATATTGAAAAATCGAACCTTGATGCGGATTATGGCAAGTCGTTCGTTCACAGGTGTGAATCGCAGGACGTGGGGCAGTAGTCTCTTGCCAACTACAAATCCGCATCCAAACTCGTGCTTCTCCGCATGGCCGCTGTAGTAGATATCACAGGGTGCATGCCGAATGCAACCCTGTCCCTTCCATCGCATTTCTTGGATAGCAGTGATATCAGCTTTGTATTTTTCCAAGACATCAGTCAGTTGGATAGAGGCACTTTCCCAATTAAGGGTTCGGACATTCCAAGTGCCTATCCGTAAATCATTATCAGTTTTTCGTTTGCGGTAGTCGTCATCAGATTTGGGGATCATTTTTCTTCTTTTCTTATATATTTTCATTGAAATTGGTTTTTACGGGTGGGCTTCAAACCCGACGCACAACCTTTTTTAAGCCTAGGGAGGCCCGCCGCTCAGATTAGCCGCCAAACTAACGGTTGTCAGTTTTGACGTTGCCCAGGAAACACCACGTGGAGGTTTGAGTCGACTTGAGTCGATTTCACAAAGATTATCCTGGCCTCGCCAGGTTGAGACAGTCAGACATGTTACATTGTTCCATCGCCCCCAATTTCCCAATTAAGTTAAGATGCCAATTTAAGTTAGCTGCCACAAATATTGGAATTATTATCCCATATTCATTGATAATTTTTCATTTAACAGCCACAAAATTTTCTTGCAACTGTTGCTAACGAAAACTATGTATGTATGTAGTTTATTTTTGTTAGAATGCTCGCAGCCTTTCTATAATTCTCTCATTCTCTTTATAACTCTCTCTTGGCTTAAAAAAAAAAACAAAAAAAAAACAGTGTGTATATATGTGAGTTCCTAGTATAAATCAAAACAATATGTGGCAGGTAAACGAATCAGATAACTGCCAATTTTTGGCAGTTAAAAAATTTAACTTTAGTGCCATTTTGACTTACCTGCCACAAAATGTGTGCAAAACACGGTGTGGCAGTTAAGTCAAAACTACTGTATTTTTAAAGTACAACCAACTTTGTTATTTTTAAAGATATCTGTATGATTTTAATGACATTAAAAAGAAAATGAAATAATCGCAAATCTGTTGCTAAAAATTTTTATATTTAATGAGCACATCTCAGTAATGGCTGGATTGGGTGGGTTCGTTGATACATCGTAAGGAAGGTCAATTCATTGCCTTTCAAATGATTTCTTAAAATAAATCATTAACATGTATTGTTTTTAAAAGATTTTATTTAACTTGTTCTCATTAAAACAATAATGTGCATAAAAGTCATGAATAGGGCTAGGAATCTCATGCATATGACATGCAACATGCCCTTAACCCTTTGAAGACCACAAACAAACCGCTGTAAATTTAAAAATTTTTTTTGTAGAATTGTCATCACCGATATCATATTTCCATACAAAAGTGAAATAAAAAAATTTGTAAATTTTAAAAATTTTTTTTACTGTAAGTATTGAAAAAATCGGGAAAACCCCATTTGAAAAAATTTATTTTTTACTTTGTTGGAGTAGTTGATTTATAAAGGTTTTGACATAAGTAGGATGAGAAAATATATCTGCTATATGAGTACCTATATCTCTGAGAAATCGGGATTAATATATATCAATGGAAAAAACATTTTTTGATTTCTAGTTTTTTCTTTCTCTTAAAATTAAAACAAGTTCGAAAAATATGGCGCACGTTAAAAGCCGCATTGATTTCTAAACCTTTAAGCCCAGCTTTATGAAAATATCTCGAAAATTGTGCTCACACGACTTAAAAATGTAAATGGGTTATTTTTCATCACCAATTCGCCGTCAAAGGGTTAAAACTTTTAAATATGCGCGGTAAACGGGTAAAATATGCAATAAAAATATTTTTCTAATATTTTATTATCGGTTCAAAAATAAATGTTGCATGTTATTTAAAAAAATAAGAAAATATAATAGTTTTGAAGTACATATAAAATTAATTTATCAAAAACAACAAAAATTACTCCGTACGACGGCACTTTTCATACAAGAAGTAGACCATACACACGTGAACTAGGGACAAAGGACAGTAAAACTGCGTTCTCATTTTACTCTAGAATGTCAGTATTTTTTTTAAAAGTACCTTTAAGTTAAAAAAGTATTAGTTTACAAACATTTATTTAAATACTTAAAACCTTTAAAACATGACAACATTTCTATCAAATGAAAAAAGACTATATCTTTAATATCATATCATAAAGGCTAATTGCTAATTAACCCTTATACTTCTAAGGGTGTAAAAATAGACCCTCTTTCCATTCGATTTTTTGCTTAACTCGACATTACCTTTCACCTCTTTAAATAGTTGCACTCTATCGCGAGATATTAAATATATGAAAATGGCACTTTCCAAAACTATACGCTTTAATTCATTGAAGATTATAAAAGTGATTGAGCATTTAAAAAATTAATTTTTGATGTTGTTGAATTTAAGTATGAAGTATTAAGAATGTAATAGCAAAAACGAAATAGGTATAAACTGACTTCGATTTGTTTAAATTTTTAATGTGTGGTTTCTTGATATATTTAAAGCAGATGCTGAAAAGAAAATTTTTAAAAACAAGCATCAAAACATTTAATTCAAGATGGATCAACTTTTTTTTTTAAAAAAGATAAAATAACCAAGGCATGGCCTTATACAAACAAGGTTTGGTCTTTGACCTGAAAGCAAAGGGATATATTTGTTTAGAGGAATTGATTGGAACCATACTTGAATTGTTGATTGGCGAAACAACCGTGAAAGACAATTTTAATTTGAAAATTTTGTTTTCCAAACAAAAAATGTTAAGGATAGCCCAAAGATTTCGTATGATTTTTTCTTAAAGGATCTTTTCTTAAAATTATGAGATAAATTCTTAATTTTTTTAATCAAAAAGTATCGACTTTACTAAAAAATTAATAAAACAAAAAATTCTTAAAATAAGTTAAAGAATGAGTATAATAAATATAATGTGAATTTTAGGACAAATTTTCTTAAAAAGTGGCAAATCTTAAAATTTTGGGATCTCGATTCAAAATTATCTAAAGGATTTGTTTTGGGGAAAAGAAAAAATGCTGCCCGCAAACAGTTTGTTGACTACTCGGGTTAAAAGGGGACTTTCGTCAACCCCTCATGCGGGCGAATAATCGGCAACTGATTGCGGCGAATTCAATTATTGCCAAGTGAATAGCGGACTTGATAGGCGTGGTTTTCATAAAACTGTTAATTTCAAACTAAAGGAGAAAATTAAAGATCAAGATACTCCTCAGCGTGAACGTTGTGCGACCAAGGTGGAAAACTTACCCATTTTTCAGATGGCCTACCCCTAAGAGACGATTTTTTCAAAATTGTATTTATTTGCCACTTTTTCGCAACAGTGTGCGACTTTTTTCCTTTCTACTAAAAAACACATAATAATTCCACAAAAAATGGGGCCGAAACCACAATATGTTCTGAGAATTTTTCTGAAAAAAAAGATAAACCAAAATATTTTGAAACTTGTTCCGCCTAATCGATAATTCACGTATGGTTCCAATCAATTCTTTCTCTAATAATCTATCTATTTTCTTTCAGGTTAAAGACCAAACGTTGTTTGCATAAGGCGCATGCCTTGGTTCTTTGATCTTAAAAAAAAATTGTTGATGAAATATTTTTCAGAATTGATTTTAATGATAAAACACTTTCTATTTTACTATATTTAGACCCAAAAATATTAAGTTAAATGAAGACATTAACTACTTTGACCTATTGGCAGAGTCCAAAGTAAGTCAAATTAAAGGTCGAAACTTGTGAATCTATGCTTTCAGAGTTAAATTTAGTAGATAGAAAACCATTAGAAGAATGGAATCAAAGTTCTAATCTCATGAACAAATTTAGAAACATTGTTTAAAAAAAAACTTTTTAAAAACAAAACAGTTCGCCCCCAGACTTAGGGCCATTTTTTCAGTGCGAGTTTAAAATTTAGTCAAATTAAACCTAGCTTAACTTACAAAATTGGAAAATTTTGAAAAAAAGAATAAAAAAATAAATAAAAAACTCGGATTAACTAGATATTTTAGCATTCGTTGAAGTTAAATTGACGTAAATGAACATATAATGTGTTCTTTTTTTTAATAAATCGAGTTTAAATGTCCAATTTTGGTGAGTTAATCTCGGATTAATTTGACTAGAATTGATATTCGTACTGAAAAACTGGCCCTTAGTGATGAAGTAAGTAAAAAAATTTATGGATGGCAAACATATTCGCTTAAAATAAAATCATATGCATTATGTTGGAGTAAAACAATACAATTCCACACCAACCGATACAATATTGTACTCATCATGAACAAATGATGAAATGGTATAAATTTTCAAACATATCTCCGATTTTCGCTCCCCTCAAAAAAATCTGAATACTTGGACAAAAAAAAAATATAAAAAAATAATATCATAAAAATGAAATTTAATTTGGTCTTAAAATTTGCTTTTTACAATAACTTATTTGTGGGCTCTTGGGTTTGCCCAATCGATTAGTGAAATAAAAATTGGGGATTTTCAAACAAAAAGTTGACTTTTTTAATGTTTATTATTACAAGCACAAAAAAACATACAATTTTTCTAAATTTTGGACTTTTACCAAACTTTTTTACATTTCTAAACAGTCACATGTTAAAAATCAATAGCTTGGCGAATTTTATTACCTTAAAAAAAAGGATTCTTGGAGAATATTTTTGTTCTCCGTGAAATAAAACGTACCAACCCCCATTTTCACTTTTCCAACATCTTTGTACTGGAGCTCTCCTAATGGTTCGAGTTTTTTCAAATATGATGCCGAAAAATTCTTTTGTTTATAGTTAATAGGGAGTCCAATCTCGGAAGCTTTTCTCGGAATTGTTCGGGATTGAAAATTTTAAGAAATAAATAATTCAAAACGTTTTTAATACAATTTTTTATTAGTTAAAACTATAAAATGAAAATTAATTCATTTATAAATTAACAAACACAAAACACATTGAAGGTATTCACAATTGTGTTGTTTTCAGTGTAGTTGAAAAACCACGTGGTATTGGCATCACACTTTACCGAGAGCTTTTTATATTTTTTATTGATTTACATGAAATCTTTAAAAACCAAAAGTGTGCTAATTCAAAGTAGCCCAATGATATGTTTAATGAACGTGGTTATTAAAGTTTCATAAACAACTGATCGGTTGCCAGCTGTTTTCTAATTGCAAAAATGGAAGAAGCTCAAAATGCAAGTTAGACTTTTTTATGCCATATATTAATAAAATATATCAAATTGGATAGTTTATTATTTGCACAGTAACAAAAAGCGATAGTGGGAGGTTCCCTATCCACAAATTCTATTTAAAAGATTGCTCATAGTTGTGGTTTTACACTATGGCAAAAAACCACAATACCACACAATTGCGAATACCCTTATTGTTAATAAACACAAAAAACTTATATACCATTAATAACTAGCAAATTGTATTAATTGAAAAAACAAAAAAATATAAAAAAACAAAGTACAGAACAGTTTAAGGCAGGGCCGTAGCAAAAGGAGGTTTTCGGGGTTCAAACACTCCAGAGGGTCGAAATTTAAATAAAAATCAATGCATTTAAATAACTTTTTCATTGAATCACTTAAATGTTCTAAAAAACTTAAATAATATACTGAAGTTGCGTTTACGTTTCATAAAGTCTTTGTAAGGAGTTGAATCATGTAAACAACAAGAGTGGAAACCAATGTATCGTGATTTATCGGATCAAACGTGATGCATTCAAAACTATCACCACTATTGTTTTCACTACTCTTGACATCGGCAATTGTAGATGATGGTAGTAACATAATTTTTATTGTATTTAATATCTTAAAAAATTTCAGGTTTTTTTTTTAAATTAGTGTTTTATCTTTAATACGTATAATTTAAGAAATTCTGGCAATGTATGCAAGCACTCAAAGCCTTTCCAACGATATCTGAAAAGTGAGCATCGCATTAGAAATAATGAAGTTATTTCAAATTTAGTGAAAATAAATTCAAAAAAATTTTAAAAAGTCACGAAAAACAGCATTATCTTGAATGCCATTGAGAAACTTAAAAATTTTTTGATGCAGAGTAGAGGAGCTTTTTCCAGCTTTAAATATCTGACAGTTTATTTTTTTACTTCTATTCTACCAGCCAATATATTTACGAAATTCATGATTTTTTGAGGTTTTTGCAAAATGTTTTAGCTCACTGGCGGCTATCGTAACAGAGAAAATATTTTGGGAATAGACCAAGGTTATTTTTAAGAGGGGTACAAATATAAATTTTTTCTAATGGAAGTCGAGGTACCTTAATATATTTACTTGTATATATAATATATAAAAAACTTAACTTGAGAATGAAATGAAACAAAAACTTATATATTTTAATTTTGAATAAAAAAATGGGTAGATCCTGGCTACGGCCCTGGTTTAAGGTAACATTATATAAATGTTAAAATTTTTTGTTTTTAGACACGAAAAAAAATCCCGAGGTCCTGGAAAGAAAATCCCGGGATTTAAAGGGCCTTAAATCGTCCGAGATCCCGGGATGGACTTCCCTAGCTTATTAAACCCAACTTTGAAAAATTTGAATGAAATCGATCGGTCGAAAACGAAGTTACAGCACTCTGAATATTAACACAGTGAAGAAGTTCTATTAAGTAAATTTTGTACTCGAGCAGCCCCTAATGGTAAGTTGGTTGAAAATCTGATGCAAAAAAAGAATTTCTTGGCTCATAAAAACCTACTTCGCAATATTTGAACGAAATCGATCAGTCGAAAACAAAGTTACAGCATTGTGAATATGAACACAGTGAAGAAGTTCTGTTAAGTAAATTTTTTTTCTTTCGAACTACTTCAATGTGCTAATATTCAGATTGCTGTAACTTCGTTTTCGACCGATCGATTTCGTTAATGTTTTCTAAAGTTGGGTTTTATGAGCCGAGGAATTTTTTTTTGCATCAGGGCTCCACTAAAAAAATGTTGGGAAATGACAAAAAAGTTGAAATGGGGGATTTTATTTCACGAAGAAAAAAAATATACTCCAAAAATCAATTTTTTTTAAAGGTAATAAAATTTGCTTAAGCCCAAGCTATTGGTTTTTAACTTTTGTCTGTTAAAAAAATTTAAAAAAGTTAGGTCAAAGTCAAAATTTAATAAAAATTTTATGTTTTTTTTTTGTGTGGTTTTAGATAATAAACATTAAAAGTCAACTTTTTTGTTTGAAAATCTCCAATTTTAAATTCACCAATCGATTGGGCATACCCAAGAGCCCATAAATCAGTTATTGTAAAAAATAAATTTTATGAACAATTTTATTTCACACAATTTTTAAAAAAAATTATATTTTTTACAATTTTAAATTTGCTCAAAATTTCTATGTTTGGATAGAGAGGTCCCAATTTTCAACATTTTTATGATAATTTTTCTTTTGTATCTTAGTTTTTTAGTCCAAATATTTATAATATTTGAGGGGAGCGAAAATCGGAGATACATATGCCAATATGAACAACTCCAATGGACAATTTCCCCAAGATATTACAAGCTAATTCTTGGAAACCCTGTATATAAGAAACGATTTTTATGTAAGCTTGCTTTTAAATATATTTTATGAAATTGAGGAGTGTTACTTCAACTTTCCCAAAATTTGGATTTTTTAGATTTTCTTTTTAGTTTTTCAGTTACACTTTTTGTTGAAAAACATGAAAAGAATTTGAAGACAAAGTAAAAATATAACATATAAAAACTTTTTCTAATGATAGCATTTATTTCTTATGTTTTATTAATGTGCTAATATATATAAAAAGTCTAAATTTGGAGTGTTAATTAAGGGCATGCACAATAGATCCCATGTGTCGCGGTACACATGGGCTCACTATAAACTAACTATGCTTTATTTTGTTGTTATTCTAAAAACACTGCCATCTCGAATTTGGCTTTCGATTCACATTAAGTCCCCGCGCTTGGCATTGAGCGTCACTTTTTTATGCTTCGTTATTTTTAATTTAGGAGTCGTATAGATAACAAGTAAATTATATTAAGAAAGTTCATTGATTTATTCTCACGAAATTCAAAATATTAAAACGATTAAATAATATTGAAGTACATTTTTTTGTGCTTTCTCAGTTCATCATGGCAAGTAAGTGTACAAATGTATTGAACGTCTTGCGAAGTTTTACAAAAGCAAAAATATTAAATAAAAAAAAATTTAAGTTTAAAATCATGATTTCACAGGTTTTGATTAATTTTTTGTTTTTGTATATTTGCAAAATAAACATCCTAAGAAAAAAAAACTAAAAAGTGGCAAATGTATTGAACGTCATTTTTAAGATACATCACAACACCGGCCGAAGTATTTATTTTTTTTTTGTATATTTAAGAGTAAAATAGCAAAATAAACGCCTGCTGAAAGAGCACGAAGATTTCGGGAAAAAGTAGGGCTAGATAAGGAACGAAATGAAGAATGTAAACGAAAGCAAAAAGAAAGGTACCTTTGTTTGACTTTGACCTAATTTTTGCTTTTTGTTTTACTAACTGACATTGCTTTTGAATAGAAATAGGATGAAAAGAGGTGACATGCTCAAGAGGGTACTTCAGCATGTACGAGCAAAAGCAAGAGAATATGTCCGTGATAAAAGGGAATCAGTAAAAAACGTCATACTTCAAATGGACGATATTGCAACTAGTACAATAACTCCAATAACTTCAACTATATTGAATAAAAATATTTCTGGTCAAGATAGAGCAAAAAGATATTATAGATATCAGCTCAAAAAAAGAAATCATGACCCACAATTAGAAATCAAGGATTTAAAGAGCAAATTTAAAAAATCCGAAAAAAGAAAACATAAGTACAAAAAAAGACACCAAAGAATAAATGTAAAGCTACAAGAAAAATCTAACAAAGTTGATAGTTCAACTTGTAGAGATTTGAAAGAAACTTTGGCTCATTCAAGACAGCAATATAAAGAAAGAAAATCCATTTGGCCGGTTATAGCCTCTAAGACTTTAAAACGTTACAGGTTGAAGAAACTACTCAGCAATAAAAAAAAAAAATGGGTCGGAATGTCGCTGTCTAGTAAAATCACATCTAAAATGAATGCAGTTTACGACTTTTTCATGACGGATGATATTAGCAGAGCTTGTGCTGGAAAGAAAGAAACTGTCAGTCGTTGAAAAATAAAAAAATTAAAAGTAAAAATTTTTTTTAAAAAATAAGCTTTTATTTAAAAAGACGTGAACTAAAAAGAAAAAAAGAAATTTAAGTGACATTTGTCATATATGTATATAGTAGGTATATTCTAGGTGCAGAGGAACCCCTCTCTTGGTTACTCATCATCATAGTATAATCGTACGTAAATTGGTAAGTTCGAAGGATTTATATAAATTTAGAATTTTTCAAATACATTTATATTTAAAAGCTTGAGGCACCGATGTCCGCGATCCGTTATACAGGTTCACTACACAATATCAGTGCCTTAAGCTTATTAAATATAAATGTATTTGAAAAATTCTAAATTTATATAAGTCCTTAGAACTTACCAATTTACGTACGTTTATACTATGATGATGAGTAACCAAGAGATATATAAATGTATTTGAAAAATTCTAAATTTATATAAGTCCTTAGAACTTACCAATTTACGTACGTTTATACTATGATGATGAGTAACCAAGAGATATATAAATGTATTTGAAAAATTCTAAATTTATATAAGTCCTTAGAACTTACCAATTTACGTACGTTTATACTATGATGATGAGAAACCAAGAGGGGGGTTCTTCTGCACCTAGAATATACCTACTGTTTACATATATGACAAATGTCACTTAAATTTATTTTTTCTTTTTAGTTCACGTCTTTTTAAATAAAAGCTTATTTTTTAAAAATTTGTTTTACTCTTTATGTATTTTTTACTTTTTAGTCTTAAAGGTTTATTAATAACATCTTTTATTTTCAAAACTTACGGAGATATAGCATTTTTATTGGTGGGCGGTAAAAGGGGGCGTTGCACAATTTTTCCTAAATCATCCTCTACTTGAAGGAAATTAACTGCCAAAATTTTAGCTGAATCAGCCCCGTAGATTTGGAGATATAGCATTTTTACTGATTTGTGTGCGGTAAAAGGGGGTGTGGCCAAATGTTTTTCGTAAATCCATGCTTTATTTGATGAAACTTTACTGGTTAAATTTCAGCTGAATCAGCCCCGTAGTTTTAGAGATATATCATTTTTATGGATTTGTGGGCGGTAAAAGGGGGAGTGGTAAAAATGTTCCTTTTTTATCCTCTACTCGAAGGAAATTGACTGCCAAAATTTCAGCTGAATCGGTAGGGTAGTTTTAGAGATATAGCATTTTTATGGATTTGTGGGCGGTAAAAGGGGGAGTGGCAAACTTTTTCCCCTAATTATCCTCTACTAGAAGGAAATTTACTTCCAAAATTGCAGCTGAATCAGCACAGTAATTTTAGAGATATAGCATTTTTATTGATTTGTGGGCGGTAAAAAGGGGTGTGGCAAAAATTTTATCACAATATTGCATTGTCACAGGACTTACATATGTATGCTAAATTTCAGCTTAATCGGATAACAAGTTGTAGAAAAATGGCTTGCAAGTTTTGAAGACATACAGTGTTGCGCAAAATAATAGCAACAAAATAAGTGCGCTGCAACAAAATCGTGTATCTTTTTTAATATTGTGGACACACAAAAATGATTATAGGAATCAAAGCATATATTCATACATCATAAATAAAACAAATCAAATTCAAATTTGGTTTTTTTTTTAAAATTCGATCAAAAGCAACAAAACTTGAAAAATGTAAAAAGAGAACAGAAGTTCCAAGAATTACCGGTAAAGTTCCGTTATTGTAAAGCACGTGTTGTTTGTAAGTCATAAACATTTAAGTTTAGTTTTGTTTTTGTGCTAGTTGTGACATTGACTTGTCCATTTATAATGGCACGTTTTAAATACTGTGAAGATTGCAAATTATTTCCGAATATAAAAACGGAAATTCACAAATGTCTAACGTGAAACAGTTTGATATTAATCAGTTAATAGTTTGCAGATTAATAAAGAAATATACCATCCCAAAAGACGTAACAACGGTACATTAAAGAGGGCGGCCGCGGAAGACATCGCTTGATGACAGGAACATTTGTGGCGTGCTCAAACGAAATGCATTTGCCTCATCCAAAGATGTTGTTCGGACTCTTGATTTAGATATCCATCACAGCACTGTTTGATGACGAGCTCTTGAGAATGATTAAAGAAGTTGCAGACCAGCAGAGAAACCTTTGCTTACAGCTAAGCATAAAAAACAAGGTGAGGTGTTACAATTTAAACAAATCTGTCTGAAATTGTTACAACAAGTTGCAATTTATTGTTTTTTAGACTCAGTCTAGCAAAAAAGCACCTAAATTGGACCGTTCAAAAATCGAAAACCGTTTTTTAGCGATGAATCAAAGTTCAACTTGATTAATTCAGATAGGATATGCACGGTACGGCGCCACCCAGGTACACAACTTGAAGCCCGAAACAGCAAAATAAATTTTAATCACGGAGGCGGTGGCATTATGGTATGCACTTGTTTTTCCTATAATAAAGTTGAACAATTTCAAAAAATCGATGGAATTATGGATCGATTTGTATATAATGACATTTTAGAAAGCAAGATGCAACCACATTCAGAGTGGAATATGTCGCTTCAGTGAACGTTTCAGCCCGATCACAATTCAAAGCTCATCAAAGATTACATTAGAGGCAATGGGATTCAAGTCCTTGATTGGCCGGCACAGTCACAATGACTTAAATCGCATTGAAAATCTTTTTGGGATTTTGAAGGTAGTAGTTTCTGATCAAAGGTTTTCCAATAAGACTGCACTGAATGAAGCCCTGAAAGTTAATTGGGAACAAATACTTAATATCAACATATCTTATTTAATAGAGTCGATGTCGCTTAGATGTACAGCGGTTATGAAGAATAATGAATCTTACACCAAATATTAATTATGTTGCTTTTGTTTTGCTCTCAGACAAACTGAATGAAATCACATTAATTTTAAATTTAATAAAGAAAACAAAACCAAATTTGAATATGATTTGTTTTTAATATGATGTATGAATATATGCTTTGGTTCCTATAATCATTTTTGTGTGTATCTAATATTTAAAAAGATACACGATTTTGTAGCAGCGTACTGATTTTGTTGCTATTGTTTTGCGCAACACTGTACATACGAACGAAGCAAGTTAAATAAAAGCTTATAAAAACTAAAACGAAATTTGTATGATATAATAAAAAAACCTATACGAAATATTTAAAACTGAAAACAACAATGTTTGTTTATCCTACGCATCGTTTACGAGACAAAAACCATTTTTTTGTAAAAAAACCTTCCGTTTCTGACAGAAATACCTGTGCTTGCAAAGAGCATGCCAATATTGATTTTAAGGTTTCGAAACTATTTCAACAAGAAGCTGTTACTGAAGGAAAGCCTACACAGTTAGTGAAAGAAATTATGTGTAATTGTAAGTCGGCTTTATGTGCTTGGGATTTATGCAAAACATGCAAGTTGAAAAAGAATTGCATAAACAAAATTGACAATACATATATATGCAAATGGTTTTAATGGGAGACTGTAACCGAAAAAAGATTAAATAAAAAAATGCCTCCCACGATAAATATAATGTAAAAGTAATGAAAAAGGTGGAAAAAATTTTAACGTTGGATAAACTGATCTGAGCATTTCGGAAAGATATGCTGAAATTGAAAAAAACATTCATTTAATGTTAGAAATCAGTACAATGCTTATCGTTTTTGCAAAAAAAATTAAACGAAACAAGTGCTAATCCATGTGGACTTTTCCGAAAACTATCCGTGCAAACTTTCAGAAGAAGTGCAAATGTTTCACTTTGGAACTTCCCGTAACCAAGCATCTGTCCATACGGGCCTAATTTTTTTTTAAAAAGTTTGAAAAACCTATAAGCTTTTGCACAATTTCTGCAAACTTAAACCATGGACATAGTGCTATTTGGGCCCATTTAGATCCAATATTTGATTATATGAAGGATTATGCCCAGAAATATCGATGGTACTTTTTTTTCGGCCCATCATCTAAATATAAGCAAAAAAATAATCTTTTCTTTTTCTGTAATCGATTTTTTGATTTTTTTACGTGGTAATTTTACAGCAGATACAGAAAAGTTATATCACTCTCTTCCAGGCAAAAATGATGTGAAATTGTTAGCCCAACAGAAATTTTCAATATCAACAAAATGTTGCTCCAAAATTTGAAGACCATTCAAGGTTCGAGAGATATTCACCAAATAGTTACAAGATCCAGAGGTGAAATAGTGCACAGAAATCTCTCTTGCTTTTGCAATGCAAACCTCTGGGTGTCTGGAAAATTATGTAACTGTCATGAAGTGGAACCGAAAGTCATGAACATCACCGCCATCAACTCTATCAAGGGTTGCCATCTGTTCTAGTTGCTTCTCCATTTATTTCAATATTCCTATAAATAGCCTACTGCTTTAAAATGTCATATGATTAGCAGCCATACAATTCATACGAATGAATTCCAGAATCTGCACATTCATATGCTAGTTTAAGCAGTGAGTTGATCACAGCTTAATCACTCAAAGACTACTGATGAGGAAAATGTAGCGATTTCCGAAACAGACTGTCTAGTCAGCTAAGTGATTGACTCTATACAGAGTTGTTGTTGTTGTTGTTGTTGCCTTCTTGAAAACTTACTTGATCTAAAGCTCACAATTTTAATTGAAGTTCATTTTAGTTGATGAGAAAATTTCTGGTATTATAAAGATACCTTATATTTACCTACTTTTTAATTTTTTGTAAAATAATAAAATTGATTTTGTTAAATTTCCAATTTGGTATACATTATTTGGTTAAGCGCAAAAAAATGTATTGAACGTCACCCTGTTGTTTTGTTCCGAAATTGCTTATTATTTAACACTTTTTATTATTCATCGCTTCAAGTCTACTACTTTGAAAATAACCTCTACGTTGATGTCTTTTTGGAGAAAAATCTTATTTTTTTCCGTTAAAATTGTAAAATAAGTAGGCTTTTTTGGTAAAAAATTATTATTTCTATAATTGCAATGGCGATTTTTGCAAAAGCTTATTTAATTGATTAAATAATTCAACAAACATCACAGTAAGCTTTAATTTACAATGTTTTTAAATTTTTGGTGATTTTTTCCGAATATCTGCAGTGTGACGTTCAATTAAAAAATCGTATAAAAAACCAAAAAAAAAAAAGGATTTTCGCAGGGCCTGAAAACAACTCCCAATTCTCCATTAATTTTCATCTTAATTGACTGCTACAACGGGAAAATTTAATAAACTTTAAAAACAAAACATGCAAACCTCTTTGTGTACGTTTTTTTACAATTGACCCTTATATTTATTTTAATTTTAGTTTTTTATGTGAATCAATTTTTTATATACTTATACGTACCTATGTTTGTTTTTGTTAGTTTCTTTTAACTAAATATTCACTTAAAAAAATATTTTGTTGTTTTAAAAAACTTTAAAAATTGTCAACGGTTAATGGGCTGATCTAAATTTTTATAAAAATGTCAAAGCCAGCACTTAAAGTAAAGCTTACTTTTTCTCATAACCTTCGTACAATTGTTCATTATTATGCCAACATAAAATTATGTTTATTGATGTTTATTTGCAAAAAATTTATTAAAAAATTAAATCTATGTGGTTTTCCGACAAAGATTTTTTTAAATCTATTTAAAATCTTTTAAATTGATTATAGTTCCTTTTTAGCTGTGGCTGCTGATATGCTCCACTACGATTCTCCTGGTTGGGATGGGTACGAATATACGCGAGTGCCTTAAGAATTGCATCTGGAATTGGCGGTGGAGTCGGCAAATGATCGCCGGTTGGATGGAAGCCATTTTCATCGGCTGTGTATTGAAGCTGTACAAGTTGACCTTCAGGTGAGTAGTAAGACGATGAGCCACTGGCATAGTAGCCACCGACGCCTGACTCCTGTTTAGCGATGCCGTTTGTGGTGTCAAATTGGTAGCTGTAACTGCCGTCCTCCTTTAAGTCGCTGACAAAGTTGCGTGTTTCCGCAGCTGCATCATATGGATTGGCGGGAAAAGCATAAATACCGGCAAATAAAGCGGCTGCAAAGGTTATGAAAAACTGTAAACAAATTTTTAAAAAATGTTTTATTCCATTTTGTGTTCTATGTTGTTAAATTCCAAGAACCTACGAATTGCTCCATATTGTCAGGTTATTGCTAGATGTTGCTGCTGCTTTAAGATGTGTTCAAGAATTAAGTTAGTTCATGATTCAAGACTTTGCTTTTATATTGTACAATTTGGCTGAATATCATTTCGTTTTTAATATCATATTGTAGCTGTGACCGATGATAAGATGTTTGCGATTTTTTATGCTGCTCCCACAACTTTTAAGCGACGGTCGCTGTTGCTTTTTCGGTAACCAGCTAAATGATGTTGTTTTTGGAGCTTTGCTTTTAGTTTTTAGCATCTTTCTAATTGATTTCAGTTGGCGGTTAAAAAAAATGAACATTCTAAAGGTGTCTGTGACTAATTGGTTTTGAGCAACATCTGTGTCTGTAGCTTTATGAGTTTGGGTTTTGTCTAAGCAGTTTTATGAGCTACACAACTTCAAAGTTAAAAAATGTTAAAATTTTATCATTCATTGGACTCAGAATTGCTCAACTCAGTTTTATGAGCATCCAGAATTTTGCAGCAACTCATTTTGTAAATACAAAAATACATTCCAAGAAATGTCTTTTAGTCAACGACGAACGAAGTAGGAATAAAGTAAGTTTACCAGTCAAATGAAAGAAACAAAAATATTGTATATATTGATGATCTAATACTATAAATGCACAAAAAGGTATCCGCCGAGTAATTAAAAAGAAACCATTAAAAAATTGAAGCCCTTCCCTAATTTCGTTTTGATTCCAGGGACTGCAAGCACACTGGGCCACATAAATTAAAGTATTGTCTTGATCTAATTCCTGGTGAATGAATTTAGCTGAACCCGAATCACTCTGAGTAAATTTTTTTTTAAATTTTCAGAATGACCTGTTAACGCAAATATAAAATGGTTCAAACGAAAATAAGCTCATTTTAAGTAGCTTAAAATAGATCACTTTGAGCCGCTCCCGCCAGATGCACATCATTAACTTCTTGTCATGAATATTCACTTATTAATAACTCTTCGGATTTTGCTTTTAGAGCAGTGATGGCCAAGCGCACACAACTTAAACTGTTTGCATGTATGTGTTACTTTTAGAGCTTTCCACTAAAAGAAATGTTAAAGCACAGAAGATGTGCCACCGCCATACAAGCAAGTGGCACAGTAAAATTTAAATGTGGATTTATCATAAATCCACATAAAAGCTTTATGAGAGTCAGCGAGCGAACGATTTAAAGCTTTTGAGAGCGAGAGAATAAGTAAGCGACGATGTGAGCAAATGTGAGCATTATATTGAAAAGCAATAGAAATGATACGTAAAGATTTCATGCACGAAACATCTCAATAAGAAATGTAGTTGCCAACAAAATGTATCAGAATTTCATTAGGTTTTACCACAGATAATATAATAGAAAGATGTGCCACCGCCATACAAGCAAGTGGCACAGTAAAATTTGAATGTGGATTTATCATAAATCCACATAAAAGCTTTATGAGAGTCAGCGATTGAACGATTTAAAGCTTTTGAGAGCGAGAGAATAAGTAAGCGACGATGTGAGCAAATGTGAGCATTATATTGAAAAGCAATAGAAATGATATGTAAAGATTTCATGCACGAAACATCTCAATAAAAAATGTAGCTGCCAACAAAATGTAGCAGAATTTCATTAGGTTTTACTTAAAAAATGTAGGCAATTTTTTTACTAAACTACCCTACGAACAATTATATAATTTAAAGTTATTATATTTTTTTGCATTATCTCTTATCTTTTTGTATATAACTAGCTGAACCCGGTGTGCTTCGCTACCCCCCTCGTACCAGGATTGCATTTCAAAATTGTGGCAATACCAAAATCACTTTTCACGCCATTGAATTTTCGAAATAAGTCCACCCCAGCGCCACCTACCGTGTCCATTTATACACAAATTATTTTCTTATGATTAAACAAACATACATTCTGAATTTCAGTTAAATTGGTCCATAAATTCAAATTTTCGATATAAGTCCACCCCAGCGCCACCTATCGGGTCCATTTATACACAAATTATTTTCTTATGATTAAACAAACATACATTCTGAATTTCAGTTAAATTGGTCCATAAATTCAAATTTTCGATATAAGTCCACCCCAGCGCCACCTATCGGGTCCATTTATACACAAATTATTTTCTTATGATTAAACAAACATACATTCTGAATTTCAGTTAAATTGGTCCATAAATTCAAATTTTCGATATAAGTCCACCCCAACGCCACCTATCGGACTTTCCCGGAGGGTTTTTCCAAAATTTTCCTTCGTAAAAACCTTCTCCTGGCAATTATAAACAACTGAAAAAAAATTTTAGACAAATCGGCCCAGCCATTCTCAATTGATGTTTTACTATACATTTTTTACACCATTTTTATATATATAGATTTCAAGAAAATAATATCATAAAGATGACATAATCTAGGTATATTTTGTGTGTTGACTTGGCTTTTTTGCCGTTGCTTCATGATATGTTTAGTGTTATATTATTGTAAGGGCGATTTCATCAGTTGAAGCTTAGCCGCGAATAATGTTGTAAGCAATATTTTTAAGTTGTATTTTTCGGAAAAATTTTTTATTTAACTACTTTTATATATTTTTATTATATTATTGCAAATACATGCTTCACTATATGAAAACTACTCAGAAATGCAATTTTCAATTGTTCGTATTTATACAACAAAAATTTTTTTGAGTCATTTTTTGAGTAAAAATTCAGTATTTTGGATTGTTTTTGAAAAAAAAATTAAAGAATATATTCATTGACCTAACGCTACAGTTGAAACTATTTTTAAAGTTTCATCAAAAAAATTTTAATTAAATATATTTAAAAATAGCGGATATATTTGCACCGAAAGTCAAAGTTTTGATTTTCATGTCGTTTTTTCTCATTCTTGGGGAACGATGTTTTATAAAAAAGTCGTTATACCAAAAATTTCTGAAATTTTTAAGATATGTGAATGTTTTTGATATTAAAATTACAGAAATTTTTTAAATTTGATTTGCGAATAATTTCAGGAGAGATTTTCAATATCAAAATTTACGTAAGTAAAAATGGGTGGAATGAGCGTGATCAAAACTAAGTATGTTACAATCTAATCTAGGATGCACACAATATGTGTACTTAAATTGAGCGAAGTCCGTTAAGCCATTTAGATTTGTATAAACGTCAATTAAACAAACAAAAAAGAAAATACGTTTTATTAATATAGACTTTGTGTTAAATGGTATGAGTATTATAGAACGAATGCAATTCGAAAAGAATTGAAGAATTTTCAAAGATTTTTAGATTTTTTTAAGTTTTGAAAAATATCTCCCCAGTTATGATCCTATAACTTCAAAAGTATTTTTTCATATTACAAAATTTATACATGTTTGCAAATAAGACGTTTATATCTTTTATTTAAGCTATCATTTGTATTAATCTAACGATTTTTATATAAATTTTCTAAATACTACAGTTGTGAAAGAGTTTAAATAATATGCTTAATACTCAAAACTACCTCCTATACAGGCCAAATATGCGATATCGGATAGCTTTATAATTATATTTTGACCACAATTTACAAGTAGCGTTTCCCTGATAACATGTGATAGGCGTTGGGCAAGGGGGCGTGGCACCTCCTACACCACCCAAATTTGCGATATCGAATTGCTTTGGAGTTATAGGGCGCATAGCCTCGAAATTCGGTATTCGACTACAATTCACACGTTTCACTGATAACATTTTATGGGCGTTACCCCTCCCATACTACTGAAATTTTTGATATTGAATAGCTTTAGAGTTATAGGTGGCCGCACAGCCTCGGAATTCGGTACTCGACCACAATTTACTCGTGCCGTTTCACTGATAACATGTTATGGGCGTTTGGCAACGGGGGCGTGGCAGCAACGCACAGTATTTCATACCAGCGCGAAGATTTCGTTGTTTTGTTTTGATTTATTTTTGACGTATCTTTGTTTACGTTATTTCTGTTATTTTACTCATTTCAAAGAGCTTACAGTGTTGCAAATCCTATTAAAACGTAAAATTGCGGGTAAGGGATTTTTAAAATTAGCTAAAAACGCTAAGAACATTGTTTGTAAATAAAATCTTTAGTTAAATCTATGATAATTGGGGTTTTAAAGTCTGAAGAATTTGTTTAGTACGAACTCATCACGTCGACTTTGATGCAGGTAATTTTGATTTTTTTACTAAAACCGGAATACGTAAATATGCAACCTGCTACAATCATACTTTTTACCTTAATGTTTTCGTTGAAATATTTTTTTTAACAACAAAGTAAAAATAAAACCAAAATATATATCAAAGTCATATTTTTGCGCACTTTAATATGGGGGAAATGTTAAATAAACGGTATATTTTAAACTCTTTCACAAATGTAGTATTCAGAAAATGTCTACAAAAATCGTACAAATAATCATATAAATAAAAGCTTAAATAATTTGTGAGGTGGGCTGTACTTTTTTCGCGTCACGCGCTTATATTAAACCAGGATTCAGAATCAAGCATGAAGAATCAATAAAATCAAAATGTATGAAACCCAAAACACATCTAATATACATGTACCTCTTTATTTATTTATTCATACGTTTTGAATAAAAAAAAAATAAATCTTTTAAATAATTCAGATAATAGGTATATTTTCTTACTCGATTGTAATAACTTGCAAGCTGCCAGAATTGATTCATGATGGAAAAAGAAATAAGTAGATTGGTGTCAATAAGGTGTGGGATCCGGTGAAAAATATCTTAGCATTCGGGGAACATTTCAAGAATAGCGACAACTCAAATTTTTAATTTTTCGAATGATATGGCTTTTGACCTCCTAATCAAAATCTGGAACATTTTAGTCCACTTGAAATTGGTTAAGGAGTTAAAGGCTTCCAAAATTAAAAAACGGCTTAAAAATTTATTTTTTTTCAGTTTTTCAACAAAAAAAAAAAATATTGTTTAATATTAGAAAATTTTTGTATTCTAATTTTAAAAGTTGAAATCTGGGGTTAGATAGAAACTAGTGCAAGTTCATTTAAGGATATAGGCCTCACATTATTTAATTTATTAAACTAGTAAAAAAATTTGCTTCAGCCAAAAAAAAAATGAAATAAAATTTTTAAATATTTCGGACATGATACCGAAAACGATCTATTGTCCTTCGAATTAGCAGCTGTGAAGGACGATTATGTACGCCATAAAATGGACTAAGTGCACGATAAGTTTGACGAACAGAACCATTATTTCCACAATTTGCACACGGTGCTCTGATGTAAGTCGATACATAATAAAATGTCAAAGCAAATTTAACAAAAGAAGTTATGAACTGTTAAATGGGTGGTCAAATAAAGCAGTGATGTCAACTCAAAGCTGTATCACTCTATAAAAAACACTCTTTATAATTTTTTACTTTTATTTTTTATGTTGTTGTTTAATATTGTTATTTTTCTTATATATAAATCTTTTTAAAAAATAAATTTACAATTCAAATTTTACTTTTGTTTCAGGGGTTAGAGTTTTCTTAAATACGTTACCAGTTTTGTCAGAACGAAATCGGAATTTTGGCTAAAACCGAATCCGAAACTGGTTATTAATATGAAAATTTCCCCGATAATGAATGTTCCCCGAATGCTAAAATATTTTTTACCGGATCTCACACCTTATTGACACCAATCTACTTATTTCTTTTTCCATCATGAATCAATTCTGGCAGCTAGCAAGTTATTACAATCGAGTAAGAAAATATACCTATTATCTGAATGATTTAAAAGATTTGTTTTTTTTAAACATCGTTAAAATTATATGAGATTTTCTAATGTTTACAAGCGTGTGTCAGTCAACCTGTGTAGTGTGCATATCATATTCACAAAATTAGTACCAATAATCGTAGTAAATAGCATTATTTAGGTTACATTTTGTTTATGTTCATTCAATATTCAATTATAACTTCCCCCCCCCCCCTTAGAACAAATCCTGCGGACGCCCTTGAATACATATCAAATGAGATAAGTGCTTTTTAATTTTAAAAATAATAAAATGTTTTATGTATTTTCATATTTTTTTTATATGAACATTGCAAAACTAGATCAGCGGTTCCCAACCTTTTTTCGCTTACGTATCACTGGTAACTAGTGTCCGATCGAATATTCGGTTTCGGTTACGGCCAGTTTCGGCTTTTTTTGTCAGTTTCGGCTTTTTTTGTCTGTTTCGGCTGTCAAACTATCCGAAACTTTTGGTGAAAACTTCTTGCATCAGTAATTTAATTCATATATAAAAATTTTTATATTTTTAATATAATTTGATTTCTCGTGCTAACGCAAAACATTTTCGTTAATTTTATGCGTTCGATACTATCATTTTCAATTTTATCATCTCTATTGCAATTATTATTAAAGATTTATAGGTACTGAAACCAAAAAATGATAATGATAACTTGCGAAAGAACTATGTGTGTGTGGAATAAAGGAAAAGAAAACGAAATATTTCAATTTTATAATACGAGAACTAGACCTTTAAAAAACAAAAATACTTTGTTTTGTAGTTCTATAAAAATGTACACTGTAGGTGCATACGATTTTGAGTGTGTACTGAAGATATAAGTATGCAATGCTTTTGTAATAAAAATTAAAATAAAAAATGATATCATTTATTATTTTTACTATAATTCAATTGATTATTATAAACTTAAATATTAAAAAAACTTTTTATATTAAATGTTTTGCTTATGTGTATGAAAGTACTTTTGTTTCCTTGAAACAAAAGTAAAATTTGAATTGTAAATTTATTTTTTTAAAAGAGTTATTTTTAAGAAAAATAACAATATTAAACAACAACATAAAAAATAAAAGTAAAAAATTATAAAGGGTGTTTTTTATAGAGTGATACAGCTTTGAGTTGACATCATTGCTTTATTTGACCACCCATTTAACAGTTGATAACTTTTTTTGTTAAATTTTCTTTGACATTTTATTATGTTGTTTATCAACATAAACCAGAGCAACGCGTGCAAATTGTAAAAATTTTTAATCAAAGTAATGGTTCTGTTCGTCAAACTTATCGTGCACTTCGTCCATTTTGTGACGTACATAATCGTCCTTCAGAGCTGCTAATTCGAAGAACAATAGATCGTTTTCGGACCAAATTTACTGTTACTGATAATGTGCATCCCGTGAGACGCCGAACAGTGCGTACTGAAGAATCTGTAGCCGCTGTACAGGAAAGCATTGAAGATGATCCTAATCAATCAATTCGTCACCGTTCTCAGCAACTGGGGTTGTGTCCTTTCACTTTATGGAAGATTTTACGAAAAAATCTTGGCTTAAAACCTTTCAAGATTCAACTTGTGCAGGAATTAAAGCCAAACGACCATCGTATGCGCCGCCAATTCGGCGAATGGGCTGAAGCACAAATTGATATTGATTTTGAATTTCAATGGAAAATTTTATTTTCCGATGAAGCCCATTTTTGGTTGAATGGGTACGTAAATAAACAAAATTGTGGTATTTGGAGTGAGGAGAATCCACAAGCTTTTGGCGAAACACCATTGCATCCACAGAAAATTACTGTTTGGTGCTCTTTATGGGCTGGCGGAGTCATTGGCCCATATGTCTTCAAAAACGGTGATGGTCAGAATGTTACTGTCAATGGTGAACGGTATAGGAACATGATTCGAAGTTTTTCGTACCTCAGTTAGCTGGCAATAATCTTGCTGATATGTGGTTCCAACAGAATGGAGCCACATGCCACACAGCGGGCGCTACAATTGATTTACTCAAGGAAACTTTTGACGAAAAAATAATTTCACGAAAAGGCCCAATTAATTGGCCCCCAAGATCGTGTGATTTAACCCCATTGGATTATTTTCTTTGGGGCTATGTAAAGTCACTTGTCTACGTCGATAAACCAAAAACAATTGAACACTTGGAAATCAACATTCGAAGAGTTATCGGCGAGATACGGCCACAAATGCTGCGAAAAGTTTGTGAAAATTGGTGTTCCAGATTGCGCCTTGTACGCGCCAGCCGTGGCGATCACATGGCCGAAATTATATTTAAACAATAATTTCATAAAATTTTCTATTCAATAAAGCCCATTTTATTGATATAAAAAATATACTACTATGTTTTATTATGACTTAAACTTGTATCACTCTATAAAAAACACCCTATATAAATTGAAATTATATTTGGTTTTTTAATAATCAAATTTATCTAATATATATGAGATCTTGTTTTTTAACCCTTTCGCCCTTGCTGGGATTATTATATGTCCCAGCAAATTTGGCAGGCTTTATCTCAGAACGTTCACATTAATATATAATTTTAAAACTATCCCAATAAATAGTTAAAGGCAACGTTCGAGGTTAAATGCAAGATTAAACATGTTTTCTACACTTAAGTACTCAGTTTTCCCACAAAAATCTTGCGTCACTACGTTTAGTGTGGAAGTTATTTATGTATAATACCGTATTTTTTTTTATATATTTTTTTATGTATGTATGTTCATTTATTCCACCCTCACTTCTTAACTAATTATCATCACTTGACAAATGAGGTATCGCTGGAAGCGTTTTGATCGTCTGCTGCTTATAGATTATGTGACGTCAGATTAAATTTAATATGGCGCCCTCTAGAGGACATAATATATCCCAGGATATATAAGGGATTAGAAAATTCGAAAGTTTGCCAAACATCTTATATTTTTGTTCTATATCGATAACTGAAGCAAAAATTTACATATTTTGGTCAGTTTGTGAAATAAAACTCCGGGGCGAAAGGGTTAAATAAAAATAAATAAATAATACTATTCATTGAATAATTGTTTATGAGGTAAAGTTTTTTTATTAGATAAGAAACACAAGAATAAAAATTTTCAAAAGAGTAATTAAGTTTTATGTAATATCGTACAAGGTTAATATTTTGGCATTACTACATTAATTATTTTCGTAAAAATGTATCCCACATTTTTTTCCACAACATGGCGTAGTTGGTGAAACGAAGAGTAGTCATTAGCCAAAAAATTGGTGTCTAAGGATGTAGTCTAGTTCGTCGGCTAAAAATAGGCTATTTTTGGAAATTTCTCGTGAGCTTACTATGAAAGAAATGCTTATAAAAGATATTGGTGATAATAAATGAAGTCTTAAATTACAAAAATAAAAATTTTTTTATTAATTTTTTAGTTTCTTTTACAAAAAATTCGTACTTAAGCAGAACGCCATAATTTGGAGGCAGGTCGGCAACTGCTTATTTAAAACAATAAAACCAAAGTGTTATAGATTCCGCATGATAATGGCTACAAAATAGACTATTGATATTAATTTTTAACAACTGTTGTTAATAAAAACAAAAGTAAAAACAACAAAAATTTAAAAAATTGTTTTTTTGTGTTGTTATTTGTAAAAAAATATAGTAAAAATAAATATTTTAACATTATAAAGGCTTATTTTGTGAGTATACATGTTAAGAATATGTGGTTAAAGTTTCAGAAGGATCGGCCCACGGGTTCCGGAGAAATCGAGTTTGGCGTCCGTGAAAATGTAGTTTTGAGAAAAACGCGTTTTAAGTTTTGTGGGCGCTCAGGTACGTGTACGGAGGTAGTAAGCTTTGGGTTGAAAAAAAAAAATACTTATACTGCTCGGATCTTCATAAAAATGTAGAAATTTTGTAATCCAATTCAAAAATCATTTCCGTTTTTTTTAACGTAATGCCAGCACATATTTTTGCTTATGTCTTTAAATCCTTAGGATCGATTGTTGTCATTGTTTTTACTTAATAGAGTATTACTAAATTACTACGCAAATATAAAAAAAAACTTTTTAAAACTTAGACTTTTTCATTATTGTTTTTTTAATATTCCTTCGTACAAATTGTACGTAACGCCAGTTTGGAAATGCCCATATGCAAAGGCCAATACGTCAAAGAATATCTTTACATTTCAAGTTGAGATATTTATTCCTTTTAAAATTACATTCAACAGTGCGGGAAAGACATGTTTTGAATAAAAAAACGCGATTTTAGTTTTCGCTCTTGTGCTCTCGATGCTCTTGAATTCACTGACTTTCTAGGTACTTTTTAGACTTTCTATTGAGCTTAACAAATTGAAAATATATTCTTTCCGTTGTATATTAATTTTTATAGAAAAAAATAAAAACATTGAAAGTGCTGGAGCAGGCTATCCCCTAAATGCTTTGTTGATTTTGACGCAAAGGCAAGAGAAGAGCAAAATTAATACGAATAAAAACCCTGAAATTTTTCAACTCAAACTGATAAATAGTTAGTACAAGCAGTTAAAAAAAGCTTTACTCAATTTTAAGCTTTTTAACTCAATTTTCAACGTTTTAGAGAGAATGCCTTCAAGTTCAATGACATAAAACACGTCTGGCTAACCTAAGTCTTTGTACAAAACAATAGATTGATTTGTCGGCTTGCCTTTCTTAATCCGGTTCTATTGTGCTACTGTTCGATTGAATATTACGAGGTTATATTTAACAATGGAGTTAACAGTTTGTTCGATAAATTTCATTGTTAATTAAAAAAAATACTTTCGATGGCATCAACTGAGGTGGAAAGGCAAAATTTTGTTTTTTTTTTACAAATTAAATTCAAAAACAAAAGTTTTATGCAATATTATGTGTTAATATCATCTTCTAAGTTATTTTAATTGGCAGCACTAAAAAACTGTAAAGTGTTAGTACATAGATAAAATATTTCTGTGTTTTATTTGTTACTTAAAGACACCCATTCAAATAGTTGAATAACAATAAAAAAAGAGAAAAAGAATGCAGTTACTAATACTTGTTTTGCCTTTTGTTACAGGCATTATACAATCGCAATAAAATGCAAGTCTTTTCGAATAGGCAAAGATTTACAGCAACAGTTCTTAAAAACTGACTACCTCCAGCATCATTGGTTGCTTAATTGTTTGTAAAAAGCTTCGCAAATATGTTATAAATAATTCTTTTACAAATAGTGTTAATGTATCTTTACAGTTAACTCTGTTTATTTATTTTGTTTATTTATTTATTCAGTCAATGAACATTAAATTCTTACTGACTATGATACAATATAGTTTAACTAATAACATTTCGTAACAAGATTTTAAAGATTTAGATTTAGATTTTAGACTTAGAGATAGAAAAGTCAATATCATGGTTCACAGATAGAGAATTAAGTTCATAAAGTGCCCTATTAATAGGTGAGTTCATGGGAGTCCGCAGGGGTGGAAGGGGGGGAAGTGCGGTGAAAATTTTTTATATATCTTTAATATGAAGATCCAAAAAGCCTTAATTTAAATTTAAAATTTTTGAGAGAGAAGCAAAAAGCTTTCTAAATTGTAAGTTGCGCTTAAACTTAGGGCTTTGAGAACTTTGTGAATAAAACGTCGTTTTAAGAATGGCTTTGTTCGGCAAAGCATTTCAGCACTCTGCAACTATTTAATAAAATTTTGCAAGTCAAGCTTGATGCAATGTCAAATCTACATCCGACATAAACCGACATAATCATGTCCAAAATTCGACATATTACTATACAACATTAATCAAAATATAAAATTAAAAGCCTAACAAAACCGTAAAAAATAATATAAGAACCTGAAAAACTGATATATAAAAAGATAATCTTCCCATCTTATATTAAGCGAAAAAACCAACCTAAAAACCTAATCCTTGCCGTGTAGGCATAAAGGCTACCTTCAAATGTTTTTCGTCCACAGCCAAGTGGTCTCTTTAGAAGGCTTTAAAAACAAAAAAGCCTAACCAACCTCTAATTCTGAATGCTATGCATTTGACATAAGCTAATGTAATGACAATAAAAATAATTTTCATACAACACATTCATGCAGCACATTCATGAAAACCTACAAAATAAAAAATCCTAACAAAAATAATTAAAAAACTAGTAAAAAAATCTAACAAAATAAATAAAACCTGACAAATAATAAAATTTGTGAAATTAGTGAAAACTTGAAATTATATATAAAATATACTGCTCCAACAAATCCCACCGAAAACTTCCCAAAATACGGAACCGTCTGTAGTGGAACTCGCTAGAACTTATTCTTACTTATTTTAAAATAGAAATTTATCGCTTTTGCGTTTCTACAAAACAAAATTTAAAATAAACGTATTAAATTTTCAACTATAAACTCATTTATTTTTTTTTTATAATTTTCTCTTATTATTTCAATGCAATAACGAAAAAAACGTCACTTTCTGAGTTTGAATTGAAAAATGATGACAATAATTGCAAGCCAATTGAGATTAAGCTGAGAAAAACCCCGATTTTAAATTTGATTGTGTGAAAATATTTTTTTTTAATTGGTTTTACAAATAATGAACACAATATGAAATAAAAACTAATATATTATTTTAATATTTAAAATATTGCAATATTTTAAGCCGGAATAAAACGCAAACTTCATCGAATGAAGTTAAAATATGGTATTCGAGGGGATCCAGGGGTCGCTAATTACGAATTTGCCTTGAAAACTAAAAAAAAATAATTAAATAATGGCATCGAAAAAATTACTGTTTACTTTTATTGTTTTTAATTTATTAAAATTATGTTTTAAAATATTTGTTTTCAATACTAAAATGGAATCGAAAAAATTACGGTTTACTTTTATTGTTTTTAATTTATTAAAATTATGTTTTAAAATATTTGTTTTCAATACTAAAGTTTTTGTTTTAAAGTTTTTTTTTTAAACAAATATTTTTATGCTGTAAATGTTTACTATAAAATTATATTTAAAAACATTGTTTTGAAAAAAAACTTTAGTTTTAAATTGAACTGTACAAACATTTGAGTTTAACTTAAATGAAATTGTTTCCAGGTCTATTTCAAAAACAAATTCATTTAATATGAACACAGATTCATTAAATTTTAACACATATTCCCTCAGTGTACTTAAAAAATTTTTGAGTCTTTATACATGTTGTGCTGAGTGTTTCTCTCGAGGCTCGTTAAAATTCGTTAATTTGGGGGAGGTGTTTAACCCCCAAAACCCCTCTGCATACGCACCTGGTTCTTACTTTACTGATGCTTTTTGTTTATAAATAATCTATATATTATTACGCAAACAAAAAAACGTAAAAACAAGAAAACGTAAGCATATTCACATAAATCTTACATCGTTGGAAAAGCATTTTTGAGTACATTTGCAGATTATAATTTTTATTCGAATAAGTTGTCATTAAGATAGGTAAAACTAAGCAAATGTAAAAAATTTTTTGCCAATGGGACAGCGAAACCAATAGCAACACAGCTCTGTTGAACATCGTTGCTGTAGCATACACGAGAGAGAAGAGAGTGACTCAGAACACTTCAACCAACTTCAACTAGATCTGCCACTTCTTTGATACTCCTACTCGCCATTTGTCGTTAACTAAACCGCCAAAAACCCCCAAAATTTTTTTTCTTAAAATATTTGAAAAAAATAAATAAAACCATAATATTTTCATAACGTTATAAATTTATTTAATTTATTTGCACATATTTACAGAAACTCCAGCTTTAAGCTTTTATTTGATGTATTTAAATATATTATATTCTATGTGAACATAAAAAATCGTATAAAAACTAAAAGAAGATCCACGACTAGAATGTATTTCCTAAAATTAAACAAAAAACGGTAAAAAAAATAATAGAGTAATGGGTGAAAATCACGTATACAGCTCAATTCTGAATACTTTTTCCCGTGGAATCGAAAAAGGGAGTTTTTATTTTTAAGATAGCAGATAAAGACATCACTTTTTCTTACACTCATGAATATTGATGGTTGATGAACAAATTTGCATTAAAAATTTCCAAAATGTTCTTGAACTTTATCTTAAATATGAAATCTCCCTTTTCCGATTCCCCGAGAAAAATTATTCAGAATCGTGCTGATTGTGAATACAAAATCCAAAAAATATTTCTGGTTAAAGTTTTTTCTAAATGACCTTGTTATTTATTATGTTGATTTTATATGATTTCAATACAAATTCTTAATCGTTAATAGTTTAAATCATACTTGATTTCAAACACAAATTCTCCTTGTTTGATAGTTTAAAATCGTTTATTGAGCTTTAGGTCGTCGTTAGAACAATTAATTGTTCTAACGAATCTTTCCAAAGAAAGCTCAATAAACGATTTTAAACTAGCAAACAACTAGAATTTGTATTTAAAATCAAGTCTGATTTAAACCAGAGGTGTCGTGGCAGTGAGCTAAATTACAAATAAAAAAAAATTAAAGCTTAGATGGCGACCAAAAAAAAAATAAAAACAAAAACAACAACATGAGCACACTGACCTAATGTCTCTTTAAAAAAAAATTGCAAAAATAGGTTTTCAGCATCTATTCCAGCAAAATTATTCGAGACAAGTGATATTGCAAATGGTACAACAAAAAACTCGCCACCACTTTGAGTGTGCGCTACGAGAAAAAACCAAAAAAAAAAAACACAGCAGCAATAACATTGCCTGCATTCAGCGGAAAGAACTGTTCCACAACTTTCGGGCTGAATGGTATGCTCTCACAGAACATGTTCCTTGAGATGTCACAATTTATATAGCGAAAATATTTTATGCTACTTCGCTACTTGAGCACTTTTTCGGCTAGAATGCGGCCATTGATAGCTTGCTTTCGACGCGAGCAAACAACAACAATGTCATGTACATAATTCCTCGAATTACAACACACACGGAAATATTGAAGTTGTTGTAAGTGAGCTAAAAGAGCTATGGGATTTACAACTCTGATTTAAACAATCAAACATTTAGAATTTGTATTTAAATCATATAAAATCAACATAATAATTCTGGTTTTTAAAAAATTGTAAGCATATCATTATATATTTCCAATTCTTCATTGACTTCAAGTTCATAATCTTCTAGTTTTGGGTAGATAATTCTAAAGCAAAAACGTTTAAACATCTCCTTTGTAGGCTCAAAACTTTCGCAGCATATATGAAAATTATTCAAATAAAAGCACAGCGTGCATTTCCCAGTCTTTTCTATATCTTCTTGTTCGAAGGAAGCTTCCTAATTTTTTGGCATTTTAGCGGCAAAACTGAACAAGTTTAAGCAATATCAGCTGTAAAAAGTGATTTTATGTTTTATGTGTTGGTAGCACTGTTGCTAGTTGAATTAAGTGTCAGAGATGGGAAAAATTTTTGCTATGTAAAAAGTGTTGTATAACGCAAAAAAGCATTTAATCTTATTTTTAGGGAATCTCGCTAAAATATCGAAAAAGTTTGTTCGTTGAAACCGCCATTTTTTCGTCAAATCGCCAAATCAAAAATCTTCTTGACAAAGTGGTCGCTCAAACCGCCAGTTTGGCGAGATATCACCACCATATCTGGCAGCTCTGTTTCTTGCTGTTTCTTAACTACTCTCTCAAACTGATAACCTGAACAGAATGAAATAATTTCATTCAATTAACCCAGTGGTAAATAGTCACATGACGTAACCAATTATTTCTTTTATACCTTCAATGTAGCTGCGAGACCTCCAACGCCTATAGAGTTAATAATTGAGTTTTTAAAGTGAAAACTTCTTCAGGCACGTTCACTAATTTTGTGTAGAGGAAAATCTTCACTTTAACGAAACCCTTACTCATGACACGATATCAACAAATTATTAATTTATTCTCTTTGCTCAAATGTTTGTTTGGTGGGTGTTCAATCCTGAACTAATTTTCATCGAACGCCTGGACTAATCCTATACTAAATTGCTTACTTTATCATCTTATTTTAATATTAATCATTGAATATACTTGTTGTTTATAAAAAGTCATAAATTTTCTAAATCATCAGTTGTTTGTTAATTTTTGCTCACAGTAAATTAATTCCACTCAAATTGAATTGGTTACATATATTTTTGTATACTCATATGTATATAAAATCAACTGTAATTTCTTATAACCTTATTGCATACTCAAACTAAATCATTAAAATCAGTTAGACAAAATCATCCGACGTGTTTAATTCATTTTCGGCAACCAAAAAACTCTTTGGTTAACAGTGGTTTGTTGCGCAGTTGCATTTTATGTAAAAATAAGAAAGAACACAAATAAGAGAAGACCTTTTTGCATTTTTAAATACAATTTTAGGCATATTATTCATATTTACAATAAAATGTAAAACGAAATTAGCGAATTAATTCTAATTGGGATTGGTTATGAAAGGAGCATTATTTTTTGTATTCAACTATTTATTATCTCTTTTTATTTTTTTTTAGTTTCAATAGATATGCAATTAGTGTTCATGAATTTGTTATTTTTCTTTCAAAATATTATTAGATTACTTTAATTAACACGATTTTTTTTTATTAAAATTAGTTCAACAAAACAATGCTTGCTGTTTGTGTTAAGGGTTGCTTGTGCATTCAATTAGTTTCTAATACTGTTTGCTACTTTTTTGATGCTATTATGCAAAATGATTAAAGGCAACCCTTTAGAGAGAAAGTTTGGCATGTTTGGTGTTTTAATCAGCAATCAAAAATGTTCGGTCTGAGAGCGAGAGAATGAATGCGAGAAATAGTTCATTTTATACTTGAAACAATAACAACAAAAAATGTTCGGCGAAAATGTTTGGCTAACATGACCACGGCATTAGCCAAAAATGTATAAAATGTAATAAATTTGGTGTGATAGTGCTATTTAAAAAATGTTGCCATGACTACTTTCAACGGCTGTTAAACGACAACATTGTTTGTTCGTCCTTTGTCCCTTTTAGGCCTGACGCTAAGCCAATGAAAATTTTTTATGACTTTTCTAGTAAATGGACTTTATATGATCTGAAAATATATTCAAAGCCAAAACTTTGATATTTTCATGTCCTTTAAGGATTTTCAAGAACTAAAAGTTTGTACTGAAATAATTTTTTTTTGCACCAAATGACCTCAAATCAATTAAGATTTTAAAATATATTATTTTATTTGTTAATTATATTTGATATGTATGAGCCAAAAGTATTTATCAATATAATGTTTTTACCTGGAAAAACATTTTTCAATAAAAATTAAAAAAAAAACAAAAGACAAATCGATTTTGATATGGTCGAACTTCGACCACAGGCAATACTAGTAATAATAATAATGCACCTCACTTAAAAGTAAAGAGGAAGTTTTTAAAATTTAAAAAATAGACCTCTTAGCATTAAAATTATAACCTGCCACATTCCTTCCATCGGCAGGTCTGCTTTGTTTTTCATTTGGGTAGCTCTCTCGCTCTCTGCACTGATAATAATTGATACATACACACTGATATATTTTTGCGTTTAAAACTCGCGACATGATAAATTGAAGCGTTAAAGAATCAATGTATATATGTGTACACAGCGCTCTGTATGGCATGCACAAGACAGATTAAGCTAATTTAAAATATTTTATAACATAATTTTTTATGGAGAATACCTCATTTATCTTTAACCAGTAAAGCTACAAAAAAAAAACTTCAACAATAATCAAGTACGCTATTTGAAGGACACGTGCCAATATAAAAAGGACAATCGCTTACTGGTTCTCCAAATTTTGCGAAAAATGTGTTCCAGTTGTAAGGGAGGTACAACGCCCACTGGTCCAAATATTTAAAAATTTTTTTTGTACTTGCCCAGAGCACTACAAACGTCATCAAAATAATTTGTTCCATCTAGTTTGTATCAATCATCACATTCTGCAGTGCTCTGTATGGCTCGCATAATGGTCGAACTATAATAGACGTAATGTAAAGTAACGAAATGTTGTCAACTGTCATCGGGACGGGACGTAATGTAAGAAAACGTTGTAGCAATTATAATAGGCAGTAGCCAGGCAGTTATTTGTCGTAAATAATTGCACGTTCCCGTACAAGTTCAATTAAAACTTCGTCTTCCATAGCTGTGGATATATAGAACTATTACATTAATAATGAAAACTCAACAAAAAGCGTAGTTCAACAATTTAAAATAGCGCAATAATCGAATCTAACCTCAATGTTTATTTGTTCTTTGAACAGACGTGATTTAAAGTAACGTAGAAATCGAAATTCAACGGATCTATACGTCCCGTTACATTACGTTACGTTTATAATTACTATATAATCACTTGTATAAGAAAGTATTACTTGAAACAATAAGTGAAAGAACACACTGCTCAATTGACATTAGACCACATTACGTTACTTTTATTATAATTGGACCTTAAGACAGATAGGACAAATTTAAAACATTTCAAACCAGAATTGTTTATGGAGAATACAAATTTTTTTGTATTTTTTCAAATTTGTATATGTATGTAACCTTTTTTTAAAAATTTTCTAGGTCAACTAGAAGGTTTTTTTTTAATTTTTTTATAAAAAATTTATTAATTTAAAAAAAAAAAAATTTGTTTTTTAGAAAAGTTTTTTTATATATTTTAACATGTATTAGGAGTATTTAACCAAAATATCATGAAATTTTAACAAGCCGTTACTTAGCAAAATTAATTTTACTAAAACAGTGGTCTTGAACTAAAATCTTTATTAATCATTTGAAAAAAATTAAAACCATAAGAAATTTACAGAAAATTTTTGCTTCCTCTACTCTTCAATTTTGTCTATTATATATATAAAAATTACTTTATAACCACATAAACTTTCTGTATTATGTTGCTAATTTGACAAATTTTCATTCAGCGTTTTTAAATAAAATTTATAAATGCTCACTTTTTCCAGGGTATAAAAAATCAAAGATCACTTAGACCTAAGAGAGTAAACAGCAGTATTTCGGTATTTCGGCAGTTCAGATCTTCAGGACATACATAACACAATGAATTATAAACAGGAAAATTAAATTTAAAATTCATATAAATTATTTTGTAGCAATTAATTTATGATTGAGGATTTAGCTTACTTACGATGTCGAGAGTCATAAATTTCATTGTATCCATACCGGGCAAATTTTCAAACCAAATCAGTACTTGATTAAGTTTTTATCCTAAAATTACAAGCATCTATATTATAAATTAAAGCATTATTTTTATTTATGATCAAAAACTAAAAATTATAATTATAATTTTTCAAAATGTTTTTACCGATTCAAATCATTAATCGATATAAGCACTTTATTTTTCGTTCAGCAAAAGTTGTTTTTTTGTAGTTTCGTTCCATATTGTTAAAAATATACATTTTTCATTAATTCAAATTAGTACGAAATACTCATACTTTTCCCCCCACTATCGACTGTTTAAATGGAGCAAGAATTCATTCAAAATGTTGAAAGTTAAGTGATGTTAAATTATGTGCAAACACCAACAAAAGCAACAAAAACAACCACAAAGCGTATGTTGTTCATTCATCATTTTATCAATATAAATAACATAAATTTGCATTATTTATTGTATCTATTAAATATAAAACTGGTTCGTATCAGATTCGATGCGATGCTGACCTTGGTGCGATATGCTGCCAGCTTTTTTAGCGCTTTATTTTTGGCTCACTGCATTTTGTTATTTAGGTCAGAAACTGCAAATAATAAAATTAAATAAAATGAATATTTTGCATGAAAAAAGTTCACCCAAATTCAAAGCAATACCTGTTGAGACGGACGAACATTTTTCGATTACCGCATCTATATGCTGCTGAGAATCTTAAATACCGTGTGCTTCTGCTGGGTGCTTTTTTTTCACCGCGTCTCTTTTACTTTCATTATTTAAAGTAGTTTATCTTCACCTGTCCAGCTCAACAAGTTGTATCTGCTGGATCGTTATTTAATGTCTCGCCTAAAATTTAACGAATGCTAAACATAGTCAGCGATGGCGGTGGCGGTGGCGGCAGCGGCGACAAGGTCATTGTTCGCTTCGTTGTGATGCCGGTTGCAGAAGCATCGACGACATCAGTTAAATAATGTTGGAGATCCATAAATTTGTAACGTTCAATTATTGAATGATTTTATCTTAATTTTTTTAATGCTTTGTACCAGTGAGATTTCCTCGTGTTTCATGGTTAAATGTTGTAGCGTGCGCGTGAGATGCTTTACATTTACGTGAAGTTTAAGAACAACGGTTAAGCAAAGGGGAAAAAATAAAATATTTTAGAAATGATTTGTATACTGATTCAACCAGTATAGGAATGAAATATGAACACAGAACTTAAGAAGGTAAATCATGTGTAACTCATTAAAAAGCGTATTTTACTTAGAGTCAATTTTTCAGTGCGAGTTTAAACTCTATTCAAAATAAACCGAGCTTAACTCACCAAAATTGGACGTTTACACTCGGTTTAACTAGATTTTTTAGCAATCGTTGAAGTTAAATTGACTTAAATTATCTTATAATGTGTTTATTTTTTGCCTAAACCGAGTTAAAACATCTATTTTTGGTGAGTTAAGCTTGGTTTAATTTGACTTGAGCTTACTGAAAACTCGCACTGATAAATTGGCCCTTAGTCCAAAAGAATTACACCGGCTTACAAATAACGAAAAGTTGTTTGTACAATGAATGCCACAATTATTTGTTTTATTATTGTAGTTAGTTCTGAAGATATATGCTATTAAGTGGGACCAACTTTTTTTTTGTAAAAAAAACTACAGTGGGTAATATCTCAAAAACACAGTGACAGATGAGTGACGAATAACATTTTTGGAAGCACCGACCAATTTTACATTAGAGATGAATAGTGACTTCATTGTACATTCTGGCTGTAAGCCAGTGTTATTTTTTCACAGTACTTTTCTGCGATTTAAAATTGAGCAAGCTGAAATTTTGCATGGTTGGATCAAGAAAACTAAACACTGAATTTGCATTCAATTTCGACGTCATTTTGAATGAAATGGTTAATTTTTTCAAAGCTTTGCGTTTCGTTACAAGGAAAATATCGTTAATCAAGTTTTTTTTTTAATCGAATCGAAAACTATTAATTTTTTCAACGCTACCGCTAAGCCAACATTTATATTTTAAATCTTTCTTGCTGAAAAGGTTCAATATACTGAATGTAGACATTTCCACAGAAAAGTCTACCGTGACCAAAAAATTAAAACTTATTAAAAACTTTTCATGTTATGACATTATCTAAGAGAAACATTTAAATTTTTTTAATAAAAGCAATTTATACATTAATTCATATACCATAATGATGAAACCGTTTCCACTTTTTAACAAATGCAGTTTTACTTTTTAAAAATGGAAGGCATTGGCTAAAGATAATGAAGAAATGGTTGAGAAAAGAAAAGAAAAGAAGAATATATTAAATTTGTTTTTTAATTACTAAATTATAAAATCACTTAATTAGCCAATTAAACTACAATGGAACTTTAGTAACGCAACGCCAGATCAAAAAGACCAATTAAAAAAAACAGAGACGAAATTTGATCACTTGGAAAATAAACATATGTTAGTTCAAACCCTACTAAAAAAAGTTGTAAACAAACAAAAGTCTTGCCCAATTCAGAGAGTTTTACAAATTTTGTAATCCAAGTCAAAAATCACTTCCGCTTTTTGTAACATAACGCCAGCACAATTGTTTGCTTATATCTAGTGTCCGATTGAATATTCAGTTTCGGTTTCGGCTTCGGTTACGGCCAGTTTCGGCCCTTTTTGTCTTCCATATTGAGGCCGAATAGCCGAAACTTCTGGTAAAAATTTCTTGCATCAGTCATTTAATAAAAATATATAAGTCTGGTTTAATAAAAATACTTGTGTACAAAACAAAAATTATGAATTTGTCTATAATGTGATTTTTCGTGTAAACGTAAAACATTTTGGTTAATTTTATGCGTTCGATCATTTTCGATATTATCATCTCTATTATTAGTATTAAAGTTTTATTAGCCAAAATTGATAATTAAACTTCCGAACGAATTCTGTCTGTGAAGAATAAAGGAAAAAAAACATAAATACTTTTTTTTGTAGTTCTATAAATATGTACATTGCAGGTGCATACTACGGAGTCCAATCCCGGAAGCTTTTCTCGATCCCGGGATTATCGGGATTGAAAATCTCAATCCCGGGATCCCGGGCTTAGTTCGGGATTGGAAATTTTAAGAAGTAAATAATGTCAAACGTTTTTAATACAATTTTTTGTTATGTATTACTTGAAACTAAAAAATTTAAATAAATTCATTTATAAAGTAGTAAAAACAAAACAAAACACATTAAGGATATTCACAATTGCGTGGTTTTCAATGCAGTTAAAAACACCGTGATGTTGAACCACACTATACCGAGCGGTTTTTATATTTTTTCTTGTTTTATATGAAATCTCTAAAAACCAAAAGTGTGGTAATTTTAAGTAGCCCAGTGATATGTTTAACGGAATGTGGTTTTTAAAGTTCCATAAACAACTGATCGATTGCCAGTTATTTTCTAATTGCAAAAATTGAAGAAGCTAAAAAGGCAAGTTACACTTTTTTATGCCATATATTAATAAAATATATCAAATTGGAAGAAATAATGAAATAATGAAGTCACTTTATTTGCATAAAAATAAAAAGCTATAGTGGGAGGTTCCCAACCACAAATTCTATTTTAAAGTGTGCTCATAATTCTGATTTTCAACTATGGCAAAAAACACAATACAACAATACCACACAATTGTGAATACCCTTATTTTTAATAAGCACACAAAACTTAAATTATATTAATGACTAGCAAATTGTATTAATATAACCCTTTCAGTTTAACCCTTTTTGGCTTTAATGAAAAGAATATAAAGAGGGTTTAAGAAAAAAAGATCTAAAAGGTTGAAAAACCTTTAAGGGTTAACCTCAACAAAATTATTTGATTCTTAGCCTAGCTATTGAAAGGGTTAAAGAACAAAAATACAAAAAAAATAAAATACAGAACAGTTTTTAGGTATTTCTATATTAATGTTACACTTTTCTTTTTTTTTTGTACACCGTCTTCATGATTTTTTGTGTTTAAGGCAAATTTTGGAAAAGACTTTTCAAAATTTAATTTTTTGTTTTAATTATTTTTGAAGTAATCATTAAGCTGATCAAAGTGTTTAATTTTTTTTTGAGAGTTTTGTTAGGATATTATTACAAATATAACCCGCTGATGAGAAGATCCATTCTGATTCTATGCTCGTTGTAGAAATAGTTGTAGGATAATCGTTAGCAATTTGTAAGTTTCGATTACGATTGCCAAAAATTATTTCCTAAGTCAGAATATCTGACAATTTTGAAATACATAGCTTACTTCTCGATGTTGCAATTCTTCTAAAACTTTGCAAAGTCTTTGCACCATTGATTCACAATCATCGTCCGACCGATCGTTTTCAGCCTCAATAAAAGGTTTTTATAATTCTATATTCAAATCAACTTAAAACGAAATGTTTGCATTTACATGATTATTTGTAATAGAAATTTTTTTATTTAAAATTCCTGGGATCCCGTAAAGACAATCCCGGGACTTAAAGAGGCTTAAATCGTCCGGGATCCCGGGATTGACTTCCCTAGTGCAAACTATTTTTGAG